>CM070501.1:28640289-29240289 GCA_036346375.1 Guadua angustifolia
GGCCGGCCAGCGTGTGTCGCCCACTTTCGCCCGCCGCCCGTGAACCCGGCACCGGTGGTGGGCGTGCTTTAGCCATACCCGCGACCGCCACGTGGTTGCGCCAAAGGCAACGGCGTGTCGCCCCTGCTTTCACCGCCACGCGTGGGCCGGCACCGGTAAGTGCAGGCGTGCTTTCGCGCATGCTTGCCGACGCCACGTGGGTGGCGCGGCCCAGCGAGCGTGGTCGCCACCGCCGCCGCACACCACGTGGACCGCACGACATGGTGGCGTGCTTCGCCAATCGCCGCCAGCGCCACGTAGCCGGGCACCGGCGAGCAGGCGTGGTCGCCACTGCTTCGCGACGCCGCGTGGGCGACGCTCTGTGGGCGGGTGTAAACACCCACCCGCATGTTAGATCGCGCACGTGGGCCACACGCTTTTGTGCGGCGAAGAGGTACCGGTGTGTAGTACACCGACAATCTGCGAACTCGCGGGAGACAATCAGACCTCTGCGTTTTCGACGACGTGGAGGATGGAGATGAAGTACTACGCCCGGCGATGGTGTAGGGCGATGCAACCCCACCCGTATACACACCGAGGGCCGGAGTCTTTCCCGTGCTTCGGCACGAGGCGTTTCTCCGCCTGCATCGAATACCCTCGCTCGCGAGGAAGAACACGGCTACCTCGGTGGCGCATCGAACCCTCCCGATCGCCTCGAGCTCAGCCAGAGAACACGGCGTTTACACCACTCGGTGTCATCGCGCGAGTAGTCTTGGTATTCCTTGGCGTCAACGTGGCGGGCGGGAGGGCGACCAGTGCAGCATCGATCCCCATGAAGCTTCCCCACCACCAAAGACTGATGTTGCGGGACCCGGAGTTGTCCCAAGCGAACCCGGATCGCCCGCCGCCAACCTAGCGGGGGCGGACGGGCCGGAATTGGCCTAGCAAGGACCCACGGGTACCATTCCCGAACGCGTCACGGCGTTGCCCAAGATCGCCCGTCAGCTCCCTCAGAGGCCGAGCCTTCCACCATTATGCGGCGATCCGTCGCGCTGCCTCCAAACTTCTCCAACAGGCGGACTTGGCAGCCATGGGGGCACTTGTGGTGAAAACCCGAAAATCTTGTCACGACATAGGGCTTCGGGCATTTGGCGCCAAGGGCCCTCGAATGTTTCTGACCACCGACTCCTTCCCTTCTGTTCACTCCCAACACGGTGCCCCAAGTCCCCTTTCGGGAGGGCCGTGAAGGAAGCAAGAACGGCTCATGATGATGCTCGAGTAGTTCGGCAGACTTCATGCTCGGGCTCGGGCGTCCCGACCGCTTCTGAGCCTTCCAATGCTCGTCCTCGAGCGCCTGCTACGGGCGTGTTCTCCCGCTGCCTTGTCGCGAAGGACCGACGGGACCCACCATCGCGATCTCTACCCTCGGGGGCCGCCATGACGGCCCGGCTTTCGATTACTTGCGTTAGCGGCGTCTCTTCATGAGTAGTGTGGCCGAGCAAGTTCAAGCCCGGCCACATCGAAGCGATTCAACGGACCCGAACCGGATGAGTTCCTCTCGATCTACTCCACCGCCATTGTGGCGGCTGGGAGACGAGAGAGTCATGGCTAACTACCTCCCCACGGTTCTCGATGGCTCTGCTAGAACATGGCTCTTCAACCGGAAGGAGGGTTTGATCCGCGTGGGGGCAGCTCTGCGATGCCCTCCGCGAATTTCCAAAGTCGCTACACTCGCCGGCAACAGCTGATCTGAGCGGCTGATCCAGATGGACAAGGAGAACTCAAGGCTACTTTGTCCGAGGTTCATCAAAGTAAGAACTCCATTCCGAGCATCTCGAGATGACGGCCGTCCAGCCTTCAAATTTGGGGTCCGCGACGTCGCTTCACACAAGATTTAGAGATCCACCCGACCGACACCCAACGAGCTTTTTCCAGTATGGTCGATCGGTATGCTGAACACCGGCGAGGGCGTGCAATGGAAAAGGATGATCGACGGGCAAGCCGCCACCTCAACCGGGTTCGAGGGCCTCTTCGCAAGAAACGCGCAGTTCGGCTGAGAAGAAAGCCAAAAAGAAGAAGAGGCGGGTCGCCGGGCAGCTTGCCGCTGCCGAAGCGCCTCGTGCTCGGCAGGACGGAAGCCCGGCCACGCAAAGCAAGCCGGCACGACCATGAGCGACCAGACCCCGACGACCAAGGCCAAAGCGGCACGAAGCAGCGCGCCCGTGTCCGGCTTCGCCCGTACCATCAAGCGGCGGTCACGACCTCATAATCGCCGAACTCGGTGCATCGCCTGGAAAGGTTCTACGACGGTGAGGGTCCCATGCCCACGCTCCCGCAGCAGGCGGATAACGGCAAGGGCAAGGGCCCAGCGGAGGACAGTGACGATGACATAGGATTCCAGGAGCCCCGAAACCACATCGCCGTCATATTCGGGGGCTCCTCGGCGTACAAGTCCCGAAGGGACCTCAAGGAGGCGGCACGGGAGGTCTGCCACATCACTCACGGCAACCGCCCATCCAAAGAACAGTGGTCCGAGTCGCCTTCACTTTCTCAAGGAGGACTGCCCCTTGGAATGACCAGTTCTCAGAGGTCCGGGTGTCGAAGTCTGACCATCAAGAACGCTAAGGTCGGCCGAGTCCTCAGAGATCGCTGGAAGCTCCTCGACCTCATATCGCTTCGTCCCGGACGAGATGCGGGTTCCTCGCCCGAAATCGAGGAGCATTGCCGCCCTGTTCTACGGGATCGCCCCGCACTTCGGTCAAGCCCTGGCCAGATCACGTTGTTCAGAACGCCGGGTCCTGCCAATTCCCGGACCGAAGCCGACAATTTCAAGTCGCCGACTTCAAGTCACCATAACGCCATCCCGGCAGTCGCCCTATCTGAGTTCATGGTCGCCACACACCACGCCTACCAAAGGCTCAAGGCTCCGCCAAATGGCGCTATTACCATCAAGGGCGCACCACAGGTATGCCTTGAATCATGATGAAAAGGCGCTCGACATGGTCGGGCAATGCTTCAGCATGCCGTTCCGGATCAGCGCCGCCGTTTCGACTCAAAGTTACCCTCCAACCCGAGGAGAGACCAAGGCGGTGGCTCTCGCCGAACCGGTCTGCAGGTCTTCCATCCGGGTCTTCCTTAGACCCCAAATAGGAACTCGAGCTCATTACTTTCCTCCGAGGAGCGCGACGTGTTCGCCGGGAACCGTCCGACATGCCCGGTCCCAAGGAAGTAATTGAGCACGAGCTAGCTGTTCACCGGCAAAAAACCCGTCGCGCCAGAGGCTTTTTCCGGAAAAAGCAAGCGATTATCCGGGACGAACTCGACAAACTCCTCAAGGCCGCCTTTAGGGAAGTCGCACTTTCGAGTGGCCGGCAAACCCAATCATCGTGAAGAAGAAGGGGGGCAAGTGGCGCATGTGTAGTCGACCACACCGCCTAAACGCCGCGCCAAGGACAACTTCCATTGCGGCGCATTGATCAACCGGTCGACGAACGGTGGAATCCTGTAATGAGTTTTTGATGCCTATTCGTGGTTACCACCAGATCGGCTTGTTCCCGGAGACGAGGAAAAGACCTCTTCATCACCCCGCTAAGCACGCTCGCTACACGACCATGTCCCGGGTTGCGGGAAGCGGGCGACCTTCCAAATATTGATGCGTAAGACTTTCCAGGACCAGATAGGCCAAAACCTGGAGGTATACGTGGATGATATCGTAGTTAAGAGTAAGCTCCCCTCAGGTCATATATGCGACCTTGAGGAAACCTTTTGTAATCTTCGCAGACATAAAATAAAGCTCAATCCCGAGAAGTGTGTTTTTGGGGTGAAAGCTGGCAAAGTACTCGGGTATGTCATCGGGCCCCAGGGCATCGGTGCTAACCCGAAAAAAATCGAGGCCATCGAAAGGATGCGCCCTCCGGGCTCCGTAAAGGAGGTGCAAACCTTGACCGGACGCATGGCAGCCCTTAACCGCTTCATTTCCCGGTCAGGCGAACACGGCTTGCCTTTCTTTAAGGCACTCAGCATGAGGGCTTTGTATGGACTGAAGAAGCTAACCGCTTCCTTCGACGAAGCTAAGCAAGACTGCCCAGCCTCTCAATCACGCCACGCCAAGGTCGGGGAGCCGCCCTACTTTACCTCGCGGCGACACCCGAGCCATAAGTCGCGATCAAGGCGGTAGCGAGATGGGACGGCGTCCGAAGTACTACGCCGGCAAGTATTGCACGGCCAAAGGAGCGCTACCCCGAGGTCCAAAACTCTCAGACTCGCTGCTCATGGCTTCCAGGAAGCTACGCCACTACTTCCAAGCCCACAAGGTCGCTGCCCCGACCGCTTTCCGCTTAGGGAGATCCTAAGAAACCCAGACGCCAAAGGCGGACGGAAGTGGGCCATGGAACTCCACGAGTTCGACATACACTTCTCTGCCCACACGGCAATCAAGTCCCAGATCTTGGCGATTTCGTTGGCGGAATGGATTAACCCGCCACCTGCCGAATCTCGAGAATCTAGGGACGGCATTGACCATGTATTTCACGGATCCCGAGCTTTGAGCGCTTCGGGTGGCGTCATCTTCGAATGTCCCCTCGGGGACCGCCCGCAATATGTCATCCAATTACACCGCGCAACCAACAACGCGGGCGAGTACGGCCTCTCGTCGGGCCGCATGTGCAAGGCGCTCGAGTCCAAATGATCGACCGTGAAGGGCGATTCACAACTAGTCGCCAACCAAGTAAACAAGGAGTATCGGTGTTCGATGGCTCAATGGCGCTACGGTTGAAGTGAGGAAGATGGTGCGACACTTTAGAAATTTCGAAGTACTCTACATCCCCAGGAAGGACAATTCCCTGGCCGACCAACTTTCCAAGGTCGGTTCCTCGCAGTTGCCCGCCCCACCTGGGGCACTCGTTGAGCATCTGCACAAGCCCTCCATTCCCTCTGCAGAGGAGGCACCACCCCAGACGCCCGCCCGCCCGAGGCGCCGGCCGAGCATCTGCGAAAGCCCCCCATTCCCTCTGAGGTGGCACAAGAGACGTGCGGTAACGTCTCCTTCCTCGAGCAAGGTGCAGATTGGATGGCGCCATTCATCCAGTATCTTGCCCACGGGACATTGCCCGAGGAAGAAGCCGAGCGTTCCCGGCACAAGAAGCGGTCATCCGTCTACAAGCTCAGACGGCGCCTTATACCCAGAAAGCGACCGGGGTACTCTCCAAGTGCGATCCCGAGCGTAGGGAGAATTCTTCTCGTGGACATCCATGAGGGAATGTGTGGAGCCCACTCGCCCTTTCGGATGCTTTCGTAAGCAAGGCATTCCGCCGCACTATCGCCATCACCGCTAGACGACGCCGGGCAATCGTTGTGATTTGTCGCGTGCGGCCCACGCCAGAAGTCCCACTACCAACAGACGCTACTGCAAACCATCCCGCTCATGGCTATTCTCGACACAGGGAACCGACATTCTCGCCTTTCCCGTGGTCGAAGGGTTCTAAATTCTTGCTCGTAGCTATCGACACTTTCTAAGTGGATTGAGGCGAGCCGCCAACCATTTCGACTAAGCAGACCAAGAGATTTTTTCAGCAAAGAACGTGGTGGCGCGTTTGGGTACCCAATCGCCTCATCACGGATAACGGCACTCGCCCACAAGCGAAGCAAGTTTCAAGCCTATCGCGAGGAAATAGGAACAAAGATCTGCCGCCACCAGAGCTCACCATGAGCAATGGAGCACCAAAGAGCAAACGCCCAAATACTCTAAGGCATCAAGAAAAGGGTCTTCAAAGACCTCTCCCGACAAGGCGGGTCATGGGTGGGCGAGCTTCCTTCCGTCCTTCGGTGCTGTCGCCAAGACTACAACAGAAGTCGAAGCTACTGGCGTAAACGCCATTCCAGCTCGCCTATGGTGCGGAGGCCGTCTTGCCCGCCGAATCGTTCTCGGATCCCCAAGAATCCATTTGGCCGACATTTGCTCACGGTGGTCGTGAGCTGCCGCTTAAACCTTGATCTCGTGAGAATCTCGCCTCAAGGCACAGACTCCGATCACCGTCTACCAACAGCACTCATAAACCTTGCAATAAGACAGTCCGACCGAGCCTTGCGGGTTGGCGACCTTGTCCCACGCCAATTCAGACTTGTCAAAGGCCAACAAGCTCTCCCAAATGGGAAGGACCATTCACGGTCATTTCAATGACGCTACCGGGTCATCCGCCTTGCCATGGAGGACGGCCGCGAAGCTCCCTAATTCATGGAACATCGATCACCGCGCAAGTTCTATGTCTGAACTCATGTTCTCTTTACGCTATATTGTGAATCCGCCCCTACTTTTCGCAATACAGCCTTTCATCCGACCGCAGCACCTTTTTCATCTTGTCGCCACGGATTGCGCGCGTGCTTAATGACACAACGCATCACGGGCAACATCCGCCCACTAAACGCCACCACCAAAGGCTCCAGCCTTGATAAGCCGCCTTGGTCCGCGAAGAGCTATTCGCTACACGACAAAGTCGCAAACAGCACGCCCTTTCGGTCGGCTCGAGTTTTAGCTCGGCTTATGACGTTGGTCGCTACACACTTCGTCAATTGCCCACGCGCCCTCCTTCAAACGACCACACCAAGAAATTAGGGATGCGCGTCCTAAGCGCTAACAAATTTCAGCACACGCTCGTTTTTCTTTCCACCGACCTATCCCACGCTTGTTGCTCGCGCAGGTCGGTGCTTTGGTCGGAGGGGCCGCGCGTTTTCCTTCACCTCTCCTGCGAACAAACTCGTGCTCGCAATTTGGTGCACGAGCATTATTCGCAGCGGGGGCTGGATGGAAGCGAGTTCCCGAGCGCGCGTATCTTTTTGTCGCTAAGGCACTACTCGCCGTAAAGTGTTGCTCCCCGTCGAGCATCACCTTCCGATGCAAAGTCATTCCTTTTTACAACCTACTTCAGGAGGTGCAAAGTCATTCCTTTTTACAACCTACTTCCGGCCCGTGTCGCCCATGCATTGACCTGACCTACGTCTATCTCGCGGTCATCTTTCGTAGGAAAAAGAAAGAAGAAAAAGGCACCGCTACAAAATACTACAATTGACCAAGGAAGAATTTTCATTCCAAGACGTCGGCACCAAAAAAGTTTTCTGAAACAAAAAGTATACAACTCTATGGGTCGGCACTTTCGAAGGCCATGCGAAAGCTTCACGATAATCGGCGATTTTGGCTTGAGATCGATCACCTTCCACGGCTTCACGACCTTCGTTGGCTTCCTCACTGAGTTGCTCGATCTCTTCTTTATCTTGGTCGGCAAGCGGGCGGTCGCCGTCCGCCCTCCTCGGCTCAGGCCACCTTGGCTTCAAGGCTTTGGGCACGCCGCCTTTCCCGCCCGAGCTCCTGCTCGGAGCCAAGAGCCTTTTCCCGGCTAACGGCTAGGTCCTTCTCCAGATGGTCGGCGGTCTGCTTCCACCGCGAAAGTTCTTCCTTGGCCTTGCCGGACCCCTCGAGCTCGGCCACCTTGGCCTCCATAGTCCGGGCATACTCCTTATGTTGTTGAAGCTCTTGCTCGAGGCCACGGACCTTGTCCCGGCTAAGGGCAAGGTCTTTCTCCGACGCGCCGGCGGCTTGCCTCAGCTGTCCCAACTCTTGCTCGAGCGCAAGCACCCTCTTCTCGGCGGTGGCGGCGTTCTCCTTGCACAGGCGAGACCCCGACCTTTCCTGCTCAAGCTCTCGCTCGAGCACGAGAAACGCCTTGACTCAGAGACGCCGGCCCGCTCTCGAGGCGTCTTTTGCTTGAGCAGGCGACCTCCTCGCTTGAGTTCGCCCACTTTCCCTCCGCCCATCGGCCGAAGCTTCGCTTTCTTAGAAGCGGCTCACGGAGTTAGGGACGACAAGACCTCCTCAAAGTCGCTCAGGGTTTTTTCAAGAAGCTGCGGGCAGAAAATACCCCAAGTAAAGCTCCCCCCGCAAAATCCAAATAAGGAAAGTCGTGGTGGTGCCAGAGCATCCTTACCTCGGCAACGTTGGCGCGCAGGTTCACCCGGTATTGCTCGAAAATCGCCGCCGCCTGGATATCTCCGGACCTCGGCAGGAGGGGACGCTCAAGCCCGGAGTCCCCGAAAAGGGGCGGATCGCTCGGGGACGACGAAGCTTCCCCCCGGGCAGGGGAATCGCCATGGAGCGCCTCGCTCCCTCCCTGAGCGAGCTCCTTGCTCAGGGTCTTCTCGCTGTCCTCCGCGGCACGTTGTTCGCCCGGGGGCAGCGGAAGGTCGCCCCGAACATATTGTTCGCTCGGGGGCTTCAAACCTTCTTGGGCAGATTCTTCGCCCGAATCTTGAAGCTCGACCACCTCTTGCACGTCTACCGTGCTCGGGAGGGTCAGGGGTTTCGCCCCGCCTTGGTCATCGGCGCCAAACTTCTCCACCACCTCCACTCCCTCGGCCATCACAATGTCGGCGACATCGGAGCATATCGCCGCTAAGACATTGTCAACGATCTCGTAAGCCACTTTCCGGCAGTCCGGAATGAACCTACGAGCTATGTCACCCACGTCAGTTAGGTGGGGCTAGCTCGGTCGCAAAGACACAAGAACAAAGCTAAGGCAAAGCAAGTGTCGAGACTTACCCTTGGCCGAGCCTTCCTCGCCACCAGTAGTTGATTCTCCACACCATGAAAGCACCGGTTAGCCTTCTCATCGGCGGTTTAGGTGATTCTCACCAGCTTGGGGTCGACTCTCCATGTCGAATTTCCCACCAGCGTCTTTCCGATTGCTCGGGCTCCGTTATGAGAGTCATACCGACGACGATCCCGAGCTCCCGAAGTTTAAATGGCTCGATCGCGTTGCTCCCTCACGCCCTCGATCTCCTTGCCAGGCGTCTGCGTGCACTCAGCACCATCCTCGATCAATCTCCTCCGCCTCGATTTGCTCGATCTGAATCGCCAGTTATAATTCTTCAACCAGCCTCAGCGGCTTACTCCATCCGACGGCATACTCAAGTGTCGCTTTGGGGTCTCCGTGGTGTCAGGCGCTTTTGACGCCCGGTGTTATGGTGGCGGCGGCTGCCTTTTGCCCTTCCCTTTTTGGCCTCGTCATGGAAGAAGCACGCCATTACTACCGCCTTTGATTTGAGCTCGCCACGCCCGGCTCCTGTATGTCTTTTCCTACCAAAGGACGGCGGAGCGACGTCGGAGTAGCTTCGGATGTTGTTCCGTGCGCAAGTACTCAGCTGGCTTCTGATGCCCTTCCGAGCATAAATGACCAAGGGCTTACCACGTCACACCGAGCAAGCACGTTTTTCTTGACTTAGCGATACAGAAGCTCCTTGTTCTTCGGGGTTCGAACATCTCGACAACCCTCTTCTCGACCCGATCGAAGCCTGGTCGCTCACCACATCGCACGGGGTCAAGACGGGCTCAAGCAAAGATATGCGGGACAAAATTGCCGCGAGTCATGGGACCTTACCCAATTCTCCTTCGCGGGTGAGGTCGTCCCACCCGCCGATTTTGAAGAAAGGGTGCTCTCTCTGCTCAGCGGGGATATCCGGTTCCCGAGGAAGTCCCAGACGATGTCCCGCCGGTGAGCCCCATGTTTGTGAGCTCGTGGATCGCCATCGATCCGCCTCCTCCTCGGTCGGTCAAGGGCGTGGCGTCTTGTTTGGCACCGCCGCTTCGCAGATAGCGCAGAGCTCCCCCGGCTTCAGCGAGTAGAACTAATACTCTGGCCCAGCCCGCGACGGAGTCCTTGAGGGTGAAGACGGGGAACTCGTACGGGCGATTGGGCCTCAGGCGGAAGTATAGGGCACCGGTGAGCGAAGAGCCCCCGGTACGGAAAAGATTGTAAAAATGGAAGAAAAGATCCGACGTAGGAAGGACGCCCACGAAGCCTTCGCAGAGGTGGGCGAAAATGTTCAAAACAAGGATGGAGTTGGGGTTCAGGTGGGTGACCTCACACTGGCATTTCGCTAGCACATCTTCCAGGAACTCGCTCTCGGGCATTCGGAGCCCATTGACGGTGTAGAGCTCGCACGAGACTATCTCGTCGTCGTGCGGCGCCGGGGCTCCTTCGCCATCCGGGACCCTCCAAGAATAAGGGTCCAGGTATCCATAATCTGCAGGCTACGAGCCTCTCCACCGTGATCTTGCTCGCACCAAACCGCGCCATGGGAGGACTCAGACGAACGGGCGCCGCAGCAGGAAGAGGAAGTTTGGAAGTTAGGAAGTCTGGGGCGGAGTGTTTACGCAGAAGATGAAGATAAAAGAAGAAAGCAGCAGGCCTTTTCAAGGCGTACCCGATGCAATTTGTAGGCGGAGAAGTCGGACGGACGGGTAAAGGCAGTCGATTGCCGGCGCGTGGCGGTTCGGTCTCCGAAGCGGGCCTGGCGGGGCGCAGTTCCCGAAAAAAAAGCTGTCAGGGCCATGCCGCGACGCTTCATGAGGAAGGAGCCGCTGCAAAATTTCGCGCGCTCCACCCACAGGTGTTATTCGGCCCAGGTTTCGACCAAGTATGCTCGGCGTACACAGGCGCCAAGATATCCCCGCCAAAGTTGCTCGGATGCCGCAACGTGTCTTCCCTCTCGTTGCGAGCCCCTTTCTTCCCGAGCGTGACAGCCAGGATGCTGCGGCAGTTCTTCGCCACAGGATTCCCGCGCCGAGCATGGTTCCTCGGGCGCCGTAGCAGTTTTCCGCTACCGAGATCCCCACCCCGAGCAAGGAAGCTCGGGTTCCGCGGTAGCTTGTTCACCGCATGATTCCAATCCCTCTTTAGGAAGACTAGAGGCTCAAGGCGGAGGCCTCGGCAAGGCCTTCTTCCCCCTTTAGCCTCGGGGGCTAGCTGTCGGGGATTGGCTATACTGTACCAAGACGACCATCGAAGCCCGGCGCCAACCGACCATGCCCTTGCCCGGACAACGCATGCAGCACCGACCTTCGTGCACCCCGGCCCTGAGCAAGCCAGCTCGGGGGTCCTCGACAAGGCGACGTGGCATTAAATGCATGGCGGCTCAAGGATCGTCGCGCCAGATCCGCGCCCCACGGTCCGTGCCGACTTGGTCCACGCCCATCGTGCCCACGCGCGTGGTACCCGGCGGTGGCGCGGCACCTTTGCTCACAGACGTCCTCTACAGCAGCGCGCTCCCTGTAATAAATGATTTGTCTCCTGTAATTCTCTATAAATACCCCCTCCCACGATGGATTGAGGGTTGGAACCTCCTGTAACACACACACACTCACGCTCTGAGCCCGCTGGCAGGTTCCTTAGGACCTCTAGGGACCCCGAGCAAGCGCGTTGTAACACCCTCTTGCATACTAGTGAAATCTACTGGACGTAGGGTTATTATCTCCACCGTGGGAGGCCCAAACCAGCGAAAATTGACCCCCTGTGCCTTCCGATTGTCCCGCATACCTCGTTTCCTTGCTCGGCAGATACTCTCGACGCACAACCCTTATGGAAAAGGGGCCTCACGTTGATCCTCATTCAACAAGTAAGCTTTATGGGGACCTGTCCCCGAATCGTTGACAGGATCCAAGGAAATTTCAAATTAATTGAAATTTCAAATTAAAATTTTATTTTAAACTTATTTTCATATTTTGATTGATTTGAAGTTTCATTTTCCAGCTCATCCTTTGATTAAGGCTAGATTTCAAAATATTAAGATGAATGTTAATATTTTAATTCATTCTCTAAATTTTTAATTAAAGATTCTATTCAATTTCATTTTCAAATTTTAAATTTTTTTCTTATTTTCAAAATTTCAGGATGTTACAAACACCCAAATACAAATAATTGAATTTAAATTGATGTTGAGTATATTACCGCTAGTAAAGCTTCATATATTTAATAGATGTGTCTCAAGGTAAAGATCCTTGATATAACACATCCGTTTGTCAATAATCACCAAGACATACTATTAACGCATAATGGATGGCATAGATCTTTTGATCTATTCTTTGATGATTGATGATAACTCTATTTGCAAGACAATTGCATACAAGTATATTTCAACTACACAAGTTTCATATACTCAATACGTGTGTTTCAAAGTAATGATCCTCAATATATTTGGCAAGAGGAAAAGGATCAATATTATTGAAACTATCAAGCATAGAGTAAGCTCCGTTTACATACATACATACATACATACATACATACATATATACATACATATATATATATATATGAATTTGGAACAATATGCACATATCCAACTTGAAATTATTTTGAAGTTTATCCTATATTTAAATTATCATGAGTATATTACAATTACACAAGTTTTATATGCTCAACAGATTTGTTTCAAAATAAAGATCCTTGATATATATTGAATGAGAAAATGGATCAATACTAGTGAAACTTCAAGATCAAGACCCCCCTAAATTTGTGCATTCATATATGTGTGAAATTGGAAAAAAAACATGCATTGAATCTATTGTAGAGTTCATCCTTGATTTTGAGTCCACCGGATGCAACTAGCTAGATATAATTACTTGAGATTCGATGCATACCTTTGATATACCCATCATTGTCATCCAAATGAGATAGATGTTTCTATTTTTCATCAAAATGAGATTAATCAAAATTATAATCGATAAAAGGGTTAGTCTCCAAATTGGATTAATCATTAATCGCAATGTATTTTATATCCAAGGAATGCAAAAAAGATATTATAAAGTGACATCGGATGCATACCTTAGAGATTTTCATTTTTCATCCACATAAGACTAATCACTATCATACTCAACAAAAAAGTTAGTCTCATATTTAGATTTATCATTAACCACCAAATGAGACTACACAATATCATGCTTAACAAAGTAATTAGTCTCATAACTAGATTTGTCATTAACATCAAAACTAAATGAACAGAGCTTGAACTTTTAATGGTACAAATGGCGACACAGAGGAACTACAAATATAAACTACGTGCAAAATAGATGTGGGCCTTGCAGAATTGAAAACAAGGGTATATGGATGCCACATTTTTTGCAGAGACCATTAGAGGTTAAATATGTAACCATACGGCACCCACATGGAGTGTTGGTCATCTAGGGGTGTGGACATGGCTAGCTATCATGGTAGTGGCAAGAACAACTGTAGCTCGAGTTCCCACAGCAGCAGTAGATGAGGTAGTCGATGCTGAGGTGGACTACCTCTTCGTTGTTCCTCTTCCTAATCCTTTGATGCCAGAGGTCGTCGATCTGCCTATAGAATGCTTCGTTGTTGCTCCTCTCCGCATGTAGCAGTTGTTGCATTTCTTAGGGTGTATTAGGAGGGTGCGGATGTTTGTGTCATGGAAATTAGGATCGCAACGTCGAGACCCTGTATATCCCCAACTACCCCTCATACCTCTTGAGCTATCTGCTCTATCCGCCATTGTAATGGCTGAAGAAGTTTGGCTAAGGCATGTGGATTATATAGAGGTCAAGAGGGATGTGGGAGGCTGGGTGCATACACAGAAGTGCGGTAAAGCTGGTGACAGTGTGTTGTCACATTAGCCTGACATTGCAGAGGGCAACATGTTGTCACTTGCATCTGAGAAAGCGAGGGCGGCATGTTGTCAATTCTGTTTAACAAAGTAGGAGGCAGCGTGTTGTCACTTCCGTCTAACATAGCAGGGTGATAGTGTGTCGTCACTTCAGTATCATGTAGCATGTGGAAGTGTATTGTTAACTTTGTCTGGTAGAGTAAGTTGCAGTGTGGTGTCCATTCTATGGCATAAAGCAGGTGGCAGTGTGATGTAAGTTCAGCCCGGTGGAGCAGGACGCATATATTTGTTCATAACACGAATTGCATAAGTTAATTACATGACAACGGTAATAGGATGAAATGAATCGAATAATAAGGAAGAAATGTTTATAACACAAGCATGCGAATGTAGTCATCCACACAAAAGTATAGTAATGAAGACAGTAGAAACACTAGTCTCGGTTTTTCCATGGTGCAACACCCCGTGTGGTGCTAAGCCTATGACATCGTTGTACATGTTTAGATGGGTAATTTAGTTGGTTTGGTTGGACTCGCTTAATGGTCCTTGTAGGATGTACTGGTGTTGGTGAAGTAATGAAGGTGGTCTCGGGTGGCTGGCTCGATCCGGGCGCATCAGGGAACTATGACGAACCAAGTACAATGGTCGACGACTAGTAGGAGGGTCGATGATCCAGTCATTGACCAAGGCATCGTCAGCGTAGTATGGGTCATTGGAGTGGGTCACAGCATCGTCATGGGTGCATCATCTGCTGGTTAAGAAATACATGATATGTTTTATATTAGTAGACATGTGGGTGTAGGTGCCGAACGCTGCCAACTGGAGCCCTATGAGTACGTCGGGAGGAGGGGTGCTCTACGTATGTGATGTCCCATCTGTGGTGTGCAGCGCATGTCAACCACATACAGTGAAGGAACAGGTGTGACCTATAGCACATCGTCCTCTCTAGGCCTCCTGCAGAATGTAAGTTAGACGATGTGCACCATCTTCTTGTGAAGACACTGCATCACCCTTCTTAAATAATCCACGCTGAGCTCTAACCTGTCCCCCAGGCCAACTCAAGGCCTAAGGGAGGCAAGTTCCTCACAAGCCTCCCTGGCTAGGTTGCTCTGCCCACGAATTAAAAGGCTTGTTAACTGTAAAAATTGCATGAACGGTACATTATACAACATGTGAACTGAAGTACTAACTAAGCAATGAAAAGGTGAGTCTAGCTACGTGGGATAGGTGTTTTGAAGGATCATTAACAACACGTGTGACTCGAATGCATGTGAGTGTGCCGTACCACTAGATGTAATTGTCATATGTTGCGTGGTCGTATGGTGCAACCTTGTCATGCATATCCTCCTACGCATGCAGCCACTACTCAATGTGAGTCAACATACATGCTGCTCCCTCCCCGTCCCATGATACCCATCCATGTGTGCTTGCAAAAAAGGATTCATAAGTTGACCTCATTAGTAAGGACATCCAATGTACTCTACAATGGACAAGGACGTGAAGCAAAGTTCACATGTCGATGGGCGCCAGGATGGCATCACCAGTGAGCACCTAAAACTACTATCGGAGTTTGAATTGCCGCATCACATGGTGAGCAACATAGGTCATGATGAACACGTCACACACTAGGTGACGACGAGTGAACTAGAAGGTGACGTCACGAGTGCACTGCAGGGACATGCCCAGAGGAGCTCGTGCCACGACAACCTCCAGGATGTATGGCCTCTAGATGACACATTCATTTGCGAGCTGGTCAGACATCACAACATGCTCTGGATACGAGTCAGTTGCAAAAGTAGAAAAACAGGACAAGGTTAGTACATAACATGGCAAAATGTCATACAATTGAAGTTTAAGTTAGATCACTCACCCAACAACAACACAACAATGTCCTCATGGTAGGATAATAGATGTCACCCCCGAGAGCCCTATATAGGACTGACCTGTAAAGTGCCAACTCGATGGGTGGCCATCCGATATGAAAGCGCTCGAATGACCACAACTGAAGAAGGAGAGGTCATTCGGCGAGAGTGGAGCCATCCCCACAGAATGACACCTATCGCAAAAGGCACAATACGTGGCAGCCAATACAGCCGGGGCCCTAGCTATCTACGGGATCACCTCCAGGTCCATGTCTACTATCGTCCTCGTGTACTAGATCATGAGTTTGTCTATGATATCCCCATTGGATGAGCAAAACATGACCACCCAGCTGAAAAACCAAAGCAGGTACGCCTCAAAGTGGCGACACACGATGTAGTCCCCTGCTTCGTTGGCCATCCACTCCAACTGCAAAACATGAAGTTCAGTAAGACCACAAAAATTGGAAATGAAATGGAAATATGGAAATCAATTAACACTTACGTACAACTGTGTGAGCCACTTTTGCGTCGGACCTTGTGCACTAGAGAACGGTGCACAACTTGCGTCCTCGGGTGGCATGCCCTTGAACCTACTGAGTAGCTCAGTACGCCACTCTAGGTCGCTGTCCTAATGCACAACCACATCCTCGGTGCATAGAAGGTCCATCAGGTAACTGACGTCCTCAAGTATCGGTGTCATCTTTCGGCATAGGAGGTGAAACGTGTACATCTCTGTTCGCTAGAGATTGACAAGAGCCGTCAGTAAGCTCCTATCATATAGAAACCTCCTAAAGGCACCACGCCTATCCTGTATGTTAATGAATGTGCCCTCCACTATACAAGCTAAAGGAAGCAATCATACCGCTCTCAACCTGCATGAAGACATTGTTAGTACGATTGTGTGATCAAAACACCAGATCTAGTCACAACCATGCAATGAGTGCACTCACATCATAATTCATCGCTGGTCGATCTGCCATGCCCTCATTGAGTGCACAAGTGAGGGACCCCAACTCGATCGGTGCCTCACTGTCCGTGGGGGCCAAGGTGGCTAAGCGCCTCCAGTGCATCGCATCTATCGCTGGGTCAAGCATCTCATACTGTAGCTACGCACGTGTAGCGTTGCGCTCCATACCTTCAATTCAAGTATTCACTATTAGTACAACGAAAAGTGAGTTCACATATACACATGGAGACATAGTTTGACACACAAATTCCATACAATAATTTGACACACAAATTCCATATAACAATTAATACATAATGCTTGCAGCGGCACACACCATGAATGACGTACAAACGGCATTACACCGATACAACATTTCATGGCTTCTGCACTATTTGGCAATACTTGAAAGTGTAACATGTCTCCTTGCAAACTGAATATTTCTTGACATGACGCCATGTTTATCGAACCATGCCCTTTAGCCTGCCCACATTAGGAACCCACCATATATGCTCTCAACTCTAATGCCCTGTGAAGTAGCCGACCACACAAAAACTATGCATTTCTCCACTCCAAGTTGCCGTCACCACTTCCTTCGTGAATAATTCATACATGAATATACCCATATCCATATGGATTGTCGAGTCAACAAACATCACGTATGTGCATGGCCTGTATAACAGATGGGCCTGTTGCATGTACAAACACATGTTTTCCTTCGAAGGGTGCACTCATGAACAACTTTTCGACAATTTGTCCCATGACCAACTTTGTCTCTACATAATATCTTGAAATGGAGCTCACTCATACCCACCTTAAATGCTCTATATATCTCCTCCTTCTTGCCTTTTTCTTTAATGTATGTACTGATCATCTTGAAGTATTTCATAGCACGATCATTCATGTGAACTAATATCCTAGCATGACGATCTGCAAAGTACTTTATGATGCCACGAAGAGCTCCCTCCACTATAGCTTCTAGGAGAAGGGGCTTCAAACCCTCTATGACCCAATTGTACACCTCAGCCAGGTTTATCATTATGACACCGTACCTAGCATCGTCAGTGTCATAAAGCATAGGCCACTTCTTCTAGGCTCATGCTCTATCAATTCGGAGAAGTATTTCGTGCCCCTTTCATTCCTTCAAACGAACTGCAGAGGGTCCATGGGTAACTCTTCAAGCATTACTAGGGACTAGGGGTGCAAACGGAGCGGATATGGATGGATTTCGCTCATCTTGTATCCTATTCCAAATTTTTTTCTTGAATACAGAGTAGGATACGGATAGTGCTGGATTTGAATATAAATTCGGATTACTTCAGCCACGAATATGGAGCAAATACAGGTCATTTCGAATACGGTTAGTCTCAGTCACGAATAGTTAGTCGGATAATGTGTGAAAACAAAAACCATATATATCGCATATATTAGGATCAATCAACCATACACGAAACTTAACCAGAACCTTCAAGATATATAAGTGTTTCAAATTCAATAAGAGAAACCATCCACCACATCTACCACAATAATAAATAACATATAAGTTAGTCATGAACACATTAGGATAAACTCCTTCCCCAAAAATATTTCTGCAATGGTCCAAATGGTACCTACAAACAAAATAACCACAAGGACACAGAAATGAACCCAAAGTATCGAAGCGTAATCACATCTAAAAGAAGAAGACCATAAATGGCAGATCCATATCGATAAGCTAAGATAGCTTTCAACATCCTATAGTTGATGGTTGAAGTGCATAATAATTTTCAGATCATAATATTCGCATCTTATTGTAATAGTAAGCGAAAGGATAAGCAAATGATACTTAATAAGAAACAAAAAATGAATCACAAACACACTTTTGGAAAACAACTTTGTTGCTATATATTTTTTATTATTGTTGATAAAAGTTATCGGCCAGTTATTTCCCTCAATTCGTAACAGGAACATAAATTGTGCTTTCAAATGATGGTACTACTTACCACCAAGTCTGTGCCATTCTTCTTTGCTTCAACTGGAGGGGGGCACAAAACATCATGATTACAAATATCATCACTCATCAGGCCCAGGGGCTCCAATGCCGAAAAATCAACAGGACCATTTATAAAGGAATTTGAGAGATCAAAGAACATGCAAATATAGTAGGATTGGTCTAATCTCCCTCTGAAGTTCCCAATTTCGTCATTAAGGTGGCTATTAAATTGTTTCTTTCATTTATGGTTGCAACAGCATGGTAATATTTTGTATTCTCATCACGTTGTTTTACCCATCTCCTTATGCAGTTATGCCTCTTTGTTTCCAGTAAGCAATCTGATCTCCAACAATTTTAGAAGGTTTTTTGAAACTATATCTCTCAGGTTAAATTCCAGCTTTGAAAGAGGTATATATTCTTCTATGGCATCAAGCAATTGAATCACTACATTGCTTTGTTTGACATGATTATCAAATTTCTTAATTTCTCTGCTCCAGTTTTTAAGACATTTCCTCAAGCGTTTAAACTTTAAACCAATGGATTTCGTTGCATTCCATTCGACTAAAATTACTAATCTGGTAGCTTTTTGCAAAGCTTGACTAACATAGTCACGTACTCGTATCGATTGTAGCATTTCAGATTCTAGCCTAAACAAACTATTAATCCACCCCTTTACCGCGCACAAATCACCATTCCACCTCCACGTGAATCAGCTCATCTACCAAATTCTACCAAACATGACTGCCCACGAATTATAACCGCTCCATTTCATGATGGACACAAAAGGTAAGTAGTAAAAGAAGTACTGCACTAAAGTAATTTGGAAACAAGACAAGCAGTTAAGCAGAGGAGGCCAGGAATCTCACCAAGCTGGGGCTCCTGAGCCCGAATTAGCATCGACGATGTGAAATCTAGCACACACTAGTGCACGTCCAAAGACCCAATCTCTGCCGTCGAATCCGAGCATGGGCGGTGACGAGGCCCGGATCTCTCTCTTGGGGACCGAGGGGGACGTACGGACGAGTTCGGGATGGCAGAGATGTGATACGGTTCCGTGGCAACCGCACCAAGCACAACTTCCCCAATGGCGGTCGGCTGCTCGACTCTGAGTGACGCAAGGGCAAGGTGGTCCGCTCTAGAGTGACACGAAGGCGAGGCGGCCGGCCAGTGGCCATGCGATGAGGAAATCAGGGCCCAATGGCGACGACAGATTCGGGCATTCGGCCGAACTGGGGAAGGCGAACTGTCAAACTGGGGATTGGGGTTGGGGGATTTGGCAGTCGGGTACTCTCGAAGTCTCAGCTCGGGTAGGGGGGATTTTGTTTGGATAGGGACAGCTGGACATGTTATGTACTCGGATATTTTACCAGATAATAACTGAATATATCCAAATAAAAATACATTTACGTTTGAATCCGATGGATACTTTTATTCCAAATCTGTTTTCATATCCAAAAAACTATTCGAATCCGTATCTGATATCTGAAAAAATCGGATATCCAAAATTATGCTCTGAATAGTATCCGAATTTATAAGGACGAACGGACGGTCAGAAATTATCCGCTTCGTTTGCACCCCTACTAGGGACTCCCCTGTGCAGGCATTGCCTTCTTCACTGCCTCCACTGTATGCCTCGATATCAACTCATCCAACTTCCTCCAAAGTGCATCAATCTATCTCTACTAGTTCTGATTGCATAGCCACTTGAAAAACTCCATAAGCTCTTTGTTCCTAAATTGCTTATGGAAGGTAGCACCTATGTGGCACTTACACCACCTACTTTGTAAATCCGGCTATAAATGTGCAGCATCTAACCATTGTTGCAACTGCACAATCACCTTCAACAACCTGGGATGCACGATCGCTTTCACATTCCTTAGAAACCAAAGTCAGCTATCAGTGTTCTCACCCTTCACAAATGCCAACTCTATAGGAAAAACCTAATTGTTGCCATCTACTCCTATGGCAGTCAATATCTAGCCCTTGTACTTCCCCGTCAGAAATACCCCATCCACACAAAGTAATGGACAGTAATGTCTAAACGCACCAATGCAAGCACTGAAAGCAAAGAATACCCGCTTCAGTACCATCTTACTAAGGAAGCACTGCGAATGCTGCTCAGAAATATCAACATAAGTCCCAATATTCCTTTCCTTGATTACTTCAAACATACCTAGCATTTTCAGGTATGATACTTCTACGTTCCGAACCTAGCTTCCAAGGCCTTCTGCTTGGCATAGCATATGGTGCGCTGAAACCTCTATTCTATTACAAGTGTGATGGCGCGTGGCTTAAAATCTAGGTTTCCTACATTGTCCTCGTATATTGCATTCACAACAAAGCCTGAACTGATATTTCTATGCGATTACATAGACTTCGTCAGTACGCATGTATGTGGGAGGACTATAGAACAATTTCAAAGGGTGTCCTACTTAGGCTGATACGTATAGACATGCTATGGGCAACCCTCCATCCTGTATCATACATCGTACATTCATGGATATGAATTTACAACCTTAAAAGTTCTCCGTAGCGACATTGTCTATGCTATCACTGCTTACTATAGTTCCCACTTACTCTTATAAATCACTCTTTGTCTCACCTCATTCTGATCATACTCCTGATGGATTGAGATGGTGATCAGAGGGGAGTGAATGATCCCAAAATAAAATTTTCCCAACACCCAATAATCCAAACAAACCCTTAAGAAAAATACTCAAAAAGAGGCATACAAAATGAAATATCTTTCCTGTATAGCCGGTGCTACCGCTGGGTGGCTGGTAGCACTAGAAGCCGGTAGCACCACTCGAGGGGCGGTAGCACCGGGCTCAAGAACAACTCAAGAACAGACTGAAAAATAGCATGGATCAAAAGCAATTTTTGAGGGATCTTTTGATCGACTAGATAAAAACTCACGAAACTTGGTAGATGTGATTCTAAAGATGTTAGGAATTTGTTCCAACCTTCAATCGTAAGGATTGATGTCGAAGTTCTGAGCTTTTTCCCTTAGAAGGAAGAACACACCAAGTTCGTGAAAAATTCAAGAACTCGATCTAAAACTTGCTCGTGGGGTTTTGATGATTAAGATGATCTTGAATAGTTTTCCACATATCATAGCAAGTAAGAACTCGAGTCTAAACTTCCAAAAACATGATTTTCAAGAATCATTCACTCAAGAGTATAAAATCGGTTTTCCGCAAGAAAGTTGCATGGATTTGCCTAGATGATTAGGATATGATCTGAAGAAGATTCATCCATCAATCACCATCCTTGGCACAAGAAGCAAAAGCATGTAGAAGGAGGGGAGGCAAATCTAAAATGCGTAAATGTAAATTGCAAGAAAGTAAATGTAGAATTTAAGACATAATGTAAATGCGTAAAGGAAATTAAGTATAGAAGAGAATGATTTGCATTTCTGGAAAGGGAGGCTTACAAAGCCTCACAACAAGGTGGGCAAAAGCTTAAAAGAGTATGAAACCTCTAAAACCTTCTAGAGGAGAAGGCTACCCCTTCCCTTCTATTTATACTACTCTTGGGCCACCTACCACCCTTGGATGAGTCCCTCAGCCCTAAAAGCACTTCATCAAGTGTTAGGATTAACCCACTCACACAGCTATGCAAGGGCTAACCTAAAACCCACACACATAACGGGTTTTCTTGCATGGTTTTCAAAGTATACTAACTAGACCCGCTATCCTATCAACTAGACCATGATCCGATGGTCCTCATTGACCCAAGCAGCATCTAGTTAGTATCTCATCTGTTCCTTGTCTTCTTGGCTTGCACGGACTTTGTCTCCAATTATTTTCCAGTGATCCTTGACCGTCAGGACCTCTGACGCTCTACGCCTAGCCCCGGTCATTCTCTGCCTCACCATGACTTAGCGTCGTCATCCTGCAACCATCAAAGATAAGAAAAACCCATCACATAGCAATGTCCAAAAAAATATGCAATAATCATCATAAAATCATTAATTATATCACTCGTGCTCAGAAGGACCGGTGCTACCGCCCTAAGGCCGGTAGCATCGCCCCTAGTAGACTGGTGCTACCGCCCCCAGGCCGGTAGCACCGCTCTACCACAACGCCATAAAAATACATTCTCTAGAATTTTTACACTGGCCTAGTGGGCTAGTGCTACCGCTCCACCGGTAGCACCAGGCTGCCTGATCCCCCTAAAAACACCCTCTTGGGTTTTTCCACACTGTTTTGTGATCTGGTGCTATCGCTTGGCCGGTAGCACCGCGCTACTATGGCTGGTAGCACTGGAAAAGGCAATCAAAACTCAAATTGCTTCAAATTGAAAATCCAATTCAAATCAAACTCAAACCAGACTATACCAAGCTCAAATTTAGTCAAATACTCATCACCAATATGGGTAGACCAAGCTCAAATTTAGTTAAATACTCATCACCAATATGGGTAGACCTTCACATAGTCTTCAACTCCCATGCAAACTTCACCCTCGCTCGTTGACCACCAGCCTATCGAACTGGTACTTCTCCCACTCTATAGAGAAAACCTCTTCACTTCTAAGCTCCACCTCATCATCACCTTCATCATTAGATAAAGTCTCGTAGTCACGGTTCTCATCTTCCATTGCTTTAACCAACCCTTCAATCTATTCTCCCTTATCTATCATGCCTATCAGTTCTTGCATCTTCGGCATTACAACATCAACTTCCTCGCTTTGCATTGCCTCCTGACCCGAGCTCGCATCTTACCTCAATAACCACGTTGCACTATAGCTGGACTCCCCAACTTCATCCAGTTCATCACCAATAGGCCCCTCTTGTGTCACATGGCTAGCATCGACTTTCCAAAATGCTTGCACCAACAACACTAATAGCCATCCTCGCTCATTCGCTAATCTTACATACGAGCTTCATGACTTTGGTTCCTTCAATTCTACTAACTCCTAGTACGTGTACTCTCGTGTATGATAGCCTACCCCATGTAACTTCAGATTATGCAACTCACGGTCCAATGAAAATAGGTGGTACAATCATCTAGCAACTATGCCTCATGGAAGCTTCCTTGCAAGTGACAGGCTAGCCACCACACTTGGAAAATAACCTAGTTCCACCCCCTCCCCCTTGTGCACCCATGTGCGATCCCTTCTCTATAGTGTATTTTAAATTATACCCATTTATCCATATCTGTCAAGCATTTCATCAAATTGTTATTATGTGCACCACGTAACACCATCATGTCAACCAATACGTATTGCACGTCATGAATTCTAAACCTAACCACACCGCTATGCTTGTGTATCACAACGAGCTACTCTATACTACATCAAACAAGTACTGTAAACATCCATAAATTTTATTTCTAAATGACATACTACCCACATAATTTCCATAATTCTTTATGTTGAATTCGATTCATCCTAAGCCATACAAAGACCACTACTAATCTAAAAATACCTATATATCCATATAACTATTACTACTCTCACAGCTATATACTTATAAATCTAATTAGTCTAATCACCAACTTACCATGTCTTTGAAACATAATTCAAAGGAACAAAAAATTGTACCTACAAAGTGGCAAGGACTTCTTCCTCCACCACCACCTCCTCCTCCTCCCCTTCTCTATCCCTCCTCTTTCCCCTCTTTTTTCTTCTCTTCCCCTCCCCCTCTCACTTTCTTTCTCTTTTTCCTAGCCACTCGGTAGATTTGGTGCTCGGGAGTTGTTTTACCCTTTTTGTCGCTAGAGAGCTTGGCCATTGGCGACAACTCTATGTCGCCATTTCAAATAGTGACATGTGGGTAGTTCTGTCAATTTTTGTTTTAGCATATTATTTCTACAATATTTTTTTAATTATTATTTAAAAAATCATTGATGTGGCATGTCGTGGTTTGTGGACCATTGAGCATCCGAAAGATCACATTGACTTGAAACAATGCTCCATCACACTATGATAGTATTAGACTCTATTGATTGTTTATAAGACGTACTTTGACTTGGTGTGGTCTTTAAAGTTGAACTTTGATTGTTAATTTATTTTATAATACTTTATTCATAGATACAAAGTCATAACCATAGGAAAGTGTTTTTAAATACGAATCTAGTGGTATCACTTTTGTGTCATCCAATCTATATGTTGTTGGACTAATTGTTGATCGGAGTTTACAAACTTAGAATCTCGAAATGCATGGCCACCTTATAAAAATCAACAGAATGTATGTGTTGTTCGTCAACTAGCGTATTGTGCACGTACGTGTGTTGTTGCAGTCTGTTTTATATTTGCTTGTGTGTCTGGGCAAGCAGTTGCACCGGTATTTATAGGCAGAACGACTTGGACATGTATAGTGGTAAAGATGGTGATTGTCTGTAATACATATTCATATCATTTATAGACATGAGTAAAGAAAATTTATATAATGGATTGTCTATATAGTTTTTTGTAATGTTTTCCCATACAATTAATAGATGTCTATGCAATGGTACACATAATATAAAACCATCTATAAGACTATATGTCAAATAATAAACAACATATTTCTCTCTCCTTCACATCACCAAAATCCTATGTAACATAAGCTTACAGATAGCTGACATATGCCATTGGTTTTGCAATTTTAAGTGTGATGCATGTTAGCATCTCAAAACAAATTGACACATATATGGAGTGGAGTGGAGGTATATGTGTAGGCATGAACTATATATGGTTACTGGAACTAACATCTTAACATGACACAAGTGGAAGTCCCAACCACAGTTTGAAAAATCATCGATAATCGCTCAAAAATCGCAATTTTCGAGTGTATCAAGCAGACTTGAGATTTGGAATCAGTCGATAAACCAATCAAATTCAAATTCAAAAATTCAGAAAATTTAGAAAAAAATTGTCTGAAAGCTGCCTAAAATTAGTATTAATAGGGTTTTGACATATGGGATGAAATTTTTTTAAAAAACTGAATTTGTGAGATGTTTTTGAGCCAAAACCGAATATAGATAATTGAAAAGGCAAAAAAAAAAGAAATAGCATGAGGCTACAGCCCACAGTAGCAAGGCCCAATAGCCCGGTCTGGCCCACGAAGATGTATCCCACATTTTAACAAAGTTCCTAATATTTCTGACATCATTTATCACCTCCTAACAATCCTATCCACCCTCCTGTCTACCTCGCATAGCCGTTGGCTAGATTCGGCCATCATTAGCCTTCGAATAGCCATCAGAGGTCTATAATCGGTTGATAAACGTCGATATTCTCTTCCCAGTAGTGAAAATCGAATGGTGCATGGAAATCTATGGCCACGATGATTTTCTTCAAAACAAGTGATTTTCAGTGAGTAATTTTGATTTTCGGTACTTTGTGAATGGCAGTATGTGATCTTGTCTCTGATTGAAGCAAGTGGAAAAAAGTTTGTGTATTGTGATTACTTGCTTAAAGTGCTTCAGCAACTTCATTTGGTAGTAAAAAATTTAAGTGTGATGTATATTCTAGTTTGTTATGTATCATAGCCTAATATGCAAGGATTAAGTCATAGGATGCACTGAACCATACCACAAGCTTTAACTATGGGTTATCGTCATTAGCTAGGACAGTAAGGTAAGATGCACAATTGACTAGCTTACGGAAGGTCATCACTTTGTATATGCTCTTATTAGTAGGAATATGTGTCATTTTACACATGATGAACAACAACAGTCATATTAGCATCCATTTGCTTAATGAAGACATGGCCAGGATGATAATGATACGATCTAGCATCAAGAACATATCAATAGCTCAGTACAAAACACTCTCATATAGACTGAAACTTGATAAAAGGATCGTAAGGATTAATCATCTTTACAGAAACACATACATGAAAGCAGGATAGCATGCCATGGCTTGTACTATTTCAATCCTGAAATATGACATACTCTTAGATCACTTTGTCACTTAAAGCATGATCTTTGTGAGTTTAGTCATCAAAATGGCTGATATTTTACAAGAGTAATTGTATATATATACATGTATGTAAACTGCATGCATGCTAACTTCTTATTATTATCTATTAGCAGATGGCATACCATGTCGATGTTGTGTGCAAGCACGGCGACAAGCTATGGACTGGATTTTGATGCAAGTACTATCACAAAAGAGAAGAATGGAGGCGGTGCAACCCGATTGAAGCACCACATGGCAGGGCACAGTATGAATATCATCCATTGCAGTCAAGTTCCTCAAGAGGTTCGAGAGTACTTTCAATGTGACCTAAACATGATGAAGGATAAGAAGGGAACGAGGGATGAGAGGCTCAGAAAGGAAGCGGTGGCTGGAGATTCCCTGTTGAGAAGAAGTGCATATTCAGAGTACACAGGTGATGCTGATGAGAAGGATCAACTCTAGCATACCATGACTTCCTCGAGGGCAGAAGCAGAATTTATCAGTCGGTAAGATGGCAATTATGAGCACGATGGTGATTGTGGCACCTCTAGAAGGGCTAGAGAAGGAGGTAGCAATGTGTTGTTGAGGATATTTCAGAGTTCCTCACAACAGGAAAGACGGTCTTGGAGGATTATAACCTTGATATGGCTCATGGTCCTGTGCAAACAAGGATTGACACTAGGAAATGAACATAGAATGGAAAGAATGCGAAGCAGGCAATTGGCTCGGCTTGGGCAAAAAATTTCACACGGCTGGTATCGTAATGCATGCAAGCTCATCACACATGAGCACCGCAGCATTGTGTGGCAGCCTTGTGTGGTACACACATTTAATTTGATGTTTAAGTAGATAGAGAGTTCCCTGACTATGCCTCTGTGATTGAGAATGCAAGGAAAATCTCTCGATGGCTTTACAAGCTTGTGAAGCTTCACACTATGATGAAGAAAGCATATTGGAAGCAAGTTGGTCAGGTGAAATGCTACTTGGTTCAGAACAAACTACATGTTTTTTGGAGAGTTTCCTTCATTGCAAGGATAAATTCTTGCAATGGATAGCTTCAAAAGAATTTCTATCATCTCGCTTTATTGATATTATGGAGAGGTGGTTCATGTACTCCTGCCTCTCGAGTTTAGACTAGTGGGACAACCTTCGATCGGATGTTAACTATGTGGAACTGTTGTACGCCTTCTTGTGCTTCAACGATTATGTTGTAGATGTAAAAACCGAACACAAGAGAGGGGGTGGACATCGGCTGTTTGACGGCCGTCGTCCACGAGAGTGAAAATAACATAGGGGATTTATACAAGTTCGGGGGTCCGAGAGGACCGCCCTACTCTTGTCGACGAGTCTATGGGGGTTAGTCTCCAGAGAGCAGAGCCTCGAGGGCTCGTCAGTTTGAGTCTTCCTTTATATTGCTCAAAGGAACTCTAATTACAAATGAGAGAGAGATGGGGTATTTATGGGCTTCTAGCCTGTACAAATGACCAAAATACCCCTTATGAGAATAACTAGTCTATGAGTACAAATCAGGGGCAATATTGTCTTTTGCTGGTATGGATGCAATCCCTTGATCTGTAAATTGCACAATCAGTAGCTCTTAGGTATTCTCCAACAGATTAAGGCAAGGTGCCTACGTTTAAAGAGGTGCTACTATGGTACAACATCATGCGACAAGAATACGGTAGTTTGTTCTATAACGCTCTAGCTACATTCAACCAATACATGGATGTCGTAGACCCAAGAATTGTCACCTAATGTAAGATACTTATATGAACGCTGGTAATACATTCTTCTCTAGAACAAAATATCTTATAGTTGCACATACGTTACATACTTGTACTGACATGTTTCATTGAACTTCATGCAGTTGCCACCTTGAACCCTAGATGCACTACGCGTACAGCATGACCAACACCTTTTTGTCAAATCTCTAATATGCGTTTGAAGCACTGGCTGATGATACTAATAGCACCATTCAAGTTCTTCATGAGGCCGATCTTACAGAACGAATGTTGGAACGTTCGTGAGTGCACTAACTGAGAAGATGGCACATGATATCAAAACTTCTCTTGGTATTTTCCTTATACCATCTTAAATTTAATGCCACTCTCGTCGGAACTTACTGATCTCTTCGTTAAGTTGCAACACATTAGTAAGGTGTGTTTGGTTTAGACACACCCATACTCCTACAGTTTGTCATGCGGATTGTTTCACATTGCGCTTGTTCTAGCAGATGCGAGTGTAATTAGAGTACATTTGCATTCATCCATACTAAAGTTTGTAACTGTCTATTGTACAAGAAACTCTATAAGTTAGTGTACGTTAACTACAATATGCTGTTATGAATTCAAGTCGAAGAAAATCAAAGGTGCATAGTTAGAGATGATCCATTCCAGCATCTTATGAAGTTTACACTGTATGACGCTGAAAATTCAATCTAACAGTGGATGGAGAAAGGGAGATCCAATTCTGACCCCTTATTTGATGAGGACACAAAGAGTGACACTCCCCTCTTATCACACCTTGTGACAGACCCGATTGACCCTATTGTATTGCGAAAGAATACTGAGGCTGCAAGCATCTCCGAATGGATAGACAAAATAGTGGGTGATAGTCACACGGGTAAGAGACAGCATCAAGCAGTGGCAACGAGGGATACCACAAAAAGAAGAGCTCTCTTGAAAGGAAATGGGAAGCGTCTCATAGATGAGAAACATTATGTAGTGAGTGATGACTCGGCTGATAGTACTCTTGAGGATTATCGAAGCCCGTCGTACCAAGATTTCAATTATAGTAGTTCCATGTCGGACAGCGATGGTGGTGAGTCTGGTGATGGTGCCTCCATCCCTCTTACTTCCTGCTCAAACGGACAGTGTCCCATACAATTTACAGGAGAATCATAGTACACTCATGCCACACAGGATGAACACCATGGCGCTCCACAATCACATAGGACGACCATTGCAGGGAAGGAAAGGAACGAACGATATAGACATAACGTACCACAGAATAGTTCTAGCTCGTATAGTATTGCCGATACGCAAGGGAGTTATGGATCATATGGCCACTACAACTATGCCATCCCGAATACTCGTGCATAACCTCCCACCCAATAGGTCTATGAGTGGCAAAAACCCTACTTTTATGCTATGTTGTACTAACAATAGCAAACAAAACCCCTACTTTTATGCTATGTTGTACTAACAATAGCAAACGACTAGCATATGGGCGGGGTAAAGCTGGCACAAATACAAGGCAGAGTTCCTAACTACATGAGAATTGGTGATGATGTCTATCGAGGAGTACAATATGGCCAACCAAGTGTACAATCAACAATACTACCCGTAGTCCCAAAGGTAATGTTTTATTTATATGTTTCATTTCATTGTTACTAGATTTTTTACTAACATAGTGTTCATATAGACCCAACATGGTATATGTGTGACAATAGAAGGATGACGAAACTATGTGAAATGTGAACATTCATTTTCAGTGAGAAAGATTGATTTCAAATATCATATACCATGGACATTGACATGTGTATTTGTTGGATTGATTTGTGAATGGTATTGAAATGAAATACTATTTGTTTAGATGTTATTGCTAAATGCTTACTTTATAACTTGGGACTGTCTAAAATATAGCAAAGGTCATGCTAAAATTTTTCCATAGTTGTACTATTATTGCAAAATGTGTACTTTACAAGATAACGTTGTCTTAAAATGTAGGAAAGGCTATGCTAGAATTTTGTCATATTTTTCCATATTTTTTATATTTCTAATAGTTTTCTAGTTTTTTTGCCTTTGTCGGTTTTTTACAAAGTTTGCAGCATTTTCTACAATTTTTCTCAATTTTCCTAGATTTTTTCTAATTTTCATTGAGTGTGCCAATTTTCCATGCAAACTGGTCAAAAATCGCCCAATATCGTTCAAAATCGGACGATTTTCGTTTCTTTTCGCCGCTATTTGACAGTCGGTTTCAAATCCGTTTAACTGTGCAAACTGTTGGTTTCTACCAATTTTCCTTGCCGATTCGGACTTATAAACCCTAGTCCCAACACTGATGGAGAAATCTAGCTAGTGTTGTTCTTCCACTAAATTGCGTCTTATATGTGATCTCAAGGCACAATTAGTAGCGGATCGAATTACGTACAGACCGTGGGTTCTTTTTTAAAAATTTAACTGTACTTCTGAAATTTGCACAAATTTATATAACCCACCAACAAAAACATAGAAAGGATATATAATTGACCCTTGAGGGGAAAAAAGGAACTTATATAATTCATCGTCATTTTCCATTAATATTTCAGATGGGGCACATTGCAGACTTCGGCGTAAATTCCACGACTTCTGCAGCATCAAGGATGAAAGGGGATATATCCAATGCAATCATGATTTTAGTGTAATTACTGTGCAATCTAACTAAGAAAAGTTTTAAAAATTTTTGAAAAAAATCATGGATATACATCTCATCTTACCCCATCTACATATAAAATTTCATGATCAAATTCGTCCTATGTTAAGAGTAATAAAAAAGACAAATTTCTGACAAACTTGAATAGTTCAAATGCACCTTAAATTTGTCTTTTTTTGTAACTTCTAGTATAGGACGAATTTGATCATGAAATTTTATATGTAGATAGGGTAAGATGAGATGTACATCCATGATTTTTTTCAGAATTTTTTGAAACTTTTTTAATTAGATTGCACGATAATTACACTAAAATCATGATTGGATCGGATATATCCTCAGGATGAAAGGTGTAGCTGGGAGTCTGGGACGGATTCGGTCACAAAGGTACCTGTTCGGCTGTCCCTCTCTCACTATTTGCAGACAGCCTTTTTTTTTCTTTTCTTTTAAAAAAATGAAGATCTACGAATATATGCTAAAGTAGCTTAGTGGCAGGTGCAAATTCGCAGCTAGCTTATCCAATTCAAGGTTAAATATTCTTGAGCAAGATGATCAATAGATGCGCATAATTCATAATATTTTGTTTTACTTTATTTTGGACTAAGTGTTAGAATTTTTTAACAAAAATTTGGGCGGCTTTCATAATTTTTTTAATGAGAAGGCAGGAGCTCTGCCAATTGCAGTAAGAAAGATAGGAAAAGAAACCAGAGTAGTTCCCTGTAGAAGTTTTACATGCTTTTAGTGAGAGAAATGAGAAAGTACAATAGGAAGGAAGTAGGAATGGCAATCGGATGGATACCTCCGGATACAACTGATGCCCATTGAAACCGTGCCACCTGCCCGAACCCACTAGACTTCTTAGATACGAATCTGTACCCACATCCAAACCCGAATGGATATTCGAACCCGTGCCATTCCACATACACCAGAAGATGATGAGAACCGAACCTGAATGGGTATCTGAACCCGTGCTATTTCACACACACCTGAAGATGAATGAACCGGCAAGTAGTAGTAAACTGCTTGGTCAGTGTCGTGATAATGCACAAATCTCAATAAGTGCCACTATATATGTTTCACTGAACAAATTAAACTAGAAAATTAAACGGATGGTAAAACGGGTTTATGAAGAAACCACACTATACTAAGATGACAGCAGCTGATTATCTAGTGGGATTCACAGTTTTTCAGTCCGTGCATACATGGATACGCATTAGGACAGACCGATTGATTTATAGAGTTGATATCAATCCATGCGTACATCTTTAGTATATCTAAATTAGTTTTTCGGTTCAGAAGCATCATACAGAACTATTTTGTCTGTTATGCTCTGAGAATCGAGATAGCTTCATTGACGGATTTTTGGTAGATTACTAAAAAAACTATCTCTTACCTCTATCTGTCATCCATGTTTAGGCTTAGTATGTCTAACATCAGACTGCAAATCCTAATCTCACAATCAAATACACACATGACACATCTAGCACCGAAGAACAAGATACAGGCAACAGATTCAGACCAGAAAGAACTTTTTTTTAATAATACATTTTTTTCTTCAAAATTTCAAAAATATACCACGGAAAAAAACAATTACATAAATATACCCCTGTCGCCCGTTGGTTGGGCGACATTTAAATGTCGCCTAACCAATGGGCGACAGGAGGCCACGACGCATGATCAACGGGCGACAAAAACGTCACGTCTAGTTGTCCCCGCGCTGTAAAACACGTTGATCGTGCGACGTGGCCTCCTGTCGCCCGTTGGTTGGGAGACATTTAAACGTCGCTCAGCTAACGGGCGATAGGAGTATATTTATGTAATTGTTTTTTCCGTGGTACATTTTTGAAATTTTGAAAAACAAATGTATTATTAAAAAAAGGCTCAATAAAAATCTATGGCATTGTACCGAATCTGAGATGTTGAGGTGAGTTGTGCACTGCCCTTCCCCTCTCCCAGATGACCGGATCTGAGATGATGACGACCACGCCTGGGGGATTGCAGTGGCTGGCGGTCATAGCAGGAGCCAGAGGATTGCGACGGCTGGCGGGCGGAGCAGGAGCGAAGGAGCCCTGGGGATTGTGGCGGTCGGCGCAGAAGAGCCCAGGAGGTGGCGGCCAGTGGGTGCAGTGGGAGTGGAGGATCCTAAGGGGTGGCGGCCAGCCAGGGACTAGGGTTTGTGCAGGGGGAATGCGAATGGGGATTGGGGTTTGCTGCGTGGGAGGAAATGGCCAGGCGCGGTGAGCCGGTCACACGGAGACGCCAGGTCGGGGGGGGGGTCCGCGTGGGAGGAATTAGGAAATGGTCTTGTACTCGTGTGCGGTGTGCCAATTCAATGTATGGAAGTATGGAACATAAAAAAGTGAGCCCCACATGTCATAGGATATCTGTCGGCGTATTTCGCCATCAGCTATTCTCCCTAGACGGGGTCCGGGGTTCGATAGAGGGGATCTTTGCAGAAGGACACCTACGGGCTCTCCTGAGGGATCCACACAGACAATAATCCAAGAACACGTCGATATACCCAGGTTCGGGGCCCCGGTGTGGGTAACAGCCCTACGTCCTGCTTCTGCTCTTGTTAATATGTTTTGAGTGGATTACAAACGCACGATCTGCACTCTATCTCCTTTTTTCCCTTTGGGTTCTTCTTGAGCTCTCTCAGTGCTCTTCCCGTTCTCGTTCTTTTGTTCGAGTCCTTTTTTCTCCTCGGCCCCCCCTTCTGCATGCACTAAAGCCCCCATTATATATGCCGGGCTGGCTCGGGCAAATGGGAAGGATGACATCACACTGATTATACTTTATTTATTACACCAGTCACTATAGCCCCATCCTCTAACCTCATTCTTTGCACCATCGTCCAACTCCGCCCGGTCTGCCCGGGAAGCGACTTGTATGGGACGAGTTAGGTGCAGGACGACAGAGGGATAAGCTATCGTGCCGTCAGCAGAGACACACACATTCAATGGTTCTGGAACGGTGTGTCGGGGGAGAAGACTTCGAGGCGAAGCTCCCCTATTCCTTCGATGTACGCCTTTGTGCCTGACCGACAGCAGACCCCGAGTACCTTCGACTCGTCGGCCGACCACGAGTCTGCCACCCGCTGTCAGGCTTGAAAGCCCTTTGCTCGTCGGTTGCCACACGTGTGGTCGCTCAGCGTCGAGCCCGATCGCCCACTGCTGCCAAAGCCACGCTGGTGGTCGTCATGCCAGGCCCGACGCGATCGCACCGCCCACTAGGCTACCACGCGGCACGGTTGCCTAGCGTCAGGGCCTGATCGCGCCACTTGCTTGCTAGGCTGTCACGCTTCGGCACTCGTGGCCGCTCCTGATCATGGCGGAGAGGATATCCTGGCGTAAAGTACGCCGACAGTAGCCCCCGGGCCCGTCCTAGAGCGCACGCCAGCCCTTTCAGACCTCTTTAATGCCGATGTGCTCCTGGATGGGTCCACCACTCCAGCGTATGCAACCGCTCCAGTCCTCTCGCTTTCGCCGCCTTCTCTCGACCACGGCATCACGCACTTTTTTTGCGATCGCGGTATGAGAAACCTATTAATCTGGCGCCCGACCAGCGCTTCATGCTCTTTTCAACTCCTCCGTCTTCTTTCCTTTCCCCTTCAACTTCTTTGTCCCAAGAACTTACTCCATTCGAATGGCACAGCCTTTTCTTGCTTCAACCGTCGATAAGGAGAGGGCAATGAGGCTCTCCTAGAACGCCGCCGAGGGTTCCCTTCGCTTATGCTATGGAACCCCCACGCCACGGTGCAAAGCCGAGAGATCATCATCTTCTCCTGGGCGCTGCTGGCGGGCCTAGTCCCGCCCTTCTCCGAGTTCTTCCTTATCGTCCTTCACTTTTATGAGATTCACCATCTTCATCTCACCCCCAACTCTGTTCTCATTCTCTCCACCTTTGCTTACCTCTGCGAGATGTTCGTAGGGATAATGCCCAATCTCCCTCTCTTCCGCTTCTTCTATACTCTCCGTGGCTCCACGGACAGTGAAGTCGTAGGGAGCTGCCACTTTCGTCTTTGCGACGGATCGACCTCCCGCTACATCCCCTTCTAGACGAAGACCAACTGGAAGGCGTGGCGAAGCGACTGGTTGTATGCCGGTGACAACAGCGGTCTCGATGCCCTGGAGATGCCCTCCGCACTGGCAGAGGCCAACGAGAACTAGGGCCCGCTCGTCGAGGAGACAGCGGAGCTCCAGACAATGGTGGCCCACATCAACCGGCTATGGGACTCCAGGCTGACCGGGGCACTGGTGGTTCGGGACTTTGTGACCCGGAGGATCAGCCCCTTGCATCGGCATGCCTGATCGGTGTGGCAGTATACGAGTGACGACAACATCACTCGAACTCACCCGGGCCGTAAGTTTCTGTTCCCCTTTTCCTTTGATCTTTCGTGATCGCCATCAATCGGTAACCTTTTCTCTTTCTCCAGGCGCAGGGAATTTAGACGCCCCTTCTATCGCCAAGTGGCTGGGCGGGCTGCTCCCGCCAACGCCAAGTGGCTCGGACTTCCCGGCCAAAGCCCGGCCACTATGCGATCTGGAGTTCGCGGAGCATCTCCGGATCGTCAAATCACTCCCGGCAATGGACTCCACCGGGCTTGCGATGTTGCCACCCGCTGCCCTCGACAATCGAGGACCTGCCCGGTGGATCGGCGGAGCGCGAACAGCGACCATCCTCCTCGGACGCCTCAGGTGCAGACCCAAAGAGGCCTCGCACCGACGACCAGACGGCCGCCCCCTCCAATTCCATCGTGCTTCCGAGCACGACTGGAACGGGGTCTTCATCTGCCGCGGCGACGTCCTCCGCTCCTGCCCCAGCGTCGACTCCATATGCACCGACTCCACCGGCACCGGGAGCCCTCGCCATCGCCTGCGGGGGCTTAATCTATCGCCGTCCTCCTTGACTTTCTAGCGCTTCCCGCATCGGTTCTTGGCGCCACGCACCGGCGCCCATCGAGGCAGCGGGAGATCTTGTCCGTGAGCCATCCGGCACTCCCGAAGTGGTTCCTGCGGACGTCGCCGACGTCGGTACCTCCGCCCACTCCGCACCGAGTGCCTTCACCACCCCCTCCGGGCAAAGACTACTCACGAACTTGGCAACAGCACGCTTCCACGGGCGCCCTCCTCACGGCGACCACCCAAAGAAGAGGTGCAGATGACCCAAGAGATGGGGGCCAAGGCGAGGAGCTAGCACAGAGAGGAGAGAGGGCGGTCTCGCCGCCAGAGAAGGCGAGTGGCTGCCCCGCCGCCTAAGCGAGGAGGCCAAGCGAAGCGAGCCGAAACGAATCGCGCCGCATTGCACAACTTCACCGTCATGCTCCACCCTTCTTACAATCGCATGGTCAGGAGCCTACGACCCCTAGGATTGGAGCTGAGCGATCCGCTGGAGCCTTCGGCGATGCAGTATGCCCTTTGCGTCACCCACGTTGCTCAAGCTCTCGCCCGGCTTGCCGCCGCCTTGTCATGCGCTCCGCCTGAGAAGGGCGGAGGTCGAGTCGCCACAGCCAGGTGCGTCTTGGCTTTCTTTGCACCAGCCGCGACACCTCCTTCAATGCCATGTCCATCGTGGCCGGAATCGAAGGCGACGAGGCTCAGGCGCAAGCTCGTGTGCACAAAGCCTTGGAGTACGTGGCTAGGCTGATGAAGGCGGAGGACCCGGCCCTTGACGCTGCGATGGCGGAGGAGGAGGCGGGGGACGACACTGGGCACATCCAAGTCGCCAATGACGAATGATGGCTCGGGCGGCCCTTCTTGTTTTCTTTGTTCCTTTCTTTTTTTCTGTAGCCATGTACATACACCCTTTAGCAAACTAAATGAAATTATCATCCTTTGCGTTTACCTGAATGCCCATTTGCGCATGTTTGACCACGTCTGCTCGACCAAACCACCGAGCGACCAGCCCCCTGGTCTTGCCATGACGCGGGTCCGGAGGCTTAGACTAGGTCGATGCTCCGGCACCTTCCCTGTACTTGCACGCAACCGTTACAAACACGAGCAGAAGTCACGCAAGACACGTAGGGAATAGAGCAAAAGAGCATAAGTCTTGCACGTGTGGTTGTCACTGTCCCATTGCCTTTCGGAACTTAAACCCTTGCGATCTCTCGGAACCTGACCACGGCGTTGCGTGGCAAGGCAGCAGGTCCCCAGGAGTGGTTTTGGACCAGCGGTGCTCGCGGTGACAACCCGGGGTGTACTAGCCCACAAGAAAGACAGACTGAGAGCCCACAAGGCAAATAACTTAACTTATCATCGGCCGTCGCCGATCAGCTAATAGAGGGAGAGCTTATTTTTCGGCTGATCAGAGCAACCTGCCGAGCACTTACAGTTCTCAGGGGTAGAACTTCCGCAACATTTCCAAGTTCTGGGAGTTTACCAGTTCCTGGCCGTCCTCAGTGGCCAACCGGACTGCCCTGGGCCGAGAAACTGAAACCACCTTAAAGGGGCCCTCCTACAAGGGAGACAACTTGTTGCGATCGGCCTGCGCCTGAATTATGCTCAAGACGTGGTCGCCCACTGCCAGTGCTCTCCTATGGACCCGAGTGGCATGGTACCGCCTGAGGCTCTGCTGGTATCGAGCAGCATGCAAAGCTGCCGGATCGCGCACCTCCTCTAGAAGGTTGACTTCTTCTCGGCGCTGGTCTTCCTGGCCCTCTTTACTGAACGCCAAAACACGTGGGGGGCCTAACGATAACTCGGATGGGAGGAAAGCTTCCACCCTATAGACCAGGAAGAAATGTGTTTCTCCTGTCGGCCGGCTAGGGGTGGTTCGAAGCGACCACAGCACCGTCAGAAGTTCATCTGTCCACCACAGTCCCCGCTTGTGGAGCCGGTCAAAAGCTCTAGTCTTGAGGCCCCTCAACACCAGCGCATTGGCACACTCCGCTTGGTCGTTGCTCCTTGGGTGGGCCACCGAGGCGAAATATACCTTGGTGCCCATCTCTTCACAGAACTCCAGGAATGCCGCACTGGTGAATTGGGTGCCGTTGTCGGTGATGATACGGTTGGCGACTCCAAAGTGGGTGAAGATCCCACGCATGAACTTGATGGCAGCAGAGGCTGTGATGGTGCGCACTGCCTCGGCTTCAACCGATTTGGTGAACTCGTTGATGGCGATGAATAGATGGGTGAAGCCCCCCATGGCCCGTGGGAACAGGCCTAGGATATCCAGCCCCCAGACCACGAACGGCCAAGAGAGTGGGATGGTTTGCAGCGCTTAGGCTGGTCAGTGGATCTACCTGGCATAGAACTGGCACGCCTCGCATATCCTCACCAGCTCGCAAGAATCCTGGAGGGCAATAGGCCAATAGAATCCTTGGCGGAACGCTTTTCCGACCAGCGTCCGACTGGACATATGGCTCCCGCATATGCCTCCATGGATATCAGAGAGCAGGTTGCTCTCCTCTTTCTGAGTGATGCATTTCAGAGTAATTCCATTTCTACTCTGGCGATATAGGTCCCCACCTACCAGAGTGTAACACTTGGCCTTACGTGCAATTTTCTCGGCTGATGCATCATCGTCGAGGATCACTTGATCCCGCAGGAAGGCTAGGATCGGATCCATCCACCGACCTTCCCGACCAAGTGTAGCAATCACATGGTGATCGCCTGGGTACTCCGCTTGGCCAGGCTTTTCCCCTGGTACCGCCTTGGCGGCACCGCCATCCTCCCTCCCTGAATCGGGGGCTAAGGCTGGCGCACTACCTTCCCTCCCTGAACTAGAGGCTGGGATAGCCGCGCCACCTTCCCCACCTGAGTTGGAGGCTGAGACAGCGGCACCATCGTCCCCACCATAAACAGGGGCAGCGACGGACAGTCGCGTAAGCCTTTCTTTAAAGACCCCGACCGGAACAGTGGTTCTTGACAACGCGAGCTGCGAAAGCCCATCCGCCATGTGGTTGTCATGCCGAGGGATATGGACATACCACAGTCCTTCGAAGCGGCGCTCCATCTTCCTAACCTCCGCCAAGTACGCCGCCATGGCAGGGTCAGAGCACTGAAATTCTTTCCGCGCCTAATTGATGACCAGCAGGGAGTCGCCTTTGACTTGGAGACACCGGACGCCTAACACGGAGGCGGCGCGTAGCCCTGCCAGTAAACCCTCGTACTCGGCGATGTTGTTGGTGGCCTTGAAGTCCATGACGACTGTGTACTAAAGGATGTCACCGGTCGGTGAGACTAGGACAACCCCAGCCCCGCGCCCTCGAGCCTGAAGGAGCCGTCGAAGAATAAAGTCCAGGGAGAAGGCGAGGGTATTTCTTCAGCTTCAGGAGTGGCAGGAGTCCACTCGGCGACGAACTCCGCCAGTCTTTGACTCTTGATGGTGGTGCGGGGGGCGAACTTGAGGCAGAATTCCCCCAGCTCTACCGACCACTTGACGACGCGACCCTCGGCTTCTCGATTGTGGAGGATCTCTCGCAGAGGATAGGCAGTGACCACCGTGATCTCCCGTCCCTGGAAGTAATGCCGCAGTTTCCTGGATGCCACTAGGACGGCGTACAACATCTTCTGTGCCTGTGGATATCTGGTCTCCGCTTTTTGACGTAGTAGACCGGCTTCTGGGCACCTTCCCTCTCCGCCACCAGTACCACGCTCACTACTGCGGGAGTAGCTGCGATATACAGGAGCAACGGCTCGCCAAGCTTAGGGGCGACCAGCACCGGCGGAGAGGTACTTCTTCAAGTCTTCGAATGCTTGTTGGGCCTCCAGAGTCCATTCGAAGTGGTTGGTCTTCTTCAACAGTTTGAATAGGGGTAGACTCCTTTCCTCCAAACGAGTGATAAACCGCCCGAGGGACGCCAGATGGCCAGCGAGACACTGCGCTTGCTTGAGCCGAGTCGGTGGCATCATGTGCTCGATGGCCGCTATCTTGTCGGGATTGGCCTCAATGCCCCGGCTGGACACGAGGAACCCTAGCAACTTTCCAGAAGGCACGCCGAACACACACTTCTTAGGGTTGAGCTTCAGACAATTCTTCCAGAGGTTGGCAAAGGTTTCTTTCAGGTTTTCGATCAGTCCTTCGCCCTTCTTGACTTCACCACCAGGTCGTCGACGTACACCTCGAGGTTCCGTCCTATCTACGGATGGAAGAAAATATGCATAGTATGCTGATAAGTAGAACCAGTATTTTTTAACCCAAATGCCATTCTGATATAACAATAAATACCCATTGGGGTTACAAAAGCGGTTTTTTCTTCATCCTCTGCCGCCATGCTAATCTGGTGGTACCCAGAGTACACGTTTAGAAAGCACAGCAGCTCACACCCCGCCGTAGAGTCGACGATGAGATTGACACGCGGCAAAGGGTTTGGATCCTTTGGGTAGGCCTTGTTGAGGTCGGTGAAGTCGATACACATCCGCCACTTCCTATTGGACTTCTTGACGAGCACGGGATTGGCAAGCCACTCGGGGTGAGAAACTTCCCTGACGATGCCCACGCGCAGCAGCTTCTCTACCTCCTCACGAAAAAAATCTTACCGCTCTGGTGCCTGTCTATGAACCTTTTGTCAGACCAGGCGCACTCCTAGGAGCGTTGTCAATCGGTGCTCGATCACCTCCTTAGGACACCGGTCATGTCAGACGGTTGCCAAGCAAACACGTCGGAGTTAGACCGAAGGAAGGTGACAAGCGCGCTTTCCTATTTGGCGCCAAGGTGGGCACCCACCTTGACGGTCTTCTCGGACTCGCCCTCGCTCAGGGAGACCACCTTAACCTCACCGGATGAACCGGGCAAGGCACGGATCTTCACCGGAGGGGCTCCCGCGTAGGCAGCATTAGCTTGCCTTGCACAGGTGGCACCGGCCAGGTCCAATGCCTTGTGGCAGTGCAAGGCTTCCGGCCTATCCACCTAGATGACTATGGGGCCACTGGGCCCTAGTATCTTCACCACCATGTACGCATAGTGGGTCGCCGCCATGAACTTGACCAACGTCGGTCGGTCAAGCAGGGTGTTGTATGGAAGGTTGAAGTCGGCGACTTCAAAGTCCACCATCTTCGTACGGTAGTTGCTCTCGTCCTCGAAGGTGATGGGGAGGCGCACCTAGCCTAGGGGCACTGAACCAGCCCCTGGGGTGACCCCGTAGAAAGGCAGGAACGGATGCAGCTCCCACTGCGATATTTGGAGCGCCCGAAATGCTTTGGAGGACAAGAGATTGATGGAGCTCCCTCCGTCCACCAGCACCCTCCCAAGCTTCACGTTCTGAATCGTGGGTGAAACCACAATCGGAAGGTGACCCAGGCCGGCAGTGCTCTCAGGGTGGTCGGCCCGACTGAAGGTGATCAGCTCCTCCGACCACTTCAGTGGCCTACCCGCCCCTGAGCTCAGCACAGCGGCGCAAACTCCCTCATCAGCCGCTTATACTTCGTGTTGGAGGGATAGGTGGCCAAGCCACCGTGTGCTCCGCCCGCTGGAAAGCCAACGGGGCGGGGTCTTCATCCTGGTCGTCATCATGGGGACGACGCTCTTTGATCCGCTGCGCCACCATCCTGCTCACAACCTGGCAGCTGGCCAGGTCGTGTGTGTTGGATCTGTGGATTGGGCAATAGGGCCTACCCTCCTTCACCTCGCGGCGGTTGTCCCTCTGACCGTGACGATCGTCTCGCCAGTCACGGCAGTCGTGCCACCACGACTTGGTGTCCCTGTGCTTGCGCTCTGCGATTAGGACCTGCCCAAACTCAGCCGCTCCGAGCTTCTTCTTCCTTCTTGCAGAGCCGGGACCCTTCGAGGTCCCGGCTTCATCTCCGCCGTGACCGCCAGCCGGACCAGACACCTTCCTTCGAGCTTCCACCGCCCGTGCGCACTTGTGCGCCAGGGAGAATAGCTCGGAAGTGGTGGTGATGTTGCGGGTGGCCATCTTCTCCCGCATCTTGTGGTCCTGGACGCCTCTTCGGAAGGCGATGATAACCGACTGCTCGGAGATCCTGGGGATCATGTTGCGATAGTAACTAAACCGTCGGATGAAGTCGCGCAACGACTCCCCTTTCTCCTGCTCGAGGGCATGGAGATCATTCTCCACGCCCAGCTGTGTGTACGAGCCTTAGAAGTTGGTGATGAAAAGGTCACACAGTTCCTCCCACGAGTGCACCAACCCTCACGGAAGGTTCAACAGCCAAAAACGGGCAGATCTCGTCAAGGCTATCGGGAGGTAGTTGGCCATGGCCTTTTTAGACCCGCCTGTGGCCCGCACTACCGTCGTGTATATTTGCAAGAACTCCTCTGGGTTGGTGGTGCCATCATACTTCTCGATGGACGCCGGGCGAAACCTCTCCGGCCATGCAATATGGCACAACTGACTAGAGAACGCTTGGCATCCAACGCCGTAGGGGGAGCCACGCCGTCCACCTGAACCCCCGGCCCAGAGATCGTGCCGGGGAGCGCGGATCTCGACTCCCCAAGGATTCGGAGGTGAGGGCCTCCCCCTCATCCCTAGGGCGAGTGTCGTTGGAGGAGACGTCGCCATCATGAGCCATCCGCCTATAGTGGCCTTGCCCCTGTGCGCGACGGTGCCACAGTATGTCACGCAAATCATCGCCGCGCTGTCGGTGATGCTTCTCCAACTGAGCCCTCAGATCCTCATGGCCTTCCTTGTGCCCGGGGGACATGCAAGGCGATACGTCGGCTGCCACACGCCCCCCGCATGAACGGGGTCCGCATCTTGTATGCCTTTTCCCTTGCTCTGGCCCTCCTGGCCAGAGCGCTTCCCGCTCGGGTGGCTGGAAGCTTGGGTGCGATCCGCACGCGACCCTGACCTCCGAGCACCGAAGGTACTCGGCCGATCAGACACCCCTACACGGAGTTGGGCCACATCTATCAGGGAAGCGATGTCCCGCAGCCACAGCATGGCGGGGGTATCTCCCACAAGTTCCACGGGGGGGTGGTCCAAGAGGAGACGGACAACATGCAGGTTTTGGGCCGGCGTGGCCTCTTCCATAGCTAGCCGCCGCCGAATCAGCAGCTCTGCTACCACCGGGGGGACAACGCTGCCCCCCTCCAGGGAAGGCGTGAGATAGTCCCCTGCCCGACGGGAGTGCCGGGATGTGTTGTGGGCGCTGCTAGCCTCCGCTGGCTCTTCTTGCTAAGAACGCGAACCCGCCATCACCAGAAGCGGGATCCTTTCGGATGGATGACTAGGATCCGCTAGAGATACGAAAGGGTGAGCCAACCGCTACCCCCTACCTGGCGCGCCGCTGTTAGCGTATTTTGCTTGCAGCTATTCTCCCTAGACGGAGTCTGGGGTTCGATAGAGGGGATCTTCGCAGAAGGACACTTACGGGCTCTCCTAAGGGATCCACACAGACAAGAATCCAAGAACACATCGATATACCCAAGTTCAGGCCCCCGGTGTGGATAACAGCCCTACGTCCTGCTTCTGCTCTTGTTAACATGTTTTGAGTGAATTATAAACGCACGATCTACACTCTATCACCTTTCGCCCGATCGCTTAATTGTAATGCCGGCACTCGTGGCCTTCCAGTCAGATCGTGGCGAAGAGGATACCCTGGCGTAAAGTACGTCGACAATATCCATTGGGTATCCACGGGTACAAATTGACACCCACACACATCCTATTATCTTTTCAGGTGCCCAAACCCAAAATCCATGGTCTAAAATGCTACCGTACCCATCCTTATCGGGTTGGGTACCCACGGGTAAAATTGCCACTCCTAGAAGGAAGAGATATCCGGCGCAGTGATACACCGACAAAAGAAATGCAGAACAGGAACACCAACAAAAGCAATTAAAGCTTTCACATGCACTGAAACAACAAAAGCACGTACGTATTCTTCTGATGCTTTGTACGGGCAATCCCAATGGGCCACATAGGCGATGTCTAAGCAATTTGTATACTATGCCACATAGAAAAAAAGATGATCTGGATAGTCATTAAAAGAAGAAAGAGATGAAAGTGATGTCTTATGCAAGAAATCGCTTTTTGTATTTGACCAAGAAGAATAGACATCGAAAATTTACCATTGGGAGCCCAAGCGATTTCCCTGCGACGTGTTTTTGTATGCATAGAACATGCATACAAGTTAATTAATGTCTTTAGATCACTAAAACATATACACTACTTATTGGAGATTTGCTATGGACATCATATAATAAATGCTCTCTCACTCCTCTCTAATCCTTTAAACATTGCTATAGACATTATCTATTGAGACTGCACTAAGATAGCCTTTTGATCTGTTTTCTTTCTTACTAGGTAGAAAAGCGCTTCTGACTGTGGCGGTTAAATTCGATAGCATGCGCTAAAAAATAAACTTTTTATTTTTCGCAAAACCACCAAGGTCAAAAATAGTCCGAGGGAAAAAGGGGAAAAATTATCGGAGATGACAACATTCTTTTATCGAGTCTAATACTCTACGTGTTCACCGTAAGTTGATACAAACCTTCGATGAATCCGTGTTTTTTGGTGACGAAAATATTGTTTCGTTTTTTTTGTCTTTGAAAATTTTTTTCGGTTTTTTGTATATTCGTTTGTTAAAAAAATAGGTCGTTAGGACCCGGCGCGAATCATGGAGGCGAAAACATTGTTTCCATTTTTTGGAGTGTCGAAAATATTTTTAGGTTTTTTGTTGCGTCGGGGAAAGGGAAAAATTATCAGAGTTTTTTTGTTGCGTTTGTTACAAAAATGGGTCGTTAGGACTCACCGGCGAATCAGGTGGGGAAAACATTGTTTCCATTTTTTGGGTGTAGAAAATATTTTTTAGGTTTTTTTGTTGCGTTTGCTAAAAAATAGGTCGTTAGGACCAAATCCGAATCACGGTGCTTCTCGTCTGTGAGACGAATCTACATTTTCTAAAAAATCATGATTCTGATCTGTTGGCAAATATATAAGTTGCTATAAAACCGATGAATCTGGGTTTTTGGTGGAAACATTTTTGGGTTTTTGGGTGTGAAAAAAATTTTCGGGTTTTTCAGTGGCGAAAACATTTTTCGGGAAAAGCGGAGAAAGGATCTGACGTAAAGCGAGGACCGGATGTTATTTTTTGGACACGATTAGCTATCACGAAAAATTAGAAAAGGGCACATTAGCGATTCGAAACTAACGGGAGGCTTTTACGGAAAAATGCGCGCCGAGGACCCAAGCGAAGGGAAAAATTTTTCGTCTCACAGAAAATTACGAGGGACCTATCCGCGATTTGAAAAAGCGGAGGGTTTTACTAAAGTGCACAAGGTGGCGTGGATGGGCTGAGGGCTCGGCGATTCCTGCGCATATAGGTAATGTAATGATACCTGCGTCCCACACCTTCCGTGCTCCCGAGCAATTGTCATGAAAACTTTATTAATTAGTGACAAAAAATCAAACTATCACACCATACAATTTCATCTAAATTCGATATGTACGGAGAAAAAGAAAAGGCATGCTACCCAACGAAGACGCAGAATATATTGATGGCCAATAATGCCAGTGGGCCGGCACCATTCGCTTTCACTCGCCATCACACGGAATCAATTAAGTAAGCTGCATGCGTTGCGACCAATGGGCGCAGCAGACCACCTTCACCTTCAATCTTCTTGGATCGTTCAATTGCATCTCGCATCATCGTTTGACTAGGTAGAGCTTGTGATCGAATACACATGCGACCAATGGACGCAGCAGACCACCTTCAATCTTCTTGGATCGTTCAATTGCATCTCGCATCATCGTTTGACTAGGTGGAGCTTGTGATCCGAATACGCATGCGACCAATGGGCGCAGCAGACCACCTTCACCTTCAATCGCCTTGGATCGTTCAATTGCATCTCGCATCATCGTTTGACTAGGTAGAGTTTGTGATCCGAATACGCATGCGACCAATGGGCGCAGCAGACCCTGGATCGTTCAATTGCATCTCGCATCATCGTTTGACTAAGAACAGTTTGTGATCCGAATTCGTATTTGGGGTTTGTTTCCTTGTCCAACTCAAAGTTCTATTCTTATGTTTATACCCCTCATAAATATGCTCACTGTAGATAGCACTGTTTACATAGACAAGAACCTCATTATAAACATCCCTACATGTAACTATCTGCATACATGTATTCATGATTTTTCTTGTCTACTGAACTTTTAATAATCTACTCCTTGCGGTTCGTTTTATAGCAGCCTTGTTCTAAATTTGCTTGTATACTGCTGATTTAGTACATTTGCTCTTAATCATACACTGCAATACGTTTACATCACAGTAATACTATAGCTACTTAGTGTACACTCCATGCATGCGTGCTTTCCACTATATGTAAGTATAGCTCTCGAAATCATCACTTTTCTACATTCATGACATTTTTTTTGACAAATCTAAACCCTTTAAAATATAATTATAAAAATAGCCTCATCCCCGACTACAAAAACGCCGATAATCAACATGTGACACCTGCTACATTTCCGCACCGCGTAAGGATCTACCGAGCTTGCATAACTCAGCAAGCCACCGAAGTCATCAATATCCCGTAGATTGGTAGCTCCTTCCGCGGTGTGGGAGCGCAGCATGTGACATATGTCTCGTGTCGGCTCTTTCGTTGTTGAGGATGAGCTACTTTGGTAACTACGAAGAACAAATTTGCAAAAAAAAAAAAGTTTGTCAGAGGCTAAAAAAAGTGAAGAACTCATAGCTCTCTACGAGGTGTGGAGAAACAAACAAAGCTTACCTATACCTATGTACTTCGATCAGTCCACGACGTTGTTGCTGAAGAGCTTGAACTGGCCGGCGTCGAGCACGAGCTTGCGGATTGAGGCGAAGGCGCCGATGGCCCCGACGCCGGTGAAGACGACCATGATGGCCGTGTTGGCGAGGAAGAGCGGCGACCACCTCGGCGGCGCGAGCGCCATGTTGTACATGACGACGGGGAGGACGAAGTCGAGCGGGATGAACCCCACGGCGCCGACCACGCCGAGGATGTCGCCGAAGAAGGGCAGCATGGCGGCCATGAGTGCGCAGAAGACCAGGTAGAGCGTCCGCAGCAGCAGCCGCGGCACCAGGTTCCGCCGCGAGAACCTGCCCCGCGTCGCGTCCGCCGAGTTCTTCTCCATGATCTCGTACGCCACCTGGGAGTACACCAGCCCGATGGCGAGGAGCTGCAGGAGGACGAAGAGAACGGCGAGGCCCAGCAGCCACGTCGGCGCGAGGGCCGGGCCGGAGTCCGGCATGAGGCTCTTGAGGACGTTGGACTGGACCTGGCTTCCGAACGCCCAGTACCCGGTGATCGACGGGAGGTAGAAAGCGAAGCCTATGACGGAGTAGCACAGCACCAGCGCCTTCATCATCTTCCCAGCCGCCGGTGGCGCCAACGTGGCCTGCAAAGCCAAGTTCAAAACGGTCCGGTGTCAAGTTTTTAAATGGGCCGGTAGTGCGACTTTGTAGGCTCTAATTTGGGCCGCCCAATGCAGGCACGATGCACAAGGAGCCCAACCCGTCCCGTCTATTTACCATAACCCGGTGGCATGCATGACTAACAATGGTAGCCTTCTAAAAAAAACCAACGGTATGGCCAATATGGATAGATTTTGTCTAGCTGAGAAAGTGCAATGCCGAGTACCTGGATTTCTGGCAGTATGCCATTGCCGAAAACGGAGGCCAGGATGGAAATGGATAGGAAGGCATTGAAGGTCTTCTCTGACTTGGATGAGCTTAGCGAGTAGTCCTTTGCGGGAGCATTTTTCGACACCCCTGTCAAAAATGGTGGCACAGTTAAATACCGTAGGACAGAGTACTAAAACAGAGTCTGGGAAAGCTGATGCATGGTCTTCAAGCCTTTAATTGTAGACTACATCTATTGAGAAAATTGCACTTCCATGAACCAAAGTTCCTTATACTTAGCCAAAGAAATTTTAATTTGGGGATTTCATTCTAAATTTTTGGTAAAGTGATGCATGGCAAGTTGTAACCATGAAAATGTTAATTGTGGATTCTGGGCCAAAACAATCCAATGGACAAATCCAGTTGTAGTTTGGAATAGTTCTCACTGTCGAAAGGTCTAGTTGTTAGATTTGTGCCTAAAATTGGAATCACAGTTATAAACTAGCATAAATTCGTATTCCCGTACACTAGAAACAAGATATTCTGAATTCTTGTAATTGGCTCATGGGAAAATTTTCTTATTCAAAAGAGAAATATTCAAATAAATCTCAAAATTAAACATCTATTTAGTTCAGAAATGGAGCGGTCTAGTGACAAAAATGTCAATAATTTTAAGTACAGCTAACATTTACGTAAAATGAAAAGCTCGTTTAGCCAACTACAAAGGCAAAACACTATTTAGGCGCATTTTTTTAGGGAACTATTTAGGCACATTTTCTTATGCAATTTCTGTTAAGTACATCAATTCTTAGAAGAACCAGCTTAGTTCTTAATTCTGAAAACTATAAATCACTTTTGATACATTAGCTACATACCCATGTGAGGCACTATTGATCATTTTAGGGACTCGTGTGCAATGCTATGGTTTTTCCCGTAGTCGGCAACATCTAATGACACTAATGCGTTTTGTTGAAGATTGTCACAGGCTAATGGTTCCATGGTGCTGTGGTGTCGACGTATCTTTGCAGGTGAGTTTATTCCATGCCATTCATCAAACAATCACTGAAAAGATGTGGCTGTAAAGGTTTCCTTTTTCACTCGTTTCTTTCGTTGTGCTTAAAAAACAATAGAACAACCTAGCCCCGACGAAACGTTATTATACATATATGAAGTACAACTGATATATTTAAGGCATCCGATTCCCCACAAATGCCAGCTTAAGTGTTTTAGGAATCTCATTCCCCCATCTTCATCATATAATTCCCCTAAAATCTTTCGAGTAGTGCTTCTATACATCGCCTCTCAATCTGAGTTCTTGTAAATCTTAAATGATCGAAAAGGTAAATAATCATCATCTACCTTTCATTCATACTTTAATATCTGCGCAACTTCCAAAAAGTGATACATAGAAACACCTCACAATCTTACCAGAATGGTATTGGGAATGGATAGAGGGTCTGACACAACGAGAGTTCAAGCAATATACCTGCACGAATGCAAGCAGCAGACACAAGGATGGTGTAGCCCAAGCTTAGGAGCAGTGAGGCGAAGTTGATGTGCCGCAGCGAGTGGAATGATGGTATCTGGGAGAGGAACGCCAGCACCACAGCCACGATGATGATGAAGTGGTACAGTTTTAGGGGTCCATTAGGAGCAAGGCTCGAGTACATGATCTGCTTGGGCACCATGAAAGATCAGCTTATGCAATCGATGATATGAGTAGAGAACAGAAAACATTTTTGAGTTAATTTTCAATGACAACGGACAGATGGTTGTTTATGCAATTTCACTGATTGTAAATGACAGTTCCAATTAAAAAGAAAAAACTTGTAGCAACTAGCAAGTGAAATAGTGAACTCCTTTCTATCAGAGAAAAAAGATAACTTGTTGCGAATATATGTTCTACTCTACCCAATAATCCAATATTGTCTTTTTGTTTGAACTTTATGCCAAGATTGAAGTATTTAGACTTCAGGTCAAGACTCAAGAGACTCTGAAAGCATTGAAATATCTCCTTCCTCCGTAGTCCGTACTATTTGAATGTAAGAAAAGTAGACAGGGGTATCTTGACAGCGACGCATACGTAATGTAAAAATCAGAGCTAGTATACAACCTTCCAATGTCATCACAAGAAGCACCTGAAAATGACACATGAGCTACTTAGTAGGACTTACTTCGTTTGTTGTCTTTCCGATGTGATCAGAATCTGCCTTTTTTTGGCCCTAATATAAGCTTTCTTTTTCACGTGGATGTTTAAATCAAATGAGTTGGACGCCATCTATTCCGTGGTTGAAGAAAACTGCTAAAATAAACAAGCCTAGTTTGCGTCTACGTTTCAAAACAAGGGCCTCTAAAACAGGGTCCCTATTTTGGATTTAGGGATTCCTACTATTTTTAGGGCGCTTGTTTTGTATTGAAGTCAAGTGAACGTCACTAAATCTCAATTTATTTTACTTTTTCTCCTATTTTAACATATCCGCTATGTATAATCTTCATTTGACACCACTAAAATTCAATCAAAAATATTTGTAATACATAAAACATAAGCATATTAACATTTACAATTTAAAAATATGATATTTAAAATTTAAATTTAAAATTTTCAAAACATGATATTTAAAATTTAAATTTAAAATTTTCAAAATTTTCAATGACGGATGCAAATGCAACAATTGCAACTCATCCAAAGAACACACGCCATTTGCGTGAACTAATGCAAGCCATCCTTCATTAACTCCTATTTTAAGGTTTAGGAGTTGGTTTAGGGCTCTCTGGGAATTGGGGCTAAGGAGGCAAATTTAGGGCCTCCTAATTTTAGGGAACTGGATTAAGAGCATCTTTGTGCATTTTTTCTTAAAGTCACTATTTTAAGGTTTAGGGCTCTGCTGCAGATGCTTAGATGCGTGATTGGGACATGCTGCATACTTGCATGTAACACACCCACAAGCAATGCCAACCAAACATGGATTACCATATTTCGAATCCTCCCAAGCATTAGCAATGGCAAGTCAGTCTTGCGTCTAGGAGCATCTTCCTTACCGATTTCTATTCAGCACTGACTATCCCCGGTCAAACTAGCATTCGGATTAAGAGAGAGCTCCCATCCTGAAGCAACTCAAGCCAACCATTACGACAGAAAAAAATCTGAGAAGCCAAACATGCTATATCTTATGCATATTCTACATTCACACAAGGAAAATGACCATTTCTACAGTTGGGGCGGCAATCCTGCTCTGTGGATATTCCTAGTTTACAGAGCATAGACTAAAACTAACAATGTCCAAAAGGCAGACGGCGTGAAACTTAAACTAATCATACACTACAGACTAGCATGGGCTCAAATTTATGCATACGAGAGAGAAAATTCAGGGGTTCTGGGAGGGCACGACGCACGTCGATGCAATCGGCGGCGAGCAGGATGGAGCCGATGCTAACGCCAGTGTTGATGGCCGTCTGCACGATCACCACGAAGTAAAACATCCACCCGGAGCCTGCGCACCAAACACATCCACCGAAAATGAACCGCAATTCAATTAACAGACCATCACCTCACCAACGCACGCATCGCAATTAATGGGAGGACAGCAGCGGCACGAAGGCTAGTCTAGTACTGCTGCGCCATGCCGTGCACACAAACGCAAGGGCGAAAAAAGGGGCGCATTGATGGAGCTGTCGTCTATGGGCATTGCACCGAACACGTGGAGATTTGGACACGGTGAAGTGATGGGTGGTTTACCGAGGACGTCGGCGGCGAGCTCGCGGAAGCGGATGTGCCTGCGGCCGCGCGCCTCGCAGTGGTCGAGCACGCGGGACATGAGGTAGTACTCGTAGAAGGTGACGGCGGCGATGGCGGAGAGCGCGGAGAGGCCGAGCGCCCAGCCCATCCCCCGCAGCGCGTACGGCAGCGTCAGCACCGTCGGCCCCACGATCGCCGTCGTCAGGTGGAACCCCGCGTGCCACCACGTCCCTGCGGACAGCCAAAACCACCAGGTTAAAATCAGCGCGTCGTCGCATTGCACGAGACGCGCGCGCAGGAAGGAAGGAAGGAACCAAGGCAGGGGCAGGGTACCTTTGGACTCGAGGACGAAGGCGGCGCCGGCGTCGGCGTCTGGCTCCAGCTTGGCCGCGTGGTGCGCGCCGTTGCCAGCCGCGGCCTCGGCGTCGAACGCGGAGGACGCCATGGCTGGCTAGCCTTGTCCCGTCGTTAGCTGCCACGCGACGCCTATATATTATGTAGACACATACGAACGAGACGACGACAAGGGCGCCGCGCGTCTCTGTTCCTAACTCCGGCCCAACCCAATCGGCTGGTTCATTACGGACTAATCACCGTGTCGATCGCTTGCAATAATGCTAATGGTGCTTCCTGGACGAGAGCACCAAGGGCGCGGCCCCGTATTTATGCTGGCGCGGACGGTGATGGAATGGTTTGTGTTCCGACGCGTCGCGGCGGGGTGGACGCCGCGGCGATCGTCCACGACTCGGGGGAACGGAATTGGACAGCACGCTGCTGCCGGTCGCGTGCTCGACAAAGAATTGATGATGCAGCCGGTTTTCCCTTTGGAAATGTACGGTACAGCGAGCGCTATTGTCGGTCTTGGATTTAACTGCCTTTATACCCCCTTTTGAGTCGTTTGTCGGGGAATGCCGGGAAATAGAGACCATTGGATGTCATATCCTAGCGGCAGGCGAAGAACCCTCGAGATAGGACGCTAGTACGAACTGCAGCTTAGGCCCCGTTTGAAATACGGATTTTCCTTCTGATTTCTGCAGGAACTGAATGGTTTCTGCGAAATTCATGTGTTCTAAATAGGCCCTTAGTCAGGGAGATCAGTGGAGCCCTGCATGAGGTTCTGGAGATCATCGATGAGGAAGCCGGCGCGTGGCGCCGAGCGGAGATCACCCGTAATTAACACCCTGTGCAAAGGAGGACTTGGCATCAAAGACATGGGCAACCGCCGGGCGCTTAGACCGTTGGCTATAGTTGGATGGAAAACAATGGCGGCCATGAGCAGTGCGGATCTACCATGCGACAAAGCGGATATTGCTCTCTTCAATGCCTCAGCGGTAATAGCGGTTGGAAGCAGTAAACTTACGGATTTTTGGAGATCAAGTTGGATCGATGGGAAAGCACCAATCCACCTGCACAGAGCCTTTTCGGATAGCGAAAAGAAAGAACATCTCGTACACAGGCCTACAAAACAATTCTTGGATCCGTTTACGCTCCGGTGAACACGGATAAGGAAGTCCTGCGGAGTTTGTGGCGCTCTTGAACAATTGGCAAGTGAGGCGAAGTTGATGTGCCCGCGGCCGAGTGGAATGATGGTATCGGGGAGAGAGCGCCCGACACCACAGCCACCGGCGATGATGAAGTGGTACAGTTTTAGGGGTCCATTAGGAGCAAGGCTCGAGTTAGTGGTGATAGTCCGTTCTCCACCACCAATCCACGTTTAAACCGTGAAAAAAAACCACCGACAGAAAAAAAACCGAACCAACCGACGGAAAAAAACCTAAGCCGTTTTTCGCTCCGTTCCTCACGATATGCTCACCTTTCGACTTCTCCACGAACACGACAGCCGCCCCATCTGTGAGTCCAGATGCCTTCCCCGGTGCGTCCCCGCTCATCCGTAATTGGGAAAATAGATGTTTGATCTTGTAGTATAATTTTCTTTTATTGCTTGACCTTTATGTTTCGTTATTAATTTTATTTTTCGTAGCAACGCACGGGCATTAAACTAGTAGATCACATTTAGAAGGTGAAAATTTCATAGCAGATAAATGATCGATTCGCCAACAAGAATCTTGCGTCCAAACAAAGCCTAAGGTTAAAGAAAAAAGACTTTGAACTATGTCAAACACGTCAATCTTTTTAGGGATAATTCATATAATTTTTATTAGTGCACCGGAAATATAAGCTGCGACATTCCCAAGTTGTAAACAACTAGACACAGCTACTAATGAAGCTGTGGACATATCGACACGGCTTTTCTTGTGGATCCAAATCTTTCAGATAAAAAATTAACAAGCATGGAGGTGCTTACATGTTTTTTTTAGGTGCACAAATATTAAAACACCATTGAAGGGTATATAGTGATTATTTACTCTTTGCTTGTTTCAATATTTGTGCAACTTGTATTGGAAGGAAAAGGCATGAAATCACTGCTTAAAATTAGCACGAACATTTCAAGAAGATCACCCTCAAAGCGACCTTGGGCCGCAGATTTCCACTACACTGGACCCGCTTTGTGGAACTCAGAACATAAATCCTCATTAGTTTTGCACGCGCACGTGATTACAATGCGCCTGCAAAACGAATGATTTCGAGTCGAACCGCACTACGCGCATGCGTGCCATTGATAGTGCAGCTGTGGAAAACGGCTACGCCCATGTCTCAACGGATAACATCTTTAAACACAAAAGGCAGCTCACAGCATCTGATAAATTTTACCGTGGTCTGTCGAGACTTAACTGCGCGAATCAACGCGAAAAATACTTCTGCTGCAACGAGGTGATCCAATCGCCTCGCAGCAACGCTAACCACTTCACTAGCTGAAGAGTAGCCTGCGACAATGACAACAACATTCGAAGGAAGCACAAGGAGACAAAGGCTTATCAGGTATAATGATTGATTTGGCTCAATCAGTGTAACTGTGTAAGAAGCTCCAAGCCAAAAGTCTCAATTCTAGCATGCTTAAGCTTTTGAGTGTACTTGCATTGTTGTCTGAAAGAAAATATGTCAGCGCGCATAAGCCACACAATTATTATCAATGGAGTGATTCCCTCAACACAGTACTATCTAGTCTCAAGATGTTCATGTGCCAACTTGGACAAGGAAAATACATGGTTATGGAAGTAGTTAAAGCAGTAAGATACCAGATTTGGAGCCTGCGTCACATAAGCATTATTGTATCTGTGCGACTACAACCATGCTCGGGAGTCAGGACTTTGGCCCTCGAATATTTGACACTTCTAATAAACAAAGCTCAGGGGAGCCAAACGCCATGACGCCAGCAAGAGGTAATTCAAGAGTGAATATTTACATATATATATATATATATATATATATATATATATATATATATATATATATATATATATATATATATATATATATATATATATATATAGGAGTGTCTAGGAATTTTTCCAATAAAAACACTCAAATTTTAGGATGTTGCGTATTGAAAAAAATGTTACACATGTAGGAAAAAATGTTGTAACACGTCTGAAATTTGAAGCCTTTTGCAACATTTTTGTTCAGCGCTTGCAACATCTGAAATTTGGAAGCCTCTTGCAACATTTTTGTTCAACGCTTGCAACATTTTTTTCCAACGCGTTGCAACATTTTTGTTCAACGCTTGCAACATTTTTTTTCCAATGCGTTGCAACATTTTTTTCCAACACGTGCAACAATTGAGTGCTCAAAAATAAAAAAACACTCGAGTGTCACTTAGCAATTCCCATATATATTAGAAAAGGTATATATATATTAGAAAAGGTATAGCTCTAACAATATATTACAAGCCGATAATTGCACATATATCTAATACTTCCTGTTGTGATGCAATGTATCGACAAGGCTGAAGACACAGGTAAGAAACAACACGTACAGGCAGAGCAGAGAAATTAGAGCTGCCTGGTAGATTGAATGACTCAAACACTGCTTCCAGTAAAGGAATGGAATTAGTATGAGCAAGATCATTAATAGTAAAATCACAAGATCATGTGATCACAGCTTCTTGAGTACCGCCATTTGCTGCACACCAAGGCTTGAAGTACTACTCAAAAAGCTTCAATGTCACCATTAGTAGAAATCGCAAACTTAGCCTCCAATAGGCAGCTTTGAAGGGGTAATTATTAGCAACGCAGGAACCCGGTATTACATCCAGCTACCTAAACTCTTCGGGAACGTGCGTACCAAAACCACGCTTCAGCTTCTCAATTCTATTCAACAAAAAAGTGATAACCGTGAGCAAATATGATAACCATATTGGAAGCAATATAATCAAGAAAGAGTTGCGTATGAAAGAGTTGAAATTGCTAGACCCAGATCCTAACAAAATGATTGGCACAAACTCTTCGAGGATCCTGGAGTTCTGGACTTAACAATAATTAGAGAACTAAAAAGTGCACAGCTGGCTGCTACAAGAACAAAGATAGAGAGATCGTTTTGGAAGAAACCACGAAAGACAAGTCGCTTGCCTTGATTCGTTGTGTGACTAATAACTACTATATTAAATATGGGAGGTTTTGCGTTCCTCGTGCGGACCACGTCGATTCGGGCGGCGTGGCCGCCTGCCTTCGCCTTGGCGTCGTCTGCTTGGTTAAACCGGTCTTAAGGTCAAGTATTAAGTCCGCCGTTTAAACACAAATGGTCGTCTTGGCGCAGCGGTGGAAGGTCTCACGCTGGCGCTTCGAGACCAGCGTTAGAGTCTTCCGCGCACACCTCCGGACTTGGTTTTAAGCTTTGGTCGACGCGTGGCGGAATCGGTTTGCTGGCGTGTTCTTCCGTCTTTTTTGCGAGGCGCGATCGCGCGTGTCCGTCGTCGATTTCTATCGCCCGGTCATAGCATCGCCCACGAAACCTCGACCTCGGCTGTCCTATCGCTTCTAGAGCCCTCTTATTTTGATCCATGCTGCCTCGCTTTCTCGTCCCCATCGATCCTCCGTTCCTCGCTCTTGCGAAGCGCCGCTTCGCTGGTCGCGTCGCGTACCCTCGAGCTCTCCGCCATGAGTCCCTTCTTCCACCGTCGGAGCTATGCCCGCTCGCGGCGCCGGCGCTTTTCTTCCACTGTGCCGCGAAGGCCCATTCACGTCACGGGCGGCGTGCAGTGAGCGGTTCGATCTTTCTTCTCCTGTTTCCCTCCCCATCTTTGCTGGCTTAGCGATCGATGCCACCAAACCGGCGGCGGAGAAGGAAGGAGGTACCGTCACTTCCCTCCCGATCTACCTCGTGGCTGGATCCGATCCGGTCTCGGCGGTTGGCGCTCTGGCGAGATTCCCTCGGTGGGGCACCACGCTGCGTTGAGACTTGAGAGGATGACCCCAGCGTAGGATCCCTTCTACATTGTCAAGGATGAGATCCAGGACTCGGTGAGCAAGCTCCTCCCCCGCTCCCTCCATCGCTCCATCCATTTCTTGCGTAGCTTATACTTGCAGTGTAGGTACTGAATCGCCGTGGCTTTATGATTCGGTGGTAGTAAAACCAATGTTTTTAGTGCGTTTCTTGGGTTCTTTCGGTTCGCAATTATATGCATTCCTGTATGTTACTTACGAGGAGATCCCGAGATTGAGTGTGTGTGTGTGTGTGTTTGTGAATTCGTACATTTCTGTAGTTATAATCTCAGGTGTTAGACTCCAGTTCTTGATCCATGATTTGATGGTTCCGTGATGTTGTTTTCTTGTGTGCTTTGTTGGCTACCTACATTTAAGCGGTTTAGTGGATGTAGGTTAGTGGCATCTCGGTTTGTATCCCAGGTGCCCAAATTAGTAGCTCAGGAACCATCTCTTAGGATATTATCGTGTTGCAAAACAATTGCAGGAAGTATAATGTACCTTAGTAAATCTCGACAATACATTATACTTGCGTGTGTCATGCATTTTGATGTCGTGGATAGTTGTTATGCCAAGTTTTACTGTTGTTCTGCAGGGCAGCCTGTTTTGATGTCGATTATTTGCAATTTTTCATCTGTAGATCTATAGTCGTTTTGTCTTAACATGTGCTTCATTTAGTATTTAAGAGTTTGATTTATAATGATGTAGTATATTCTCTTCACAGATTTTAAAAATGTATGCTAAGAATACGGATGTCATTGTTCGATTATCCTTCATTCAAATAATATACTACCAATGAAATTGTATATTATCTTGGATTCCTAGAACTAGCCCCTTTCTTTTTCTTTTATGATGCGTATTAGTGTATGACAGTTTGTCCTCTTGGCCAATTGTTGTATAGATTGACAAAGTGCAAGATACTTTCCACCAATGGAAGCAAACGCCTGAAAACACTGGGGAGTATGTGCATCTGACCAAAGAACTACTAGCAATCTACAAAAGTATTCAATGGCAGGTATGAAATTTTCACCGTTTTATAAGCGTGATTCTGATATTGGCCCAGGATGCTTAGAATGTTTCCATGTTATGATTTCCTTGTTACGTATTTGTGATATTTTGGTCAATGCCTGCGCTCTCATATTGATTAGTAAATTGTTTGAATTTTATTCTAAGATGCTCTCAATGTCTCTATCAGGTGTGAATGGCAATAAATATGTTGAATCGCTCTCCCCCATGCTTGGTTGCATCAAGAACATGGAGTAGGGAAGTGTTACAGACTTTACTCGAATCGACTTGATTATGATGGAAGTACATCAGAACCTGAAATCAGGAAAGTTCATCTTGGCACCGCTGTTCTAAGAATACTTGCTTTGGGTGTTAGGGATGCTCAAAATTTTGAGCTTGTCGATGCCCCAGATCCGAAGCCATCAATATGGCTGTGAATAATCTTGAACAGCGGGTCTTTGTCAAATGTAAATAGGATGGCTTTGGTGGTGATCTTGGGCTCCACGGTCAGATTGGGGATTGAGCGAGGCTTGGGAAAATTATGCTTTTGCATTGGTTTTGGTTTGAGGAAGGAAGGTGTAGTTCTAGCTGTAAATTGATGCTTACTTTTGATGTCTTGAAGAATCGGAAACACTAATTCATGCTTATGTTTTTGGTGTGCAGTTATTTTATGTCTTGACCTATATGTAAGTAGCTCATTTACTGCCCTCACGGTTTGTAAAGTTTGTTACCTGTTTTTTTCTTCATCGGCGATCACTCATATGATTTCTATGTTTATCATATAGACAATGTAGTGTTTGTATCGTTTGCAATTTTTCTCGATCGGCAATACCTCTTGCCGTCGGTAGCCACAAACATTTTTCCTTGTTTTGAATAGCTATGAATGTGTATCTGAAATTGCTAGGCTTCAAAGTGCTCCTATTTTACCTTAGATTCATGTCCACATATGATTTCTACATTTATCATATAGGCGATGTGGTGTTTGTATATGTTTGCAATTTTTCTCGATGCAGCAATACCTCTTGCCAAATCGGCACTCACAAGCATTTTTCCTTGTTTGAATTGCTCTGAATGTGTATCTAAAATTGGTAGGCTATGATTGATTGCATTATTTGTAGCGTCTGACTTCATCGTAAACTTCCATTCTACATCTTTACAAACATAATGGATGAATCCTAATAGTCTCTGAGACTTTGTCTTGAAACAGTTTCATATCCATCTCAAGGATTAATTTGCCTTCTTCTCGGCGGTTCATCTTGAGTAAACGATAGAAGAACAATGTTTATATTTGTAATAGCAAAAGCTGTACTACTAGCCTCTTGGTTTTAGCGACCTTGGTATAAACCGGCACCATTTGCTAGATATTACAGGACCTTTGTTGTCGATCTGCCCAAGGGTCCTCTGTGCACAAAACAAAAAATCTATATATATTGGTGTGGATTTCAGCTAGAGAACAAAGCGAGGTGATCAACTCTTCCCTATGTAGCTTATTTTCCCCATATCATATTCTACAAAAGAATCATGCTCTTCTTGTGCAAATAACACATATAGCATTGGTTTTTAAAGTACCGGAGGTGGTGTCGGAAGAAAAAAGCTACAGCAATAGTGTCATAAGGTATAGTGATGTTTTAGCATCGTCTTTGACCAATTTTTCTCGATCTTATAATGAATTACATAATTGATTAACTATTATCTTGTGGTGTAAAAAGAAATCTAGGACCTCATTAAATAAACATATTTACGAGACCATGATGGGTGGCGGTGCTATCACAAATTTGAGCATAAGCCAAATGTATTTCATATGGCGACCACGACCTCTTATAAGAAAAGACAAGCATTGACAAAAGTATAAATTACTTTTTTTTGGGGTTACATTGCATCTTGCTTTTCGGACTTTTTTTGTTACGTGCTAAAACTCACGTAAACTGACATGTGCAAGTACTATATCTGAAACTTATTTACGTGAGCTGTTCTTTCATCCACCATGCTAACTCACATTACATTCTTCACCCACAACCATGCACAGTTTCACGACTTATGTAGGATTCTATGAGGTCCGCTCCAAAAAGAAGAGAGAGCTTCTTTATTTTTGTTGCATCGAAAGCAATTCGCCAAATTATTGGTCATCTTTCTTATGATGTTATGCACAATCAGTGCTGTGCTGAAATTTTGAAGTTGGGATCATGTGAGCTTTACCAAATATCCATATAAACATTCCTTTTTACTTCTCCATATGATGTATTTCCTAAGAGTATACTCTTACGCCACTTCTTCCACCCTGCTGACCATATCTGGCGTGTATGCGATCTGGCGACCACGGAGTTTAATTCCTTTCTATATGTCTTGGCGTGTAGATTAGTACACCTTACAATTCCTTCCTTTTACGAAATTTGAATGTGCTATTATTGTGCTTTTCCCCACCATTTGAACTACTCGCTAAGTTCTCACATGCTATCGGGTTCCTATCATGAGAAAAGCTGGATCTGCATATTATCTTCCCATTTGTTTACAAGTTATGGAGATTCTTGATCTCACACAATATTCTGAATGATTCATCTTGGATTCTGAAATTTCCTGTAGAGGAAAAGTCATTCTTGGCGATTGTGTCTTCCATGAGTCGATGCATCTGGATAGTTTTGACATTAACATGAACTATTCATCTGGTAAATATTAACATAATGTTTTTCTTTCTTTTGATATTTTTCTGCACAACTTAAAGCAGCGTAGTTGTATTTGTTACTTCAGCAGAATTTGTGCAGTTCTATCTACCATTGAATAAATACCACAATGGAGAATTTGTTGTGATGAACTGCGGATGACTAAAATTTAAGCTACTTTTCCGTGTAACAGCAATAATTGAAGAAGCTGGAACATCTAGGGTATGGAAGTTTGTGTTTTAAGTGGTAGAATTATTGTTTCAATATTGGTGCTGTCAAATCTTTTTCTCACGCGTAGAACCTTGATCATGGCGTGGCACACATGATCACTCATCTAGTGTTTGTGAATTTTAGAAGAAGCAATGCTGCTTAGGACAAAATAAGGAAAAAAATCCTATGCTATAAGAAAGAATTATTCTTGTTTCAGTGAGGCAATAATGTTATTTCCCAACTTGTGAACTCATTGCAGTGATACTGTGTAATTTGGCCTAGAACTGTAAATGTATAATATTTACCTTGTTAGTGCTTATTGACTTTGTACAAAACAAAGAAAAATAATCGTAATTTTCAGAAAAAGAATACTACCTTAAATAAAGCTTGAAGAGTTCGGCTTCACGCTGTTTTGAGCCGAGCTGGCGACGAGGTAGCATAAGGTATGCTATTGTATATTTCCCTTACAATAGTACATTTACAGATAAAATCGTTTATCATCGTATTAACTTACATTGTTTCCTCAATTGTTTCCTTATAGTCAGCTCTAACAATCTATCCTCCCAGTCCTTCTTGCCTGCAGATCGACCCTTGCGAAGATAGCTACCTTTTTGCTGTGGATAACGCTGGAATACTCTCTCCTGTGACTGCGGCTTTTGGCGTATAGCATATGTTGCGTTCTTAATTAGTGGAAAAAAAACAAACAGAAAGAAAATGTTGCTTCAACTTCTCTGCTTTTATTTTGTTGCTCGATCTTTTCCTTTTAAAGGTTTGCTTACTGTGTGCTACAGACTAAGTGAAGCTTTAGTTATTTATTCCTGTACGGGTCACACAACGGAGATTATAAGGTTTGCTCTCCATGATCTGCAACATTCCCCATGTAAATGTATTCCCATCGTATAAACCTTTCTGCTATCGGTTGGACAACCGTTGTTCATTTGTTTGCTTTATATATGCTTATCTTTCGCTGTAAACTAAACAACCGTCTCTCTTATCTTATATGTTTCGATTACTGAGATTTTGAACGGAGCGCTGCTTTTTCCTCGTCCTGCTGCTGGTTCCTTGTGTGCCTTAAGAAATGCAAGCCTCCACAGAAGCAAACTACACTTGCCTCCAGCTTATGCCATCTCACTAGCGATCTCACTTTCCTCAGAATATGTTGCTTCATCGCTACTCTCTCGACAGGCTAAATGTTTTTGCACATGTTCAATCTTTGGATATATGTTGACACTACTCCACTAAAAGACCCGCCAGCTTTCTCTAGGGCAACCAGTTTCTCAATGACTTGACAAGAGAGCGTATCGCTATATTAAAGATTGCAACATTGGCGGCCTCGGTTGATTCGACCAACCCGCTCGGCTCTTTTTTTACAAGTTTAGATACCTTAAAAATACATAATTACGTATAGATTCTTTTCACAGTTTTTTACAAAAAAGACTTTTTGGTTTAGAAAAATCGCAAATATTCCGTGAAGGACCTTTCGATTTATAGTCTAATTTTTCCTAGAAGACCCCGAGATTTCTTTCATTTTGTTTTTTAGCGCCCTATTTTTAAGTCACTCAAATATTAAGCGCAAACTCTTGAAGCTTACAAAGATTATCTTTATCACATCGTTTTTTCTGAGGAGGCACTCCAATTTTTTCATAGACCCTTGAGCTTGGAATATATTTTTAGCACAACCTTATAGAGAAGCGCTCCGTTTTTACATGAACCGCCAGACTTCGAAATTTATTTTTAAGCGTCGTTTTCCTAGACATTTGCTCGAAACCTTTTGAAATTATATATTTATCCGTTTTCCCTATTAATCCCCCAAAACTCATGTAATTTTTTTTCTTAGCTTACAACGATCAGCGAGATTGTGTGGCCTGACATCTTGCCAGCGCCAACATACCTAGTATTAATTATTCTAGACGGAGAAGATGTGCAGTAGACTAGATAAGGTCTGTAGCATTGGCAAGATGGAAGCGTGTATACAGCAGAATTGGTAGTACTTGTGGTGCTGTGTTTGATATTTTAATCTGAAAAGATTTAGCAGTAATGACTGGAAAATAAAGAAGTTTATCATTTAATTACTACCATTCTAAACAAATCCAAATTGAAGAAAAGGGACTGCTACAAGATCAAAATGGTAAAAGATAAGGTCGCAGAGGATTAGCATCTTTTATGGAAATTGCACTAATAGCCATGTTGCTTTCACTACAGTAATCCGCAAATTAACGTTGGCCAAAAGCGGCGTTAATTAACTGATTACCGGCGTTAATAGTAATTAGCGTCGGCAGAATTCAATGCGTCGGCTTTGGCCCGATAGATTAATCGGCGTTAATTAGCTAATTACCGCCGGTGCCGGCGTTAATTAGCAATTAGCGTCGGCCTAATAAACGGCGTTAATTCTGCCGTGACCCCATAATTAGCGTCGGCATAGGCACGGCGGCGTTAATTATCTCCGTTGGGATAATTAGCGTCGGCTTAGATTTGGCGGCGTAAATTAGTGATTTTGCCGGAGTTTTGTCGGACGAAAACCGGCCCCGGGGTTACTAATTAACATCGGCTATGGCTTTGGCGGCGTTAATTAATGCTAATTAACGCCGGCTATGTCTGGCCAGGCGTTAATTATTGCTAATTAACATCGGTGACCTGATGGCCCGGCGTTAATTAATAATACCGAGGACAACTTTTTCCTATTTTCATGTTTAAGCCACACAATTCAATACATAATATAATCAACATTGACGACAATTCACACATCAACACATATAATTCACGAATATAAACAATCGGCCACGAGAACATGCATATAATCAAGTTATCGATCCATCATAATGTCCAAATTGTCATAACATCCAAAAAGACCAAAATGACATAGCTACAAACACATCCAAAGTTCAACTCGAATCATACACATCCATCCAAAGTGACACAACTATCAAACAATCTCATTGGCAGCGCCATCACGGATTATTGGAGTTAAGGCGCTTGATCCGGATGCAAAACACATTGACAAAGTCGGTTGGACCGTCGGTTCCCTACACAAGAAAATGCAAGATTAGACAATAATATAAGAATGAATGTACCATAAGAAAGCAAGTAAAGCGAACATGGGATCTGCGAGTCTTTGCAAGCGTTGGCGAATCTTGTGTAAGCGAGGGACCCATGTGCCGTTGATCCTACATAAGGCAACAATTATAGCTAGATTGATCAAATTTTACTAGATTTACAAGTTTTGACTAAGTTTAGCTAGAAATGTTATAAGTGTAGCTATATTGAGTAAATTTAACTACATTTACAAAGTTTAACTAGAAACGGACCAAGTTTAGCAAAATGAACTAAATATCGTTAAATTCATCAAACTTAACTCTAGAGATACTTAGTCTTGCTAGATTAGCTATGTCTGCTAGAAATGACTAAGTTTAGCTAGATTGACTAAATGTAGCTAGTTTGAACAAGATTAGGTACAACAAACTAATATTATCTAGATTGACTAAGTTCCTTTCGATTCACAAGTTTAGCAAGAATACCTAAGCTGCGAGGAGGTGCGGAGGATACATCCCCCATTGTGGCGGTGGCGGCGGTAGTGGGCGTTGGAAAGACAATGTTTTGCCCCATACTTTGGAACATTGCCTACAAATACAATGTATAAGTATTTTGAATTAATATATTCTCTAAATGCAATAGATTGAAGACTAGGACTTACTTGAATAGCGATTCTTTGTTGTGTACAGTATGAGCGTAGTACTCTTCTTTGCGCCCTTGCATACTCATCACGTTGGCGCAGACTCCTCCATGACCTAGTAACCTCCAAGCTATTCTTGTTGAGGCGATGGCTACCAACCCCGAGCTTTGGGGCGAAGAAGATCCCTCTCATTTCGCTGCCAGTGGTCGATCACTCCGATGAACATGGAGTACCTTCAAAATCGTGACCACAAAGGCTTGAGCACTTGAAATTATGACTTCATGAATTTTTAGAAGGTATGACATCTCACGTCCATGGGCCTTGCCGCCTCCACTAGCATGCACGACTATGCCGTCAGCGGTTCCTTCCTCCAATCATAGTCTTCACCATGGCTTGACCATTTCCTCGCCATATTTCTCCTACATAACCAAATCGAGCGATTTAAATGGGAGCGCAAATCAAACAACTTAATTTGAATTGGATGAAAATTGTGACCACTAACCGGCCGATCGATGCATTTGTTTGTTGCCACCAATTACTCGGGTGTGTCGGTCTCGACCTTTATGACCTTCCACGTACACTTCAATATCACTCGGTGAACAGGTCAGAGCCTCCTGTAGACATAAGTTAGGTGCATACATATACTTGGTAACATGTATTTTGCAAAAGATTGCTCTGGCCGGACTTACCATGCGCTTTGCTACGCATATGTCCGCCAGCGCCATCGTGTGCTTTGATTCTTTGCCTCGGCGATCTCGGTTCTTTCTTGACTTGGCGATGAACTCGAGGTGAAGCCGCTGGCGCAAGCAAGAAACAGTAAGCTTTCGGGCGGTCCCCAACCATGGAATCATGACCTGCACAAATATATTAATACATTAAAACAACATTACCAAGAAGCGTTAAACTCAAATAGCTCAATATTTGTTGTTTTACTGCATATCTTGTTCCTCGGTCAAGTAACTTTACGAAGACCCGCTGAGAGTCTGTTAATTCGTTGCCCTTGAGCAGACCTCAAGTAAAGATTTGTTGCTTGAATCCGAGCATTAGACAATGCATCTTTGGTCACCGGCGTGCATTTACATGGAAAACTCTCGAGCATACTCGATGTTTGCACCATCGATAAGCAGTAGCAACCGCAATTGTTCATCACAAAGAATAGTTAGAATAGTAAAGATATAAGCAGTTAAACCAATACCAAGCAGCACGAGAGAATCTTACCCAAAGTCCTCCAAACACCCCTGAGCATTCAAGTGCTCGGCATTAGGAACAAGCGGTAATGATCCTAACTAGTAGCAACAAATTGCTCGCCATTGGCATTGTGACCAACTTGGGGTAGTGCAAGCGGCGAGAGGTTACCTAACGCGTAATTAACTTGCCTATGGTGCCCTCTGTAGTCAAACCCGAGTCATCCCATGAAGCGCAAGACATATAAATGATATAGTTCCAATTAGAGAAAGAAATGAAATAAGACATGGTTTAGAAAATACAAACCTATAGCATATGAGGTGTGATCACAACCTTGTCCTCCTCCCGTCAGGGCGCTAGAGGCGGCGATATGTAGCTCCTCCTAAACCTCGGGCGGGCTCACGATAGAACCCTCGGTCGTATCCCACCCATTGGGTCCTCATCCCCTTAGCCCCATCGGCCTCCTGATCCTCATCGATCCAGCTACAACAACAATAATAATGAATGAATAAAGAAGATAATAATCAAATAAATTATGAGAATATAACATTCTAGTTTACTGCGTCAACATTAACCTCCGATCCTCATCAATCCCACCTACAACAACAATAATAATGAATGAATAAAGAAGATAATAATCAAATAAATTAAGAGAATATAACATTCTAGTTTACTGCATCAACATCCATGGCGTGACCACTTCTTCCTCAAATCGTCTCATCCTGCGAAATAATACAAAGGCAGTTATATTTATGTCATATTTATGTTTTCACATGAAGCTTAGATTACCTCTCCACTCTCGCAAAGGAACACTCGACTCTGCAACTCGGGCTCCTTTGGACTTAACAAAAGCGCCGTCTACTTGCGCTTGAAGCGCTACTACTGAAACAAGGCCTCCTCGTCGCGCGAACTCTTGGACTTCCTCCTACCGAGAATCCCTTACCATTGCTTGATCGTCGGGGCATCTGTTGAAAGAAAAATATCAAGTTAGTACAACAACAATAATAATGAGCGAATGAACAAGATAATAAACACACAAAATTACTTGTCAAAATTCATCAATGTCGCGATGATGTAGTCTCCTTCTTTCTAAGGGGCGACTTGTTACTTTTTCTTGATTGGTTGTTGTGGGATATATATGCCGGGGTCCACCGAGGCGGTCTAATAAAGCCCGACCATGAGAATTGGGCCATCTTGCATTGGATGAAATTGCTTGAGCTGTCAAGGACTAAACAAGCGTGAGAATCGAGAATAGACCTTAGTTAAGGAAACCGAATTCGTATTAGGCGGGGATGATTGTAATCCAAACCAATCTGGGTTAGGGATAGAAACCCTACTTCGTATCCTAGTAGGACTCAATATTGTAACCGCCCTTCTCTACTATATAAAGGGAGGAGGCGGGGCACCTCAAGAACAAGATCTCATCAGCTATTAGCTAGCCACATATAATTCGAACCGCAGGACTAGGGTGTTATCTCCATCGCGAGAGCAGAACACATATACATTAGGTGTTCTTGTGTTACCATCGAGTTTGGATCGGTAGCGTAGCCCCCTTTTCATTATTATGCGGTAACAAGCGTCGACAATTGGCGGCGCCGGTAGAAACTTGCGCTAGGATCAATCGCGGCAAGCTTCGATGGCAATCTTGAAACATAGCCACCTTCGCCCGCTCGGTATTCGTTTGAGCTTTGGATTTCGCCATAGCGACTTTGGTCATCTTTCTGCTCGGATTCGGATCGATTCGATCTGGAGCCAACTCTGAGTTCTCTTAGTCGGCCAACCACTTTCGGATCGGGGCGGTTTGGCCATACGTCGCTAGGCGATAAGCCAAAGCTTGATCCTCGTCTCGAGTCGGGGCGGCTAATATTAAGCCCGAGTGGTGAAAATGCGGAAAACCACTTTCGGATTCACGGGTCGATCGCTTCATCTTCTGCACCTCGATTGAGGCATGGGTAGGAAATTCCCCAAGCTTTCCGGCGTTTTGTGATCAAGCGGACCCTCGCATAAAGGATGCGGCAAATGCTACGGAGGAGAACCATCATCATCAAAGAAAACCATGCGAGACTCCTCGAGCAGAGCGTGGCGTGAATGAAGAAATCTTGCAGACAAAGGTGGGGAACGGTCGGTTTCCATACTCCTCGGCAAAACATAAATCGCTTCCAGGCGCTTCTCGACACCTTAGGACCATTGCTCGGACGGATAGCCCGGCCGCTCGATCGTAGCCCAAGTTCGAGGCTATGGTTGGCGGCGGCGGCAATTCAGCGGCACCAAGGCGCGAAGAAAAGCCATCTCGGACTCGTCGTGTCTACTTTCATGATGAGCGATAACCACGGCCCTTGATGCCCTGGCAGGGGAGCTTCGGCGAGAGAAAGGCGCTTCGGCCTGACGCCATTTGGGACCTTCCGTCTGGTTTAAACACGAGGGCAGCGGGGCCGGGAGGAAGAAAAGCGCCCCTTGGTACGAGGATGACTATGAGCGTTTTGGCATTAGCCACGGCGGTCGGGAAGACCGTCGAGTTGGATCACCTCACCGGCGTTCTCCGCAAAGGCGAACAAGCGGCCCTATTGAGGCATCAGGGCTTTCACTCCTCGCCTTCGCGCAGTGGTTTGGCCCGAAGGATTCAACCCAAAAGCATCACCAAATTTGTGGGAGAAAGAGATCAGGAAGCTTGGCTCCAAGTTTACTCACGGCGATCATGGCGGCGGAGGAATCACAATGTGATGGCTAATTATCTCGGTCATGCTCACCTCTTCGGCTCAAGCATGGCTCACCGGGACTCGGCCGAATTCCATAGATTCTGGGAGGAACTCTGTGAGCATTCATCACCAATTTCGGGGCACTTCTGGCGACCGGAACAGTGGGACCTATACCCGGCCGCCCGGAAAAGAAGAAGCGAGGCAGCTCAGGAATTCATTGGCGCTTCATGCGAGAAGAAGAACACAATCGAGGATATCTCGGGCGGCGGTTATTGCGGCATTCAAAAGAGGCGTCAATGATCCGGACCTAATCAAGAAGATGTCGAAAACCACCCTCCTTGTAAGAGATGTTGAGCTCGCGGATCGTTATACAGCGACCTCGAGATGCTTTGGTAGAAACGGCGGGATGATCGCCCGACGGAAAGGACAAGAAGGACTACGAGAGTCATCAAGACAACGTGATGAAAGCGGAAACACGAAGAGATAGTGGCGGCGGTGAGCAAAGGCCGACAACAGCGCCTGAGACCGACAACTCGACCTTACGATGATGGAGGCAATCTGCCCTTTTCACCCAAATAGTAAACATCTTTGCGAAAGATTGTTTCACTCACGAGGAGGTTAGCGGAAAGTCGAGCGACCGCCAAAAGCGAAGCAAAGGAAGATGAGAAGAAGAGACAAGATCCTCTGAAGATGGCGAAGGAGAATATCAAAAGATGGAGCAGGAACTCAATTACATCTCGGGGGTTCAATAGCCTATGAATCAAAAGCAGAAAGCTCACGGAAAGGGGCGTCAGCGCCATCATGCGGCGACACCCGATTACCTCAAATGGTCAGAGGTTCCCATAACCTTTAGTCGCTCGAGACCATCCGGATCACATCCGTACCGGAAGATTTCGGCGGTATTGGACCGGTGGTTATAGCGTCAAGCTCAAGAAGGTCTTTGATGCGGCGGAGGAAGCGGACTTAATATACTCTTCTCCAAGACTTTCGGCGAAATAAAGATTCCTCGCTCGAGTTGAGCGGGGTTCATCACCCTTCCGGGGTAGTTCCGGAACTTCTTAGTCCTCGGCCAAATCACTTTACGATCACGTTTGGAACCAAGGAGAATTTCGAGCGGAGTACCTTAACCGGTGGCCGACTTCGGGCGGCATATCACGCCGATGCAGGAAGGCGGCTGGCGATTCATGGCCGTGCCACATTATACCTGCGCCGTCTGAAAATGCGGTAGGGGGTGTAATCTCCGTACATGGCGATGTCAGCGATGCGTTAAATGCGATAAAGAAAGGCTGCGAGATGGTGAAGCTCAAGAGATAGCGGATGACGAGAAGAAGATCCGGCATGCGACGCGTATCAAGAAGATGAAGGAGAAGTCTGACTAAAAAGCGGGCCAAGGCAAGCTTGAAGCGATGGGGAACCAAGAAGGTAATCCTCGATCCATCAACTCAACGACGGCTTTGATCGGGACGAGGCCTCACCACCAAATAGGAAGGGCGCTCGTCACCTTCCTCAAGACCAGCAGGGACATCTTGGCGTGGAAACCATCAGAGCATGCGGCATTCGAGGAGATGATCGAGCACTCTTTGAACGTTCTGAAAAGGCCAAACCCATCAGCGGCGGCTCCGAAGGTTCGCTCAAGGCGAGGAAGGAGGCCATAAAGGAGAAATCGCGAAGCTGCTAGCGGCGGGCTTTATAAAAAGTGTACCATCTGAATGGTGGCGAACCGGTCTTGTTACATAAAAAAGAATAAAAGCTGGCGCATGTCGTTGATTATACCGATCTCAACAAGGCACGCGAAAGATCCTTCGGGTTGCCTCGTATTGACCGGTGGTAGATTCACGGCGGGTTGTGAACTCCTTAGCTTTTGGATGCCTACTCGGGATATCACGAGTTAGGTTAAGGGAGGAAAGGCGCATCGGGACTTCATTCATTACTCCGTTTGGAGCATTTTGCTCGTCACAATGCCATTCGACGAAAAACTGTTGGCGCGACTTACCAGCAGCCTTAATCTGGCGGTGTTTTCATTCGGATCGGGCGCAATGTGGAGGCATCGTTGATGGCGTTGTCGTCAAATCTCGAAAGAAGACCTCATATCGACTTAGCGAAACCTTTGAAAGCCTAAGGGCCTACAAGATGAAGCTCAACCCGAAAAATCGTCTTTGGAGTACCATCTGAAATTACTCGGATTCATTGTTTCTAGCAGGGGATCGAGGCAAACCGGAAAAAATCAATACAATTACGAAGATGAAGCCTCGACCAATCGGAAAAGGCGTCGAGCTCCTTTGGATGCATGGTGGCACTTTCGGCAAGTTCATTTCGGCTGGGGTCGCGAGGAATGCCTTTTCAAACTTCTAAAGCAAGGTAATTTTCAATGGACCATTGAGCGCGTGAACTTCGAAGAATTGAAGGCGTTCTTGTCATCTCCACTGTCTGCTGGTTCCCCCAATGCGGAAGAACCCCTCTTGCTTTATATCGCGTAACAACTCATGTAGTCGGTAGCGGCAATTGTGGTAAGCGGAAGGAAGAGGGCACCTCGAAAAGTCGAGACACATCTACATCGTCGGCGAGTATTAGGGAGTCAAAGATGCGCTATCATAAGTACAAAAACTACTATCGTCGTGTTGCTTGCCTCTCGCAAACTCAAGCACTACTTCCAAGAGCATTCAATCACGGTGGTCACCACCTTTCGGCTTAGGGACATACTCCTGGCAAGGGAAGCCCTTTGGGAGGATTGCAAAATGGTGATCGAGCTCGGAGCCTTTGAAGTCTCCTTGAGGGCCGCAGGGCGGCAATAAAATCGAGATACTTCGGATTTCACACGCCCGAGTGGATAGACGCAATCCCCAACAAACATTGAAGAAGTGGAATATTAGACAATGTGCTTGACGGATCTCTCATGCTCGATGGCGCGGGAGGCGGCGTGGTCCTCATCTCTCCAACGGTGGCGCTGAAATCGTCTTGCAAATCCACTTCGACATCAAACAACGCGCCCAGTCTGGCAGCAGCGATCCACGGACTTAGCGCCGTGATATCTCTGGGTATCCGTGACTAACAATTGGCGACTCCATCTTGGTGATCAATCAAGTCCAAAAGATTGGTGGTGTGTTGAGGACATCATGACGACATCTTGCCGGGAATGCGGGCTTGAAGACAAGTTTGTGAGTGGAGCTCATTCATGTGCTCGTAGTGACAACGAAAAAGCGAGTTGGCAAGGCGGGTTCCACTCGGGCCATTGCCGTGGGGTTTTGTTGAAGAAATCTACAAACCCTCGATAAGCCAGCGAGGAAGCGAAACAAGTCGGAAGAAATCCAGCGAAAGCGGTCCTAGTCATCGGCCTGGTTGGGCGGCCCTTTTCTCAATTACCTATTGAAGAGCGAACTTCGGAAGGCGAGCGAGCGAGTGCATCTCGGCGGCGCGGCAAGAGCTACGTGATGGTAGGAGAAAGAGTTATTTGGAAAAGTGCCTCTGGAGTTCTAAAGGCGATGCATATCGGCGAAGAAGAAGAAATAAACTACTCGAAATCCACTCGGGAATTTGTGGGCATCCGCAGCGTCAAGCACATTGGTGGGCAAAGCGTGTCGACAAGGTTTCTTGGCCATTGCCGTAATGACCGGCCTTGAAGACATCGTTCGAACTTGTGAAATTTTGCGATTTTTGCTCGCCAAATGCGTACACCTGCTCGAAGATGCAAACAATTCCAATCACTTGGCCATTCGCGGTCTGGGGGCTCGACATGGTCGGCCCGATGAAGAAGGCTCAAAGCGGCTTCACCCACCTCTTTAATCGCCGTCGATAAATTCACTAAGTGGATAGAAGCTAAACCGGTTAGCTCACGATCACGGCGGCCAAGGCAAAAATTCTTCAAGAAATTGTGGTAAGATTTGGCGTACCAAGCAGGATTATCACGGATAATGGAGCCCAATTCGAGGAAGACTTTCAAGGCGGTGCGATAAGCTCGGCATCAAAATTTGCTTCGCCTCAGTGGCTCATCAGAAAAGCAGACGGTGGAAAAACAAGCGGACATGGTCTGCAAGGCTTAAAGGCCGCGGATCTTGACCGTCTCAAACCGTCGCCACCCGATGGGTAGAAGAAGCGCCATCGGTACTCACGAGTGAGAACCACCCCGGCAGATCTCTGGGCAATCACCCTTCTTTACGGTCTCTGACTCGGGGCGGTCCTACCTAAATTGACCTTGGATCCCCGGTCCGGGAGCTTCAAGGAAGGGCAGTCGAAGAAGCGAGAATGGAAGATATCGTGATTGGAAGAGGCAAGAGATCGCCGTGGTCGGTCGGCGAGATACCTTGAGCCTGCTGCCCGGTATCCGAGCAAAAGCGTCCGAAGCAGGCGTTCTCAAGAGGCGATTTGGTTACGATAAAAAGTCGAAACTGAGCACAAGTTATCTCCAAATTGGGAAGGCCCTACATCATTGGCGAAATGCTTGCGTCCGAGGGCCTCTGAGGCTTAAGCGAGAAAGCGGCGCCATCATCAATAACTCATGGAATATAGAGCAGCTACGTCGTTTTTATTATTGAAGAAGTTCAATAAGGTGTCAAATCTAGTCCAAATTGACTTGCTACTCAATTGTTCCTCAATTAAGCGATGAAGTCGGGGCTACCTAATAGTGTTAGCATCGCATAACTATAATGAAAGAAGATACTCGTTCAAAAATAAGCATTATGTATCTGAGTTTTCTATTCAATTGACTTGCTACTCAATTGTTCCTCAATTAAGCAGTAAGTCGGGGGGCTACACCTAATAGTGTTGTACATGTGCAACCCCGCATGCAAACCAATTCCTATTTTTCAGCGATCACGACTAAGATCCGAGTGCTCTAAACCGCCGATTATGATGCTCCCGGGACGAAAAAAACCTAGTCGCCTAAAAAGCACGCTTGAGGAAAAAACTCGCGTTGCTCGGGGGCTACGCTAATCAGACAAAGAGCTCAAGCGGAAAGGAAAAATCACTCGGCAAGGTCGACCAAGATCTAAATAAGGAAAAAGCAGAAGGCGGACTACCGTTAAAACAATATTACAAAAGGACCACCATTGTTCACGACACACACAGGCAAAAGTACTACTACAAAGTTCTTGGACAAAGAAGCCAAATAAAAATAAAAAGTCCTTCTACGCGGCGCCATCAAGCAGCTTCAATGAGGCGTCACTGGCTAACAAGCAGGGACTACCTCGATCAAAGCATTAGACGGAGGCGGTGTCGGGCGGCAGCCGCTCCGCCGCTTCCGCCATAGCGAGATCGAACTCGGCCCAGAGCTCGGCGTATTCATCCTCCGGCTCCGCGGGGGCGTCGTCCCCAAAATTGAAGATTAGGACCGCAATCCATGGCGCGACCGGCGGGCCTGGCGACTCAGGCGAAAGAGCCAAAGGGGAAAGATCCTCGGAAGAAGAAGAAAAGTCCATGAAAAAGAAGAGGAGAACACAGTAAAGAAGGGTGATCAATGTCGGATACAATTTTCAAAAGACAAAGAAAGTAAGGAAGAAAACGAGCGGATGAACACTTCAAAGAAACCTGCTTTGAAGGAAGAAGAACGGTAGGATGAAGATGGTAGTCTTGTTGCAAAATGCAAAAACCGAGGCCGAACTTCGCTCTTATATGAGAACAGCTTTGTCCACAGAGAGAGACTCAAGCCACGCTCAAAACAGCGCATGTCAAAGGCGGGAAGGCGGTCCACCTTACAGACGTCTTTGTTACACATATCTCGAGGAGGCTCGGTGTCAAACTAAAGCGGAAACATCTGGATGGCCCAGATGAGCAAAGGTTTAATGGGCCCAAGCTCAGGAGAGCACTAAAACAAGGATTAAAAATTTACATAAAAGAAAATTCAAGTCAGGGACAATTCTTCGACACGAATAAAAAGCCCAAGTCAAGCGAACAAGTTTGGTACAAGCAGAAGGATTACGGGACTTAGATCTAAGTTTTTACCAAGGCAAAGAAGGTATCCTTGACTTCGTCCATAAGGGCAAGTGCTTGATTATCATCAACAGTCTTGGGCAAAACCCTCTTGAGCGACTTTGAGCTCCACTCGTGAATCTGAGACTTAGTGACCGCCAACACAGGTGGCACTTCGTAATTGCAACATCCTCCAAGTCTTGCGCAATCTTTGTGGAGGCTTCCTCTAACCTTTGAATTGTGATCTTGGCGTCATGAGGAACATTGTCTTTGGTGCGGCTTCATCGGGACTCAAGACCCATAACACCTTCTCCATGCTCGCTTGGAAGCGATCGATCTGCGTTTCGGCGTATTGGATCTTTTCATTAAGTACCCGTCTTGAGCCTGCGAGTTGACTCGATGCCTTGCATTATACGGTCGGATGAGTTTGGATCGACAAAATGATAACGACAAAACCCGAAGGCAAAAATCAAAGAACGCACCTTCAGGTTCCTTGTCGGTCTGGTTACCTCTTTCTTGGCCTCTTCTTGACCCTCTTGACTCTCCATTTTGGGAAAGAAAGCCTCGAGTCTTTCCGGAAATCTGAAAAAGCAATGGCGGGGCTTAAGAAGACAAAGAATAGAATCGGGACTCAAGACACTCGGACCGGAAAATACCATCGAAAGAATTGGTCGGATCGGTTTCGGCCTCGGAGATTGGATATGACGCCGAAGCCCTTCTAGTTCCTCGCGATTTTCTCTGGCAGCGTGAGGGCTTCCTCCGGCTTCGTTGGAGTTGCTCAACCTTAGCGGCGTAATCTTTTCGCATTTTCATCCTTGGGAATAGTTTGCGAAGAAGAAAGTTTGGTCCTTGGCGAAAAAAAGCGGTGAAGACAATAAAGCAAGGATAAGGCTTGAAGCGAGATAAGAAGGCGGTTTAAAGGAAGAACAACACGAACAACTCACATGGCCAAAGGCGGTAGCAGGTGGAGGCAGCCTCGCTAAAAGTCTCCCAGTCCTTTTCCTTGTCCCCACCGTCCAGGATAACCACGTCACCATCGTCATCCACGAACATGGCTTGTAATGGAATTTGGACGGCGAGGGGATTTCCACAGCGGCGATGGACAAGCAGAGGTAGGAGAATCTTCTGGTATCACAGGAGGGACAGCCGCATCTATAGGCGACACAGCACGATCAGCGGGACCAAGAAGAAAGGGTGGCTGGGAACCAATCGGCTCTAAATTGGTGTCACTACTTGGAGCTTGAAGTGCGAAGAGCCACCCGGCGGTTTCACGGCGACATCGGGAGTAGCGGGCGTGGCCTCAACCAAGTTTCGGCCCTCCGGCCTTTGGAGCGCCCTCATAGACAACCGCCGGAGATTCTGAGGTGGCGGTTCATGAAGGACTTCATCGATAGGGTCCCTGCGGGAAGAAGCGATCGAGAACTTCGGTCGGGGGAGCAAGGAAAGGGTGACAAGGGAATCCAACTTGTTGGACCTTGTTATCTTGCACTAAACCCCGGGCGGAAGGACTATCAGAGTGCACCAATCAGGCGTCGGCGAAGGCATACTCTTGATGGTAGGGCGGGCTGGGGCTCGAATACTTCATGTCTGGGGCGGCGAAGAGGAAGAAGTCGGGGAGGAGGCCGCATAGTTTGTGGAGTCCGAATCTTGAACCACCAGTTAGGCGTACATTGCTCATGTTGCTTCCTCTTAGCCTTGCGTACAATTAGTTTTTCCCTTTCCCATGAGATCATTGCAGGTCATCTACTTTGCCCGCTTTGCATTTGGGGAGCTGCGAGACGCCGATCGAGAAAGGTCCGCTTGTCGCTCTTATGTATAGGGAATTGAGGCGGCGCGCCGGAGAAGAAGGCTTCTCGTTCTGCGAGTTCGAGAAAGAGAGCCACATATTCAGGTCAAAATCTGGTAAAAATAAAAAGATTCACATGGAAATACCATGAAGACCCCTTACAAGAGGCGGGTGGAGTTTTGTAAAGGCCTCGGGTTTGAGGAACAACGATCTTCTCATTTGGGGCGAAGAAATCAGCAAGACCTGTTGAAGAAGCGCCCGAGAAATTTCATCGAAACCTCCAGCGTCGGATCGTCGCGGCCTTCATCTCATATCCGGGATGAACTTCGGTCCTTGAGAGGTTGAATTCGGTGGTCAGAAGTTGGCAACAACGGCCATGCCGATAAGCCCATTCTCCTTCAATTCGACAATCGGCCCCAAAAGGTTGACCACTTGGTCCATTCCGTGCGTCTTTGGGAAATGATGTCGGTCGGGAGAAGGCTTAGGTGGTATCGATAAAAGCGGGAGCAATGGAGGGTCAGGATTGGCGCAATAAAACCACTCTTGGTGCCAACCCTTGTTTGAGGTTTTAAAGGGAATGTTAAGGTAAGATTTTTTCATGCCCTCCCTCAGCTGAAACCCGGCACCGCCGATTGTTTTGGGAGAATTCTTCTTGGGAAGGGCTTGAGGAGGAAAAGATGGCGAAAAAAGATCAAAATGAGGCGAATGCCAAGATAGGCCTCACAGAGAGATTAACGAAGGCAGCAATTTGAAGAATGGAGTTAGGGTTAAGATGAGTTAACTCGATTCCATAAAACTCGAAACGCCCTTGCGAAAGGGGGATCTTGGGAAGGCCGAGCCGGCCAGCTTAAAAAGGATTCAAAGGCGACCACCTCTTGACCGAGAGGAGTAGGCGCAGAATTCACTGCGGCGGGCGCGGCGGCAAGCATCACCAAAGCGGAAAAACACCAAGGCCCACTAAATCCTCGGTAGTCCCTCCGTCATCACGAAGTGGCCCAATCTTTGGTCGAGCGGAGGGAGGAGCTGTTATGGGAGAAGGAGGCGACATCCTTGAATGAAGAAACCTCGCGATCGCCGCGAAACTAAGGTGACAAGAAAGGTTAGCCCTAAGCGGCGAGGTCATGAAGGAAAAAGTTGGAGAACAAAGGGGCAAGTAGAAGCGGTACAAAGTCACTCTATTTGCTCCGTATTGACATGGAAGCGCCGATTCTGCGCCCGGCGAATCGCACCACCCTTCCCAAAACCACAAGCGCCTAGGGAGCATTTGAGGCGGGCAGCGAATGCGCCGGCGTACATAATTGCCGATGGCCCAAAAGAATCAAGTTAACAAGTGATATGCCCCAAGATGGGCCCAAAGCCAGAAATCCATGATGCACGGAATAAATGGGTATCACTCCAGAAATAACATCCCCTTACGGTATGCCTCATGCGGGCCAAAAGTGACGGCGTTCGAAGAAGCGAAGTCGGTTGCCGTAAAGATGATTTTTTGAAGATAAATGCTTAATGCATACAAAGAGTCAGTCGGCCTGGTAATCCGGGACAAAGACAGCTCAAGATAAAGAGAAATTCGGCGAGTTCTTCGTGACCTCTTTTGACTGATGACAAGCACTCGGCTAAAAGCACTCGGGAAGGCTTAGCAGCTGGAAGGCACTCGATCATGAAGCACTCGGGGGCTACTGTGGGATATATATGCCCCGGGGTCCACCAGGCAGTCTAATAAAGCCCAGCCAGGAGAAATTGGGCCATGCCGACTGGATGAGGCTGCGGGCTGTCCGGGCTAAGCAAAGCGTGAGGAATCAGAATAGACCTTAGTTAAGGAAACCGAGTCGTATTGGGCAGGGGATGATTGTAATCCAAACCAATACGGGTTCGGGATAGAAACCGCTACGCAGATCAAGTAGGACTCAATATTGTAACCGTCCTTCTCTACTATATAAAGGGAGGAGGGGCACCTCAAGAACAAGATCTCATCGGCTATTAGCTAGCCACATATAATTCGAGCACGGGACTAGGGTATTATCTCCATCGCGAGAGCCTAACACAGATACATCGGGTGTTCTTGTGTTACCATCAAGTTTGGGTCCAGCGCGTAGCCCCCTTTTCATTATTATTGGTAACAAACGTCGACAGTTGTCTTTTCCGTTTCTCAGGAATCGTTATATCTCCACGGTCTCCGACTAAAGAATCGAGACCTGGACTAGTCTCTATATCAAAAGTGCTTGGCAATTCTTCATCTTGGAAAACATCAACATCCTCCATGGCCTCCGGTGGCTATCAAGATAACCAAAGATCACCATGAGTATGTAACCGTTCTCGAGGATTCACTTTGTACACAACCCACCAAGCACTTTCGGTCTTGTGCATGGATATGGCATATAATACACTGCTCAACTTGGTGAGCAAGGATAAAATGTCATAGCCATGTAGCTATTCGTTGTGTTTGACTTCTACCATCCCATCTTGGTTTTGATGAGTCCCATGTTTGCTATCAAACCAAACACAATCGAAAAATACTACTTTGAGCTCCTTATTCCTGCAAACTTGAACTCGAGGATGTTTTGAATGATTCCATAGAAATTTGTTTGATCCCTTGTGCATCGATTGCCCTAGTTACAACTCCAAAGATTTGTTGTGGCGCAAGGGGCGACCGACTTCAAATTTGGTTGAGCGGAACGAAACCCGTTCACGTCGTATCGCCCATAACTTTTAACGATTCTGCGGGCATAGGATAGGTGAAGCAAGTCCTCATGGGCGTTCCCATATTTCACGACTTGCCAACAAAATATGATTGAAGTTGTATAAGATTTATAATATATTGAAGCGTAACATTACTGAAATATTATAGGATGTGAAGGTGTTACATGATCTCGGAACCAAGTGATGAAATTAGGGCCCCATTTATTCCATCCCGACGCATCGTATTAAGTTGTTGGCGGTTGGTTGTGAATAGGCGTCGATTACGCTTATCGAATTCCTTTGTAACGCAGCGTAAATGGATACATAAATGAATGATGTCTTCGACATAGCTTGATTCATGTACAAAATGGCACGCTTCACGTGAAATAGCAAAGACCGGCCAAGACGAGGCACGTGGAACATAAACTCATATTTCATGCAAAGGGAAGGTGGAAGGTTGTATGGAATAGCAAAAATCGGCGGCCGAGTATGATCTTGGCGGTTGTGTTGAAAGGTGTGAAACCATCGATCGCCAACCCAATCACGAACATTTCTCGCATCCTCGCGAAGTCCTCGTCAAAGCTATCTAGAGCCTTCCATGCCTCACTATCGGCGGTGCACCATTACTCCGTCATTCTCACGCACACCTTCTTTGTGCCACCTCATGTGCACAGCGCCGTTTTGAGATAAACAACCGCTTCAGCCTAGTTGTGAGAGGCATGTACCGAAGTTGCTTGTGTGCAACATCGGTCATTACCTTTTCACCTTCTTCGTTCAACACCTCGACAAATCTTGGTTTTTTACACACTAAGCAATGCTTCTCTTTCTCATGCTCCTTCCAGAAAAGCATGCAGTTATCCTTGCACACATCAATCTTCTCATACTTCATACCGAGACCAGACAACAACTTCTTAGACTGGTACATGTCTCTAGGCATCTTATGATTCACCGGCAGTATATCAGAGATCAATTCCACGAGATCATTGTAACAATTATTGGAAAAGAAATACTTGGACTTAATGGCCATGAGCAGCGTCACAAAAAGCAAAATTTGGGTCACTTTAGGTGTTAGGTGCATGACTCTTGAAGCTTTAAGTAGCTCAAAGAACTCCCGAACCTCACGTGTTGGCGGATCCTCGAGTCTCGTTAATCTCTGGGCCTTAAAGCTTCTAGCATCTCATCCATCCTATCATCGCCGCCCTATCATCTTCCTCTTCAACGCAACTTCGGTCCTTGAGCACGTGACTCACCATGATGTACCCACAACTCAAAGCTTGGCATGAAACCGAACCGACACAAAGTGCGAGACATCGATTTCTTGTCTGGGGGTGGAAATTACGGCACTTGCTGCATGGGCACTTCACCTTAACAAGACTAGACATAGAAAGGCACGGTGCGACAAAAGCGGTAGCCTTGACCGTCCACTCGATCGAGTGAGCCCCACTTTTCTCCCAACCTTCATACATCCATCGGTGATGCGTCACCCATACTTGAGGCTATATAGGTTAAATCAACAGATTATAAGGTTCATTTTGTTTCTATATATCACGACCCTACATCTATAGGAAAGGATATGTCCTAAACCCACCCAAGAGTGGTGACAAAGCGGATTTATAGCGAGCTGTAGAGTCGAATGAAATTTCGGCAGATATAACTTATTGTTCTCCACCGCACGCCCGGATATAGTGCGAGGGAGAACAACAGGTTATAGCGTAAAATTTCATTCGCACTGTGGCTCGTCATACATACCGCACTTTGTCATCCACTCCGAGGTCTATCAAAAAGGGACAATTCGGACCAAGACATCTCACATGTCACACATGTGAGACATGCCGATCCAAACGGGTGGCGATAGGTTTCGTGACACTATGTGATTTCAAATCAAAAATAAAAATCCGACGATAATCCATTACTCAAATATATATTTATAAGCACAAAATGGACTCCAATTAGAAGGTGGTATCGATCAACAAGGTAGCCACTACATAACCCATACAACTAGTACATGCTAAACAAAAGTGCATATCCATTACTCGAGCATAAAAAGCTAGTCATACAAAAGCGATCCATTTCCCATCAAGATAGCACATGATATATATGACTAATAATCAGCACTTGCCATCTCCCATCAAGATAGCACATGATATATATGACTTTTGATAGCACCTCGCACACCCTCTCGCAATCAAGCAATCCACTTAGGATACCGTGGCAACTAACGACTAACTAATCCATCATGCAAATTAAGACCACGGGCTAGTAATAGCAAGCAAGTAAGCATCGCATACCAATCATGATCCATGCGTAAAAAGGAAAATATCCTAACACTAGTTCTCATTAGACCGAGGCGTAACTAGCATATAATATGCAAGACATTGGCATCCATGCAGCTAGCATTAAGCGCTTAATTAACGTCGGCGGGGTTTTCAGCCGGCGTTAATTAACTAATTACCCATTAATTAACTAATTACCCCACAAACATTCCATAGAGCCATGCGAGAGAGGAGGAGGGCGAGAATCTTGACCTTCAACCTTGTGGCCGCCGAGAGGAGGAGGACACCGAGGACGAGGTCGCCACGCCCGTGGAGAGGAGGAAGTCACAGCGGCGCTGGCCGAAGCGGCGGCGGCGTAAGCGGCGTGTGCGCCTGTGGCAAGCGCAACGCGGGCGGCGTGGCGAAGCGGCAGCCTAGGCGACTAAAAAATTTCGTTCGGGCGGAATTAAGCGCGAGAAAGCGGCAACGCCAACCTTATCTCGAAAATGAACGTCGGCCTGGTCTTTTTAGCCGACGTTAATTAGCTTAGCTAATTAACGTCGGTCCCATTTCAGCCGACGTTAATTAATTAATTAACGTCGGCTTATTCCTGGGCCGACGTTAATTAATATGACCGACGTTAATTTCCCTGTTTCCTGTAGTGTTTTAAGAATTATCAGATGTTTGATCTCACATAAGTAACTCCGGGGATTCTTGTTCTAAATGAAATCGGGAAAAGAATCAGAATACCACACAACACCACATCAGATTTTTTGAATTTAAGAGGTTTCACTACAACGCAATGAGCGGAGAAATAAATGTTGAACAAATGAAACAAAATGTTGAAAAAACAGAAGTAGCTTTTTCAGACTGACATAAGATAAAAAAAATAACTGTTTAATTAGCAAGAACACGCGTAGAATATAAAGGAACTTACGTGGGAGCAAGTTTGCCAAGACTGCGCAGCTTCTTGCCAGTTGTTTCATCCGTAATATTTCCAGACATCTCAATAGAATATGATTTCCCAGATATACGTGGAAGCCCTCTTCCTACAAGCAATTCCAAATCTCTCTCATGAAGTTCTCTGCCATTGACGAAGACACCAGTATACCCACCAGCACAATTTCTGGCCATTGGATAATTGAATTCTCTTATAAATGGCTGCAAATGCAAAAGTCATGAGAACAAAATTTTCTAAGAGCACCGTTGTACATTAACAACTCATCTTACAGGAATAATGCCGATACATTCCCGCCCCATGACACCCCAAAATCCAGCACGGTAGTCATACCTGTATTGCGAACAAAAGAAGCAGAACTGTCATTATTAAATTTGATACACACACACACGGACACACCCCAACCGTAGGACAGGGCTGACAAAATCGTCGATTTTCGAGCGAAATTGCGCATATCGAACCGGCTCGGCTTATGAAACCGGTCGGCATACCGGTCCAATTCAAATTCAAATTCAAAAAAATAGAAAATTTGGAGAAAAAATATCCTAAAATTAGAATTAATAGTTTTGTGACTTCTAAGATAAAAATTTTGAAAAAAAAAACCGAATTTGGGAGACATATTTAAGCCAAAACCAAAAATAGAAAAGGCAAAAAAAAAACAGTAGCGGCGGCCCAATAGCCCGATCCAGCTCATGAATGAAGCAATGACATTTTAAGACGGTTGGTGGTCGTTCGGACACAATAATTGACCTGCACACTCCATTCTCCACCCTAACGCCCAAATCGCATCGCCTACGGCCAGATCCGGCCACCGCCTACGCGAAAATCGTCCGCTGGAGCTTGAAAATCGACCGGCTTTGGTTGATAATCGCTAGTACAGTAGCGAAAATCGAAGGTGACAAGGGAGCATCGATTTACGTCAGAAACCGAGTGATTTTCGGTATGTTTGTTTGATTTTCGATTGTTTTTGAATGAATAGCAGTAGATGATGTCTCATTGCAGCCTTGGACAACACATTACCATGTGGTTAGGGTTAGTGTGATTGAGGGCTAGGGTTAGGGTTAGCATTAGACAGGGTCAGGGCATAAAAACAATTTAGTAGTTGTGTGTGCCTCGAAGTGGTTAAACAACTTCATTTGGTAGTTGAAAATTTAATGTATGAATGGGTATATGCTTGTATGGATGAATGGGTAGATGCATGTATGCATAAATCGGTACATACATGCATGGATTAATGCATCATGTTGCAGAAATGTTAGATAACAATTTAGGCAAGGATTGTGGGAGTTTTTATAGCTAGCATTTATTGATATAATGCCTTTGGAAAGTTCTTAGAAAGCACGTAAATTAATGCCTTTTATTGCTAGCACATACATATAGTTGTTAGCAAGAACTGATGTAATGCCTTCTATAGGTAGCACGTACATATAGTTCTTAGCATTCACATTAACTTGATGTTTTGTGTTAGCAGGCTTTTTGTTGTTTTGTATTAGCAGATAGCAGACCAGGATGACGTTGTGTGGGAGCATGGCGATAATATGGGAACAAGATTTCGATGCAATTATTGTCACCAAGAGAAGAAAGGAGGTAGTGCAATGCAACTGAAGCATCACTTGGCAAGGCGCGGTACAAATGTCGTCTATTGCAGTCAAGTTCTTAAAGAGGTTCGCGAGTACTTTCACCGTGACCTAAACAGGACAAAGGATAAGAAGAAGGGAATGAAGAAAGAGAGGCTTAGAAAGGAAGCAACAACTGGTGATTCCCCGTTGAGAAAAAGTGTATATTCAGAGTACATGAGTGGTGCTGATGAGAATAACCAACTCCAACATACCAAGGTTGCCTGCAAGATGGCGGTAGAATTTATCAGTAGAGCAGGTGGTAGGTATGAGCACAGTGGTGATAGTAGCACCCCGAGGGGGGCTAGATGAGGGGGTGGCGGTGTGTTGCTGAGAATGTTTCAGAGTTCCTCACAACAGGAAAGACCGGCCGTGGAGAATTACAACCTTGGTACGGCCCATGATCTTGTACAAACAAGGATTGACACTAGGAGCTGGACATGGAAAGGGAGGAATGCGAAGGAGGCGATTGTCTCAACTTAGGCCAAATTTTTCCACACGGCTGGTATCGCAGGGAGGAAAGCAGACAATCCCTACTTCGTTAGCGCCGTCAAGGAAACTCAAAAATAGGGTAAGTGAGCTTTTAAATTTTAGCCCAGTTGTACGCCAATTAATAGCTCACATTTTCATCGTATGTTTTATTTGAGGCAAGGGTGTCCTGTCTCTGTCTGAGAAAGACATAGACAGGAAATATTAAGACGCCAACGAATCCAACATACGAGAAAAGATGGCCAAGTTCAGAAAGGAATGGCCTACGTATGGCATAACAATAATGTGCGATTCTTGGACTGTGCCGACACGCATGAGCATCATCAACTTCATAATATACTACAGTGGCGCCATGTTCTTCCACAAGTCCATGGATGTGACGGGCCTAACTCAGGATGCCTCTTTCTTGCACAAGCTTAGACTAATGAGACAACCTTTGATCGGTTGTTAAATCCATGAAACCATTGTACGCTTTCTTGCATTTCGTCAATCAAGACAGTGTGCCTACGTTGAGCGAGGTACTACTACGGTACAACATAATACGACAGGAATATGATAGCTTGTTCCATGATTCTCCAGCTGCATTCGACTTATACATGAACGTCGTGGACCTAAGAATGGGTGACATAACGCGAGAAACTTACATGAACATCGATAATACATTCTTCTCTTCCACATGCATATATCTTGTTCTTGCACATACGTTACATACTTATACAAACATGTTTCCTTGACTTCATGCAGCTGCCGCCTTGAACCCCCGGTCACACTACTCGTTCGGCACATCCCACACCTTTTTGCCAGATCTCCGGGATGCTTTTCAAACGCTTGCTGATGACACTCAGGATGCCATGAACACTCTTCAAGAGGCCAATCTGTACAAAACAGGAGTTAAAACATTTGTGAGGGCTCTAGCTGAGCGGATGGCACATGATCCCAAAACAACCACTGGCATTTTCCTTATATTGTCTTAAATGTAATGGCACTCTCGTATTTTCATCTCATACTTACTGTTCTCTTCGTTAACTTGCAGCACATTGGTGGGATATGTTTAGTTCGGACACACCTACGCTCCAGAAGTTTGTGTTTTGGCTGGTTTCTCATTGCGCTTTTCTAGCGGATGCGAGAGCAATTGGAGCACGTTCGCGTTCATCCACACTAAAGTTTGCAACCACTAGTTCTACAAGAAGCTCCATAAGTTGGTGTACATTAATTACAATATACGGCTCAGAATTCAAACCAAAGAAAGTCAAAGGTCCACAGCTGAAGACGGCCCAATTCGCATTCCAACGTCTTATGGAGCTTACATTGTGCCATAATGAAAATCTAATCCGACATTGGATGAAGAAAGAGAGGTCCAATGCTGACCCTTTACTTGACGAGGACACTAAAACTGAGAGTGACACCCCCTCCTATCACACATTGTGACAGACCCGGTTGACCCTACTGCGTTGGAAAAGAATAATAGGGCTGCAAGCATCTCCGAATGGGCAGACAAGACAGTATGTGACAATCACATGGGAAAGAGGAAGCACCAAACAGTGACAACGAGGAAGCAAGCAAAAAGGAGAGCTCCCTCGAAAGGAAAGGGGAAGCTTCCCGCTGAGGAGGAACATTACGTAGGGAGTAATGACTCGACTGATAGCACCCACTAGACGTGTCGGAGCACGCCGTACCAAGAGTCCAATGACAGTAAGTCCAAGACGAACAGCGATGGCGATGAGTCCGGTGATGGTGGCACCATCCCTTTCACTTCCCACTTAGAAGAACAGCGTCCCATAGAATTTACAAGGGAATTCCAGTACACTCATGCCACACAAGACAGAGACCATGGGCTCCATTGTCACAGAGAACTACTACTGCAGGCAAGGTAAGGCAGCATCCATATAGCCATGATGTACCTCAGGATAGCTCCAGCTCGTTCAGCGTCACCGAGATGCAAGGTAGTTATGGCTATAACTCATATGGCCACTATGACTACGCCATCCTGGAAGTTCATGCACAACCTCCCACCCAATGGGTCTATGAGTGACAAGATCACGAATTTTATGCCATGTTGTACCAACAGTAGCAAATGACTAGCCCGTGGATAGGGCAAAGTTGGCACGAATACAAAGCGGAATTGCTAACTACACAATGATTATTAATGATGTCCACGAAGGAGTACAACATAGCCAACCAAGTGTACAGCCAACAAAAGTAATGTTTCATTTCATTGCAACTCGATTTTTTACTAACATAGTGTTCATGTAAGTCCAACATGGCTTATGTGCAACAATGGAAGGTCAATGAAATTATGCCAAGGGCAAACATCCATTTTCGGTGAGAAATGTTGATTTCAAATGTCATATGCCATGGTATTGAAATAAATGTTATTAAAATGTGAACTTGTTGGATTCATTTGTGAGTGGGGTTGAATTGAAATGTTATTTGTTGACATATTATTGCTAAATGCTTACTTTACAACTTGAGTTTGTCTAAAATATAGCAAAGATCACGCCAAAATTTTCTCATATTTTTTAATATATTTCCATAGTTGTTTTATTATTGTAAAATGTGTACTTTACAACTTACATTGTCTTAAAATGTAGAAAAGGTCATGCCGGAATTTTGTCCTTTTTCAATTTTTTTATACATTCCCAACATCTTTCATGATTTTTGGGGGCCTTACCGGATTTTCACAAATTTTACATCATTTTCTGTATTTTTTTTCTAATTTTCGTAGTTTTTTCCCAATATTCCTTTAGTATCTCGATTTTCGACAGAAATCGATCGAAAATCAGCGCTTATGGCTCGATAATCGGGCCAAACTGGTCGATTTTCGATTTGAAATTCGTTCGGTTTCTACTGATTTTCGCTCGATTTTTGACGATTTTCGGTGCCGAGCTGGTAGTGATTTTCAAGCCTCAAACTGTTTTGCAAACCCTGTCGTAGGGTTCTTCCCTACTGCGTTACCACTCAAAAAAATGTTGGCTTAAATGACATCCCCAATTCGCCAACACAAGTTTAACCATAGAGCTTCTGTCACAAGGATTCATCGAAAATGCTTTACAGAGCAAGAGCAACTAATTAGCTAGATAATACATACTTGAGATTAATCTTACATTGATGCCTCTCTAGTATCCTTTGACAAAACAGCACCCCAAGCCAAGTGAGAAAAATGCATAAATTTGAATATATTGCAGGCAAAAGCCCATTGCGCATCTAACGCTAAGCAGCATTTTTTTGTTTATGAAAGTTCAAAGGTAAGAAGCTCAGCAGAATGGCACAATGCTAGTCATTATAGTAACAGTACGGTTTCATCTAGTTTATACAACTGCACATAACATATTGGATTTACCAACATGATTACCTCCATTGAAACATGAACGTTTGTATGATCTATGCATTGAGCTAAAGTCATTTAGTGAGGGCATCATCCATCATTACAAACATGAATTTAGTTTCCAGAATTTTTTTTAGCCTCTTAACAGTAAACCGGTAAAAGTATTCCAGTGATCAAATATGAAACATGTGCTGAAAATTAAAACTTGTTGCAGCCAATAGAATCAAGTTTTAAGATTGGGCACAAAGGCACATCCGCACATGGATCTAAAAAAACATGTGGTTGGTGCATTTCCTTTTAGATATTTAGGGATACCAATGCACCACCGTAAACTCCGTAATATAGATTGGAGTGCAGTTGAAGATCGCTTTAAGCGGAAATTAAGTACTTGGAAGGCTAAGCTTTTGTCCTCTGGAGGACGATTGGTTTTATTAAATTCAGTGCTTAGTAGTTTACCGATGTTTATGATGTCCTTTTTTCTGATTCCAAAGGAAGTTTTAAAAAAACTAGACTATTATCGATCAAGGTTTTTTTGGCAAGGAAATGGTAATACGAAAAAATATCATCTTGCTAAATGGGATATCCTTTGCCGTCCTAAAGATCAAGGTGGACTTGGTATTACAAATCTCCTTATCAAGAATAGATGTCTTCTGAGTAAGTGGTTATTTAAACTGTTTAATGAAGATGGAACTTGGCAGTCATTGCTTACGAATAAATATCTGAAATCAAAGACCTTGTCACAGGTTCAAATTAAACCCAATGACTCACATTTTTGGAAGGGTCTTTTAAAAGTCAAGGATCAGTTTCTCAGTTGTGGGACTTTCAATATTAAGAATGGTTCACAAACTAGATTTTGAGAAGATGTTTGGGTGGATAGGAGACCTCTTAAGGAGCAATTCCCTGATCTCTATAGTATTGTTATTAATAAGCACATAACTGTGGCAAAGGTTCTGAGTCGGTGCCATTAAATATTCTTTTGAGAGCATTACAGGTGACAAATTAAACCATTGGCATTACATTGTAGCTAAAATAGCTCATGTTCAATTATCAAGTGAGAAGGATATTTTTATTTGGAATTTTCATACCCATGGACAATTCTCGGTACGCTCAATGTATCAACATCAGTTGAACCAGGGAACTCCATTTTCGCATAAATTCATTTGGAATTTGAAGATCCCACTCAAAATTAAAATTTTCCTTTGGTACCTTCAGCGAGGAGTTATTTTGACGAAAGATAATTTGATTAAGCGAAACTGGGTGGGAAATCACAAGTGTTGTTTTTGTGATTGCAATGAAACGATTCAGCATCTTTTCTTTGATTGTCAGTATGTCAGACCTATTTGGAGAATAATCCATATAGCTACTGGGTTGAACCCACCTGTTTCTATAACTCATATGCTAGGGAATTGGCTCAGTGGTATAGAAAGAAAAACGAAACATCAGATCTTGATGGGTGTGGCTGCTATTTGTTGGGCCATCTGGTGTTGTCGTAATGATACTGTGTTTCAAAACAAACGATACTCTTCTTTTATGCAGGTTGTCTTCAGGGGAACCTATTGGATGCGATTCTGGGCGTTGTTGCAACGTGAGGAAGCAAGGGAGAACATTCGTTCTATATGCACAAGATTGGAGATTGTTGCAATGGAGTTTTTTGCCAAGAACGGATGGAATATTTACAATAGACTTTGCTATCCTTAATTTTATGTTGTTTCATCATTTATGTAATTTTGCATCCTTTTAATTTCAGCTCGATAGCTGAACAATTTGTAATAAGACCGGGCCGTGTGCTTTTGCAGAGGCCGGAGTTAATTCCATTGTCTAAAAAAAAAATATGAAAGAGGATTCCAAAAGGAGCTGCTAGCCTTCTAGAATATTTTCTGCTCTAGCATATCTATAGATTTATTGTTTTCTGTGTCTTGCCTTAATAATAATTTCAATAAACTAGGTTTTATTCTGGCAAAAAAAAAAGATAAATCATGGCTTTTGTTCCTCCTGATCGTGGCATGTTGCAGATGGATGACTCTATCTTCTCTTTTTTTCATTTTTTTCTTTTTTGGCAAGGAATGGATGACTCTATCAAAGTTAACAATGAACAAAATAAACCAGTCCATGCAGTGCTAACAAAAACAAATACAGAAAACTATTAAACATTTTAATTGCTACTTTAGCAATCACTTACCAATATGAACCGGGCTCAACAGGACCGGCTTTCTTCTCTGCCTTCTTAAGAGCTCTTTCAGAGATAGGATGGCCATTAATTGAAACCTTAACATTGTCCATGGACTGATTAAATAAAGAAAGGTCCTTGAAACCCTTCTTCAAGAAACCAGCAAAAAATGATGAATCCCCACTCTTACCAGTTGAGGACTGATCTTCATCTAACCCAGCCTCAGAAGAACCATGAGAAAACCCAGAATTTGTGCGCTCATTAACTGATGACCCACTCTCCGCAAGGGCATTGGCATCTTCAACACATGGCTGATGCAACTTTTCCTTATCTTCTTCCACTTTCTTTTCTTCACATCTCTCACTTATGCTTGAAGCTTCAGCAGCACCATTGGCATCTTCAAGGGCACTGTTGATGTCTTCTATGTTGTTTTCGTTATGCCCCTTGCAGATGTTTTCATCTTCAAGGCCGCTGGTATCATCTTTTTTGCTTGTCCACTCATGCATTTCGTTTCCATCTTCAAAACTACCAATGTCATCTTTTGTGTTATTCCGCTCATGCAGTTTGCTAACATCTTCAAGGCTACAACAGTGATCTTCCTTGCTCTTCCGTTCATGACTTTTGCACATGCCTTCATCTTCAAGGACATCTTTATCATCTTCATTACTCTTTTGTTCGCTTCCCATACTAACGCTCTCATCAGCATTAACATTGCATTCTCCTTTGCAATTTAGGTCAGATCTATTAGTCGTGAGTAGGTCCTCACCATTATTATCTTTTTCTTGGCTGCACAATGGATCAACAAGTTTGTCCTCTAAAACTGTGGAACATGGGCTGACTGGACCATCAACTGAAGGTTCCACCTGACAGTCTGCATCTCTTTCGCATAATATATCCTTTGGGTTTTCAATGTCTCCGGACTTGCTTGAAGACAAGGAGAGGCCATCTGCCTTCGACTGAATGCTCCTGTTTTATCCACATTCTTTGTCAGTCCTGCTGTGACTAACGGTAGAAGAAACTGAATTATCATCACCAAAATCTATGTTGATTTGCATGCTGCTATGATCATTCAAATTATAAAACGCAAAATTGATATCATCATGGGGTTGATGCTCAAAATCTTGTCTCATCTGACCGTTTGAACTTTTTGCTCAGTTTTGGACATGAGGAAGGATGCTGATGGTGTAAAGGGAATAGCTTTTTCTTCCCCAAGCCTCAAACTGATTATCTCGGAACAAGACCCACACTGTAGCCGATTCTGTTTTTTCCATAGGCACTTGCAATAGCTGATAACAAGAACTGCACACAGCAAAAGGTGCAGCACCATGCACTGGCCGGTAGAGATGCTCTGCCTTCTTCCTAAAATACTCTGCCCTCTTCTTCGACACAGATCGATGTGAGTACAGCGATGATGCCACAGACCTCCGATCATAATCCAACGACACAGATGGTGATCTCTCAAACTGGTAGCATTCATGCTGCCCAGCGAAGTATCTTGCCATTGGAATGTGCTCTTCTTGTGGTGCAGCCCTCTGTCCATGCAGACAATGCGGATACGCACACGCATAATGATGGTAGTTCCCATGCCCAATCCCACTGTTCTCCCATTGCCTCCCTGGGTGCTGGCGGTACCGCCCACTAGACTGTCTAGCATACCTCTCCCCATGCTCAGGACGCAGCGGGTCATACGGACTCAGCGGCAAGCCGTGCCCATGCGCCGTAGCATAGCATGCGCGGTGATACCCCGGCAGAGGTGGAGGCTCAGGTTTCTCGTGAATTGTGTCCAGTCTTTTGGTCGATCCTGAGGCTCTTCTTCGATCTTGGTCGCTAGCCGCACTCTTCTGTGGGCACCCGGAAGCATGAATCGATCCTCACACGTGCGTTGGACTTAGAGGTGACACCCATACTCCATTTAAGTATATGCTCACTGCCACCCAAAAGTCTCGTGCACGGAGTATTGACCAAATGGCCCTCACTCAAACAAATATGAGCCATGTAGTCGCACCGTACACTCTTACGCATCCATGAGAGTTTCAATTCTATTCCGAACAACCATACAGAGATTGAGACCAACTCATCCACGCATAGCATCTGCCATCCGTCTCAGGACCTTGGTATCGCCCGCACTCTCCAAGGGAAGCACGAGCAATAGCCAAAGAACGACGGTCGCACGGGTGTATGCATTAATGGTTGATGACAATTCCAGGTACCCGGATATGTGTCTAGTGCTAGTTCCCAAGATCAACGCCTAGCACCCACATATCCCGCATTCGAGATGTATCGCACCACATACACATGAATCTAAGCAGTTGGAATAGCATAAACATAAACTACAACTATTGCAACTACTTACTATTACAAGTAGTGGCCGACCGGCCAAATATCACAAGTCCAAAAGTAGAGTGCAGCGGAAATAACATATATAACAAAAGTAGGACAGCGGTATGCCCATCCATAAACCCATAGGCAACCGACTTGGAGAAGCCCAAGTTCATCCGTCAACATGATCGTCGAACCCCGGAGCAAAGCAAGAGTCGTCGGGGCACTCTTCCGTACCTTCGTCTATATGTTTAGATTAAGCAACCATGAGTACACGTATGTACTCGCAAGACTTTAGTGTATGGAATATAGTAAATGCAAGCTAGAACAAGGAATACAAGCTTCTACACTAGTCTCATTTCAGCATAAGGCAGGTTTTGTTTGCAAGTAAACATTTCATAAAATGGTATCAAAATTGTAAAGAGCATTTGATAAGAAGCTATATAACAGTAAGTAGAATTCATATACAGCAATTCACAGCCCTCCTTGGCTGCAAATGTCAAGTAAAAACAGCCACCATTGGCTTCCCAATCCACCAACTCATTCCAACACCATTTCCAAAAGTTTTAGCAAAAACAAAGACTATACTTGACATTATTTTCCCAAGTTGCTCATGATCGCGAGCACGGCTAATTAATTAGATTTTAATCTCTGCAGAGAGTGTACACTTTACCCACTTGACACATTCTAGCAATCATGTCAACAATGCCTCGCGATACTCACCGTACCCGATTTGCTAGACTGTGACGAAACCGTTCAACTAGTTAAAGCTTAACTTTGCACTAGCGACAGTGATGTTAAACCCTTGCCACAGTTCAGGAGATCCTGAACCGATGGTGCCCCATCGTGAACTCTCCCCATGACAAGGCATGCACCGTTGTATTGGAATGCTTGGGCCCTAACACCTCGGTGAAGGGAGCACCTTGAACGACTCCAGTATGTCGGATCGTCCATACTACTTTGGCCTACCAAAGTGCAAGGCTAAACTCTAACTAATCTAGTGAGCTTAGGCTATCCCATACTAGCACATGTGGTTGCACCGAATCACTTAGGTGATAGCATCAAGTTCGGTCCTTAATTGACCCGGGCGAGGATCTCCCCCTAACTACGCGTGAGGTCCTTTTCATGCCTCAGGTTAAGTAATAACTCGCCCGCGTCTAAATCATAAGTTTGAGTTGGATTTTTCATCAAATTAAGTGGAAACCGTACCGTGGTTCCATCCATTTAAACAAAGTTTGCTCAATGTAGTTGAAACATCTCCCATCATTTTAAAACCGATCTAGTGAGCAAGTCTAAGCATGAGCATAAGATAATTCGCGAGTATTACCTAAGTGACATCAAGTATTGTCTACACCATAACTAGGTTACAATGATGGATAATCAATTGACAAAGTGAAGGAGATGCACACAATTGGTTTTAGCTACCGATTCCCACAACATAGCAGTTTACAACATACACGCATGCATATAGTTTGATAAAGCAACATAACTTTGCAAATATGGGATCAAAATGGTCAAAGGAGGATGCTTGCCTGGTTGCTCTTCGTCGGGAATATAATCCGGATCGTAGTCGATGTCGTTAATAATCGAATCCGAATTATCGTCTTCTACGCGTTGAATAATAATAACCGAGACAAAAGCAAATAATATCGAATCAAAATGGGACAAAAAGAAATTAGATAAAATTACCAAATTAAATCTTACCAAGAAGTTCATGGTGGATTTTGGGTTCTCAAGTTATCGTTTGCATAGCAATCTTATTAGTACTTAGTTTAGGTGAGGTTCTAATCATGAATGTGATACTTTCATTTACCAATTTCATGGAACTTAAGCTATGAACACCATAGGGTTGTTTACAAATTCTAGAGGTTATAATTGTGTGTTTTGGTATTTTCAATTTCGAATTCAAGATGCAAAAATAGTTTGGATCGATAAAAGTAAATCGTTCACTAAAGGTTTTGCTTGAATAGTGCTTAACTATAAGTGTTCATGCATGGAAGCAATTTCTACAAGTTGGATCTGAACTTTAAAGTTATTCGCTGTTGCTATATGGTCATAGGATGATTTCTTGCATTGCGGCGACATTGGACGAAGACTTCTACTCTTACTATTCACATAATACGGTTCCGACGATATTATCATTTAGGGTTTTTACGTTAGCGTATTTTATTTGACAAGTAAGTTGTAATTAAGATATTTTTACATATTTTGGTTGTCCATATATTGAAGTAGGTTTCTGGACCAATTCCCCTAAAGTTTGTGTTTAGACGAGCTGTTTTATAAGCCGCCAAAGAGGCTTAAGTGATAACGATTCTGTGCAGTTGTGATCATTTAGGGTCTTTCCGGTGATTGGATTAATATGCAAATGAAGTTATAATTAATATATTTTTCCATATTATGGTAGAATATGTATCAGACAATGATCCTAGGCTATTTTCTCATAACTTCATGTTTATGTGCGATATTTTACGGACTGCCGAAAAGGCTTAAATGACCACACTTTTAGCGTTATTGCGGTTCAGTTTTCTTTCTTCAGTTTCGACTACACCGAATGGGATAATCTAACCATTTTTCAGGGGTTAGTAGGGAATATCCCTAAGAGTGTTTTAAAGTTGATTTTGTGATATTCCTCATTTGTTCAAGGTGTTTTCCAATGAATAGTGTTTTAGGCTTAATATGAGCTTAACTCAAAGTTGATCAAACTGATATTGTTTTTGCATGGTAAGCTAGGGAATATCATTTCAAGGTCATAGAAGTTGGTTTTGTTGAGTTTAAGGTCCGTTTGCTAAAGTTGCGACCAAATGAACGTTTTGTGCGTTGAATGTCCGATTATCAAGTAACTAATGCAAACAAAGGTAGAATCTAAATATTTTTATATACTTTTAATCTTTGCAATCCCAGAAATGCAACTAAACTGGTTTCACTAAATTTTAAGCTCGTTTAATGCATATTTTAACCCTTTGATTCTTGCATGAAAGAAAGGCTTTCTACACTTGATTTTTGATTCAAATCAGATTCAAATTTAAATGTTTATGCAAAAATGGAACATGCAATGTTGCAGGAACATATGTGATTTATTTCATGATTTTTAAAATTAGGGATTTCATAGTTTGTTCATAACACTTGAAAGATGACTTTTATTCAAATTCTATTTAAAGGTTTTTGCTGCAAGTAACATATAACTTTTTATTGCATATTTTGAACCCTTACTGACTAACTCAAGTTTAGGATCTGAGTTTGCATTAATCGGAGATCCACACCAAAAGATAAAAGGGTTTTATCGCGTAAGGCAAAAAATAAAAAAATAAAAAAAATGTGGTGCAGAAGTGGGAATCGAACTCAAGACCTGCTGAGTCCAACACTGGTGCACTACCACTATGCCATGCATTCATTTGTGACAAAGCTTCATGCCTACATTCTTAAGCTCACCTTTACAAACCCTAGAGCTCCACGAGAGCAACAATGGCGATCTTGGCCGAGCTTGGAGCAGAACTGGAGAGGGTTACTGCAGGGCGAGATGGGCTCGGCTGGGGAGGTTCTTGGGCGTCGGCTTGGCTGCATGCAAGGCGAGGAAGCAACTTCAGGAGATTGATCTGTGCGCAAGAAAAGGAATCAATGGATGAGCTCACCTGAATGCTTCACTTGAACAAGCTCGGCTGGGGACTGGCTCACCGGCGCAAGGAGGTAGAGAGTTGGCTTTGGCTGCATGCAAGTCGGTGGAGAATGGTCAGGAGGTTGAGCATTGGCTGTGCGCAAGAATGAGGCAAGCAGACTCACCTGGGTGCTCGCCTGTGAGCAGCTCGGCTCGGTGCTTGCTTGGCCGGTGAGTTCCACAGCGATGTGAGAATGCAAGCAGCGAGCAAAGGGGTGAGGAGGCTGGCCTTGGGCTTTATGGCTCAAGAACTGAGCTTGCGAGGCGGCAACCTGGGGCGAGGTTCGGCGGAGCGAGCCGTGTGGCGCAATCCTCTGGTGGGCGATGCAAGATGTGAAACTTGTGCCGTGGCAGCACTCGGGCAGGGAGCTGGAGAGGGAGAAGGGAAGGAGAGAAGGGAGAAGGGGCTGGCCAGCGGGCCCAGGCACACGTGGGACCACCCTGCCAGAGGCATAGCTACAGGTTTCATCGAGTGAAACGGCGTTGATCAGCAGCTGGGCGAATTTTAAGTGCAGAAGTGACAAGTCAGTTGGGTAGGCTTGGCAAGGGGTGAAGACTTGGTTGAAAAATTCTGCAAATTTTTGAGCAGTAGTCCAGAAGTTCTACTTTCCTTTTTTTTTGGTTTCATCTCATTATCTATTGTCATTTAAGAACAGTAATTCTTCAAACTAGACTGGTTTTCAATCTATTTTTGAATTTTTAAGCTCTGTAAATGGTGTGCCAAAATTCTATAAAATTGGTTTTTATTCATCTTTTGGTCTCTAGTATTTTACAAAATTATTTGCTATAGCATGTTGTTTGATGTTTCTTTAAGTTTCATCAATATGTTGGATTTGACAACTTAAGGTTTCATTGGCATAAAATCATAGGAGAAGAAAACTAATTCCAGAAATCAACTCAATGAGAAAATCCAAAGCACAACAAGAATCAAAACATGCCACTTTAATTACTTGATCAAATTTGGGATGTTACATCTTCCGAGCAAGCATGCTCGGGGGCGAACTTGACAGAGGACGAGGTGGGCTGCAGTAGGGCTATCGAGACCTTCCTTGGGGACAATGTCTAAGGGCAAACATGGTCATTGCTAGCCACCGCCGAGGTACGATGGTCGCTCACGGAATTTCCCAATCCCCGACAGCTAGCCCCCGAGGCTTAAGGGAGAAGCTGCTCGACCGGGCTTTCGCCTTAGGCCTTCAGACTCACAGGGAGGATTGGGACTTCGCAGCGGGAAACTACCGTGGCGTCCGAGCAACACTCGCTCAGGAATAAGTATCTTACAGCGAAGAACTACTGCAGTATCCGAGCAACACTGGCTCGGAGAGAAGAATCTCGCATCGAAGAACTACTGCAGCATCCGAGCAACACTACGCTCGGGGAGAAGAATCTTGCAGCGAAGAACTACTGCAGCGTCCGAGCAACACTCGCTCGGGAATAAGAATCTCGCAGCGAAAAACTACTGCGGCGTCCGAGCAACACTGGATCGGGGAGAAGAATCTTGTAGTGAAGAACTACTGCAGCATCCGAGCAACACTCGCTTGGGAATAAGAATCTCGCAGCGAAAAACTACTGCGGCGTTCGAGCAACACTGGCTCGGGGAGAAGAATCTTGCAGCGAACAACTACTGCAGCATCCGGGCAACACTCGCTCGGGAATAAGAATCTCGTAGCGAAAAACTACTGCGACATCCGAGCAACACTGGCTCGGGGAGAAGAATCTTGCAGCGAAGAACTACTACAACATCCCAAGCATGGGTGAGATGCTCGAGGAACTGACAGACGAGACATGCTCGAACTGCCGCATCCTGGACATGGACCAAACGCCCAGGGAAACTAACTAGCAGGTCACGAGAGGACTCATGCACGCATCCCAAGCATGGGTCAAATGCTTGAGGCCTCGACAGACGAGGCATGCTCGAATCGCCGCATCTGGACATAGACCGGATGTCGAGAAAACTAACTAGCAGTCACGAGAGGACTCATGCGCGCATCCCAAGCATGGGTCAAATACTTGAGGCCCGGCAGACGAGGCATGCTCGAACTGCCGCATCCTGGACATAGACCAGACGTCCAGGGAAACTAACTAGCAGGTCACGAGAGGACTCATGCCGCTGCATTTGGGCAAGCCCTCAGGGTCCGAAAACGTTTAAAGAAAGAAAAGATGCAAAGGGCATACCTACTCACTTGGGAAGACCCGCACTCAAGCGCATAACTTACCTGGCGCGGAAGAGACTCGCGCCGAGCGAAGGGCGTGCTTGGCGCGGAACACGGATGGCCCCCGAGCGAAAACGCGTGCCGGGGAAGGACTCGCGCCGAGCGAAGGACGTGCTCAGCGCGGAACACGGACGGCCCCGAAGCGAAACGCGTGCTTTCGGGAAGGACTCGGGCCGAGCGAAGGGCGTGCTAGACGCGAACACGGACGGCCCCGAGCGAAACGCAGCGTGCGGGAAGGACTCGCGCCAAGCGAAGATGTTCTCGCCAGGACGGCCCCGGCAAACGCGTGCTCGGGGAAGAGACTCGCACCGGCGAAGGACGGTTTCGGCGCGGAACATGGACAGCCCCGAGCGAAGCGTGCTCGGGGAAGAGACTCGCCCGGCGAAGGGCGTGCTTCGCGCGGAACATGGACTCGGTGTGGCCTTCCGGATCGATCACATGCCACGCCGCCAACCGAATGCACGCGTCGTCGCCCTCACGTCGCCAAGACGCAGAGGTCTTGATTGACTTGAGAATTCGGCATCCTCGTGGATTCTCGCGAAGGACTCGGTCGATCCCCACGGACGGCGCTTAGTATCGATTTATTCGAAAGCGGTCCCCGCCGAGCTTACTTGTTGAATGAGAGATCAACCTAAGGCACCTTTTCCGCGGGGGGTTTAACGTTTGAGGTCCTGTCGAGCTACTGATCGAGGTGGTCGGGACAATCACAGCGAACAGGGGGAGGCTTTTTTGTCAGGTTCGGGCCTCTTGCGGGGGAGATAACAACCCTACGTCCAGTGATTGCTCTAACTTCTTGAGGATGTATTACAATGCGCTTGCTCGGAGGCCCTAGGAGGTTCTAAGGACTACCCCCTAGACCACCAGCAACAAACTCTGTGTGTAGGGGGTTACAAGCGACACAACATTTATTACAGGGGCGCTTCGTTCGGACTTAGGCGAAGTTGTTCCTTGTCTCCCGCCGAACACAGTCTGACGGGTATAGTGGGCGCAGATTATGACGCCTTGATCCTTCGAACCGCCGCGTAATTAATGCCACGTCGTCCTCGTGAATTGTGCCCAGTCTTTTGGTCGATCATGTGGCTCTTCTTCGGTCTTGGTCGCTAGCCGCACTCTCCCGAGCAAGCATGCTCGAGGGCGAACTTGATAGAGGACAAGGTGGGCCTGCAGGCCGGGCTATCCAAAGACCTTCCTTGGGGACAATGTCCAAGGGCAAACATGGTCATTGGCCGCCAGTCGCCGGTATGCGATGGTCGCTCTCGGAATTTCCCAATCCCCGACAACTTTCAAATGTGATTGATTTTAATCTTCAAATTTTATAGGTTTGTAGAAAGAGCCCAAAAAACTGAAATTGCGCAAAAAAAAGATACACGTTTTCACATCCATTTTTCCCCGGAAAAGGGAACCCATGGTTCCAAAGATTTGCATATGACTCCTAGCAATCCGCAGCTTCACCGATGGCTCTTAGCAGCCTATTTTTTCTAAAAAAGCCGAGAAAACAACATTACGCAAAAAAACCACATTTTCGATTCGACGATGACACCTAGCGGTTTCGCACCACACAAAGATGACCTATAGTGCTACAAATTCGCTGATAACTCCTAGCTAGCGTATTTTTTAGAAAACTCCGGAGAAAAAAACGAATTCGCGTTTACGTCCTCAACCCATTTTTCCCGAAAATAATCACCGGACCAAATTTCGCATGGCATAGCGTTGCACAATTGAATTTTGCACGGTGCAGCTTAATTAGCGCGCAACCTGGTAAGTCATAATGGGCAAGTTATTTATGTTAGTTTTTACAAAGCACCTGTTTCTGCACACTAACTTTGATCCATTCCTTTTGGATGAATACGCTCGGTTAATTTGTTCACCAATTAACAACAAAATGGCTATGAGGAGGTGTTTTTTTTTTTATGAGATAACGGTGAATGGCGCACGGAGCTTGGCCCAGTACAGGAAATTTTGTGTTGGGGTCAAGGTTGTAAAACAGCTTGATGCAGCAGTTTGAAATTGAATGGCTAGATCGTTGTGTTTAGCAGAGGAATCCAAATAAGATACACACGATTCCATTTTTCTCCTGTCATTCTTCCAGGAAACAATGTCCTACTTACTTTCATGGCCAAAGTTGATCATATATTTTTCACCGTTTTCCTTCCACGCTAAATTTGTCATACCGATTTTACATGTTTGTGGCCGCGGCAATGCGTGGGGCTTCCTAATCCTACTAGTCGTACGTGTCATATATGTTGGGGGTACATGCATGCACGCATAATGCATTGGCCACGCCACAGAACACGGCATGACATATAGAGTATAACACGATTGCCAGGTGGGCCAAAATGAAAGAAAAAAAAAAGAAAAAGAGGGAGACCAAAATCACACATACGTACGTCACATACGATACGAACAAATCTTCACACCGCATCCGCTCCATCCGCCGGATGACCAGCTGCGCCCTTCCACCTGCCGACGACCGCCGCGAGCTCCCGGTGCTGCGGCCCGTCTGGCGCCGACGCCACGTCTGCCGCATCCCGCAGCTCCCGCGCCTTCTTTCGCGCCGCCTCGCCCTTCTCCCCAGCCATCAGCTCCCTCACCACCGCCGCCACCTCCTCCCGCGGCACCACCCCGTCCTCCCGCGCCCTCGGGCGCAGCGCCAGCCCGACCCGCTCCGACGAAAGCATCACCGCGTTCATCCTCTGCTCGGCGAACAGCGGCCACGCCACCATCGGCACGCCCGCCACCATGGCCTCCAGCGTCGAGTTCCACCCGCAGTGTGAAACGAACCCTCCCACGGCGGGGTGGTTCAGGATCTCCACCTGCGGCACCCAAAGCGGCACGACGATCCCCGAGCCCCTGGTCCTCTCGACGAATCCCTCCGGCAGGTAGCTCAGCGGGTCGTTGCCATGGTCGGTCGTCCCGAAGTAGCTCGCGCTGCGGTCCTTGTCGCTGGGGAAGCGCACCACCCACACGAACCTCTGCTTGGTAGCCTCAAGCCCGGCCGCCAGCTCGGCCGTCTGCTCGGTGGACAGAGTGCCACCGCTGCCGAAACACACGTACAACACTGACCCGTCCGGCTGGTCGTCGAGCCATCGTGTGCAGCTGTTCTTGGCGGCATCGTCGGAGCACGGACGGACGAATGGACCTACCGCGTACACCGGCGGGTACACGCCTTTGTCGGAAAGCTCCTTGAACGCCACCAAAGTCTCGTGCTCCATCGCGTCGAAGGTGTTGACGATGAAGCCGTCGGCGCGGAGGTAGTCGTGCCCCAGGTCGATCATAAGGGGGTACACGGGGTTGGAGCGGTCCTGGACGGGGTCGACGAGGTCGGCACCGTGTAGCGGCACGCACCCCGGGAGGACGACGAGCTCCGGGAGGTCGTGGCACTCGCAGGTGGTGGTCCTGGCGAGCTCCGGAGTGTAGAGAAGCGAGAGCAGCGACATGAGGTTCGAGGTGAAGAAGACGTACCGCGGCACGCCGAGCTCCGCGGCGACGGATAGCGCCGCGGGGCTGAGCACGTCGGTCAGGAATGCCGCGACGCCGGCAGGTGAGTCGAGGAGGGAGCGGAGTAGGTCGCGGAGGTGGGGCAGCGTGCGGCGGACGACGGTGAAGATGCGGGTCTCGATGCGCGCGTCCGCGGGGAGGTCGTCGATGGACACCTCCGGGAGAGCGGTGGCGGAGACGCACGGCGGGAGGGAGGCAAGCGAGGAGGAGTGGATGGGCGAGGAGAGGTTGGTGTAGGTGACGATCGTGGCGGTGAAGCCGTGGTGCGCAGCGAGGCGCGCTGCGATCTCGGCCACCGGGACGACGTGCCCCGCGCCGGGGCTCGTGAGCAGGACGACGTGAGGGGCATGCACCGGCGCCATGACTAGCTGACAAGTCAGCTAGTATCAGTGTGTTAGTTCGTTTTTGTGTTTATTCTAATCAAATACACAGACTTATTTATAAGCACGGCACTCAGCACTAGTTGCAAAAGAACTACAAACACGGTGGCTAGCGTGTAGCTACTCTCTCCCATCGCAAAATAGCTGCCATTTTTGATATGGATACAAAACCGTTTTTCAAAATTCGCGTCGAAATTCGCGGTACGGTTTTCGCAAAAACCGCGCGAAAAACCGCTCGAAAACCGTCAAAAACCGAAAGGTTTAAAAATAAAAAAAAATTGAAATTTTTGAAAAAATCAAAAACCGTTCGGTTTTCAACGAAAACGCGGTTTTTCACGAAACCTTCGGTTTTCTCGAAAACCGCTTCGGTTTTGACGAAAACCGACCCGGCCATTTGAATGTTCTTCAAAAACGGTTTTGAGCGGTTTTCGGCGAGAAACCGCGGTTTTTCGCGAAAAACCGCTCACATAAATTTTTTCAAAATTTTTAAATTTTCTTTTTTAATTAGAACGGTTTACCGAACGGTTTTGAGTTTCGAACCGGAACGGTAAGATCGAAAACCGCGGTTTTCGAGTGGTTTCGTCGGTTTTTGAACTCACGAGAGCAAGATCGCAACTTTCTCTGGAATACTTAAAATATGAAGCAGCGTGTTCCATTCAGCACATTAAATAAGTACTCCCTAAATTTGGATATAGATATTATCAAATTTTAAAATTTTGATTGTTAATATCTTTTTAAATATTTAAATTAGATACATGAAAATAATATAAGTATATTTGTCTCGAAAAGTACTTTTATAGCATTATAATTTTATTAGGTTTTATAAATATATTATAATAGAAACAGTGATTAAGTTATCGTGACCCAACATCTTCCCATTTTTAATTAATAGGATGAAACAAATCGAATAATAAGGAAGAAATGTTTATAACACAAGCATGCGAATGTAGTCATCCACACAAAAGTATAGTAATGAAGATAGTAGAAACACTAGTCTCAGTTCTTCCATGGTGCAACACCCCATGTGGTGCTAGGCCTATGACATCGTTGTACATGTCTAGATGGGTAATTTAGTTGGTTTGGTTGGACTCCCTTAATGGTCCTCGTAGGATGTCTTGGTATTGGTGAAGTAATGAAGGTGGTCTCGGGTGGCAGGCTCAATCCGGGCATATCAGGGAACTACGACGAACCAAGTACAACTGTCGGCAACTACTAGGAGGGTTGACGATTCAGTCATTGATCAGGGCATCATCGCCATAGTATGGGTCATTGCAGTGGGTCACAGCATCGTCGTGGGTGCATCATCTGCTGGTTAAGAAATACATGACATGTTTTATATTAGTAGACATGTGGGTGTAGGTGCCGAACGCTGCCAACTAGAGCCCTATGAGCATGTCGGGAGGAGGGGTGCTCTACGTATGTGATGTCCCATATGCGGTGTGCAGCGCATGTCAACCACATACGGTGAAGGAACAGGTGTGACCTATAGCACGTCGTCCTCTCTAGGCCTCATGCAGAATGTAAGGTGGACAATGTGCGCCATCTTCTTGTGAAGACACTGCATCACCCTTCTTAGATAATCCACGCTGAGCTCCAACCTGTCCCCCAGGCCAACTCAAGACCTAAGGAAGGCAAGTTCCTCACAAGCCTCCCTGGCTAGGTTACTCTGCCCACGAATTAAAAGGCTTGTTGGTTGTAAAAATTGCATGAACGGTACATTATACAACATGTGAACTGAAGTACTAACTAAGCAATGAAAAGGTGAGTCTAGCTACGTGCGGTAGGTGTTTTGAAGGATCGTTAACAACATGCATGACTCGAATGCATGTGAGTGCGCCGTACCACTAGATGTAGTTGTCATATGTCATGTGGTCGTTTGGTGCAGCTTCGTCATGCATATCCTCCTATGCATGCACCCACTGCTCAACGTCCTGTGACACCCATCCATGTGTGCTTGCAAAAAAGGATTCATAAGTCAACCTCGTTAGTAAGGACATCCAACGTACTCTACAAAAGACAAGGACGTGAAGCAAAGTTCACATGTGGATGGGCACCACGGTGGCATCACCAGTGGGCACCTAAAACTACTATCGGAGTTTGAATTGCCACATCACATGGTGAACAACGTAGATCATGATGAACACGTCATACACTAGGTGACGATGAGTGAGCTAGAAGGCGACGTCACAGGTGCACTGCAGGGACATGCCCAGAGGAGCTCGTGCCATGACAACCTCCAGGATGTATGGCCTCTAGATGACACGTTCATTTACAAGCTGGTCAAACATCACAACATACTCTGGATACGAATCAGCTGCAAAAGTAGAAAAAAAGGACAAGGTTAGTACATAACATGGCAAAATGTCATACAATTGACGTTTAAGTTAGATCATTCACCCGACGACAACACAACAATGTCCTCATGGTAGGACAATAGCTGTCATCCCCGGGAGCCCTATATAGGACTAACCTGTAAAGTGCCAACTCGATGTGTGGCCAACTGATCTGAAAGCGCTCGAATGACCACAACTAAAGAAGGAGAGGTCATTCGGCAAGAGTGGATCCATTCCCACACAATGACACCTATCGCAAAAGGCACGGTACGTGGCAGCCAGTACAGCCGGGGCCCAAACTATCTACGGGATCACCTCTAGGTCCATGTCTGCTTTTGTCCTCACGTACTAGATCATGAGTTTGTCTATGATATCCCCATTGTATGAACAAAACATGACCACCCAGTTGAAAAACCAAAGCAAGTACACCTCGAAGTGGCAACACACGATGTAGTCCCCTGCTTCGTTGGCCATCCACTCCAACTGCAAACATGAAGTTCAGTAAGACCGCAAAAATGTGAAATGAAATGGAAATATGGAAATCAATTAACACTTATGTAGAACTGTGTGAGCCACTTTTGCGTCGGACCTTGTGCACTAGAGAACGGTGTGTAACCTGCGTCCTCGGGTGGCATGCCCTTGAACCTACTGAGTAGCTCAGTACGCCACTCTAGGTTGCTCTCCTAACGCACAACCACATCCTCGGTGCGTAGAAGGCCCATTAGGTAACTGATTGCCTCAAGTGTCGGTGTCATCTTTTGGCATAGGAGGTGAAACGTGTACATCTCTGTTCGCCAGGGATTGACAAGAGCCGTCAGTAAGCTCATGTCATATGGAAATCTCCTAAAGGCACCACACCTATCCTGTATGTCAATGACTGTGTCCTCCACTATACGAGCTAAAGGAAGCAATCATACCGCTCTCAACCTGCATGAAGACATTGTTAGTACGATTGTGTGATCAAAACACCAGATCTAGTCACAACCATTCAATGAGTGCACTCACATCAGAATTCATCGCTGGTCGATCCGTCATGCCCTCATTGAGTGCACAAGTGAGGGACCCCAGCTCGATCGACGCCTCATTATCTGTGGGGGCCAAGGTGGCTAAGTGCCTCCAGTGCATCCCGTCTATCGCTAGGTCAAGCATCTCATACTGCAGCTGCGCACGTCAATGTTAGTACAACGAAAAGTGAGTTCACATATACACATGGAGACATAGTTTGACACACAAATTCCATACAATAATTTGACACACAAATTCCATATAACAATTAATACATAGTGCTTACAGCGGCACACATCATGAATGACGTATAAACAGCATTACACCAATACAACATTTCATGGCTTCTACAACATTTGGCAATACTTGAAAGTGTAACTCGTCTCTTTGTAAACTGAATATTTCTTGACACGACGCCATGTTTATCGAACCATGCCCTTTAGCCTGCCCACATTAGGAACCCACCATATATGCTCTCAACTCTAATGCCCTGTGAAGTAGCCGACTGCACAAAAACTATGCATTTCTCCACTCTAAGTTGCCGTCACCACTTCCTTCATGAAGAATTCATACATGAATATATCCCTATCCATATGGATTGTCGAGTCGACAAACATCACGTATGCACATGGCCTGTGTAACAGATGGGGCCTGTTGCATGTGCAAACACTTGTTTTCCTTCGAAGGGTGCACTCATGAACAACTTTTCAACGGTTTGTCCCATGACCGACTTTGTCTCTACATAATATCTTGAAATGGAGCTCACTCATACCCACCTTAAATGCTCTATATATCTCCTCCTTGCCTTTTTCTTTAATGTATGTACTGATCATCTCGGAGTATTTCATAGCATGAACATTTATGCGGACTAACATCCTAGCATAACTATCCGCGAAGTACTTTATGATGCCACGAAGAGCTTCCTCCACTATAGCTTCTAGGTGAAGGGGCTTCAGACCCTCTGTCGGTGTACTTTACACCGGGGTACCCTCTCCGCCACGGTCAGGAGGGGCCATGAGTGCCGAAGCGTGACAGCTTGGCGAGCAAGCGGGTGACCAGGCACCGACGCGCCCGATTTAACCGCAAGCAAGCGGTGCGACGAGAGCCCCAACGCCAGCGCATCGGCCACGTGGCGATCTAGCGGCGGCGAGCGACTGTGTCAGCGTGGCGACTGGCGGCGGAGGGCAACAAGCCCCAACGCCGGGCGGCCGGGCCACGTGGTCGGCCGACGAGTCATAAGGTACTTCGGGTCCGGCCGGGTCGGTGTGGAGGTGTACGACGAAGGAGCGGGGGAGCTTCACCTCGAAGTCTTCTCCCCCGACACACCATGTCAAAACCATTGAATACGCGTGGCTCTGTTGACAGCACAATAGCTTATCCCTCTGATGTCTTGCACCTAACCCGTTGCATGCAAATTGCTTCCCGGGCGGACCGGGCAGAGTTAGGCGGTGGTGCAAAGAATGAGGCCAGAGGATGAGGCTATAGTGATTGGTGTAATAAATGAAGTGTAATCAGTGTGATGTCATCTTCCCACTTGCCCGAGCCAGCCCGACCTATATAAGGGAGCTTCGGTGCATGGGGAAGCAGAGCTCCGGAGGACTCGAGAGAAAAAACAAAGGGAGGAGAACCAGAGAGAGTGAGGACCAAGCGAACAGTGTAATCCACTCAAAACACATTAATAGGAGCTCAAGCAGGACGTAGGGCTGTTACCCACATCGGGGGCCTGAACCTGGGTAAGATCGGCATGTTCTTGAATTTCTGTCCTTGTGGATCCCTCGGGAGAGCACGTAGGTGTCCTTCCGCGAAGACCCCCTCTATCGAATCCCAGACTCCGTCCACGGAGAATAACTGTCAGGCGAAATACGCCGACAGTGGCACGCCAGGTAGGGGGTAGCGGTTGGCTCACCCTTTCGTCTCTCCAGCGGATCCTGGTCATCCATCTGGGAGGATCCTGCTTTTTGTAATGGCGGGTTCGTGTTCTCAGTGAGAAGAGCCGGCAGAGGCTAGCAGCGCCCGCAACACGTCCCAAGATTCCCCATCGGGCGGGGGTATCTCACGCCTTCAACGCGAAGCGGCAATGTCCCCCTGGCGGTAATAGGGCTGTCGGTTCAGCGGCGGCTAGCCATGGAAGAGGCCAGGTCCCGGCTTCATCTCCGCCGTGACCGCTAGCCAGACCGGACACCTTCCTCCGAGCTTTCGCCGCCTGTGCACACTTGTGCCCCAGGGAGAACAGCTTGGAAGTGGTGGTGATGTTGTTGGTGACCATCTTCTCCCGCATCTTGTGGTCCCGGATGCCTCTTCGGAAGGCGATGACGACCGACTGCTCGGAGATCCTGGGGATCGTGTTGCGACAGTAACTAAACCATCGGATGAAGTCGCGCAATGACTCCTCTTTCTCCTACTCGAGGGCATGGAGATCATCCTCCACGCCTGTCGGTGTACTTTGCACCGGGGTACCCTCTCCACCGAAAAAGCAGTAGGCCCAAGAAGTGGCCTGGCCTAGTTTGAAGCCCACGCGGCCCCCTGGCAAGCAGCCTAGAGATTACACCACCGCCACGGGCGAAAGCAACAAGGCACCACCCAAGTAGTGCTGGCGAAAGCACGCTCGCCTGTCGGGCGAGAAGCCCATGTGGCCTCGGCGCGACCTAGCGGTTTATACCGCAAAGCGAAGGCGACTGCTTGGCACCTCAATGGCAACAACTGAGAACACGCCATACTGCTGGGCGAGAAGCCAACGTGGCCCCCTAGTGAGTAGCCTGGCGATTACGCCCTGCTCGCCGGGCGAGTGGCCCACATGGCGGCCTGACGAGCGGGCGGGTGTTTGGGTCCCTCTTGCCAGGCTACGAAGGCAACCAAAGGAATGAGGGGATGGCTTCGCCTGGAAGTCTCCCTCCCCTGGCACCTTGTGTCAGGGCCATTAATTGTGAAGGATTCAGCTTTCGACACGACGACAGCTTATCCCTCTGACATCTCTCACCAACCCGTCGTAGAAGCATCCTGTCCTGGGCGGACCGGGCGAGGCCTCTCACTGACGTTAAATAGGGTTCGAAGGATAAGGCCACGGAGGCGTGCTTAATAAATGAGACGTGGGTCGACGTGGAAGCTGGAATGATGGGTGTAATTAATGTGTTGTAGATGAGTATGGTGCCACCTTCTCTCCTGCCCAAGGTGGCCCGTCTATATAAGGGCATCCTGGCGCATGAAAAAGGAGAGAGGTCGGTCGGCTAGAGCAAACACAGCATAGAGAAGCGGACACTGAAGAACACCGTTGTAAAACGTTTCCCCAACAAAGAATCAACAGGACGTAAGGCTGTTACCCGCACCGGGGGCCTGAACCTGGGTAAACCATTGTGTCCACCAATCCATTGCCGCCCGAAGACCCCTGCCGAGAGACATTAGGGTTTCCAACCATGAAGATGACCTCTACCGAACCATAAATTCCGTTTAGGGGGTAGACACTCTGTGAGCGGAATCCTGTCGGGCGAAATACGCCGACAACGCCCGGTTGTGTGTACGAGCCTTGGAAGTTGGTGACGAAAAGGTCACACAGTTCCTCCCACGAGTACACCGACCCTTGCGGAAGGTTCAACAGCCAAGAACGGGCAGATCCCATCAAGGCTGTCGAGAAGTAGTTGACCATGGCCTTTTCAGACCTGCCTGCGGCCCGCACCACTGTCATGTATATTTGCAAGAACTCCTCTGGGTTAGTGGTGCCATCATACTTCTTGATGGACGCCGGGCGAAACCTTTTCGACCATGCAACACGGCACAGTCGACTGGAGAACGCTTGGCACCCACCGTCGTAGGGGGAGCCACGCCATCCACCTGAACCCCGGCCTGGAGACCGTGACGGGAAGCGCGGATCTCAACTCCCCAAGGATTCGAAGGAGAGGGCCTCCCCCTCATCCCGAGGGCAGGTGTCGTTGGAGGAGCCGTCGCCATCGAGAGCCATCCGCCTATAGCGGCCTTGCCTCTGTGCGCGACGGTGCCACAGTATGTCACGCAAATCATCGTCGTGCTGCCGATGACGCTTCTCCAACTGAGCCCTCAGATCCTCATGGCCTCCCTTGTGCCCGGGGGACATGCGAGGCGATACGTCGGCTGCCGCACGGCCCCCCGCGTGAACGGGGTCCGCGTCTTGTATGCCTTTTCCCTTGCTATGGCCCTCATGGCCAGAGCACTTCTCACTCAAGTGGCTGAAAGCTTGGGTGCGGTCCGCACGCGAACCTAACCTCGGAGCACCGAAGGTACTCGGCCGATCAGACGCCCCCACATGGAGCTGGGCCACATCTATCAGGGAAGCGATGTCCCACAGCCACGGCGTGGCGGGGGTATCTCCCGCAAGTTCCACCGGGGGGTGGTCCAAGAGGAGACAGATAGCATGCAAGTTTTGGGCTGGAGTGGCCTCTTCCATGGCTAGCCGCCGCCGAACCGGCAGCTCTGCTACCGCCGGTGGGACAACGCCACCCCCCTCCAGGGAAGGCGTGAGGTAGTCCCCCGCTCGACGGGAGTGCCGGGACGTGTTGCGGCGCTGCTAGCCTCCACTGGCTCTTCTCGCTGAGAACGCGAACCCGCCATCACCAGAAGTGGGATCCTTCTGGATGGATGACCAGGATCCGCTGGAGATACGAAAGGGTGAGCCAACTGCTACCCCCCTACCTGGCGTGCCGCTGTCGGCGTATTTCGCCGGTCGCTATTCTCCCTAGACGGAGTCCGAGGTTCGATAGAGGGGATCTTCGTGGAAGGACACCTACGGGCTCTCTTGAGGGATCCACACATACAAGAATCCAAGAACACGTCGATATACCCAAATTCGGGCCCCCGGTGTGGGTAACAACCCTACGTCTTGCTTCTGCTCTTGTTAATATGTTTTGAATGGATTACAAATGCATGATCTATACTCTATCTCCTTTTTTCTTTTTGGGTTCTTCTTGAGCTCTCTCGGTGCTCTTCCCGTTCTTGTTCTTTTGTTCGAGTCCTTTTTTCTCCTCGACCCCCCTTCCACATGCACTGAAGCCTCCCTTATATAGGCCGGGCTAGCTCGGGCAAGTGGAAGGATGACATCACACTGATTACACTTCATTTATTATACCAGTCGCTGTAGCCCCATCCTCTGGCCTCATTCTTTGCACCATCGTCTAACTCCGCCGGTCCGCCCGAAGCGACTTGTATGGGGCGGGTTAGGTGCGGATTTACAAAGGATAAGCTATCGTGCCATAGCGAGCCACACGCATTCAATGGTTCTCGACACGGTGTGTCGGTGAAGAAGACTTCGGGCGAAGCTCCCCATTCCTTCAACGTGACGCCTTACCGCTGACCGACAGCCGGACCCCGAGTACCTTCGACTCGTCGGCCGACCACATAGCCCGCCACCCGTCGGGCTGAACGCCTACCCTTTGCTTTCGCGGGCGCCACGTGGCGCAATCGCTGGCGTTAGGGCCCGATCGCCCACCTGCTCACCAGGCTGCTACGCGGCGCGGTCGCCTGGCGTCAGGGTTCGATCGCCCACCTGCTCACCAGGCTGCCACACTTCGGCACTCGTGGCCCCTCCTGACCGTGGCAGAGAGGATACCCTGGCGTAAAGTACGCCGACAATATCCATTGGGTATCCACGGTGTACAAATTGACACCCACACCCATCCTATTATCTTATCAGGTGCCCAAACCCAAAACCCATGGTCTAAAATGCTGTCGTACCCGTCTTTATCGGGTTGGGTACCCACGGGTAAAATTGCCACTCCTGGAAGGAAGAGATATCCGATGCAGTGATACACTGACAAAAGAAATGCAGAACAGGAACACCGACAAAAGCAATTAAAGTTTTCACATGCACTGAAACAACAAAAGCATGTATGTATTCTTCTGATGCTTTGTACAGGCAGTCTCAATGGGCCACGTAGGCGATGTCTAAGCAATTTGTATACTATGCCACATAGGAAAAAAACATGATCTGGACAGTCATTAAAAGAAGAAAGAGAAGAAAGTGATGTCTTATGCAAGAAATCGCTTTTTGTATTTGACCAAGAAGAATAGACATCGAAAATTTGCCATTAGGAGCCCAAGTGATTTCCCCGCGACGCGTTTTTGTATGCATAGAACATGCATACAAGTTAATTAATGTCTTTGGATCACTAAAACATATACACTACTTATTGGAGATTTGCTATGGATATCATATAATAATGCTCTCTCATTCCTCTCTAATCCTCTAAACATTGCTATAGACACACTACTGCACATGGAACTATCACAAGCGGTTCGAAACCATTTTCAGAAGCGGTTTTAGAACCGCTTGTAAGCAAATCATGAGTGATACTCGTCGATATCACAAGCGATTTTATAATCGCCAGAAGTCACTTCAAAAGGCAAATAATATTGAAAATCGGATTCAACCCACGACCTTCTCACCCTCCTCGTGACCCACATCTCACCCATCTAGCCAACCCACCCACGCGTGCTCTCTGATAGAGTAAGGCATGCATACCTTTTATTATTTCAAAAACTGGGCTTCTACAAGCGGTTGGGGACACGAACCCCTTCTAGAGCCGGCTCTAAAAGGGGTTCGTGTCCCCAACCGTTTCTAGAGCTAGGGCTTTAGAAGGAGTTCGGGACACGAACCGCTTGTAGATCTCTAGAAGGGGTTTGTGTCCCCAACCGCTTCTAGAGCTAGGGCTTTAGAAGGGGTTCGGGACACGAACCGCTTATAGATCTCTAGAAGGGGTTCGGGACACGAACCACTTCTAGAAACCCCCTTTGGTCCATTGCCCACGAACCGCTTGTAGCGCAGAGAGCACAAGCGGTGCACAACTAACTGCTTATAATAGATCGTTTGTGAAGGTCGATTCTGTAGTAGTGACATTACCTATTAAGACTGCCCTAAGATAGCCTTTTGATCTGTTTTCTTTCTTATACCTGCATCCCACACCTTCCGTGCTCCCGAGCAATTGTCATGAAAACTTTATTAATTAGTGACAAAAAATCAAACTATCACACCATACAATTTCATCTAAATTCGATATGTACGGAGAAAAAGAAAAGGCATGCTACCCAACGAAGACGCAGAATATATTGATGGCCAATAATGCCAGTGGGCCGGCATCATTCGCTTTCACTCCATCACACGGAATCAATTAAGTAAGCTGCATGCGTTGCGACAAATGGGCGCAGCAGACAACCTTCACCTTCAATCTTCTTGGATCGTTCAATTGCATCTCGCATCATCGTTTGACTAGGTAGAGCTTGTGATCCGAATACGCATGCGACCAATGGGCGTAGCAGACCACCTTCACCTTCAATCTCCTTGGATCGTTCGATTGCATCTCGCATCATCGTTTGACTAGGTAGAGTTTGTGATCCGAATACGCATGCGACCAATGGGCGCAGCAGACCACCTTCAATCTCCTTGGATCGTTCAATTGCATCTCGCATCATCGGTTGACTAAGAACAGTTTGTGATCCGAATTCGTATTCAGGGTTTGTTTCCTTCTCCAACTCAAAGTTCTATTCTTATGTTTATACCCCTCATAAATATGCTCACTGTAGATAGTACTGTTTACATATATAGACAAGAACCTCATTATAAACATCCCTACATGTAACTATCTGCATACATGTATTCATGATTTTTCTTGTCTACTGAACTTTTAATAATCTACTCCTTGCGGTTCGTTTTATAACAGCCTTGTTCTAAATTTGCTTGTATACTGTTGATTTACATTTGCTCTTAATCATACACTACAATACATTTACATCACAGTAATACTATAGCTACTTAGTGTACATTCCATGCATGCGTGCTTTCCACTATATGTAAGTATAGCTTTCGAAATCATCACTTTTCTACATCCATGACATTTTTTTTGACAAATCTAGACCCTTTAAAACGTAATTATAAAAATAACCTCATCCTCGACTACAAAAGCGCCGATAGGCAACATGTGACACCTGCTGCGTTTTCGCACCGCGAAAGGATCTACCGAGCTTGCATAACTCAGCAAGCCACCGAAATCACCAAAATCCCGTAGCTTGGTAGCTCTTCCGCAGTGTAGTAGCGTAGCAGGTGACATATGTCTCATGTCGGCTCTTTCGTTGTCGAGGATGAGCTACTTTGGTAATTACGTTCGGAAGGAGAACAAATTTGCAACCAAAAAAAAGTTTATCAGAGGCTAAAAAAGTGATTAACTCATAGCTCTCTACGAGGTGAGGAGAAACAAACAAAGCTTACCTATACCTATGTACTTCGATCAGTCCACGACGTTGTTGCTGAAGAGCTTGAACTGGCCGGCGTCGAGCACGAGCTTGCGGATTGAGGCGAAGGCGCCGATGGCCCCGACGCCGGTGAAGACGACCATGATGGCCGTGTTGGCGAGGAAGAGCGGCGACCACCTCGGCGGCGCGAGGGCCATGTTGTACATGACGACGGGGAGGACGAAGTCGAGCGGGATGAACCCCACGGCGCCGACCACGCCGAGGATGTCGCCGAAGAAGGGCAGCATGGCGGCCATGAATGCGCAGAAGACCAGGTAGAGCGTCCGCAGCAGCAGCCGCGGCACCAGGTTCCGCCGCGAGAACCTGCCCCGCGTCGCGTCCGCCGAGTTCTTCTCCATGATCTCGTACGCCACCTGGGAGTACACCAGCCCGATGGCGAGGAGCTGGAGGAGGACGAAGAGAACGGCGAGACCCAGCAGCCACGTCGGCGCGAGGGCCGGGCCGGAGTCCGGCATGAGGCTCTTGAGGACGTTGGACTGGACCTGGCTTCCGAACGCCCAGTACCCGGTGATCGACGGGAGGTAGAAAGCGAAGCCTATGACGGAGTAGCACAGCACCAGCGCCTTCATCATCTTCCCAGCCGCCGGTGGCGCCAACGTGGCCTGCAAAGCCAAGTTCAAAACGGTCCGGTGTCAAGTTTTTAAATGGGCCGGTACTGAGACTTTGGGCTCTATTTTGGGCCGCCCAATGTAGGCACGATGCACAAGGAGCCCAAGCCGTCCTGTCTATTTACCATAACCCGGTGGCATGCATGACTGACAATGGTAGCCTTCTAAAAAAAGAGCTCTTTTACAATACACAAGAATGAATATGGGCCGTTCATTTCTTTAAATCCAAAGATTGAGATTAGATTAGATTTGACTATACTACCATGTATAGTATTGGTAGTATAACCCGTGGAGGGGTATAATGGTAAATAATTTTCAACCAAAGACCCCACTGTGTCTCGTGGAGGGTATAATGGTAATTGAGCAAAATGGCATTCAAGACCGCCCGACCCCAAGCCAAAAGACCGAATACCTCGACAAATCAACGGTCGATTTAATTTCTACTACGATACTACCATAGTAGTGCATAGTAAAATTTCTCCTAAAAAAAACCAATGGTATGGCCAATATGGATAGATTTTGTCTAGCTGAGAAAGTGCAATGCCGAGTACCTGGATTTCTGGCAGTATGCCGTTGCCGAAAACGGAGGCCAGGATGGAAATGGATAGGAAGGCATTGAAGGTCTTCTCTGACTTGGATGAGCTTAGCGAGTAGTCCTTTGCGGGAGCATTTTTCGACACCCCTGTCAAAAATGGTGGCACAGTTAAATACCGTAGGACAGAGTACTAAAACAGAGTCTGGGAAAGCTGATGCATGGTCTTCAAGCCTTTAATTGTAGACTACATCTATTGAGAAAATTGCACTTCCATGAACCAAAGTTCCTTATACTTAGCCAAAGAAATTTTAATTTGGGGACTTCATTCTAAATTTTTGGTAAAGTGATGCATGGCAAGTTGTAACCATGAAAATGTTAATTGTGGATTCTGGGCCAAATCAATCCAATGGACAAATCCAGTTGTAGTTTGGAATAGTTCTCACTGTCGCAAGGTCTAGTTGTTAGATTTGTGCCTAAAATTGGAATCACAGTCATAAACTAGCATAAATTCGTATTCCCGTACACTAGAAACAAGATATTCTGAATTCTTGTAATTGGCTCGTGGGAGAATTTTCTTATTGAAAAGAGAAATATTCAAATAAATCTCAAAATTAAACATCTATTTAGTTCAGAAATGGAGCGGTCTAGTGACAAAAATGTCAATAATTTTAAGTACAGCTAACATTTACGTAAAATGAAAAGCTCGTTTAGCCAACTACAAAGGCAAAACACTATTTAGGCGCATTTTTTTAGGGAACTATTTAGGCACATTTTCTTATGCAATTTCTGTTAAGTACATCAATTCTTAGAAGAACCACCTTAGTTCTTAATTCTGAAAACTATAAATCACTTTTGATACATTAGCTACATACCCATGTGAGGCACTATTGATCATTTTAGGGACTCGTGTCTATAATAATTTGCAATGCTATGGTTTTTCCCGTAGTCGGCAACATCTAATGACACTAATGCGTTTTGTTGAAGATTGTCACAGGTTAATGGTTCCATGGTGCTGTGGTGTCGACGTATCTTTGATGGTGAGTTTATTCCATGCCATTCATCAAACAATCACTGAAAAGTTGTGGCTGTACAGGTTTCCTTTTTCACTCGTTTCTTTCGTTGTGCTTAAAAAACAATAGAACAACCTAGCCCCGACGAAACCTTATTATACATATATGAAGTACAACTGATATATTTAAGGCATCCGATTCCCCACAAATGCCAGCTTAAGTGTTTTAGGAATCTCATTCCCCCATCTTCATCATATAATTCCTCTAAAATCTTTCCGAGTAGTGCTTCTACACATCGCCTCTCAATACAAGTTGCACAAATCTTAAGGCAATTGAAAAGGTAAATAATCATCATCTACGTTTCATTCATACTTTAATATCTACGCAACTTCTAAAAAGTGATACATAGAAATGCCTCACAATCTTACCAGAATGGTATTGGGAATGGATAGAGGGTCTGACACAACGAGAGTTCAAGCAATATACCTGCACGAATGCAAGCAGCAGACACAAGGATGGTGTAGCCCAAGCTTAGGAGCAGTGAGGCGAAGTTGATGTGCCGCAGCGAGTGGAATGATGGTATCTGGGAGAGGAACGCCAGCACCACAGCCACGATGATGATGAAGTGGTACAGTTTTAGGGGTCCATTAGGAGCAAGGCTCGAGTACATGATCTGCTTGGGCACCATGAAAGATCAGCTTATGCAATCGATGATATGAGTAGAGAACAGAAAACATTTTTGAGTTAATTTTCAATGACAACGGACAGATGGTTGTTTATGCAATTTCACTGATTGTAAATGACAGTTCCAATTAAAAAAAAACTTGTAGCAACTAGCAAGTGAAATAGTGAACTCCTTTCTATCAGAGAAAAAAGATAACTTGTTGCGAATATATGTTCTACTCTACCCAATAATCCAATATTGTCTTTTTGTTTGAACTTTATGCCAAGATTGAAGTATTTAGACTTCAGGTCAAGACTCAAGAGACTCTGAAAGCATTGAAATATCTCCTTCCTCCGTAGTCCGTACTATTTGAATGTAAGAAAAGTAGACAGGGGTATCTTGACAGCGACGCATACGTAATGTAAAAATCAGAGCTAGTATACAACCTTCCAATGTCATCACAAGAAGCACTTGAAAATGACACATGAGCTACTTATAGGGTGTTTGGGGCAGATTTCAAAATTCCACCAAAATTTGTGGAGTTGGTGAAAGAGTGTGATTTAAACTCAGAAATTTATAGAAATGGAGGCGTGTGAATACATTAACAAATGTTTAGGTAGATCATTTTGTTTACATTTTAGACTAAAAATGTAAACTCGATTTCATTTTATTTTAAATTATAAATTTCAACTGAAATAGAAATTGAGATCCTGAGTTTCCCAAAACAGGGCCTTAGTAGGACCTACTTCGTTTGTTGTCTTTCCGATGTGATCAGGAATCTGCTTTTTTTGGCCCTAATATAAGCTTTCTTTTTCACGTGGATGTCTAAATCAAATGAGTTGGACGCCTGCTATTCCGTGGTTGAAGAAAACTGCTAAAATAAACAAGCCTAGTTTGCGTCTACGTTTCAAAACATTGTCATCATATATTCATATGTAATACTTCACTATTAGATGCGTGATTGGGACATGCTGCATACTTGCATGTAACACACCCACAAGCAATGCCAACCATACATGGATTACCATATTTCGAATCCTCCCAAGCATTAGCAATGGCAAGCCAGTCTTGCGTCTAGGAGCAGCCTCCTTACCGATTTCTATTCAGCACTGACTATCCCCGGTCAAACTAGCATTCGGATTAAGAGAGAGCTCCCATCCTGAAGCAACTCAACCCAACCATTACGACAGAAAAAAATCTGAGAAGCCAAACATGCTATATCTTATGCATATTCTACACTCACACAAGGAAAATGACCATTTCTACAGTTGGGGCGGCAATCCTGCTCTGTGGATATTCCTAGTTTACAGAGCATAGACTAAAACTAACAATGTCCAAAAGGCAGACGGCGTGAAACTTAAACTAATCATACACTACAGACTAGCATGGGCTCAAATTTATGCGTACGAGAGAGAAAATTCAGGGGTTCTGGGAGGGCACGACGCACGTCGATGCAATCGGCGGCGAGCAGGATGGAGCCGATGCTAACGCCAGTGTTGATGGCCGTCTGCACGATCACCACGAAGTAAAACATCCACCCGGAGCCTGCGCACCAAACACATCCACCGAAAATGAACCGCAATTCAATTAACAGACCATCACCTCACCAACGCACGCGTCGTAATTAATGGGAGGACAGCAGCGGCACGAAGGCTAGTCTAGTACTGCTGCGCCATGCCGTGCACACAAACGCAAGGGCGAAAAAAGGGGCGCATTGATGGAGCTGTCGTCTATGGGCATTGCACCGAACACGTGGAGATTTGGACACGGTGAAGTGATGGGTGGTTTACCGAGGACGTCGGCGGCGAGCTCGCGGAAGCGGATGTGCCTGCGGCCGCGCGCCTCGCAGTGGTCGAGCACGCGGGACATGAGGTAGTACTCGTAGAAGGTGACGGCGGCGATGGCGGAGAGCGCGGAGAGGCCGAGCGCCCAGCCCATCCCCCGCAGCGCGTACGGCAGCGTCAGCACCGTCGGCCCCACGATCGCCGTCGTCAGGTGGAACCCCGCGTGCCACCACGTCCCTGCGGACAGCCAAAAACACCAGGTTAAAATCAGCGCGTCGTCGCATTGCACGAGACGCGCGCGCAGGAAGGAAGGTCCAAGGCAGGGGCAGGTGGGTACCTTTGGACTCGAGGACGAAGGCGGCGCCGGCGTCGGCGTCGGCGTCTGGCTCCAGCTTGGCCGCGTGGTGCGCGCCGTTGCCAGCCGCGGCCTCAGCGTCGAACGCGGAGGGCGCCATGGCTGGCTAGCCTTGTCCCGTCGATAGCTGCCACGCGACGCCTATATATTATATAGACACAGACGAACGAGACGACGACAAGGGCGCCGCGCGTCTCCGTTCCTAACTCCGGTCCAACCCAATCGGCTGGTTCATTACGGACTAATCACCGTGTCGATCGCTTGCAATAATGCTAATGGTGCTTCCTGGACGAGAGCACCAAGGGCGCGGCCCCGTATTTATGCTGGCGCGGACGGTGATGGAATGGTTCGTGTTCCGACGCGTCGGCGATCGTCCACGGCTCGGGGGAACGGAATTGGACAGCACGCTGCTGCCGGTCGCGTGCTCGACGAAGAATTGATGATGCAGACGGTTGGAGATGTACGGTACAGCGAGCGCTATTGTCGGTCTTGGATTTAACTGCCTTTATACCCCTTCTTGAGTCGTTTGTCGGGAGATTGCCGGGAAATAGAGACCATTGGATATCATATCCTAGCGGCAGGTGAAGAACCCTCGAGATAAGACGCTAGTACGAACTGCAGCTTAGGCCCTGTTTGAAATACGGAATTTTCCTTCTGATTTCTGCGGGAACTGAATGGTTTCTGTGAAATTCGTGTGTTCTAAATAGGCCCTTAGTCAGGGAGATCAGTGGAGCCCTGCGTGACGTTCTGGAGATCATCGATGAGGAAGCCGGCGCGTGGCGCCGAGCGGGAGATCACCCCGTAATTAACACCCTGTGCATTCCGTACTTGGTCGCGCCTCCGGTGAGATCCTGTAACTCCTTTTCTCCTCTCTTTAATGTATGCCAGCCAAGCAGGACCTTCAAAAAAATAATTGAATGGTGGAGATCAAGATGGATAGTTCATTATCACCAGAACGAAAGTGGCTTTTACATGTTGATTAACGAGCAATAGTTAAGATTATTGCTTGTCATTTTCCAGTTCTAAGGTTAGGTGATACCTTCCTGACCCCAAAAAAATCATATTCACAAATCGAACATGCAACCATTAGAAGGTCATTTCTAAGAAAACGCATATAGATCACATTTAGAAAGTGAAAATTTCATAGGAGATAAATGATCGATTCTCCAACAAGAATCTTGCGTCCAAACAAAGCCTAAGGTTAAAAAAAAAGACTTTGAACTACGTCAAACACGTCAATCTTTTTAGGGATAATTCAGTGCACCGGAAATATAAGCTGCGACATTCCCAAGTTGTAAACAACTTGACACAGCTACTAATGAAGCTGTGGACATATCGACACAGCTTTTCTTGTGGATCCAAATCTTTCAGATAAAAATTTAACAAGCATGGAGGTTCTTCCACGCTTTTTTTTAAGGTGCACAAATATTAAAGCATCGTTGAAGGGTATATGGTGATTATTTATCCCTTACTTGTTTCAATATTTGTGCAATTTATATCGAAGGAAAAACATGAAATCACTGCTTAAAATTAGCACGAACATTTCAATAAGATCACCCTCAAAGCGACCTTAGGCCGCATATTTCCACTACACTGGACCCGCTTTGTGGAACTCAGTACATAAATATTCATTAGTTTTGCACGCGCACGTAGCTAGCAGATTACAATGCACCTGCAAAACGAATGATTTCGAGTCGAACCGCACTACGTGCATGCGTGCCATTGATAGTGCAGCTGTGGAAAACGGCTACACCCATGTTTCGACGGATAACATCTTTAAACACAAAAGGCAGCTCACTGCATCTGATAAATTTTACCGTGATCTGTCGAGACTTAACCAGGGTTGTACTGACTTAACTGCGCGAATCAACGCGAAGAATACTTCTGCTGCAACGAGGTGATCCAATCGCCTCGCGGCAACGCTAACCACTTTCACTAGCTGAAGAGTAGCCTGCGACAATGACAGCAATATTCGAAGGAAGCACAAGGGAGACAAAGGCTTAACAGGTATAATGATTGATTTGGCTCAATCAGTGTAACTGTGCAAGAAGCTCCAAGCCAAAAGTCTCAATTCTAGCATGCTTAAGCTTTTGAGTGTACTTGCATTGTTGTCTGAAAGAAAATATGTCAGTGCGCATAAGCCAAACAATTATTATCAATGGAGTGATTGCCTCAACACAGTACTATCTAGTCTCAAGATGTTCATGTGCCAACTTGGACAAGGAAAATACATGGTTATGGAAGTAGTTAAAGCAGTAAGATACCAGATTTGGAGCCTGTGTCACATAAGCATTATTGTATCTGTGCGACTACAACCATGCTCGGGAGTCAGGACTTTGGCCCTCGAATATTTGACACTTCTAATAAACAAAGCTCAGGGGAGCCAAACGCCATGATGCCAGCAAGAGGTAATTCAAGAGTGAATATTTACATATATATATATATTAGAAAAGGTATAGCTCTACCAATATATTACAAGCCGATAATTGCACATATATCTAATACTTCCTGTTGTGATGCAATGTATCGACAAGGCTGATGACACAGGTAAGAAACAACACGCACAGGCAGAGCAGAGAAATTAGAGCTGCCTGGTAGATTGAATGATTCAAACACCGCTTCCAGTAAAGGAATGGAATTAGTATGAGCAAGATCATTAATAGTAAAATCACAAGATCATGTGATCACAGCTTCTTGAGTACCGCCATTTGCTGCACACCAAGGCTTGAAGTACTCAAAAAGCTTCAATGTCACCATTAGTAGAAATCGCAAACTTAGCCTCCAATAGGCAGCTTTGAAGGGGTAATTATTAGCAACGCAGGAACCCGGTATTACATCCAGCTAACTAAACTCTTCGGGAACGTGCATACCAAAACCACGCTTCAGCTTCTCAATTCTATTCAACAAAAAAGTGATAACCGTGAGCAAATATGATAACCATATTGGAAGCAATATAATCTAGAAAGACTTGCGTATGAAAGAGTTGAAATTGCTAGACCCAGATCCTAACAAAATGATTGGCACAAACTCTTCGAGGATCCTGGAGTTCTGGACTTAACAATAATTAGAGAACTAAAAAGTGTACAGCTGGCTGCTACAAGAACAAAGATAGAGAGAGATCGTTTTGGAAGAAACCACGAAAGACAAGTCGCTTGCCTTGATTCATTGTGTGACTAATATTAATTATTCTAGACGGAGCAGATGTGCAGTAGACAAGATAAGGTCTGTAGCATTGGCAAGATGGAAGCGTGTATACAGCAGAATTGGTAGTACTTGTGGTGCTGGGTTTGATATTTTAATCTGAAAAGATTTAGCAGTAATGACTGGAAAATAAAGAAGTTTATCATTTAATTATTGGGAGTGCGGTTGAAATCTTGAGTACAGCTGAAGTGGAGTATTTAATAAGGGAGGTTATATGGAGGAGAGGTTAAGATTGAAGGGTTGTGATTAGGCGAAAGAACTATTTGGCAGTCATAGGTAAGGAGTGTGACGTGGCTCAAAATGGTGCTCCAAATGGGAGTAAATTTCATGAGGATAGCTGGCCAATGGATGTTGGCATAGTTTGCCTTTCAACTCATCAACATTGCCCTGGAACCAAATCTAGGTCTAACTGAAAGCCAGAAAGGCATATGGGGTATTCCCGGCTTAGGGCAAGGTTAATATCCAGGATTTTTTTTGAACCTAGTGTGGGATTATTTTTCATAATGTTGAGTTTGCTAGTATGATTGTTTCATTCTAGGGCATTCACTTGTTTCTTCACCTTAAGCTAAATGCATTAGCCAGCTCTTCCTACCTCTAAAAAACAGCCGGAAGACATGGCTCTGATATGCACAACATCAGCATGCAACATGAGCTCGCACCATCATGCAAACACATGAACTGATGAACATATATATGTACACGAGCACACAGCTCTAATACAAAGTTTTAGTTGCTTGGCCCAAACCCAAACCAAAGTGGTTTTAATTGCAAACCACGTGACGACCATGGACTCAGTAATTATATGATGGAGCATAAATGAAGTTTGGCAGTGCTTGGACTGAAAGATGTAAATCAACAACTAACCATTCTAAACAAATCCAAATTGAAGAAAAGGGACTGCTACAAGATCAAAATGGTAAAAGATAAGGTTGCAGAGGATTAGTATCTTTTATGGAAATTGCACTAATAGCCATGTTGCTTTTAAGAATTATCAGATGTTTGATCTCACATAAGTAACTCCGGGGATTCTTGTTCTAAGTGAAATCAGGAAAAGAATCAGAATACCACACAACAACACGTCAGATTTTTTGAATTTAAGAGGTTTCACTACAACGCAATGAACAGACAAATAAATGTTGAACAAATGAAACAAAATGTTGAAAAACAGAAGTAGCTTTTTCAGACTGACATTAGATAAAAAAAACAACTGTTTAATTAGCAAGAACACGCGTAGAATACAAAGGAACTTACGTGGGAGCAAGTTTGCCAAGACTGCGCAGCTTCTTGCCAGTTGTTTCATCCGTAATATTTCCAGACATCTCAATAGAATATGATTTCCCAGATATACGTGGAAGCCCTCTTCCTACAAGCAATTCGAAATCTCTCTCATGAAGTTCTCTGCCATTGACAAAGACACCAGTATACCCACCAGCACAATTTCTGGCCATTGGATAATTGAATTCTCTTATAAATGGCTGCAAATGAAAAAGTCATGAGAACAAAATTTTCTAAGAGCACCGTTGTACATTAACAACTCATCTTACAGGAATGATGCCGATACATTCTCGCCCCATGACACCCCAAAATCCAGCACGGTAGTCATACCTGTATTGCAAACAAAAGAAACAGAACTGTCATTATTAAATTGGATACATATATCTATATATATACACACACACACCGACCGTAGGACAGGGCTGACAAAATCGTCGATTTTCGAGCAAAATTGCGCATATCGAACCGGCTCGGCTTATGAAACCGGTCGGCATACCGGTCCAATTCAAATTCAAATTCAAAAAATTGGAAAATTTGGAGAAAAAAAGTATCCTAAAATTAGAATTAATAGTTTTGTGACTTCTGAGATGTTTTGTAAAAAAAAACCGAATTTGGGAGACATATTTAAGCCAAAACCGAAAATAGAAAAGGCAAAAAAAAATAAAATAAAAAAACAGTAGCAGCAGCCCAATAGCCCGATCCAGCCCATGAATGAAGCAATGACATTTTAAGACGGTTGGTGGTCATTCGGACACAATAATTGACCTGCACACTCCATTCTCCACCCTCACGCCCAGATCGCGTCGCCTAGGGCCAGATCTGGCCACCGCCTACGCGAAAATCGTCCACTGGAGCTTGAAAATCGACCGGCTTTGGTTGATAATCGCTAGTACAACAACAACAACAACAAAGCCTTTTAGTCCCAAGCAAATTGGGGTAGGCTAGAGTTGAAACCCAAAACGATCCGCTAACAAAGGGAAAGAGAGAGATGAGGAAGGTGACGAGGGAGCATCGATTTACATCAGAAACCGAACGATTTTCGGTATGTTTGTTCGATTTTCAATTGTTTTTGAATGAATAGCAGTAGATGATGTCTCATTGCAGCCTTGGACAACACATTACCATGTGGTTAGGGTTAGTGTGATTGAGGGCTAGGGTTAGGGTTAGCATTAGACAGGGTCAGGGCAAAAAAAAAAACAATGTATTAGTTGTGTGTGCCTCAAAGTGGTTAAACAACTTCATTTGGTAGTTCATGAATCGGTAGATACATGTATGGATTAATGCATGATGTTGCAAGAATGTTAGATGATAATTTAGGCAAGGATTGTGGGAGTTTTTATTGCTAGAATTTATTGATATAATGCCTTTTGTAAGTTCTTAGAAAGCACATAAATTAATGCCTTTTATTGCTAGCACATAAGTTTAGTTGTTAGCAAGAACTGATGTAATGCCTTCTATAGGTAGCACGTACATATAGTTTTTAGCAATCACTGATGTAATGCCTTTCATTGCTAACACATACATACAGTTGTAGCAAAAATTCACATTAACTTGATGTTTTGTGTTAGCTGACCTTTTGTTGTTTGTATTAGCAGATGCCAGACCAGGACGACGCTGTGTAGGAGCACGGCAATAATATGGGAACAGGATTTCGATGCAAGTACTATCACCAAGAGAAGAAAGGAGGTAGTGCAATCCAACTGAAGCATCACTTGGCAAGGCGCGATACAAATGCCGTCTATTGCAGTCAAGTTCCTAAAGAGGTTCGCAAGTACTTTCACCGTGACCTAAACAGGACAAAGGATAAGAACATGGTTATTAAAACGTCGTGTAAACGAGAGAACGTGGCTGAGCTTTGGAACGTCCGAGCGTTCTATCGGGAGAAGCAGTGGAGGCGGAGAGAGAGAGATGAGCTAACCCTAGCCATCCGCCATCCGCAGCGCAGCCGCCGCCATCGATCCGCCGCCGCCAACGCGCACATTGCCATGAATCCGCCGTTGCCGCCATGGCCAGTGTCGCGTCTCCGTCGCGAAGCGCCACGCCGCCGCAAGCGCCATGCATCCACAATAAGCAGCGCCGCTTACCGAGAGCTTCTCCGTGACTTCTCAATGAGCTTCTCCGACGACTTCTCCAGCAGTGCCGCTGCCTCTCCTCCTCGCTCCCAGTTGCGATCTTGCCGATGCCCCTTGGCCCTTTCTCCACTCTCCTCTCCTCCGAGTCTTTTTCTCCAGCTCTCCTCCGCCTCTTTGACCTCCTCTGCTCGTGAGCAAGCGGCGAATCCTCTTTGAGCATGGCTCAGAGCCAAGCTTGCTCCCTCGACCTCCTCGCTCGAGGCAAGCAAGAATCCGTGGTGGGTGCTCGCTTCATGCTCGTTGAATATAGAGTGAAGTAACAAGATGGCAAGTGAATCAAGGTACATATGTGATATATCTTTGCCCCATATTCGTTTTGCACTAGTGTCTAAAACTACGTTTCAACACTCGTTTAAACGTTTAAAAGTTAAAAAGGGGGTGGATCGTTTCGTTCTCGTTTTACGTTTTAATAACCATGGATAAGAAGGGAATGAAGAAAGAGAGGCTCAGAAAAGAAGCAGCAACTAGTGATTCCCCACTGAGAAAAAGTGTATATTCAGAGTACACGGGTGGTGTTGATGAAAATGACCAACTCCAACATACCAAGACTGCACAAGATGGAGGCAGAATTTACCAGTAGAGCAGGTGGCAGGTATGATCACAGTGGTGGTAGTGGCACCTCTAGGGGGGGCTAGAGGACAGGGTGGCGGTGTGTTGCGAGAATGTTTCAAAGTTCCTCGCAACAGGAAAGACCGGCCGTGGAGAATTGCAACCTTGGTACGGCCCATGATCTTGTGCAAACAAGGATTGACACTAGGAGCTGGACATGGAAAGGGATGAATGCGAAGCAGGCAATTGGCTCGACTTAGGCCAAATTTTTCCACACGGCTGGTATCGTGGGGAGGAAAGCAGGCAATCCCTACTTCGTTAGCGCCGTCAAGGAAACTCAAAAATAGGGTAAGTGAGCTTTCAAATTTTAGTCCAATTGTACGCCGATTAATAGCTCACATTTTCATTGTATGTTTTATTTGCAGGCAAGGGTGTCCTATCTCCGTCTGAGAGAGACATAGACAAGAAATATTTAAACGCCAACGAATCCAACATACAGGAAAAGATGGCCAAGTTCAGAAAGGAATGGCCTATGTATGCATAACAATAATGTGTAATTCTTGGATTGTACCGACACGCATGAGCATCATCAACTTCATAATATACTGCAATGGCGCCATGTTCTTCCACAAGTCCGTGGATGCGACGGGCCTAACTCGGGGTGCCTCTTTCTTGCACAAGCTTAGACTGGTGAGAAAACCTTCGATCGGTTGTTAAATCCATGAAACCATTGTACACTTTCTTGCATTTCGTCGATCAAGACAGTGTGCCTACGTTGAGCGAGGTATTACTACGGTACAACATAATACGACAGGAATATGATAGCTTGTTCCATGACTCTCCAGCTACATTCGACTTATACATGAACATCGTGGACCTAAGAATGGGTGACATAAGGCGAGAAACTTACATGAACACCAATAATACATTCTTCTCTTCCACATGCATATATCTTGTTCTTGCACACATGTTACATACTTGTACAAACATGTTTCCTTGACTTCATACAACTGCCGCCTTGAACCCCCGATCCCACTACTCGTTCGGCACATCCCACACCTTTTTGCTAGATCACCAAGATGCTTTTCAAACACTTGCTAATGACACTCAGGATGCCATGAACGCTCTTCATGAGGCCAATCTGTACAAAACGGGAGTTAAAACATTCGCGAGTGCTCTAGCTGAGCGGATGGCACATGATCTCAAAACAACCACTGGTATTTTCCTTATATTGTCTTAAATGTAATGGCATTCTCGTATTTTCTCCTCGTACTTACTGTTCTCTTCATTAACTTGTAGCACATTGGTGGGATATGTTCAGTTAGGACACACCTACGCTCCAAAATTTGTGTTTTGGCTGGTTTCTCATTGCACTTTTCTAGTGGATGCGAGAGCAATTGGAGCACGTGCGCGTTCATCCACACTAAAGTTCGCAACCACCAGTTCTATAAAAAGTTCCTTAAGTTGGTGTACATTAATTACAATCTACGGCTCAGAATTCAAACCGAAGAAAGTCAAAGGTCCACAGCTGAAGACGGCCCAATTCGCATACCAACATCTTATGGAGCTTACATTGTGCCATAATGAAAATCTAATCCGACATTGAATGAAGAAAGAGAGGTCCAATGCTGACCCTTTACTTGATGAGGACACTGAAACTGAGAGTGATACCCCCTCCTATCACACATTGTGACAGACCCGGTTGGCCCTACTGCGTTGGGAAAGAATAATAGGGCTGCAAGCATCCCCGAATGGGCAGACAAGATAGTATGTGACAATCACATGGGAAAGAGGAAGCACCAAACAGTAACAATGAGGAAGCAAGCAAAAAGGAGAGCTCCCTCGAAAGGAAAGGGGAAGCTTCCCACTGAGGAGAAACATTACATAGGGAGTAATGACTCGACTGATAGTACTCGCAAGACCTGTCGAGCCCGCTGTACCAAGAGTCCAATGACAGTAGCTCCAAGACGGACAGCGATAGCGATGAGTCTGGTGATGGTGGCACCATCCCTTTCACTTCTGCTCGCCAAGAACAAATACCTATAGAATTTACAGGAATTCCAAAGACACTCATGCCACACAAGACAGAGACCACGGGCTCCATTGTCACAGAGAACTACTACTGCAGGCAAGGGAAGGCAGCATCCATATAGCCATGATGTACCTCAGGTCGTTCTGCGTCACCGAGACGCAAGGGAGTTATGGCTATAACTCATATGGCCACTACGACTACGCCATCCTAGAAGTTCATGCACAACCTCCCACCCAATGGGTCTATGAGTGACAAGATCTCGAATTTTATACCATGGTGTACCAACAGTAGCAAACGACTAGCCCATGGATAGGGCAAAGTTGGCACGAATACAAAGCGGGATTGCTAACTACACAATGACTGTTAATGATGTCCACATAGGAGTACAACATAGCCAACCAAATGTACGGCCAACAATACTACTCGTAGTCCCAAAAGTAATGTTTCATTTCATTGCAACTCGATTTTTTACTAGCGTTCATGTAAGTCCAACATGTCTTATGTGCGACAATGGAAGGTCAATGAAATTATGCCAAGTGCAAACATCCATTTTCGGTGAGAAATGTTGATTTCAAATGTCATATGCCATGGTATTGAAATAAATGTTATTGAAATGTGGACTTGTTAGATTCATTTGTCAGTGGTATTGAATTGAAATGTTATTTGTTGACATATTATTGCTAAATGCTTATTTTACAACTTGAGTTTGTCTAAAATATAGCAAAGGTCATGCCAAAATTTTCGCATGTTTTTTAATATATTTCCATAGTTGTTTTATTATTGTAAAATGTGTACTTTACAACTTAACATTGTCTTAAAATGTAGGAAAGGTCATGCCGGAATTTTGTCCTTTTTCCATTTTTTTATAAATTCCCAACGTCTTTCATGATTTTCAGGGGCCTTACCGGATTTTCACAAATTTTACATCATTTTCTGCATTTTTTCTAATTTTTGTAGTTTTTTCCCAATATTCCTTCGGTCTCTTGATTTTCGGCAGAAACCGGTAGAAAATTGGCGCTTATGGCTCGATAATCAGGCCAAACTGGTCGATTTTCGAGTTGAAATTCAAATAGGTTTGAAATTGAAATTCATTCGGTTTCTACTGATTTTTGCTCAATTTTTGACGATTTTCGATGCCGAGCTAGTAGTGATTTTCAAGCCTCAAACGGTTTTGCAAACCCTGTCGTAGGGTTCTTCCCTACTGCTACCACTCAAAAAAACATGTTGGCTGAAATGAAATCCCCAATTCGCCAACAGAAGTTTAACCATAGAGCTTCTGTCACAAGGATTCATCAAAAATGCTTTACAGAGCAAGAGCAACTAATTAGCTAGATAATACATACTTGAGATTAATCTTACATTGGTGCCTCTCTAGTATCCTTTGACAAAACAGCACCCCAAGCCAAGTGAGAAAAATGCATAAATTTGAATATATTGCAGGCAAAAGTCCATTGCGCATCTAACGCTAAACATCATTTTTTTGTTTATGCAAGTTCAACGGTAAGAAGCTCAGCAGATTGGCACAATGCTAGTCATTATAGTAACAGCACGGTTTCATCTAGTTTATACAACTGCACATAACATATTGGATTTACCAACATGATTACCTCTATTGAAACATGAACGTTTGTATGATCTATGCATTGAGCTAAAGTCACTTAGTGAGGGCATCATCCATCATTACAAACATGAATTTAGTTTCCAGAATTTTTTGTAGCCTCTTAACAGTAAACTGGTAAAAGTATTCCAGTGATCAAATATGAAACTTGTGCTGAAAATTAAAACTTGTTGCAGCCAATAGAATCAAGTTTTAAGATTGGGCACAAAGGCACATCCACACATGGATCTAAAAAAAACATGTGCTAAAAATATGAAAGAGGATTCCAAAAGGAGCTGCTAGCCTTCTAGAACCCAGTGTTTTTAATAGCTACCAGAATATTTTCTGCTCTAGCATATCTACAGATTTATTGTTTACTGTGTCTTGCCTTAATAATAATTTCAATAAACTAGGTTTTATTCTGGCAAAAAAAAGGATAAATCATGGCTTTTGTTCCTCCTGATCGTGGCATGTTGCAGATGAATGACTCTATCTTCTCTTTTTTTTCATTTTTTCTTTTTTGGCAAGGAATGGATGACTCTATCAAAGTTAACAATGAACAAAATAAACCAGTCCATGCAGTGCTAACAAAAACAAATACAGAAAACTATTAAACATTTTAATTGCTACTTTAGCATTCACTTACCAATATGAACCAGGCTCAACAGGACCGGCTTTCTTCTCTGCCTTCTTAAGAGCTCTTTCAGAGATAGGATGGCCATTAATTGAAACCTTAACATTGTCCATGGACTGATTAAATAAAGAAAGGTCCTTGAAACCCTTCTTCAAGAAACCAGCAAAAAATGATGAATCCCCACTCTTACCAGTTGAGGACTGATCTTCATCTAACCCAGCCTCAGAAGAACCACGAGAAAACCCAGAATTTGTGCGCTCATTAACTGATGACCCACTCTCCGCAAGGGCATTGGCATCTTCAGCACATGGCTGATGCAACTTTTCCTTATCTTCTTCCACTTTCTTTTCTTCACATCTCTCACTTATGCTTGAAGCTTCGGCAGCACCATTGGCATCTTCAAGCGCACTGTTGATGTCTTCTATGTTGTTTTCGTTATGCCCCTTGCTGATGTTTTCATCTTCAAGGCTGCTTTTTTCATTTTCTTCACTCTTCTGCCCATATTTCTTGCTTACAATTTCACCTTCAAGACTGCTGGTATCATCTTTTTTGCTTGTCCACTCATGCTTTTTGTTTCCATCTTCAAAACTACCAAAGTCATCTTTTGTGTTATTCCGCTCATGCAGTTTGCTAACATCTTCAAGGCTACAACAGTGATCTTCCTTGCTCTTCCGTTCATGACTTTTGCACATGCTTTCATCTTCAAGGACATCTTTATCATCTTCATTACTCTTTTGTTCGCTTCCCATACTAACGCTCTCATCAGCATTAACATTGTATTCTCCTTTGCAATTTAGGTCAGATCTAGTCGTGACTAGGTCCTCACCATTATTATCTTTTTCTTGGCTGCACAATGGATCAACAAGTTTGTCCTCTAAAACTGTGGAACATGGGCTGACTGGACCATCAACTGAAGGTTCCACCTGACAGTCTGCATCTCTTTCGCATAATATATCCTTTGGGCTTTCAATGTCTCCAGACTTGCTTGAAGACAAGGAGAGGCCATCAGCTTTCGACTGAATGCTCTGGTTTGATCCACATTCTTTGTCAGTCCTGCCGTGACTAACGGTAGAAGAAACTGAATTATCATCACCAAAATCTATGTTGATTTGCATGCTGTTATGATCATTGAAATTATAAAACGCAAAATTGATATCATCATGGGGTTGATGCTCAAAATCTTGTCTCATCTGACCGTTTGAACTTTGCTCAGTTTTGGACATGAGGAAGGATGCTGATGGAGTAAAGGGAATAGCTTTTTCTTCCCCAAGCCTCAAACTGATTACCTCGGAACAAGACCCACACTGTAGCCGATTCTGTTTCTTCTCCATGAATTTTTCCATAGGCACTTGCAATAGCTGATAACAAGAACTGCACACAGCAAAAGGTGCAGCACCATGCACTGGCCGGCAGAGATGCTCTGCCTTCTTCTAAAATACTCTGCCCTCTTCTTCGACACAGATCGATGTGAGTACAGAGATGATGCCGCAGACCTCCGGTCATAATCCAACGAAACAGATGGCGATCTCTCAAACTGGTAGCATTCATGCTGCCCAGCGAAGTATCTCGCCATTGGAATGTGCTCTTCTTGTGGTGCAGCCCTCTGTCCATGCAGACAATGCGGACACGCACACGCATAATGATGGTAGTTCCCATGCCCAATCCCACTGTTCTCCCATTGCCTCCCTGGGTGCTGGCGGTACCGCCCACTTGACTGTCTAGCATACCTCTCCCCATGCTCAGGACGCAGCGGGTCATACGGACTCAGCGGCAAGCCGTGCCCATGCGCCGCAGCATAGCATGCGCGGTGATACCCCGGCAGAGGTGGAGGCTCAGGTTTCTCGGTAAGCATCGAGAGCGTTCGGCGGCTCACCGGACGGTGCTCACGCGGCTGCTCGACGGTCTGGCAGGACCGCGTGATCTGGTCCCTCAGCTCGTCCAGCTTGCGCAGCAGCTCCACGGGGTCCTGCTTCCGCGCGCCCCAGTCGACGCCCCTCTGCTCGCTGCATTGCGCGCGCTCGCCGACCCCAATCCTCCTCCTGTACTTCATCTCCTTCAGATCGCTCCCCATGGCGCCTCCCGGAGGCGACACTTTTCCTACTTTACTCGCTCGATCGAGAGGAGCTCGTGGCGTCCTGCACGAATTGCGCGGAATTTGTTGGGGCTTGGAAGGGTGGAGAAATATACCGGGGTGGATCCGAGGGGCGGTTGGAAATGGGGGTAAGATCTGCTAGTTTGGGATGTTCTGAAGCGAGGTGGCGGATACCTTCCTGCGGAGCTCGCGGCGGCGAGGCTACGGCACGGGGGCGTGGCGGCGCCGCCGGTTCGCCATTAGGGTTTCGCCAGGCAGCTCGAGGAGTCCGCCATGAGAGAGAGAGAGAGAGAGAGAGAGACGGCACTGGGAGTCTGTGGTAACGGAGACGACGAGGGAGCGAAGTGAAAGAACTTTTATATAGCGGCGGGCTCTCGAGGAACCGGTTTGTGATATCGAGTACGTTTGGGGGGCTCAGCGCGGTGTGGTTACGTGGGGACGTGGTCCGCCTTTGGAATGATCTGGCTGCGCCGCTGACGTGGGGGTCAAAGGGGCGGGCCCACGTGGAGGCGAGTGCTCGGGTGGGGTACAGCTGGCGGGAACTGGGCGCGTCACCTCCATCAGTTTTTTCTTTCTTGTCTCGGGAGAGCATATGCTGCAAAGTTAATTATCTCTATCTCCGCTTTCCTAATTCGGCAATTATTATCCCAAGCATCCTAAGAGAAAAATAATAAAAAATTAGAGGAATTCAAACACACCACTCCATTCGTTGGACGCTTAAATTTTCCCTTAAAAAATATTGACGCTTGGACGGAATATTGGTACTCGGTGAGGGGACTCGAAGGATTGCATGTGTTAGTTGTTAGTTGGGTCTTGAAGGGAAGTGTTTTAAGAATAGATTTTTTTTTTTTTGAGAACAGGCTGTGTGTAAACAACTAGCCAGTAGTTCCGGTTGGCGGAGAAAATAGCTTGTAGGAAGTAAGGTAAACTTCTAACTTCTTTGGGGGACCTGCATGGTTCCGGTCAAAACATCTCTGCCAAGCCCAATTCATTTTGGCGGAGAATTGCGAGGTGATCCCGATCGCAATTGGATCTCCTAAACAAGATAGGGAATTTTAAATGAGAAAAACTATCCCACGGCATACCGTTCAAACCCTATCAACGGGATAAAATCTAACTGTCGATATTAAAGCACTGATGTGTCTTATAAACCGTTAGATTTCTTTAATCCTATCCATTTGCTGCAACTCATTCCCATTTCATCTCATCCACACGCTTTGATCCCCTTAATGCGGAGGCTCGGTTTAAGAAATAACTGCAGGAATGGAGTCGTTAACATGAAACCGATGGGATGTGATGGTCGAGGACAGCTCGGAGTCGGAGAGCGTACACGGGTTCTTGGCGATGGCGTCGTCGCCGTCGCCGCTGCCACCGCGTTCTTGAAGCGGACGGAGAAGGACGACGAGCACGGGGAGGTCCCCGCAGTGGAGCCCGCCGAGGTCAACGCCGTTGATGTGGACGCGTCGTTGAATAGCGTAATGGGCACGGGCGCCCCCGCCACCGACGGCCGCCGCAGCCGAGAGAAGCAGCCCAGCATCGTGTTGTGCTTGCTCTAACGTGAGTGCTAGCTTCTTTGTTCTGCTAGCTTAACACACTGGAGACGAAAGAGAAGCTGTGCCTTGTGAATGGATTGAGAGAGGTGGCTATACGATGCTACGTCCGCTCCCAGCACACGTACGTATGTATGTAGTGTACATATCATATATCTCTGTATACGCATATCTATCGCTCATGTATGTGATGACACACCTCTCACACTCATTTGCAACATAGGATTCATTTTTGTGTTTGTTCCTATTCATGCACGGGAGATTCATGCGTTTTTATAGAACCTCATGAAACTTCCTAGTGAAACCTATCTGCGAAATCCACATGTAGGTGAAGTTTCACCAGTGTAGGCTAAGTTTCATTAAGTTTCAACAGCATAGGCAAAGTTTTACCGCTGTCTCTGTTTGTAACACCATAGCAATTCCACATTTTATCTAATAGCTATAGTTTCTCCTTTCTTCCATGTCCGGTTGCATGTGCCCTGGATCTTTCTACTCATCACATTCACATGCATATGCTTGATATACATGCCTCGGCTTTATGAGGTTTATGAGTTTCGAGTTAAGTTTCGGGGCGTTTCACGATGAGTTACATGAGATTCGGATGTTTCACGATAAGTTTTATGATGTTCAATGCTAAGTTTCGGACGTTTCATAGATGAGTTGCATCATGTTCGGACTAAGTTTCAAGACGTTTTGCAGATAAGTTTCATGTGGTTCAATGCTAAGTTTCAGAACGTTTCACAAATGAGTTGCGTAAGGTTTAAGGGCTAAGTTTCATGACGTTTCACGATAAGTTTCATGAGGTTCAAGCTAAGTTTTAAGACGTTTCACAAGTAAGTTTCATGATGTTCAAGGCTACGTTTCGTGACATTTTCACAGATGAATTGCATGAGGTTCTGTACTACGTTTCAGATCGCTTTTGCGAGATAAGTTTCATGTGGTTCAATGCTAAGTTTTGGGACATTTCACAAATGAGTTGTAGGAGGTTTAATGGCTAAGTTTCATGACGTTTCGCAGATAAGTTTCATGAGGTTCGATGCTAAGTTTCGGGACGTTTGACGGTAAGTTTCATGAGGTTCAAGGCTACGTTTTGAGGATATTTTCACGATGAGTTGCATGAGGTTCGGCTAAGTTTCAAAATGTGAAGATAATTTTAATGAGGTTCATTGCTAAGTTTTGGGACGTTTCACGATGAGTTGCATGAGGTTCAAGATGTTTCACAAATAAGTTTCATGAGGTTCAATGATAAGTTTGAACATTTTACACATGAGTTGCATAAGGTTCAGGTTAAGTTTCGTGCGTTAACATCCATGGAAATGTACGTAGCTAGCGCATTTTCTTTTGCACCTCGCTTTTGGCATGCGTATTCCTTCCATGGACAAAGTCAGTAGTCTTGTTTGTGGCGGTCTTTCTAACAAAAGACAAAGGCATGCATGAATGCTTTGATCTGCCACCAAACAAGCTAAGTGAGAAGGCAAGACACGTACTATAAACTCAGCGGGAGGAAGGAATTAGGATTGGACGGCTGGATGCTATACCGTTCGGATCAGATCCAAACGGTATAGTGTACGGTAGTTGCTCTCATTTTAAATTGGGTTAAAACAGGGCAAAATTTCAAATACAGACAACTTTATACCGTATAATATCAATTTCGGACAACATTTTTTCGTATTTTCAAAAATAGCGTGCATAGCCGCAATGTGGTGCGCCATCTATGCATAGCCAAGACGTGGTGTGCCGGCTATGCCATAGCCGCATCCCACACGCCGGCTATGGCATAGCCAAGACACCATGTGCTTGCTTATGGCCGGGCCGACTCGATCACTTCAATCGACAAAGATCTTTCTTTTGCAAAGATGAGGGAGCATGTTTGCATGTCGAGCATCTTTTCTTTTTTCGCATGCATGCTTGATTTGCTCTCGTTTATGTCCCGTGATTTCCTCCAAAGCAAAGAGAATAAGTAGAGGGGCTCGGGAAGCAGAGGTCACATATGCGCTTGAGAGGAAGAGAAGGAGCAGATCAACGAAGGAGGAGGAGCAGAGAGAAGGAGAAGGCATCAAGGAGGAGGAGGCGACCTGCGTTGGTAAGTCATTGGTAGAGTAAATTTTATTCGTAATTACCTAGTTTGATTAATTAGCATGGAGACGATACGTAAACTAGAGATGCTATTATAGTTAGTATATTAATTATTATGTCAATAATGCATCTCATTCATACCTCATGTACTAAATCTCCGTTAGGAACTAACTAATTATATTTTTTTATTTGTACATAGCAGCATACGTTTAGCGATGAACGAAAAACTTATAATTTATGGACTGAAGTAGCAAGAAAAAATCACTAGTAGGATCAACAAAAAATCACGAGTAGAAGCAAGTATGTGTAGTAGATAAAATAGCACATTTGGTTATGTTATATAGTTAGATTATCTAGAACTCTAGAATAATTAGGTTTGAACTTAGTTGTGATGTGGCTAGTGAGATAAAATAGTTATGTTGTTAAATGTAAATGTTGTAACTGTAACTCATGAGCGTAATGCTAGTAATTATTCATGAGAAAAAATTAATTTCCTCAAGAATTAATTTCAACCCTCAGATAGTTAATTAGTTGTTATTTTTTGAAACGTTTTTAGGTACCACCGTGGCCGTTGCACCATGAATTTTCATATTTACTACGGTGAACGGCCTGTCATATTGCACGAGAGAATCGTCACAGTGCAAAACTGCGAACACACATATAGTTCAAGTGATAGTCCATTAGACTTGGAAGGCCTTAAATCACATGTTGTGAGCGTGTTGCGTTTGAACCAGGAAACACACACGCTTTTCTGGGCGGTCTGCGACCAAGGGTAGTTCCAAACAACAACGTCATTGTCCATACTTTGTTCGGACTGACAAATAATAAGGCTTGGTTATTGTATGCACGAAAAGCCATAGAGGGCGGGTTTTCGATGGGTGTTTATGTAAACATATTGCCACTAGAGGCGAATGCCGATCTTTGAGCCTAGCGGTGAAATTTTAGGCCACCAGGGAGAGGGAGAAGTGGGGCAAGGACATGTGGGGGAGGGTAGTTCGGGTGCACATGAAGAAGAACCACTTCCTTCCGAGGTAGATGCGACATGTATGGATGATGAGGCTGGTGGAAGCGAGGATGAAGAGGGCGCCGACAACGATGACCCGGCTCAAGCGATCCAAGATTTCGTGGTAATGGCCTTCGGAGTGTAGCATTATCGACTATAATAACTTAGCTACGTGGGGTACCGAGCAAATGACATCCAGATTGGGAAACGGTTCCCAAAGCAAGTTAGAGCTAATCCATTTCATCGGCAATTATGTCATCATCACTAGAAGGAGCACAAGTGTACCAGTCGAAGCCCACCGAGTATGAGGTTAGGTGCACCAAGGCCCTCGATCGCCTTTCGTCGTCTGCTCACCAAATTAAACACGAGCACTACTTTGTGGTGGCCGAACACACCTCATACATGCACGGAGAGTCGATCGAAGTATGAGCCACGTGGTTGACGCTAGGTTCATTGCCCAACTAGTCGTGACCCGTGTTGGTTCAGATATTGGACTATCACCAAATCGATTATGGAGCAAGTGCACGAGAGAAACGAGGATGCACGTAAGTTACCTAACCGCGTGGCGAGCAAGCGAATGCGTTGAAGATGCTTTTGGATCATTCAAGACTCATACAACTATGCCCCGAGGTTGCTGCGAGAAGATAGCAATGACCAACCTAGGGACTCGATTCGCAATGGCGACGAGCATTAAGCTTCAAGATGGTTCGTGATGCGGACTACGGGCGCTACCCGATTAGGGTATTCTGGGCTTTCGGACAATGCATTGAAGCTTTCAAGCATTGCATGCCTGTCATTTGTGTTGACGGCACATTTCTGAGCGGGAAGTACTATGGCACCCTCTTGATCGCGATCACGGTGATGCAAACAACCAGATAATACCAATTGCCTCGCATATGTGGAGAGTGAGAACAACGATAGTGGTTGTGGTTCTCTCTTTGGTCCGGACGCGTGTCGTGGGGATAGACAGAGAGTGTGTGTTGTGTCCGACCGCAATGCGTGTCTTCTCCACGCCTAGAGGTCTGCATGGCAAGACGAACCCGTCCATAGCATGGCCTGATGTGGAGAGAAGGTGGTGCATGCGACACCTGGGTGCAAACCTATATTCACGGTACCATAACACCTCCCTAGTGAAGAAGTTCAAAGGGTTGTGCCTTCAGAACCAGCCTGCCAAGTTTCGTGAGATCTGGAGACAGTTGAACGAGACCACTAGGAAAATGATGGAAAACCAGCAAACACAGGAGGAGCAGTTGCAGTCGCAAATGGTGGGAGGGCAAACTGTCATTAATCATGATAATCGCACCTTTAGCCAATGGATAGCAGGAAGCGGCGGAGCGTTGGTCCCTAATGCACGACACACAAAGGTGCAAGGTTAGTTGTATCTATTAATTTATGAGATTAACTTATTCTAAGAGTGTTGGACCCATTCATGATAAACTTTGCGTGTTTCTCCGTTAGGTACACCATTATGACGACGAACATAGCGGAAGCCTTCAACAATGTCCTCAAGGGCGTTCGTGGGCTTCCGTTGTGTGCCATAATAGAGCTGACGTTCTACAGAACAGCAGACTATTTTCGAGATCGTGGTCGTGCTGCTGACCAGTGTAGCACTCAATTCTCAACCAAGGTGGAGGAGATCATCAGTAGTAGGAGGAGCAAATCTCTGTGCCACCGCACGAGGGTGTATGACCTCGGTAACCATATATTTGAGGTAATGTGCCGCCGTAGGTACCACTCACTCTGGCCAAGTTACGGTGACACCGTCCAGCAATGTACTCTAGGCACTGAGGAGGTGGTGTGCTCGTGCAATAAGCCAAAACTGCATCATATCCCTTGCTCCCATGTATTCGTGGCTTGCAGGGATATGGGAGGGAATGATGCATCTCAATACATATCGTCGATTACACAAGAGAAGCCCCGAGAACACTGGCGTCCCAAGATGAGTTCCTTCAATATTGGTACGAGTTACAAGTGCATCGACGGGCCTTTATGGGTACCTTATCCGTTAACACGACGCAAAGAGCCTGGGAGGCCCAGAGGAACGAGAATGCATGGTGATATGGATGCAGCTGCTGCCGTGCAGGCGCAGAGGAAGTGCAAGATTTGCAAGCAGAGTGGACATGATCGGAGGACATGTCCTAATAAGCAGTAGACGTATTTAGTAATTTTAGTATTGTATGGTATGGTATTGTGTTGTATTCAGAACTGGATTTCTTATGTGTTGTATTGCACCGTCTTGTTTAACATGTGTTGCGTCCCTAATTGTATATGCTATCTTGTTGCGCCGATGATTTTTGTTGCACTAACCTATGCAGGTGGTATTATCAGCATGGCTACCGGTGGCCTTCCCGAGCTTCTTCAGCACCGATACGATGATCAGCATCGTGGGAGGATGATTTTCACGGGCACGCAGGTTAGTCATGTTTTATTTATTGAGGTTAGCACTGTTGTATTTATTGTTTCATATTACGAGTTTACATTGTAACCATTGATTGTAACATGATCGTGTCCTTTTGCAGCTGGGTCCATTGCGTGCTCGAGTCTTCCACAAGATCAAGGCATTAGACCCCCGTTTCTATAGCTGCCTAGCACGAGTTGGACTACTCCCATTCGCTCTTTTGATGGATGGGACTACTGAGCCATTACCGCAGGGTGGGGTGCGACACACAACTCTCCCCGCAATAGATGTGTCCCTGGTGACTGCGCTGCTAGATAGGTGGCGTCCTGAGACGCACACGTTCCACTTTTCCTTTGGAGAGATGACGATAACTTTGAAGGATGTGGCTATGATTACTGGGTTGCCGATCAGAGGTTGCCCCTTAGTGAGTAGGCGGCCACGAAAGGATGAGTGGAGGGAGTACGTGCAACCAAGGTAAACATATATGCTTTCTGCTACGTGCGTAATAGTTTGTGCTACGAGTTAACCTCACATTCATTTGTTTCTGTTGCAAGGTTTGGTCGTCGGCGTACTCAGGAAAGGACCACGGCCTCTCTTTGAAATGGTTTCATGAATTGCCGTGAGTCGCGGCCATGTCCCGAGGGCGCGGATGAGGTCACTATTTCAAGGCATCTGGAGGTGTACCTTTATGATTTATTTGGAGGGGTAATGTTCTGCAACGCAGCGGGGACTATCTCGAGCCACACCTCATCTTGTTAGCGCGTGATCTTGCCACGCAACCGGATCAGGTGCCACAATATAGCTGGGGTTCCGCTGTGTTAGCAGCTACCTATAGAGGACTGTGTGATGGTACCCATCTGCCACCGCTGAAGGGTCAATGAATGAGTTGTTTCCACCTAGTATACCGTGTGGAGCCGGGAGTATCTTCCTATCTCGTCCTAGGGTGGAGAAGGCTTTATACCCAAAGGATATCTCCCAGGATGTGCCTGAGGCCATGAGGCCGACGATGGGCTATAGGTGGATCCATGCTAGGTTGCGTTGGAGCCACCTCCGAGATCACGGAAGCTACCCACGCTACCGTAGCGATCTTGACTTCTGAGTTCCGAGCAAGTGAGTTGGGATCCGTGGACACAGGAGATTTGCCGAGATCGCAACGCGGCGCGATCTCATCGCTACGTACGTGATGAGCACCTATGGATGACTACATGCTTCATATTATACGAGTTCAGAGAAGTGTACTCCTCGGCGCGTACAATGACAATTCGGATACCGGCAGTAGTCCAGTGCATTCTACCACGGGGCGCAGCGAATCACACTTGTGAGTCTAGTACAATCATCTTGCATTACTACATTATGATCATTCTTCATTTTGTCGATTATAACCCTTCATACTTCGTGCGGGAGGAGTGCAAAGGAACAGGAGGAACGTTGGGTGGTCCATCGTCCATCGTGACCACATCTTTGCGGTGGAACCAAAGAGTCAAGCTTCCGCCAGAGTCCCTACAGGCCGTCGACCCTTCCTCATACTTGGGAATACTTCTCGCGGTACCGTCCTCGCGACACGCCGCCACTCTACTCGGTGGTGGCGTGGAAGATGCACCAAGACCATTCCCCGAGGACCGCTTCCGCAGACTTCACATCCTTGTTAGTACTTTGATGCATGCAATCCTTTCAATTTCTCATAAACAATACGTGCTTACACGTGAACCTCGTTTGTAGTCGCAGAAGCGTCTGAGCCGCACACTATGGTAGACCATGCGATGCGTGATTTGGCGAGTCCTCCTCGGTTCACAACAGAGCGACCTACAAAGGTACTTCATGAGAGGAGGGTCAAGTATATATTTATATTCCATGCTATGTATATCAAGTTCTTAATATGATGTACTACAATATCGTTGTCTTATTGCCCAATGCACATGATACTTCAGAGCAAAGGGTCACGCTTTGGTTTCGCTATCCGTTCTTTTCTTTGGATTCTCACCTAGGTCAAATAGGGTGTACGGTTCGGATATGGATCCCTCACGTGCCTCCCGTGCCGTGCACTTTCGGTGGATGCTCGCTCATCACGGAGTGCTCGTGCCTCCCATGGCGAGCACTCGGTGGATGCCCGCTCATCACGAGTGCTCGTCCCTCCACACCGCCCATCCACGGCTCGTGCGCACGACTATCAAGATCCTCACCACGAAACTCAGGTTCCCGTGACTTACTAAGTTCCATGTATAGTTTGGTTTTCTCAATTCAAGGCAACTGTTGTTAAATACTCTACTTTGTAACGTAACTCATTACATTTCTTAACTACAAAGCGAGACTACGACGTCGCGATTACCCACATGTGATGCAACCAACATATGATGCAAGCCATCAAGATGGAGGTGAGCACAACGAATTCACCACAACAAGGTGATGGCGCTTCGAGTTGAGGCCGAGCATACGCCACATTGGAGTGAGGATCATGCTTTCAACTGGGCTGGAATGGAGCAAGCGACTTTCACTGACCTCCTCAATTGTGGACAATGGATGCCTACAGGGGGTCAATCCTCACAATGGCAGCAGACTGCGCATGAGAATCCAGTCCAGCAGGATCCCATGCAGCACATCCTACAGTCGACCACGCTTCCTCCAGAGGACCCGTCGGCCTGGTACACCCAGGAACGCTGGACCAAAGCTAACTACACCTTCGGGGCTTCGACACAAAGAAATTGATGAGGACACGGAGAGCGTCCCACGCGGCAGGCCCCTCTCAGTCAAGGGACTTAGGACGGCGAGGGCGCTTAATAACTACACCTGACCAAGTTATACGCCACCGTGGTAGGGTGGATGAGTGTACATTTCTTTTTGAGATTGCGACTACGCCATATAGGATAATGTGATCATTTTACGACATTCTGCGCCAACCTTAAGAGTCGGTGTAGACAATCCGATTATATCGTGCAAGCACAGGTGAACACATCGTCGAGGTTTCTTGGTGTTTGTTCAAATTGATGCGTTGCGAGCATCAAATTGAAGTAAGAACAAAACTACATGCAAAAGAAACGGAAAAAGTCTCATACCAACACGCCTTTGTATTTCTTCTCGCCTAACGTGATGAAGTCCCAAAAGAAGAGGCGAGAAGAAATACAAAGGCGTGTTGGTATGAGACTTTCCCCGTTTTTTGCATGTAGTTTTGTTCTTACTTAAATTTGATTCGCAACGTTGTCAATTTGAACAAACACCAAGAAACCTCGACGATGTGTTCACCCAAGTGCTTGCACGATATACCGGATTGTCATAGGATGATTTCTTGCCTTATGCAACACCGGGCGAAGACTTCTACTTTTACTATTCACATATTACGGTGCAAGCGATATATTATCATTTAGGGTTTTTGTATTAACGTATTTTATTTGATAATTAAGTAGTAATTAAGATATTTTAACATAATTTGGTTGTCCATATATTGAATTAACTTTCTGGACCAATTCCTCTAGAGTTTGTGTTTAGGCGAGCTATTTTATAAGCGTAGAAGAGGCTTAAGTGATAACGATTCTGTCTTGATGTGATCATTTGGGGTCTTTCTTGATTGGATTAATACGCAAATGGAGTTATAATTAACATGTTTTTCCAGATTATGGTAGAATATGTATCAGACAATGATCCTATGCTATTTTGTCATAACTTTATGTTTATATGTTATATTTTACGGACTGCCGAAAAGGCTTAATGACCACATTTTTAGCGCTATTGCGGTTCAGTTTTCTTTCTTCAGTTGCGACTACACCGAAAGGGATAATCTAACCATTTTTCAAGGGTTATTAGGGAATATCCCTAAGAGTGTTTTAAAGTTGATTCCGCGATGTTTCTCATTTGTTCAAGGTGTTTTTCGAATGAATAGTGATTTAGGCTTAATATGCGCTTAACTCAAAGTTTATCAAACTGATGTTATTTTTGCATGGTAAGCTAGGGAATATCATTTCAAGGTCATGGAAGTTGGTTTTGTCGAATTTAAGCTCCGTTTGGTAAAGTTACGACTATTTGTTCATTTTACCGATTGCATGTTTGGCTAATGAGCAAACAGGGCGAACTAATGAAGAGACTAAATATTTTTGTATATTTGTGATCTATGCTATCCCAGAAGTGCAACTAAACTGGTTTCACCACTTGTTGAGCTCATTTGATACATATTTTAACCATTTGAGTCTTGGAATCCCACGGTTGTGATCTGCGGTTAAAATGGTTAAAATGGGACAGTGGAATCCCTCGTAGCTAATCCCGAATATGAAACGACAGTGGAATGTTCGTTTCCATCTTGCGGATGTCTATGCCACTTTGTCCATCTTTATTAGAGTTAGTTCCCTTCGATCTTGCATTGTTGTTGCATTTCCTTGTACCGCTTTTGGTTTATGCTTTCTTTTGGTAATGTAAAATGGGTTGTACTGGGACCTTAAAAGCGGTATTGTGTACAAACCATCCCTTAATTAAAGTCTATGTTTCCTATCTTAATTATTTTGTTTGGCTTGCAATATCTCAGATAACCTAACCAACTCAAACTAGTTGGAGCGGATGATGCAATCGACTATAATCATTTCAAATCTTTAAAAAATTCCTCAGATCTTAAAATCATTTCAAATTTTTATGGTAATATCACTCATTTATCAGGAAACTCCATAAAAAATGTAAAAATATTTTGAAATTTTTACTGTTATGGCGGCATGCGTTTTGTAAATTTGGAAACTAGCCTCTGCGCGTTCAAAATTGCAAAAATGGCCTCCCCGTACACATGAGTCGCATCTCCGGAGCGCTGCACAATATTTTCTCATTTTTTCATGGTGGGCCCACCTTGCCATGATCGCAGAATCTTTTACTCGAATCTCGCCGCAGGTTGGGCCCATCAAAGCCGCCTCGGGCTTGCTTCACTCGGCACCGCTTGGGACAATTTTTTCCTCTGTATACGCTTTTGCTTTTATGTCGTACCGATTCCTCAAGCATGCAAAATCGCTGGTCAAGCCAACACTGGTGGAGACACGAGTAAGCCAATCGAGCACGGGCCAAGGTAATTTGCATGCGAGCGAGCCAAGTGTTGAACGTTTGAGAAACTGGCGCCCGTAATGTCTTGTCCTGGCCGAAAGCAATAGCTAACGGTGAATTTTTCACGCATGCATGCTCTCCGGAAGACACTATAAATGAGGAGGCTGCTATCTGAGAAACTCCATCCTTATGAACACCAGAGTCTTTTTTTCCGAGAGCTCTGCGAGAAGCGGAAGCTAGAAGTTAGGAGACAGAAGAAAAGAGAGCGAAATAGGAGGTGGATAAAGAAATGTGGAACCGTATTTCTGGAGACATATAATGAGTGTTCATGTTTTTTACAAATATGAACAAACTATTATTTGTATATGAGATAATGGTCTTAGTACACGTAGTATTTGATCTGGGGTTGTTATTTTACAGGTATTGTTTACGAAGATTATTTTGTACGCTGATCGGGCTTTAGTGATCTCTGGTACAACTTCAGAAAGGTTAGTACAAAATATTTGGGAATATTAGTATGATAAGTGTAATATTAGTACAATTCGAAGTGTGTGATTTGATGTTTTTTGTACATTATGTAGCAAGGATCGAAATTTCGGTACCACCTCCGCTACCACATATCCTCGTCTTCATCCCGTTCCTTGCCTCAAAAGACTATGTCTCAAACGGCGAGCTCTGGAAATCGGAGGGCTCGTGCGCTTGCCAATGCAAGGCAGGTCGAATGTCCTAACTGCCACGTGCAAGCGAATGTGTTCTACGCCAAGACTCAGGAAAATAATGGGCGAATGTTCTACAAGTGCCCTTTTTACTCTGTAAGTGAAAAGCTAGTTTGATTCCTTCTTGTGCGCACTATTTCTTCTATTCGAGTTGTGTAGTTGTTCTGAGATATCTCATTTCTTCGCACGACAGCCTAAAAGCTTGTTCACCTCATCACGTAGACTGCAGGGTGCCAATATTTCCAGTGGGCAGACACCATGGACACCTCGACGGGCGTCCTACAACCATTGTACCACGAGAGGATCAAGCTGACCTATGGAGGAGAGGATGGACCCTATGCTTGAGCGGAGGCGTAACATCTTGATGTTCAAGATGGAGCACATTTTAGATCATATGAAATGGTTAGAGAAGATTGTGTATGTGACTATTGTTCTTGTATTGTACTCTATTCTTGCATGAAGTAGTTCATTTCGTGTAGAGGGGCGAGTTGGTCACGAATGTCTTTCAAGTGGTTTCCGTTTGTATCCGTATTTTCATGTATGGTTTTCGACTTAGTCCGTCATCGCAGCTTATGTACCCTATGTTGTATCGACTTTATGAATTCCTAAGGCATTTCACTTGACATGGTATTATAGTTGTTCTACTTACTTCACTTTGTAATATCAATCTTTGGGTTCTATTCAATGCTTAACTCGACTTAACACACACTAAAAGAGAATGGCGAACAACTTAAGTCCGCATCTAAGTGGCGGCAGCGACTTACGTGTCACCTCCACCTCGACGTTCAAGCACTACAAGAATCGGGCGTCCCTACGAACAATACAAGGGGACGTCCGACCGGTACCGAAGGAGGGCTTGCTCTAACTATGGCTATGGCGATGATGACGATGACTTCGTGTCACCACCATCTCGATGTTCAACTACTACGAGTGGCCGTTCTCTTAACAATACAAGAGGACGTTAAATTAACGCTGCGGAGGGCTTACTCGTAACTATGGCGATGAAGATGACGGCGACGACTTCGTGTCACCACCACCCGACGTTCAAGCACTACGAGTTGGCGTTCTACGAACAATACAAGAGGACGTTCGACCAGCGCCGCAGGAGGGCTTACTCGTAACTATGACGATGAAGATGACGGCGACTTCGTGTCACCACCACCCCGACGTTCAAGCACTACTAGAGTCAGTCCGTTCTCTGAACAATACAAGAGGCCTATTCCGACAACCATAGCCTTAGAATGTATGGTTTTCGACTTAGTCCTTCACCGGAGTTATGTACCCTATGTTGTATCCCACTTTACGGATGTCTTTCAAGTGGTTTCTAGTTTGTATCCGTATTTTACATGTTAAGCGTGCTTTAATTAGAACATTTTCGTGTGATTGAGGTCAGTATTACAAAATTTTTAGTGGCATGATTCACCAGACAAAATTGAAAAGGCATTGAGGTCAGCGAGTGTTTGTCCACTCGATGCCGAAAAGGCTCACGAGGTCTGCATGTATTTTCTAGTCATACTGAAAAGACTCGACATTGCGCATGTATTGTCTACTCGGCTGAAAAGACATTGACGCCGCGCAGTGTTGTCAAGTCCGCTGAAAAGGCTCTCGAGGCTGCAGTATCGTTGTCAACTCGACCGAGAAACCGTGGGATCTGATCTTTGGGGCGGAGGCTTATGTGCTTCGTGTTTGCTCTCTGAGTGCCCCTAAGGCCTATATAAGAAGGGCGATGCATTCTAAGAAGCACGGAGAAGAGGAACAACCAAGGTGAGAAGTCTCGAGATATATCTGTTCATTTTAGGTCGATCAAGACAAAATGCCGAGGCGTGCAAGTTCAAAGGAAAGGGCAAAGCAAAACAAGAGGGAGGCTCTTCGACCTTGGCCATGCGCCTGGCGTTCCAGATCTCTTCCTACCGACCGGGGTTGTCGACCGATGTGTTTGTGCGGAACTCCTTGCGTGCTTGTCCACTCATACAAGCTTCCAACTTGGAAGAGGCGGTATTGGAAGTGCCGCAACTCTGGTCGACCCATGGAGAAGGCAGGAAGCTTCGCCTCATGGTAATAATCATACGTGTTTCCTAATATTTCTACATGGAATTTTCCTAATTTTTATTTCATGCGATCGCCTCGCCATCTGTGTGAATTTGAGAAGTGGTACGACGAGGAGATCGACCGGAGGACCAAAGGCTCCTTGATGAAGAGTTCGAAAGCGACAGTGAGTGAGCACCTTCAAGCGCAGCGTGACGCCAAGACGTGAGGAGGCACGCCAAGGAAGCGGAGGAGAAGGAGGCCGAGAGAGAAAGGAACGAGAGAGGCACGTCGTGCGAGAAGCCCCACCGAGGCATGGGAGAAGGGAAGTGGCCTCGATGCACTCGATGAGACGTCATGTTATATGCTCCTCCCAATTTTAAGTCGTAATAAAAAATGTAGCCTACCTTATTTTCCGCACTAACTTCAGAGTTGAGAATCACCTGTCTCTTATTTTCCGCAGTAAATTATATGAATTTCTTCTATATCTTCTTGTTGTATCCCAATTATATTATTCTCGCAATTATTACTTAAACTACATTACTTAAAAAATTCCTTAAACACTTCAAAAACCCATTGTGTCGCGAGCAGAATAAAAATCTCGACGTTCAACCAGTCGCAAAAATTTCTCACTCGTCGAGTCAGAAATGTTTTATTCAACCAGTCCGACCGGAAAAGGTTATCACGCACCGAAATAAAATTCTCCAACAAAATTTTTCCTGATAAAAGATTTTCTATATCACTACAAAAATAGATTTTTTTTATTTATTCAACCCTAGTTGACACATGAAATTATCGCCCGTCCGACCGGAAATGTGACCCATGTGTACAGAGAGGCCACTTTTGCAATTCTGAACGCGCGGAGGCTAGTTTCCGAATTTACACGTAGCATGAGGCCAGAACAATAAAAATTTCGTGAGCTTTGGTGATGTGGCGACGGGCCCGGCCATAGCCGGCACATGGTGTGCTTGGCTATGCCATAGCCGGCGTGTGGGATGCCGGTATGGCATAGCCGCACACCACGTGCCGGCTATACATAAATGGCGTACCACATGCTGGCTATGCACGCCATTTTTGAAAATACAGAAAAATGTTGTCCGAAATTGATATTATACGGTATAAAGTTGTCTGTATTTGAAATTTTGCCGTTAAAACAGTGGCGCACACTTAAACTTAGGATAGTCCGGAGACAAGGCAAGATTATTACGATGTAGAAGCAGCAGCGGAGATTTCGTAGCGATTGATCGGTATGAGCATTTTTATCAAGCGGCTTTAAGAACGATACGGTACAATGCTTCGGTACCCACCACTAAAAGAGCATGACAGATCTCTTGCTCGTACTTGTAGTTGTGTGGTTAGAAAGAGAAATGTCCTCATCAAATACAACAACGTATGGGTTCTAAGTATGCTGCTGCCTCTTGGATATGGGAAGTTTTTACGGTATTGGGATCATTCGACCGATTTCCTTAATCGCTGCTTATAGGCATGCGCTCAAAAGGTATAAACAGGGATTTGCAAATAAAAAGGAGCATTAGTAGTCACTTTTTCCTATCGTGTAAAAAGAACCTTACGCTAGAGCAATAGAGATCGGAATATATCTGTCTCTTTTCAATAACCTCTTTTTTAAGTTGTGTATATATACAGAGAGCAGAAACGTACCTTCATTTCTGGAGTACAGCATATATACTATATATTAAAGCGTTTGGGATTGTCGGCCATTTAAGCATGTCAGGTGTCGCCGCTCGCCGAGAGGTCCTCCGAAAAATTAGAAATCGCGTTAAGGTTCTTTCTGCGGTTTTTTTAATAAAATAGACCCGAAAAAATTTAAAATTACGTTTAGATCCTCTGCGGTTCATATTTATGTCCTTCCAATGGTTTTTAACAGAACAGACCCCGGAAAAAAAGATTATTTTAGGTCCCTCTACGGTTTACGTTAGGCTCCTCTCAATAGGTTTTAAAGAAGCGGGCTCAAAAACAAAAAAAACAGGTTCGTTGAAGATTTATAGTAGCCCACAGATTCGTCGATGGGTCCTAATGACCTTTTTTAAAAAAACAAGAAACAGTTTTCTAAAAAAAAATACAGATTCGTCAGAGGCTTATAGTAGGCTATAGATTCGTCCGCTTGTCCTAACCGCGGTTTTCTAAAAAAACAGATTCATCGAAGGTTTATAACAACCTATAGATTTGCCGACGGGTTCTAACGACCCATTTTTTAAAAAAAATTACGAAAACCGAAAATACGACTGGATTTCCCAAATTACGTAAAAAAAACATCCGCATTTTTTTAAAAAAAATACAGATTCGTCGAAGGTTTATAGCAACCCACAGGTTTGCCGACGGGTCCTAACGCAAAAAAATAAAAATACAAACAAAATTACATTTATATCCCTCCGTGATTTTCTCCCAAAAACAAAAAACACAGATTCACCGACGATTTATAGCGGTCCACAGGTTCGCCGACCGGTCCTAGCGACCCTTTTTAAAAAAACAAGAAGATCGAGATTACGCAAAAAAAATGGAAATACGCTTGTTTTCTCCCAAAAATAGGAATCACAGATTCGCGGATGGTTTATAGCGGTCCACAGATTCGTCGATGGGTTCTAGCGATCTATTTTTTAAAAAATAAATACAATAAACCGGAATTACACAAAAAAATAAAAATATGTTTAGGTCCCTCTACGTTTTTCTCAAAAAAAACTCAGATTCACCGACGGCTCCTAGCAATCCAAAGATTCACCAATAGCTTTTAGCAACCCATTTTTTAAAAAAAAAACAAGAAAACCGAGATTAAGCAATTTTTTTAGAAATATCCGTCGAACAAAATTTCGCACGGCGCAGCATCGCTACCAAATTTCCCAATTTTCACGCGACACGTAATACGCGCTATGAAATTTCGCACGACGCGGCGTAGCGCGTGACACTGGCTAGTTTCACTGTAAGGCAGATAATGCTAAAGCGCACACTATAAGGCAGATGATACTAAGCCCATGTTTTTTCTTCCTCAGTTATGTACCCTGGCTTCTACAACATTGATTTTTTTTTTAAAAAAAAAAAGCTGTTGTCCTGTCAGTTAACAAAACATTTATGGACCTAAATATTTTCGTTTTTCCTTTATTTCAAAACCCATGCCTAAGCTCCAAGAGCAAGTACAATAATAAAATCAGTTGTTTACTTATCTCCCATCTATGTCATCTAGAGTAACTACTAAATCTAGGTTATACAATAGTTACCTCTAAAGGTTAGCTCTAAATACCGTACATTAACTATCTCTTCTCTCTTAGGGCATCCGCAATGGTTAAAGATAATTGCTCTCTATAGTAAGATCCATGTCATCTATATACCATGCTATAGTAAACCCTTGCAATGGTGAATCTATATAGATGTCTATAGCTATTTTTAATTAATAGAGTGCTCTCTCTCTTTCTTCATTTAATTAATAGACAATCTACAGGTCTGTAGATAGCAGCGCTCTCTCTCTTCATTTAATTGCTTGCCACATAGGATACATGTTGATATGGACTTCTTATAGATAGCTAACTAGGCATTATTGCGGATGCCCTTATACATAACTAATCTAATTATACTTCCGTGCAATGCTTACTACTAAATAAGCGACAACTCTCTTTTTTCTCTTTTTTCTCACTCTTTTATATAGGACAAATCTAATATAAACATGCTAAGAGTAAAATAAGATGGCTTTGTTTTACATACGCTAAGGATGGCAAAGTACAGTGCTGTAGTGCCCACTGAAACACAAGAGAAATCCTTTCGGACGTATCGGCGTTCTGTTAAAAATTAAAACACAAGGGCCAAGTTTGACAGCTCTTTACCGACGAAAAGAAAAACGGTAGTTCCTCTTTTTATTTTACAAGTCCTCATTTGATAAATTTTCTGCATGCACACCTTCATTTTAGTAAGGCAAATCTTCTCTCATTTTTTTTCCTCACTTGTGTGCACCAGCACCCTTGCTTCTATAACATCGATTTTCCGAACTGTCGTCCCCGGAGTTAACGAAGCATTCATGGGCCTAAATACTTCGGTGTTTCCTTCGTTGTAAGATAGTAATATACTATACTTCGGCCGCGTTCCGTCCGTGTTGATGTCCGCTGGAAATTCGTTGTTGGCTCCGCTCCGAAGGAACCGTAGCTTCCACGGAGAATCGACAAAGGGAATACGGGAACAAAAACGCAAGAACAAGCAAGCAATTACATTGTCAAGATTAAGTGGCGGAGCAAAAAAAAAAATAGGAGCACGGGCAAACCTAATTACTTGATGGTCCATGACGAATGTTTGTCAAAAAGCTCCGTTTTTACAGCGTTTGCGATGATAGAGCTGCAGTGTAACTCCATGGCTTGTCACCGAAGAGTCCGAGCTGTCACCTACAGTTTAACAGTTGGATTCGCTGGTGTCAAGATGGTGTCAAAGCAGCCTACGTTGTTGATTTTATTTTTTTTTTGTCCCAACAGCTTTGAGTGAACGCCACAAAAGTTCTCTGGATTGAGGAAATGTTCTTTCGAAAGTGTGAAACATAAAGACTGTATGGCCCATATTGGATCTATCCAGGACGTCACAAGATTTATCTAGTCAATATATATACTTCAGTTATAAGGATGATCGATATTGCGGCACTGTAAACATAATATTAGTTGCGACGATTATGATGTTTCGACATTATTTTAACTATGATGTTCTGTATTCTGAGCTGAGAAAAATGTAAAATTAAGTCATTTTTATAGTCCATAGTTGCTAAAAATACTTTATCGGTAAAACATTTTGTTCTTATATTGCCACAATTGCCGCTGACTGCTAGAACATTTTTACTGAGCTACAACATGTCTCGTCGCAGAAAAAAATTGTCATGTGTACTTCGGATGAAATTATATAATAATAGTGTTATTGGAGAAATATTACCTGTTGCGAAACATCTATACGGTTTGCGTCTAAAAAAGTTATTTTTAATTCTAAACACTTGGAGGTATTCCAAGATATAATTAATATAACTCTGGAAAACATAGTACTAGTAGAAACGGCAATCCCGCATTGTATTCTGCTTGTAGTTGTTTGTGCTGTGCTCATTCATTAATCGTCCTTTTGTAGTTGTTTGTGCTGTGCTCATTCATTAATCATTGCACACTAATAAACCGACCAAAATTCCATCGGCAAATCGGGAATGAAAACAAGGGATTTGATCAAGCTGGTTTTCATGTCGGGTGGCTGGTGGTGTGATCTATGGTAACCGCTAAAATGTACTCCATCCGTCCTAGTTTACAGGGCGCATTTTATTTTCGCCATGTATTATATGCCGCGTTTTTACGATTGAGAAAGGAGTTATTTTTACAATTTTTTTCGAAATAAATCAGACATAAAACAAATTGAAAATGCTAGAAAAGTGACGGCTTGAGGTTACTACCCCTGATAAGCAAGGAATAAGCGTACGTCTCCGGCCAAGATTGCTGCTCCTGCGGGAGGCCCACGTAGCTTTCGGTCCCGCTTTACGCCCGGCGAGCACAGAGCGAAGCACGCCGTCTGTCTCCGCAATTGCATCGACACCTCGCCGTCCTTTTTCACACGATCTCGCAGAGTCAATGCTTGCCCCGGTGCCGACGGAGCTGTGGTTCTTGTCAGGATGGAAATCTGGGTCAATCTACTCGGGTTTGTGGTTTGGCACCCATGCATGAAAACAACAGAGTATCTGACCTAACTCCAAAATAAAGGGCAGAGAAAACAAGCGCCGAGGTCCAAGGACGGCCAAATTGCAGGCGCACAGGCACGGCACCCGGCGGGAGAAGATGCCATGAGCCCATGATGCCGACATGTGCTTAGGCCTGTGATTTGTCAAACACTGCAGCATGCCTGTTCTGCATGTGCCCTGGTTTACTATACCAAAGAGGTCATTTCAGCTCAACAGTCAACGCCGCGTGTCTGTAGTCTGTACATATCTTGCGTATGCCGCTTCGGTGTTTCAAGTCCACCCCAATCACATGTTGCGTGCGCTGCTTGCCGATGCTATTAGGGCCTCTTCGCTATAACTCCAAAACTCCTGTGAAAACCCTCTGTTTGAGGTCGATTTGGAACGCAGGAGTAGTTTCCCAAGAACCAATTCGTTTAATCAAGAGCGCATCAAACAGGAAGAAACTTCCCTGCCGAAGAGAATACATAAAAAGAACTTGACATGCAGTTTTATTCATTCCGCAAAGAAAAAGCTCTAAACTAACACAAGCTAAAACATGACTTCAGGTAGCTAATTACCTACTACCAAGAAACACAAAACACCACTCTTGTTAACTCCTACTAGAACGGCAAGTGAATCTGCACTGGTACCGAGCCCCCCTAAAATCTTAATTGGATAGCCTATTCCGCGTCGAGATCTCAGATCATGACCTATATACAGTGATCCCTGTCGAGACTAGGCCATGTTAACAAAGCCTAATTAAGAGACAGTTGCAACCTACTACTGCAAACAGGCTTCTTGTGGTCCGGGACACGGTGGGCCCACTGGCTGACTCCCATGATCATGAGTTGGCCAGTCCCGGACAGGGTCTCATGGGCCGGTGGCAATTGTGAGGGCCGAGTTTGGAGATGGGCCCAGTGAGTCAGAGCACAGTGACCGTGGGAGCCCATGGAGGCAGGACGAGAAAGGTCTAATTGCGTACTCTGTTCATCGCACTTGCGGCTTGGCTAGGTTATCTTTCTCCCGGGGTCAAAGCACGCGGTGCAACTGTCCAACCATGTGCCATGTCCCCAACGCTATTTTACCACTAGTCTACGCTATTTTAGCACTAGTCTAAAGTTACTTTCAAAATTAAAAAAATTGAGAATACTTTGCTAAAATGTCATGTATCGTATTCTGTATCCACCTCCATACTTCCCCTTTCCTCTTTCTACTCACTTCCCTTCCTTTCTCCTTAACACAAAAATTTCAAATTAGAATATTTTAACTTCAAAATTTTTAAACATGAAGTTTCAACACAAAATTTTCAACTCGAAAAGTTTAAACTTGAAAATTTTCAAATCAAAAGGTTTCAACTCGAGAAAATTTTAATCAAAAAATTTTTAAGTTAGAGAGTTTCAACTCGAAAAATTTAAATTGAAAAATCTCAAATTAGTAAGTTTCAACTAAATTTTTAAATAAAAAAGTTTCAACTTCAAAAGCTTTCAATTCAAAAGGCATTCGATTTGAAAAGTTTTGATTCAAAAACTTTCAGCTCGAGAAGTTTTGATTCAAAACTTTCAAAAGTTGTTTAAAAATATTTCTTGTTCAAAAATCATTGAAAATTTTAAAAACAAAAACTATTTTGAATTTGATAAGTGCGGGAATAGGAGAGGAAATTAAGGGGGTGAAGGGGATAGCACCAGTGTCATGACAAGAAAACCTTGGAGGGAGAAGAGAAGTAAGGAAAGAAGGGAGATACTGTCACTTATCACAACAAGACAGAGTACCCTCAAATTAGTAATTCATTTTTTCTTGAAAATAAATATCCATTTCTTATACACTGTATGGAATAGATCCACATCTTTAAGACGTTGGATACACAATTCGTGCTTTTTTTACCGGAGACGTTCGCGTATGCGCGGAATAGGGATGTCAATCAAACCCGTGGGTTTGGCTAACCGCGGGTTTTGCATCCGATCAGGTCGGGTTCGGGTTCTAATTTTTACCCGCGGGTTCTTCGAATCGGGTACCTAAAATGGGTTCGGGTTTTAATTTTCACCCGTGGGTACCCATCGGGTATCCGAAATACCGCACATACCCATCGGGTACCCGTCGGATTCCGAGTACCTGTTGGGTTTGGGGTCAGGTTTCGGGTACCCACCGAATTCGGTTCGGATTTTTTGGTTTGGGTTTTTTATCGGGTCGGGTTTTGCAAAACCCACACCCGACCCGATCTATTGCCACCCGTACTACACAAACCCGTTAAGTTCGGGTTCGGATATAGTTTTTTACCCGATAAGTTATTCAGGTTCGGGTCGAATTTTCTAATTCAGATTTTCTATCGGGTCGGGTTTTTGTAAAATCTACGTCCGACTCGACCGATTGCCATCTCTAGCGCGGAAAAGTGGCTGCACGGGATTTTGGTGAGGGGAGCCGCCCGCTCACAACGGCGTACAGTACCACTTCTTCCTGCGTGGGTGTATATATGCACTTTTTATCTCGGTGCGTGCCGGCGTGTTCGTGCGTGTGCCGTGGTCGGTCGTGTGTCGGCGAGACCAACAACAAGTCAACAACGTAATATCGACCTTATAACGCGTTCGTTTCAGTGACGGAGACGCTGCACTGCCTATAAAAGCCTAAGCTCCCGGTTTTCCAATTTCCAATTTGCACTGCACTTTATTTGATCAGCAGTATTGGAAAAACGGGTTCAGTGCTTACGCCCTGTTCGGCCGAACTGTATGACTAACGGCTGGACTAAAGATGTTTGTTGTTTAATATCAAATAAGGTCAAAAGGTGGCGGAAGAGTATGGCGGTATCTAGGTCTTTGCGAGCCACCACATCCTCCAGACTGCCTCCGTAATACGCTGGCACCAAACACTACGTAAACATGTGTCCCCAAGGACCCACAGCACGCTCAACCTGCAGAAGACAAAAGCAAGGTTTCAGGCCACGGTATGGTTACCCATTACCATGCCTATACGGCGACTAGCAAAATAGCTAATTTACCTCCATCTGGTCGGGAAACATCCTCGTGGTCGCAATTACTGAACCTGTCTCACATGGAAACTTGAAGTCATAGAACCTGTTCGAAATTCGGTTCACATAAGATAGTTTCATATTGGTAACCTTCTCCTTTGCTAATTTCGGTCGTAAAACCGATGGTGGCGAATCATGGCCTCGTCACAACCAGACTGTCAGAACAGGAACCGTTTGTGTAGAGTTTGCACTTGGGGGCATTGTCATGAAGTTTGGCGAATTACCTACTCAGAGCATGTCAAGAGCTTACACAAGATAACAATTAGCGATCCATCATCAACCATGCCAACCAACACTTTCATTCAATCGGCCTCTACGGCCGAGCTAGATAGGGTTCCCTGCTCCAAGGATCGATTCCGCCAAAGAATCCGATTCTGCCGAGTATTCACATACATCGAACCTTGTGCTCCTTTACATGAGTTACCAACGCTAAGAAACGAGTACACCGACGCCTCAACAACTACCGGTCCGGTTGATCAACGACCGAGTTTGCACTCAGGCGGATGCCACCACCCCAATTGGCAAAACCCTAACGCTCGTTAGCCAAGAGTGTTAATTGGGCCGATCGAATTCTCGTCCAGAGATCAATTCGCATGCCCAAAGGCAAGGTGATCGGCTATAGGAAGCCGACTCGATTACATAGATCGAATGGCTTATCCACACAATTATAGGATCCCCGATTTTGCCAAGTTTTCAGGAGATGACTCTGCACCACCCTTGAGCACGCTGGACGATTCATTGCTCATAGATGGGACGGCTTCCGACGGGTGAAAATCGATTGTTTCCTTTGTCTTTGTCGAACTGCGTTTACATGGTTCGCAAACTTACCTCCAAATTCGGTCCACTTTTGGAACGATTTGGAAAACCGATTCCATGAATATTTCTTTTGCGGAACCTAGAGTTGCGAATCTCAGACCTAAGTTCCGTCGGTAAGTCCTGGAGAATCGGTAATTGAGTACATTAAGAGATTCAAGAAGGTTAGAGTCGGTGTTTTGGTGTAACTTTGCCCGATAATCGCTTAGCCGATTTGGCTTTCCATGGTTTAATTTCCCCATTAAAGGAAAAATTTGACGGCAAGAATTCACGATTTGAGTCACCTCCGCACCGAGTATCGGCTCAAGAAAGTCGTTTTCTAATGATAATGGCTTCAAAAATGAATTTAAGAATGATGAAGACAATATACAATCGGTTTTAGAGGATAGCCGATTACAATTAAGAGAGCGACCATGAATGAGGATGTCAACCTTTTTTCGATCAACATGGTCCATCGCTCGGCAAAGGAAAGGAACCTATGGACGAAGAACTCGAGCCGATCCAATGGATCAACATTCAGTCCAGTTCGAAGGGTAGTGACACACTCAAAATTACGATCGGCTCGTTCCAAATAGAAGCCGATCAAAATGGCAAAAACTCGACAATTAAATCAAATGGGGAGTTGCAAGTCGGGCGATGGTATAAGGCTGAAAAATCTCCACGAAACCAGCACCCAAACTTGAGCCGACTTTGTCTCTATTACTTGAGAAATATGAAAGAAGAGGTAGTCGGCAAGGGCAGTGTTCTCATCAACCAGATAATTGGCCAAATGATTTGGAAAGAGCTCATCGACGACAGTCCCCTATGGATATCAACATGGTGTTTACTCTGCTAGTCGAAATTAAAATAAAGACAGAATCGGCTAAAAAGGTATTCATCAAGCTATGAATTGGCCGCACGAGGGAGCTGAGTGTGTATCGGCTACTTAATGTCCAATAGCCGATGAAGTACAAGCCGATGATGGAGATTTTTGGAAGATAACAAGTTATCTCCCAAAAATGGGGGGCATATGTTTGCACCCAAATTTGGCAATTATGGTCAACATCGGTAAGTCCCGGGTCAACGAAACATGGAAAGAATGTAACTTAGGAATATCTCCGAAAATCTGTTTGGAAGGGAGAGACCGACATGGATACTGCTCATCAGATTTGGAAAAGAAGAGACCGACACGGATACTGCTCATCATATTTGGAAAGGAGAGGCCGATATGGATACTAGTTGTCAAACGTATTCTATCAGGACTCTGGTTGACTAGAGGCTATATAAGACATCCAGAGACAAGAAGAAAAGGCGCCCAGAGCCAACCCACAAACACGCATATACTTTTCCTTTACTTTCCTGTTAATTAGGAGTAGCCAATTTAGCTTGTAATCTTTCATCTGTAATACTCTTTGATCAATCGAGTTGCGCATCGCCGGTATTGATCTTTGTTGCATTACACCCCTTTTGGTTCATCTTTTTCTTCGATCTTGTTGCGCATCGCCTTTTTCGGGAAGAAGTGGCCTATTTACCTCATCCAGTCTTTCCGCCCGGATCAACTAGACTTACCGTTCGCTTTGATCGAAATCGACTTGCATAAGTCAATTAGATCCATTTATCTTCTTGCCGATTGCAAGGTCAAATCGGCTGGCACGCCTACACACTTGAAACCGGTGTTTGTCCGGTGTGTTGAGGCTGAAAACCCTCCGTCAAATTTTTGGTGTCAACAGGATCATAACCAGTGGTTCACCAAACGTAAAAGGACAGTTAGACTTTTAACCTCTTTGCATTGTTCCATTTGAAGCGATCAATTAAATAGCCACAAATGTACGCGCTGAACTGCATGACCCTTCAAGCTAGCCAGCAACGTGCCATGCGACAGAGACAAACGAACACTATGGAAGTATCGCAAAACGATACGCAATATGTCACTCCCTCCAAGCTCCAGTAACAAATACATAAAACGCAACTTTGATCATTAGTTTCTATCATAACATACTTATAAAACTCAATAAAATTATAATATTGACCTTCCCAAAAGCCAGACCAGAAATATAATTAGTAACAAACAAAAAGAATATGTCTTCTTAATCGACAGCTTTGCGTCTCTCATTTGCTCCTACCATGACCAGATCAGAGCCCAGCCAGCACGCAACTTGTGCAGTTATATTACATTGGGGGAAAAAACAAGACGATCAACTAAATGTGCAACCATTTCTCTTCTCCTCCTCCATTGCATGTTCTACCTCCAAATGATCAGAGAATTATGGGTTATTGCCCATAAGATGTCTCAGAAGCATCAAGATGTAGAGAGAGAAGGCAATGGAGGAGATGGCAAGGTTATATGGGACATGGGTAGCTCACTGTACGACTCCTACGAGCTGGCCTCCCTAAACCAGATCCTGGACAGGCACCTCACCGTCATGCCGTTGCCCGATGTGTCCCTGCAGAAGGGACCCACCGAGCACTTTGCAATGCTTTTATGTGATTGATTAGTTTAATTACTGTTTTGGCTGTAAATAATTAGTTTAAGCACTAAGTTAAGTTTATGTATGTTTCCGCTGCTAAGTTTTAGATTATTTTTCTGATTAAATTGGATCCAACGTGAAAATTTAATTAGAAAATTATATTAAGTCTGTTTTAGTATGGAAATTTTGTCTTCTGACCAACGTTAATGATAAAATTTACCATAAAATTATTAAGTTTATTCTCAGCGTGGAATTTTATCTTCTAACCAACGTTGATGATAAAATTTGCCACAATATTTAAGTTTAAAATTTGTTCCGTTCTAATTCTGCCCAACAGTGATTTAGAAGTAGAACAAATTTTTCTGTTAAGAGCATGTTTTAATTGAACCAACGTTGAATTAATTCATGCACTTTTATTTCAGTATTCTGATTAAATTATTTTCTTTTGAAGCTGCGAACACTTCAAATGTTCTAAGTCTGATCTCTGCTATTGAGCCCCTGAATAGGGGGAATTATCCCTCTTGGAGGGAGAAGATTGAGATGGCACTTGCACTCTCAGATATTGATTATGCAATCATGCATGATCGTCCCACTGAGCCCCAGCTGATCCCTGATGGTCAACCGGGTGTTGAGAATAATGCAAACATAAGAATGGCATACGACCTTGTGCGTGTGAAGTGGGAAAATTCTAACCGTAAGTGCATGATGGTGATTAAAAACTCTATTGTGGAAGGAATAAGAGGTGTCATCCCAGAATGTGCTGACGCTAAGGAATATCTTAGCAAAGTTAAGAGTCAGTTCACTGGCTCTACTAAGATATATGCAAACTCTCTTATGCAAAGACTTGCAAATGAGAAGTTTGATGGGCAAAGTAACATTAGAGAGCATATTCTGAAGATGAGCAACATAGCCACTAAGCTGAAAATCATGGAAATGGAGATTTCAGAAGGATATTTAGTGCAATTTATCATAAACTCCTTGCCCAAGGAATATGAGACTTTTGCAGTAAATTACAACTCCATAAATGAAAAATGGGGTATAGAAAAGTTGATGGCTATGTGTGCTCAAGAACAAGAAAGGCTTAGAGCTCAGAGGCTTGACCATATCAATCATTTCAAATCATCTCCACATAAAAAGAGTAATTTTCAGAGCAAGTCTAAGCCTTCTTTTAAGAATAAGGGAAAACCTCAGAATAAGAAATTTTCCCTTAGCCAGAAGCCTTATGAAGGCAAAGGCAAGGGTCCAGCAGAGGTGGACAAAGATACATGTAGACATTGCAATCAGAAAGGACACTACATGAAGGATTAGCGTTCAGTTCCTTAAATGGCTGAGCAAGAATGGTAAGTATTAAATTACATTCATAGATGAATCCAGACTTAGATTTTTCCACTCATACATGGTGGATTGACTCAGTCAATGTTCATGTTGCAAATTCTTGTAGGAATTCCATACTGAAGAGGATCCCGAAAAGAGGAGAAAGAAGCATTAGAGTCGCCACGGCGTTGAGGAAGATGTTGAAGCCATCGGAGAACTCCCATTAGAATTAGATAATGGCTTCATTCTTCATTTACATAATGTATTAGTTGTTCCCTCCATGAGGAGGAATTTGATTTCGATCGTTAGATGATGATGGCTATACATGTCATTTTGGGAATAAGAAATGTTTGATTCGGTTCAATAATTTGATATTGGTCTTGCCTTCATGCATGACAAGCTTTATTTACTTTCCTGAGTAATGATGTGAATGTTGTGAATGCCTCTTCATCGTGAATGAATGTAAGACATAAGAGAAGTGGATGAACGTCTTCAAATTATGAGCACGCTTAGGCCATATTTGGGTGAGGATGAGAGATTAATCAAGAAGAAATTTTCCACCTATTAGATTTCTCATATTCGAACATTGCATTGATTGCATTAAGGGCAAATATGTTAAGCAAATTAAGAAGGTGCCAAACGAAGCATAGGAATTTTAGAAATTGTTCTGAGACACTCTTGGTCCTTTTCCGTGAAGTCGTGATGGTTTTGATTCATTCATAACACAGGCACCTCACCGTCATGCCGTTGCCCGATGTGTCCCTGCAGAAGGGACCCACCGGAGCACTGCTGCCCATGGAGAGAAGGAACAAAAAGCAAGTGGTGGTGTTCAGGGCCGACAGGAGCAAGAGCAGGAAGGTGACACTGAGAGCCCTCTTCAGGCAATGGCCATCTGGGCGATCAAGCCAAGGCAGGAGCACGCCTGTGCTTGTGTTGGTGTAGCTCCTCGTGGTGCAATTGAATCTGAACCAAATGTCTCACATGGTAAACCTTGATCACTCTTCTATTCTGTTCCTGAACATTTTCTTGATGTTTTGGCTGGTGTTTCATGTTTGCAGTTTGTGTGTCATGTACTCATGTGTGCTCTTCTTATATCTGTTGTTCAAGGAGCAACCGATTCTGCATGAAGTGTGATCAGGGTCAATCAGACTGTCAGAATATGGAACCTGTTTGTGTAGACGCGTACAGTAAATAACTTTCTCATGAAAAAGTTATGGTTGGATTGGCTGAATTAAGATGCATTTGATGAAGAGCTTACATAATTTACATCATATTTCTGAACTTTCTGCAGAGACAATTGCAGACAGAATGGACTACTTTCTGAACTGGCTGAATGGAATGCCAAGAGCATCATAGCACAGCTACATGCCTACATACACTAACACACTACCATGTACATAGGAACTACGGGGTGTTCTCAGTCTAGCCCGACAAAACGCATTATACAGAGAGTATTATTACTAGGCTAGATGAGGAGAAAAAAATAAAAGGAAAAAAAAAGAGATAATTACACGCATGTATTAGCACTGGTGCGTAGTATCAGAGCCCATATATATGCAGTGCTAAAGTAGCTCTGGGTGACGTTCGTACTAAGTGTCTGCAAGACCTTGCTGTTTGATTTTTTTTTTTAGATCAAAAGGACATCAAGAGATGCCCCAGTTCCATTCAAGAAACTGGACAACAGTTATCGTTCAGAGACATGACACAAGACAGGGCCAACAGCCACACGACAAAACGCTAATAGACACCCAAAACTTGATAAGGGCAACAACATAGCGACAGACAAACTTAAGACACCAACCCTCAGCAGCAACGTGTCCAACCAAAAAAGAAACGATTAACCACCATCAGCAGCCAAAAGATCCCAGGATACATACTGGGAGCCAGAAAGCAAGTCCCACATCGCAACATCATACACTGGACGCCAAAGGAAAAATCGATCCTCAATCAACCCCAGAGTGATCAGTGCCAACTCAGCCCCAGTCATCATTTGTCCACCGCATCTCCAGAAGCAGTGGCGCCTGAATCCTCTCTTCCAGATACTTGCAAAACAGCAATATCTTGCTCTCCAGATCTCCGGAGAAGAGCGGCCTCCAATTCCGTAACATCACAAAAATTCTTATCCAAACAATTTTCACACTTGACCAACCCTGTAAACGAAAGACCATGTTATTTCGAACTTTCCAAATGCCCCACAGAGTAGCCGCACAAATAGAATTTAGAGCACTATTTTTACAAGCATTTAACCAATAGCGAAGCATGATTCAAAATTGGAACCAATATCAAGATCGAAGAAATTTGAGATTATCATCCAAACATTTTAGCTACTACACAATGGAAGAAAATATGATTGACTGATTCATCCTCATCACAACAATAACAAGTTCTACCTTTATCAAGACCCTTTTCAAAGAGATTATTTTTAGTCATGAGTTTATTATGCTAAACAAGCCAAAGGAAGAACTGAACTCTAGGAGGCACAATAAGATTCCAAATAGCAGGACAAAGATAGGCACAACGCCCTAAAATTAATAACGTGATAGAGAGACTTAACCGAGTAAACGCTTGACTAGAATATTGCCAAATCAAAGAATCAACCTCATCGAAAATCTGATACTATTAGCCACCTCTACAAGCTCAAACCATCTAATCATCAAATTTTCAGAGAAAGATCTCCAAAAGTACAACGAACACTAGCACCATCCCAAACCTCTCTAATCGAAGCACCTTTTTCATTAACAAAAGCATAAAGGTCCCAAACCTAATGGCTAAACAGACGGTCGAACCGTATGTCTTCCCAAAATCGATCTTTCTCCCATTGCCCACAGACCACCTATACCCGATTTAGTAGCCTTAGCACCCAAAGAACCCCTTTCCGTAAAAATGTAACCATGGTCAGCCGGCAAACAAAAATATTCGAGAATCGTAACTATATTTAAACTTAACAAAAATTTTCCAAGATTTATCATCATTTGCATATAATCTCTTAATCCAAGAAGCGAGTAAACAAAGATTAAGGTCTCTAATATTAGGAATACCAAGCCCCCCATACTCTTTTTTCATACAAACCAAATCCCAATTAGCAAGATGAATCTTATTATGGCCTTCGGAATCATTCCAAAGACAGTTAGCCATATGAGAGTTTATCATATTCACAGCCCATTTAGGAAATCTGAAAAAAGACAGAAGATAAACAGGGATACTTGCTAAGCACGACTTAATGAGAGTCAAACGACCCCCATACGAGAGAAGTTTACCCCTCCAACCTGCAATTCTTTTCAAAATCTTATCAACCAAAGGTTGCAAATCATCCTTACTAATCCTATCATAATGGAGAGGGATACCAAGATATTTAATGGGAAAAGACCCAATTTTGCACCCAAGAATATAAGCATATTGATTAATCTCACTTGCATCACACCCCAACGGAATCAATTCACTTTTATGAAAATTAATTCTAAGACCAGACATCAGCTCAAAGCAAGAGAGAAACCACTTTAGGTGAAGGATATGTCTTTCCTCATTCTTAAGAAAAAGAAGCGTATCATCAGCGTACTGCAAGGTAACAATACCACCGGGGCAAAAATCGTTACATAAACCTTCAACAAAACCTTTCTCAGTAGCTTTTATCAAAATCCTGGTAAACACATCAACCACCAAATTAAAGAGAATAGGAGACAACGGATCCCCCTGCCTTAAACCTTTTCCAGTTTGAAAGAAATCACTTTCAATATTATTAAGTTTGATACCAACAGAGCCTTTCAAAAGCAAAGCCTGAATCCAACCTTTCCATTTATTCCCAAACCCCCACTTGTTCCCCTTGCTGTTTGATGGGCTCACAAATCACGGCATCTTGAACTGGATCACATCGCCCCCCGATCGAGGCTCGGGTAGTGACCCATTATCTGCGTAAAGGTTCCCTTCAGGACACCGAGCTCGAGGGGGCCAACTGTGTTGATCTTCCTCGAACCGGTGTATCCTGCATCCACGAAGGTGAGGTCCATGCTGTTTGCGCAGCTGCTGAGGACCTCATCACTGGCATCAGAGCTCACCTCCCAGAAGATCACATAGTGACCTGGGTCTGTCCACAACCTCGAGCTTCTCCGCGGCCAAGAGATTCTCTGCCCCTTCAACAGATAACTGCAGGTCTTTCTCCGTGTTCTTGTCAACGTTGATGATCAGGACAAGACTTCTGCGACAAACGAACCGGAGCTCTGGTGTTGAGCTGTGGAAGCCTGCTATCTTCGCAACGTCTCCCAGTCTCTATCGGTTTAGACCTACAGCCCAAAAGCCAAAAGCAGCGTTAAAAAATGGTAAACATGTGTATTAGGAAAAGTAATAGCTAAAAATGATATAAGATGGGAGTGCATAGAAGCAGGATAATTGCTATCAAGAAATTAGATAATGGCGAAAGCTAGAAACATTCCTTGCTAAACCTTAATAAGTAGGCAGGCTATAAGCAGATCATCAGGATAGAAACAACTGCTTACTGCACACGTGCAGGCACATGACTGTTAGGCCAGGTAGTTGAAAAATAAGAACATCTTTGATGTGCATCATAAAAAAAAATCACCATTTCCGTTCACAATTTTTTTTAAAAAAACCCACCATGGATAAATGGATCAAATAACCTGGTGTGGTGTTACGCCATTTGAAAGGATGATGGTAATCATAAAAACACCAAGTGGATGTGCTAAAAGTAAAGGTATAAATAGTGAGGGTTAAGATGTGTTCCTAGTCTTTTACTAATCTTGGTGTCTAAATGGAGACCAGGTTGCTTTTTAGGTTGCCGTACTATTAAGAAGAGTTGAGTCTTTTAGCTTGAGTTTCATCATGTGTTAATGAACTCAATTTGGTTCGCTCTAACTCACTCTCTTAAGTTGGTTTTTGCATGATACTCGTATTTGCATGTATTGCAATTAAAGAAAGCTCATGCTTGTTTCTTAATTGATTTAGATTTTGCGGAGCTATAAATTTACATGTGTTGCAAAATAAGATAGTTCATGCATTCGGTTTAATAGTTGTTCTTTGCATGGCGTTAGGCATTTGCTTGTGTTGCAAATAGAGATAACTCATACATCGATTTTATTAGCTTGTGACTAGTAGAGTTTACAAATATATTTTGCAAATTGCTAGAGATCATATGTGGGCCCCAATTTTAATTTTATATATATATATATATAGATAAATTGAAACCACAACTACCTAAAATAAGAGGCTGAGACACACATGAGGCTTTAAAAGGCAATACTATATTCAAAAACTTGTTGAGCATATATCATACTCTGAATTTGTTTTACACATATCATACTCTGAATTTATTGTGCATATATCATGCTTTCTTTTAGACGATACTTTATCATGTATTGGCATCTCTGCTATCACCGTAGTCATAAGTGTTAAGTGTATACTATGTGACTAAGTTAAATATGAATCAATTGAGTTTCCTATCTTATCTTAGTCATTGAATGAGCTTACATATCGCTGTCCCACATTTTACTCTAATACTTATCACCTTGTTCATTGAAATCAAATACAATATCTATGAAAACACATTTATTTCTATGAAAACATTATAGAATAGTATAATATTTGCCATCAAATATTTTACATATACTCACTTAAACTTGTAGTATCATTGGTCACTTATAGGCCATCGTGATGCTATATTTGTATGTTCTCTGTAATGTTCAAGCAGGTTTTCTTGATTAGGCATTTATCTTTATAAGCCTCCCAAAGTTTTTCCTCATGCCAACTAATGCTGGGATCATTTGTTTGACAGTACAGCATTTCTTATAGGTCCCAAAAGGCAATTCGATATGATGCTTGATTCCGTGCGAATATATGCCACTGCTATATACATTGCAAGCATCATAATCGCTCTATTCTGCGCTCTCTATGTGAGTAAAATTAATTTTGGAATCTAGTAGGCATAGGACATGCATTTGTGTCATGCTTCTATGTAAATACAAATAAACTAAATCTCTCCTTTTTCTGAACAGGTTCACAGCAAGCTGCTGACTCTACTTGCCATCGTTTTGGAATTTGGTGCCCTTGTTTGGTAAGTTGAATATCTTTCATTGATTGAATTTTAGACATGTGTATCTTGATCTTTGAATGATGTATCCAACCACACACACATATAACCTATCCAAGCCCTGGGTCTTCCTGTGTGTAATTAACAGTTATTAATTTTTGGCTCCTTGTACTGTTATATTGTCTTAGGTACTAACCAACATTCCCAGCCAGACAACCACCCATAGATGTATCATATTCATATTGTATGTCTATATATGCCATGAGGAAATGATATCGTATCTGGCCAAATGATTGCATCCTCATCAGATCACGTGGGACTGAACAAATTTTTTTTGACATATAGAGGGTTGTGCAACCAGATAAAATTAGTGTTGTGCAACCATGGGGATAGAGCAGTAATCCTGAAGTTACAATTGTTGGTGTCTGCAGGTACAGTTTAAGCTATATACCATTTGCGCGGTCAATTGTTTCGAAAGTCATGACGTCTTGCTTCGACACCGAATTCTAGAGCAACCATCCTGATCTACTTGTCATCTCTTGATGCGTAGATATCTGTAATCTACAGTGTACCTTTGACAAATGAAGGGGTAATCACCTCATGCCCCCTAAGTAGCTCATGTAGTCATTGGGATGTGAAAACATTGAATTATGCGTCTTGTGCTCAGAAATCATGTTAATCTTTTCCCACTATTCTGCCCTTTCACACATCTTGTACATGGCATCCCATTTTCCTTTTGCCTTAAGCGTTCCACATCTGAGAAATGCCGGACGCATTGGCGTGTATTAATAAGAACGGGAGTATGGTATCTCTGTATGGTCATGAAAATTATCATATGACTACAGTGTTCTATTGCTGTTCTCTGTATTGTAACATTCAGTCTGCTTGTCTATTGTTGCTGAATCGGTGAAAAGGAATCAAGAGTTTGCGTCCGCTGGAACATTGGAGCTAAAAACACAGCCGTTTGTATGTTACACAGAAATTATGACAGGTAAGATTACGTCACGTTAATTCTTTCAATTCCATAGAAATTTCAAACACCTTCATGGGAATTTTTTTTAATGGGATTTCAATCCTGTAAAATTCCTCCATTTTTCCGTTGTTCCAAATGGGGCATAATCATCATGTTAGCAGGGGAAAATTTAACACCATTAGACCGACGTGTTACTGGGAAAAAAATAAGACCTCGATATGTGAGCACCTAATAAAATACATCAACATTTTTTTTTTGAAAATTGGCTAGAAACTCTAACATTCAGTACAGAAGAAGAATCATCAGACGAGCTACACGCGCACGCACTCTACACACACGCACTCACGCGCTACGCACCCGCCTCACGCGTGCCCGCGCCGAGCGACGTCTACCGCGGGCAGACTGGCTGCTCATCGAGCGCACTAAGCCAACTGAGCTACTAGCTCAGCCGCAATACATCAACATTTTGACATCAGCTTGTAAGTGATTCTGCATTTCCTTGTCCCTTTCACGGTTTCACCTCATGCATTTCATCGCCTGATGTTTGTAACATACAGCAGCCTTCACAATTCTTGACCATTACAATTTTATGACAACAACAAATAGTCCATGTAGTCTGTACGACCCCCACAAATAACACCCACAGAACCTACTCCACTATACTCTTTTCCAAATCCTGCTGCAAATTATGCAAGGCGTGACGTGAGATTGTCCGGCCAGTATGTGCTGGGGCTTGAATTAGCAATGAACACTGCACTTTTTTTTGTTTTACTTTACAAGTTTATACTTACATTAATACAACTGTGATTAGATTTTACAGGTTACACTAGAGCTGTCAGAACCAAGAAGTCACATGCCCATGGCTCTTGACGACAAAAGCTCTGCTTCTCCATCCACACATTTTCCTGCTCCGTCCCCTATTGCCTGCAATATATTTCCAAGAAATAATATTGACAGCTAATGATATAGCCCTAGATATATATACATCCAGAGACATCAGGCAGAAAACAAGAAAGTCAAGTTCACAGAGGTGAGCAATCTGTACCTTAATCTGGGAGAGATAACGATCCAAAGCACCATCACCGTAAAGAATCTTTGCTCCACAGCCAGGTTGGTCAACCGACCCTACGGCATCTTCATCTACAACCACTGCATCAATTCGCTTCTCTCCAGATTTTGCATCCGGGATCTGCAAGGAAGCAGAAAATCATTAAAGTAAATCTGCATTTCGGCTCCATCGAGTTTATAATGTTGACAAAAAGGGGAGACAAAATCGTCACAAAACAAACCTCATACATGGCATCCATGAGAATATTCTCAAGGATAGTCCTTAAACCCCGTGCTCCTGTGTTTTTGGACATTGCCTTTTTGGCAATTATTCTAAGTGCAGCATCTGTAAAATGAAGCTTAACCTGAAAACCAGCATTGAAACGAGATGAGAGACACCAGGAGAGATTACTTTGCATGTTTCCATGGCAAATATACTTACATTATTCATGCTGAACAATTTTTTGAATTGTTTACCCAGAGCATTGTTTGGCTCCGTGAGAACCTAGTAGGATATAATTGTATCAGTTATCCATGAGAAGTTTTCTAATAATCATATAAAATTATGAGTACATGCTTTTCCAGATAAGGCAGCATTTAACTACACAAAATGATGCTAGGAAAAGAAAAAAAATTCCTGCAGCAGATAATTGGGCTACCTGAACAAGTTGGTCCTCGTTTAGAGCTGCCAAGCTGACAAGGACAGGAAAACGTCCAATAAATTCTGGAATAAGTCCATATGCTATTAGATCACCACTCTCAACCTGAAAAGCACGCACATTGAAACATTTACTGAGTTTTACAAAGCAAATACACTTGAATTTATATACGCACTCTCCTAGAAACAACAAGAATAATAACAACCACCAAACCTTTTGTCCCAAAAAAGTTAGGGTAGACTAGGAATGTAATCCAACCAAAGTCAAAAGATTCCTAAACCTTCAATTCTAGGTCATGATTCTGGTGTGTGAATCTAACTTTTATGCACTCCTATCCACTCTTTGGATACATTCCAATCCCTTGTCTCTTTTAACCGCTTCTTCCCTCATCAATCTCGATCGACCTCTGCCCCTTATGTTTTCGAGGTGGCTTAAAATTTCACTACGCACCGTTGCCTCAGGAGGTCTCCGTTGAAAATGTCCAAACCATCTCAAACGATGTTGAACAAGCTTTTCTTCAATTGGTGATACCCCAACCATATCACATACATCATCATTGCAGATTCGATCGGCCCTATATGACCACAGATCCACCACGACATTTGCATTTCTACTACGCTCATCTTTCATACATGCTATCTTTTTGTCACTCAATATTCCGCTCTATACGCCATCGCAGGTCTATCACCGTCCTATGGAACTTACCTTTTAACTTTTGAGGGGCTTTTCTATCACATATGACACCAGATGCTTGGCACCATTCCACCCACCCCGCTCGAATCATGTGGCTCATATCTTCATCAACCTTGTTGTCATTCTGTGTCATCGATCCCAAATATCGAACATTTCCTTCCGGGCATTACTTTTCTATCCAGACTAATATATCCATTATCTGCCATAGTACCGCTAAAAACACACCTCATATACTCAGTTTAAGTCCTACTAAGTCTAAAGCTCTTCGATTCTAAAGTCTTCCTCCATAGCTCTAGGTTCCTATCAACATCTCCACTCTCGTCAATTAGCACTATATCATCAGCAAAAAGCATACACTAAGGAATCTCTCTTTGTAGTCTCATGTGCCTTCGTCCATCACACCAAGAGGTCAAGGGGACTAGGGCGCACCCTAACCCCGATGAGTAGAAGGAAGATCGCCAAGGATAGAATAAAAGGCAATACCAAGGGCGAGGGGTGGCACTGCTATGGGCTCATGAATTAGCTCTAGCAAGTAGGCAAAACTGTATGCTAGCTTGAGTCCGTCCACCTAGAAGTGGGCTACAGACGGATAAGCACACCCTAAAATTTAGATCTGGATCCGCCACTGCTTTATGCTACTGACAAAGCATATCGTATGTTAAGATGCACTATGGATCTTGACATAAAGCTGCTAGCAATAATTTACTTTTCCTAAGAAAAAATAATATTTGTTGTACAAACAAGATAATCGCATGCCTACCTTGGGGGCAAGATTCAATTACTCGATACTCTGTCAAAGCATCCTGAACAGAAGTAGTACTTGAACCTGCCCTAACATCCAAACGCTCAGACTTGCCATCTTGTAAAGCCTATGAAAAAGCAGAGCACCCCCATAAAATAGTACCAATGACAACAATGATCAAACTATTTGATAAACAAACTATATGAAAAAGAAAGACTTCGGAGAGTGAGATAGATCAAAGATAGAATGGGTACAGGTTAGTTTTGTTTCAAAAGGTATGGGAAAAAGAAGAGAAGTTTGACATGGATCAAAGACAATGAGGAAACCTTTACTCGATGATAGAGGAGACAAGACCATACTCACACGTGCTTCAGAGAAATCGCAATATCCTACCTACACTATGCAATTTGGCAACTACCCACATGTATGTTCAACTTTTATAATTAGTTTTCTATATAATTTTAAATGAAATAACAATTTATCTCCCAACATATAGTTTATCTATTTTCTATGGTTACATCTCTTGTCTCCGAATTGTGCGATTTAAATATAAAGAAGATGAATGGTAAATAGAAACACCAAAGGAATTGTAACACATCTTTTAACAAACCTTCGCAAGTGGAGCGCATAACAAACCCTTGGGATGTCTAGTTGTTCCAATAACAAGTGCAACATATTTTCTTTGCAATACTTGTTGTGTACCCTTGCATAAAAGACATGAATGTCAAGATAAGTACACAAGAATAACCTTGCAGTTGCATAATATATAAAATGGTATGAAAATGAATAGTATTATTGAAAACACAAGAAAAGTTATACTAAACTTACATCGCCTAAAGCATCGAGTTTTCTCACGAAATATAGCGTGCAAAATGGAAGCAAGAAATTGAGTTCTAGCGAAACAAGGACGCCACTGCAATCCCTATCAAGCCTGTGGACCTTATGAAGTAAATAAAATCATCAACAACCTTGCAAGTCGTGCGTAAGTTAATACAAACAGGTCGTTTATTCATATAATGCCTACTCCATGCTTAACGTGCTAAGGCACTAAGAATGAGAAGAGAGCTTGAGTAATTATAGAGAATATGTTACTTCTCAATACTATAATGAACGCATAATCTTAGCATACATGATACGATGATAATGATTATAAAAGAACGGACAACATAAACTGCCAACAAAGAATTATGAGTTTGTTAGTTTGAATCAGAATATAGTGTTGTTACGGATCAGGTAGGCTACTCTAGTGTAAAATTAAAATTTTCTACCGCGTAACCAATGAACTACTACAAGTTATAGATCACAGAATTACCACTAAACGCGCAAACCTATAGCAGAAGTAGAGTCGATGTAGCATAGTGGTGCAGATGTAGTTGTACTGGTCTCGCACCTCCTCTAACAGCTCCTTATGACCATCGCAGGTTGTGGATCATCCTACCGTTAAAGCTTTGCAGCAACACCTCTAAGATATCCATACGTTCTGGGCAAGAACACCACCCGCCGGAGTGCTAGCGCCAGCTATGCAGTTCTGGGTGGAGGAGGGGTGGCGGCTAGGGTTTCGAGAATTCCGAATTCCTACTGTGTCTCTTCACCCTAAAGCCAGCACCCTGACCCTTTAAATAGACAACCTATAATGGGCTCTACATTAGAGGCCAATTAAGAATTTAAAACCCATCAGAATTCGGATTACTAACCAAATTAAGTCCCAGCCCTTTAAGCGTGTGATCCTATAGGTTAATATATACCTAGACATAGCCCGAGTACTCTTAGCGGTCCCTAGCAGGATATGCCGATTTTCGAGCATATATGAAAATCACATCGGGCGAAACTAAACAATACTTAGTTATATGCATTTCCCTTTGCCTCATGATATCGGTCAAACTCACAGCGAGTATATGTCATCCTTGTTTAGTTAGCTTGACCACTCTTCCTTTATCATGTGACTCAGAATCCCAACTAGAGTTAACTCTTTAACCGCGAGTAGTATGGCCATACATTTCTGGAATCCGACCACTTGAGAGGTCTAGAGATATCTCTCCCATTGAATAGAGGAGCAAATCCTATCTTGATCGATCAAGCTTCACAGCATGCTTTATGACAAAACCACCTTTATATCTACCAGTTATGGAATAGCGTTCGGCAACCCCTAAGTAAGTCATTACACATCTCGAGTACATGCGTTAACCTCAAGTCTAAGAATATAGCATACACATTGTATATGAGACCAACTGATGACAAGAAGATTACAACATTCTCGTAGTGTCTTAAGGTGGGTCGATCCAACTCTATGTTTTTAACATATGTCCATATTATTGGTTTGATATCTCCATATCTATGACCCGTGAAACATGGTCATCAACCAATATATATGTTAGTCTATTTATATGTGTCCTCATATGTTTATCGACTATGAATCACTTTAGAATAATCATCACAAAGTCATATATAGAGTTTCACAAACAAGTCACGTACATGCTAATAAATAATAATGACAATATTCAAGGAATAAAATAATTAATCATGAACATAAGGAATTATAATTATCTTTATTATTGCATCTGAGGCATATCTCCAACAGTTTCCTACTTGCACTAGAGTTAATCATTTAAATATCTAATACCCATAGCTCTTGTGTGCGTCTCATACTTTGGCTGTATGAGAGGCTTTGTCAACGGATCAACAACATTTGAATGCATGTGTACTTTGTATATCTTTACATCTCCTCTATCCATAATCTTGCGAGGTAACTAAATTTCTTAGACCCAAGGCACCAGAGAAGAAGGTTCAACCTGGCACAGAAGAATTTCACAAAGGCTTGATGACTATTAAAAATTTGAAGGATAAAAAAGAAATGCCTCGCCAATCAAATTACGAGCGCACATTGAGTAAAGAATGCCCCAAGAAGAAGATGCCAACTGAGGGGAAGGGTAAGGAGATGCAACAATTTTTCGATGAAACTGGCCTTGACGCAAATCAAATATTAGGCACGGCAAAGATTGAGTTTGCCCAAGTAAGATGGCCATTTAAAATGGGTGGATCATTGGTCAGGCGTGAGGAGCTGCCCTAGCTAACGACAAAGATGCGGTAATTTCATGAATGGTACTTGGACGCGACCAAGCATGGTCTAGAGTTGTTCGCTGTCAAGTACAAGCAACAAGATTTTTTTCACGGTGAAGGTGAATTTTTTGTCGAATGGGACTATATATATGATCTATACCAGACAGATGCCCTTGCCGCGTCCTTGATGGGTTGCTGGACTCTGTAAGTGTCTTAATTATTTACAAAAAACTATCGTGCACTCCCTTGTACTATACTAACCTTCAAGCCTAACTAATTTCTTATGTAGCATGGAGATACAAAGATGCCGAAAGGAACGTATTTTCGACATAGGCTTCATGTACCCAGTTGTTATCAACGAGACAACCGTTAGAGACCACCCAAGCGATACAGAGACTAACGTATTCAATGCGCTAATGGGTCAAAGATATAAGTCAAAGATATATCTAGCCTACGCATTTGAGTACGTGTTTTCGTACCTCCTCGTTCTACTCCTTTTTCATAACACAATGTTAGAACTAATTAGTTATCTACGTTGACATATCTATATATAGTTTTCACTGGATTCTTCTTATGATCGAGCTAGATTGTAGCTCGATCACAATTATGGACTCGCAAAGGAGACCAGTTAAAAAGTATCAAAACTTTATCGACATGCTCAACCGGTATTAATTCTTGTTCCTTTCATTATCGTACTAGTTCTATTTCCTTCAATTTGAAACAAATTCTAATCATGTACAATTCGTAATCACATGTGTAGTGCATTCACACGGTTCCGTGCTAAAAACATGGGCGAATTCAAGGAGAAATTTGACATTACAATTGCCTCTCATGTACGTATATCATAATGCTAGCTTTTTAGTTTGTTAACTTAATTTCCTTGCATTCATTTCACGCTTTCAACTTTTTCCACCGCAGATCTTGAGTCAGCCGCCGGGCAACAATTTATGCAGCTACTATGTATGTGAGTTTATGCACACCCAAATCGGAGCCGCCAACCGCATGCTAAAAGGCAACAAGGGGGTGAGTAAATATAATTACTAGTTTTAATGATGTATAGGTACTCCTTATATCTTGTAAAAATTCAAGTATTGATTAGTTAATGACTTAACGACAGGTGCCTCAATATTTGGCGGAACAAGGTTCGGAACTCTTGCCGGCACGAGTGAGAGCAATCCAAGAACAACTCGTCGGCTTTATTTACGATGAGGTCGTAAATCCAAAAGGCAAGTTTCACGAACCAAATTTAAACAGGTGGGGCCCTTAGATAAGGACCGGTGAACTGTCGTGGTCGACATCTACGACTAGCAAGAGCGATGCGCGTAAAAGATCCCGATGAACAGAAAGAAAAGAAATACTAAAGTTGTAATTAAAGTTGTGTACATATATATTGTAATACATTAGACGAAAGGTAAGAACAAATATGTGTACATATTTTAATACATTAGATGTAATTAAATTTGTTAATGAATGTTCAAGATTTAATTATTAGGCAAAGTGCATGATTGATTATATGTGTTTTAATTAGTTTTGATTTAACACACACACATATAATAGCTACTGGACACACACACACACACATATATATATATATATATATATATATATATATATATATATATATATATATATATATATATATATACAAGACATCAAGATTAGTTTTGCTACTGGACACACACACACACACACACACATATATATATATTATACAGCACATCAGTACCGGTTGGAGAAACTAACCAGTACTGATTAGGGCCTCATTAGTAACGGTTGGTGTCTCAAACTGGTACTGATAAGGGCCCTAGGGGCTCACAATGCGTTGCCACGTGTGATATCCAACCGGTGCTGATACTCTATCAGTACCGGGTGAGGGAACCGGACTGATGTCCTTGAGCATCAGTCCCGGATGGCTTATACCGGTTCAAAAACCGGTACTAAAGGCCATTTTCAACCGGTACTGAATGCCAGTTCTGTAATAGTGTTGAGGCCTTTCTTAAGCCTCTTCACGAGAGCCTACCTGTCAGAGAGGGGATGCTTGGGGCATGGGCTGATCAATAATCCTCCTCTAGACAACTAACTAATTAATCTAGTTGTACGGAAACGGCGATGGCGACGGGTGGTGGCGGAAGCGGGAGAGGGAGGGGACTAATAGGCTAGCTAGCGCCTCCTCGTCTGTTTGCTGCTACACCAGGCGCTACACACCAACGGTCCACTAGCAAGTTCAAGATCGTACATGCGCTTCTTGTTCGTCTTCTGCCTATAAATCTTGGAGGTTGCACTTTGCATTTCAAGAGCTTCACGAGTGGCAGGGCGCGGTGGCCATATGGCATTAACTATGCCTCTGAATTGAACTTAACACTTGTGAGATCATACGAAGATCAACCACAGATGTACGATGAGTATTTGATATTTGTTAGGTTTGTGTTGATCTATGTGAATTTGTTTTAACTTAGAAAACTGAATTTGCAATTTTAAGTTACGGTCAGGCTTTCCAGCGAGTTTGAGTGATGCATTTAATTTGAAATTCATATTGTGTTAATTATAAATTGTGTATCTTATGAACAGTGCTATGTGACGGGTTTTCCTTGTTTAATATGGTGGTAGGATTTGGAGTTAGGTCATGGTGAGATGGAGGAGATCGAGACTAGACTAAGAGAGCTGAAGTCCAAACGGTTAGGTGGCATTGAAGATGACTGAGCCCAGAGCTACTGTGAACCGAGAGGACAAGTGCATAGTTGGGATGCCAACTTGAGCCCTACTCAAGCGAAGGAGTATGTTGAATCAAGTTTCACAGATAAAGTAGCAGTCAAGTTAGCATAAATGGATAAAACCCATTAGGACCAATGGGTGGTTGGGATGCCAACTTGGACCCTACTCAAGCGAAGGAGGATCGCTAGATTAAGGTTCGCGGATAAAGTAGCGGTCAATTTAGTGTACTTTTAGGCTATAATTAGAGGGGTAGAGGGATATCTCTTCCCAAGGTTTGTGGGCTTCCTTGTGTGCTCATTTTTTAGCTTTGCCCACCTGTTAGCGTAGTTTTATAAACCTTTCTATCTATGCAATGTAAATTTCATTTTCTCTACTGTATTGAAATTTACATTCAGCATTTACTTTCCGCACTTTAAATTTGAATTGCAAGTTGGTTTTTCCTCCCATCCTTCTAATTGCTTTTGAAACTTTTGTCAAGGATGAACGATTGATGAATAAATCTTTGTTAGATCATATTCCAATTATCTAGGCAAACTTTGCTTCAATCTTTATAAGAAACCGTTATTTGCACTTGAGAAGAAAGATTTAGTAGATCGTACTCTAGACTTGTTTTTTTTTCTTGTTTGTACTTGCTGTGACTTGTGAGAGTCCATCTAACATCATCTTGATCGTCAAAACCATACGAGCAAGCATAGAGTGAAGTTCTGGATGTTTGGTTGGCTCTTCTTGTCCAACAAATGAGAAAAATTATTTGAGATCATTCACGCCCTCTCTGATTGCCGTTTCGGTCTTTTAGCACTAACACCGATTCTTTTTAATCGTTGTAAGTAAAAACTTGACAAAGGGTAAGGAAAGAATGGATTGTTTGTGGTGATTGGTCAAGGAGGAGCCGAAAGATTCCTTATTTCTACCAACCAAACTGAACGGACCGCTTTGCTGAACCTTTGGGGCAAATAATGGAATATCATGAATCAGTTCGACGGATTGTACATAGTATAGCCAACCTCCCTACATAGAACAGAAGAGGCCGAGAAGCCCGCTGACATGCTAGAAGAAGAAGAAGGAAGGAGACCATGCATACGATTCATTTCAAGATGGTGGGGAGGGAGATTGTTCTGGAACAAGTAGCAACTCAAGAAGAAAAAAGTGTGCTCTGTCCCAGTGAATGCTGGAATGGCAGGAACTACATACACAAGTCATTATTTTCAGCTGCTGTGAAGTGTTATCTGAAACATAGTTACTAAAAACGCGATTCGTCCGAGTCGCTGCATAGGATTCGGGTTCGCAGTTCACCACTTTTTCTATGAATTTCCACTGCGAACACAAATCCCTTACTCTAAACCGGTTCGGGTTCGATGAATCCGGTTCGCGATTTGCATGGATTTATAACAAATCCGGTAACTATGATCTGAAACAAGCATGTGAGATAACAGTTCTAGTAAACAAACAGTACTAACAAAATAGGTCTTGAATTATAGTCACAGAAAAATTTTATAAGCATCAAGAGTTTTGAAGAAAACAGAATTTGAAGGACAACGTAGATAATATGTAAATACTCTCAGTGAAACAATCACTGCTGCTGCAGTGACACCCTTGGTTCCACTGCAACTGATTATATGCATTTACTTTAACCTACACACATGTCAACAGCGGTTATAAGATTAACTAGGATTCTCTATTTGCAATTTAGTGTGGGGAAAATTTATATTATCAAGTTTTATTGCGCCATAAAAATATGTAGTTAGTTCTACAAATGTGATCCATGGAGTCACTTAGTATGTTATAGATGTGTGCTCTCTACTGAGTGTCCTTTTTTGGTGCATTTGTGTTCATTCGATTGGAATTGGACGACAAATGTCGAATGTGATGATGTTGCACTGTCTTGTGCTTTGTTTTGCACTCAGCTTTAATAGAGATAAAAATATTTGTTTCAATGTACTTCATTTGCATAACTCCAATGGTTTATGTAAGAACACGAGCAAAGGAAAACAATACTCCTATAGTCATATTTGCAATTTTAATCAAATATCTTGGCAATGCAATCATCCATGTTCTCTAGTGCAGCGAAGAGTTGGGAGAAGCAGAGGGAGTGAAGTAAGCTAGGAAGCTGCATCCACATTTAGCTGCATCACCTCTGGCTACATAGGCTGTCAGCAAAAAACTATAGGAAATATAGTTTTCATATTGGTGAAACAAAAATCTTAAAATTGCACGATGAACAGCTGATTCTGCATTTTCCATATTATTAACATTTTAACTGCAGACACAAGCCTTAAATCCCAGTCAGTCTCGGTGTCTCACTATATGCAATAATATCACAAATTCAACAATTTCTAGTTAGAGGTTACAATTAAACCCACAACATCCAGGGAGGCCATGACATAGATTTTGAACGAAAAGTTCTTTCATGCCCACCGAACAACAAGGTTATAGATGTGGCTGTATGCCACACTTGTAATATTTAAAACATGTTATTCTAATACATCAGGTGACACTTTTAACAAGAATTATATCCTCACAACCACCTTCTAAACACAAAAAAATCAATAGGTTACATTAGGTGCCATTATAATTTATACCACTACTTGCAACAGTCAAAACAGATAGTTTCTTTTAATATTAGAACCTGGAATCACAAATGTATCTTTTGCTATGCTGCTATTTAATTAGAGCAACAATCAAAATTTTCACCTTGTGAATAATTGAATTTTTAGTCAAGAACATCCCTCTTTGTTTAAAATTCACCGTCAATGGTACATATGCTTTTAAAAGCAGACACAAATATAAGAATAATATAATTCAACATACATCGGAAAAGGAAAAAAAACTTCCAACTGATGGGTTTGAATAACCCACTCGACTACTCCAGAGATTTCCAAAAAGGCCAAAACAAAAAACAAAAAGGCCAGGACTGATGATTCTAAACAGGAAAAAGCTGTCTTTTGCCCCATATTTCCTGACTGACACCATGACCTTTGACCAAACACTATGTTGACTGCCAAATATGTTTTGACACATGCCAGAGTTGAACTACAATTTTCGTCTCAATGAAAGATAGGATCCTTTCTATTACAATTTACAAATGTTCTTTGATGGTAAAAAAGTGATGTTTACCCATGCTCAACAAAGCATGGAGCAACATATAAACTATGAGATCATACATCAGATTAACCATCTACAATAGTTTTGGCTACCAACTGTGACTACTGGAATTATGTAACTTGCTAAGATTTTTCAAAACTATTGTAACTACCAACATATGCAGCTAATTCTCAACAGCAAGACCTCCCATTTTGGGACTTACGAGTACATATCTCATCTGTCCGCACACTTTTTTTTGTAACAGATCTTACATCGCTAACAAAGTTTCCAAAGGATTATCCATATATCCAAAATTACAGTTAAATACTACTTTTGGTGTGCTGAGAATCTTTACAGCGAAACAGTATTATCTGGCAAAGGACATAGCAATGATTTTCCTCAAAAAAAATTTGCAATGTGAAGGCCGGGGGAACTGGTTGGTGAGTTTAACTGTTACTAGAAGTTACTGAAATCTGGTCAGGTCAGAGCAACTACAGAAAATGCCTTAAAAGCACATATCATGCATGCAAAACACTACTTCTCTCCTGGTGGCAATTCTAGCCTTCCTTTTAGCCCAGCACTAATAGGTCACTTGAACTTTCAATCACCACGTAATCATGCCTTGGATAACAGGTAAACCCACAAGTACAAGGATCTTGTATTTGAGTACTCCTTCACCACACATCATAACCTAATTGACCTAGGCCTTTCACCACACATTGGCCACACATTCTCATCAACATTATAAGCTCACATTGATTAAGTAATGTCAACAAAATCATTCTCTTCATTTAAAATATTTTATATCACAAGATATTACCTTAATAACCAGAGCAATGTACATTCTTTAGAATCAAGCAAACATAAAACATCTCGTTGTCTTGGTACAGCCATGTAAAACATCAGTGTTTCTCAGCTTCCTAACAGCATATGCAAAATTTACTCCAACTACTGTCAGTATTTTTAGAAACAACAAGAGGTAAAGCCTTTTGTGCTAGGTTGTCAACCAAAAATTCACATGTTCGACAAGCAATTTTGACCCAAGCAACACGGCAGTTCTATATAGACGCCATAGAACCAAATTTCCAACCAATATTTTAATTAGTGCCTTCATGTTCAAATGAATTTTCGGACAAAAATCAATGAAATAATAACATTTCTCCAAGCAATTCATCCATCTATTCACGTGATAATTGACAAAGAAAAAATCTCGTTATAGCCACAATGCAGAGTTAAAGGAGGCAACGCTCATCTCATAATCATAAGAACCAGTAAAAGATTTTACTTCAACATGACACAAATTTTAACTGAATTGTCCACACGCGCGCGGTGGAAATCACCAGAGCCAGAGCCAGCAGAGGATCTAGAGGTGTAGCTGACACAGACAGGAACATTCTCCATGATGCGCCTGAGCTTCACCTCCAGGTCCTCCTCATCCTCCCGTAGCTTGACCCCTCCTGAGCTCTTTCCCAAACCCAATCACCAGAGCCAGAGCCAGCAGAGGATCTAGAGGTGTTGCTGACACAGACAGGAACATTCTCCATGATGCACCTGAGCTTCACCTCCAGGTCCTCCTCATCCTCCCGTAGCTTGACCCCTCCTGAGCTCTTTCCCAAACCCTCTACCACCACCAGCTCCTTCCCGCTGTCACCGCCAGAAGCCTTTGCAAATGGTGCTATTGGGACTAGCTGCTGCATGTTGCTATCCCAGCCAGGATCTGACATTGCAGGTACCAACTTTACCTGTCAACCTCCCTACATAGAACATGACAGAATGACAAAGGATGAGTTAAGGATAGTTGGTTCTTAATTTGTGTGGGTCATGTAATGTGTAGATTATGCAGTTGAAATTCCTAGTTTTGTCTGGGCTACAAAATGCTAACAGATGACATACTGGACATGTAAATAGGAAGAATAACTAATTAATCAGTAATGACACGGTGAGCATGCACTGCACTGAATATAGCAAAACTGAACTCTAAATGCTTGCACTGCAACAAACAATATAATTGTTTCCTCCTGCGTGAAGCTTAATAGAACTAGTTGTATGCTATTAAGGCATGTGCAGCTGGCAAACGCACATGAAGCCATGAACCATGACCAAAATGTACAAAGTTATAGCATAGCACGGGGAAATCCACCTTGGGTTGTACATAATACATATCTTGTGGCATTGTTATGGTTTCATGTGATGCTAATCGTAGCTGAGGTCTACTTAACATATTTCATACTTGAGTCATGGAACTGATAAGATGAAATGAGATGACAGGGAGGATCATGCACGAACCTAGCTTCTATCCTAGACTGCGACGCTTTTTCGCTGCCTGCTTGCTGAGTCCAAGTTGAAGCTTAACTTGCCATACAAAAATTTTCCCAAGCAGAGAGGGAGAAGACTGATATGAATCAAGCACTGGACCATGTATATTTCCGGCGTCATCACTCGCGCGGATCGTCAGGAGTTGGCGCGTCAATTGGAGCTGCTGCAGCGTCCGATCCGAAGTCTCAAGAACTGCACGGCACAGGGCCAGAGCCGTAGCATGCCGCAGCACAGGGCCATGCAGTGCGTGGGTGGAGTAGCGTGAGTTTAGCGGTGTGTGCGTGTGGGTGGTTAGCTGCAGTTCGCAGCACCTGGATAGGAAGGAAGTTAGCAGCGTCGTGTGTGTGGTGTAGGAGGAAATAAAGAAGGAAGAAAAGAAAGAAAAGAAAGAAAAGGATGCTTTTGGGATGCCTCAAAACTAGCCTCAGGCGGTGGCTCTAAGAGCATCTCCAACAGTGCCTAAAATCCATTCCCAAAACCTGATTTTGGGCTTGATTGCAAAAAAAAGTACTCCAACAGTTCCTCTTTCTAGCTCCTCAAATTTTGGCACGCCCAAAAACAGCACCCCGACTCCTCATTTTTGTGCGCTCTGTCCGCGCTCCCAATCAACATTATTTCGCGCCCAAGATGGCCCACCGGACCAATTCAAAGGTGTTTTTGGGAGAAAATATAGGAACTGTTGGAGAACAAGGTATTTTGTAGACCCAAAATTTTTTGGGAAGGTCCCAATCTAAGAATATTGGGAGTCTAAATATTAGGAACTGTTGGAGATGCTCTAAAAACAGCCAAACCCAAGGCGCACGCCGCTGCGACAAATCCATCATCATCGTCAAGCGACTTGCGATCCGGCCTACGACCGGGCACTCGTCGGTACGAGCAGGTTCATCCCGAATCAGCTCGCATCAAAGACATGCTTAGCTTCAATCAGAACAACTCTGCTCTTCTTCATAAGACAACATTGTTGAATACCACTTCAGTCGACCAATCGACAGCATTAATAATCACTGATGTAGAATGGGCAGGCAGCAAACATGCAAGAGGCCGAGACCTAAAAAAGTGCAACAAATGCATATTACCAAATTGTTGGTAATATCAAGTCAGTGGACAGAACCTGTAAAGAAATGAAAATATGTAATGAATTCCATACAATGTAATATCCTCACTGCTCACCACCATGCAATATCCTCCTGACTTTGTCCATGCAGCTGCACAAATGCAAAGTATTAGAGAGTTTATGTGTGAAAAAGGAGGGATAGAAGGGAGGAGAAAGACCTTTTCGACAGATTAGGTAAGAAATACTGGACAGCTTTAATCACATTGTCGCCTTTTTGGTTCTCCTCCACCGCAAGAGCTATCACAAAAATAGCTCAACAACTTACAATGGCATTGCAAACAGAAAAAGCAAAGGGCCATGCTAAAAACAGAAAAGCTTTACTTATGGTTCACAATATACCTTGAGGACCTTGAGAAATAGACCCCCCTTCAAGATAAGCTCCGGTGAGTCCATCAACCTCATTGTTCTCTGCAAGCAACATGTTTTTTAGAATTTGTCCAACAAGCTTGTGGGCCACACTTGCAGTCTCATCACATATCACGGAGAGATCTTCAGAGCATCTAGTCGCCTTCACATTGTTGGCACCAACAACCTTCTTCGAATGATGCTCCATCATATTAGCAGCAGCTTCACTGTCTCTATAATGTCCCACTTCTCCAGAATCTTCATTCCTTCCACAAGGTCTACCAAGAACCTCCTCTAATAGGGAAACAGAATCTTCAGCTTCTGGAACATAACTTTTACCTCTGAAAGTTCCACTCACATCAGCAGCGTTCATGATAATATTGGAACAACAGCCCTCATCCATTTTCTGCTGTTGAGAACCAAAATTGAAGTAGTTGGTCTCGGTGAGTACGAAATCATTATCCTCGCTGCATTTGTCACTCCCTAAGCTCACTTCATCATCACTTGGGCATCCTTCTGTGCCATAGTGTGCCAAAGATTTAAGGCGACTGCTTAAATCCAAGACAACCTCAACTTCCTCTTTCTTTCTCTCTTCTGTGAGAATAACCTGTTGACGTCTAGAAGACATCCGAATTAAGAAAGCAATGGTTCGCAGTGCCTCATCTGGTAAATTACCTTCATCACATTCAAACAAGCATTCTATCAAGTACCTCTTCAAAGCTACTTTGAAGAACATCTTCTCAACTTTAGAATCTTGACCCAACATGGGACGCAGCAACTTCAGATCATTACGATTGACTTTTGGAAGTGACCAAAGAGCATTCAAGACATCATTTTGCAATGATATAGTTCCTCTTGAAAAGGGAAAGAACTCTGACTGTGAAATATCCATGCATCTCAGTGTTAGTTTCCGATATAGATTCATCACTGACATTGCTTTTGCTAACTTCTTTGGCAGATAATTACCTTCCTCGAGCTCTGATATAATCTTTCCACATCTTTTGTTTATCATGCTAACAAGATGACTTCTTGTGGAAGCTTGAGCTACATGCAAGAATCTTGGAGGACATGATTTTTCTCTGAGCTTCCTATTCATTGCAACAAGAGCTTGCTCAGGCATTTCATTGAGTCCATCTAAAGCTTGGTTTATGGATGACAGAAGTATTGGTGAAACTGGTGTTGCAAGGCTCACAGAATTAGATTGATAGCTGCATGGATTTCTTAAAATTTCGGACAATTGAGACTTGGCGTTTTCATTATCCAATGTGGCCAAGTATTTTGGAAGGTGGTCCTTTATGATTTTTTTCATTCTAGGCCGAATTTTCTCAAAACTAATCCTATTATGGGTGGCAATGTTAGCCACTGACTGAAGTGCTTCATTGCATAACTTGCTGATTGTACAGTGCACGATCTTCAAACTTTTTTGACAGAGAGCACCATCCTTCCCTTTTTGCAGGTTAAAAAGCTGCATACCATCCTGCACTACGTGGTGATTATAGCAATTGCATTGTAAACCAAAACTTCTTTCAACATTGACTTTGACAAGCTCGCTAGACACCTGGAAAACGCCTCTCTTAAATAAGCCATGTAGCTTAGCTCGTGTTTATGCTATGGTCATGTTAACTAAAACAAGTAAACAGAGCAACAGAAGTAAAACAGTAAATAAAAGAGAGTTGTCATAAAAAAAATGCTAGGCAAACTGTGGCATAGTAACAACACAATTTAGATCGAAAGTAAAATAACAAAATTGAACAGTATCCAGAATATCAGTACCCAAAGTACAAGGTATGCCATATGCATCATAAGTTTTTGAGCTAACAATTTGAGCATTCCATATCAAAATGAACTCTTTAAGCATGCAGATGATTTTCTGTTCAGTATGGTTCTATCACATTATCTTTTGCATAAAAGCAACATATTTAATTGTTACATATTAAAACTGCTAAATGTTACCTTGTAACTTCTAGCGCCAAGGTATGCCATATGCATCATAAGTTTTTGAGCTAACAATTTGAGCATTCCAGATCAAAATGAACTCTTTAAGCATGCAGATGATTTTCTGTTCAGCATGGTTCTATCACATTATCTTTTGCATAAAGCAACATATTTGATTGTTACGTATTAAAACTGCTAAATGCTATCTTGTAACTTCTAGCGCCAGAAATAGTTATCCATCAGCCATCCTCATATGAACTCAAGGGATCAAATCAGTGGCTAGTCAGGTAAGATAATAAGGGGGCAAACTGTATAACATGTATAGCCTGCGAAAACTATAAGCTGTAGTTCTTGCTAAAAGTACAAACAACTTACTTCATCACTCCTGACATCCGATTCAGTCAAGTACCTGTAAATCATAGAAATCTTAATAGTTAGATTTTTCTTTTTTTGTTGGTACAATACCGATAACTAAACATTATAGAGTAGAAACTAAAAACAATATAATTCAAAGCAGGTGGCTTGCCATGTGGTGATTTTTCATTTACAAGGCAAGGCCACAGGCCCCAGTTTCATTATCAAACTGACAATAAGTTATATCATTTTGCGCAAACATGAATAGTTGTGCTAAAAACTATTCATGCGAACCATTACAACATTGTAGCAAATAAAGAAATGCCAACTGATCGCCCATTCTGTTTAAATCTACACAATAATAATGCTAAATCACTAAATCAGTTGATATTTTTTTTAAAATATGAGTAACTTGCAGCTCGATTCTAATAGCACACAACAAGTATAGAGGACATGATCAAATGATTAGAGAAAAGCCTTCTGATCACCAATTTCATCATCAAGAATTAGTACACACAGTAGACTACTTACACATCTTTGAGAAACTTGGGTCGCTTCACAGGAATGATGCAACCATCTGCTCCGGGAATCATTGACGCTAGCCATCTGCAAAGATAAACATAAAAATCAATCAATAGGGAAATAACGATCTTTGACAGAAACCACGGACCTCCGTTTCTTGTTAACAAGGGCTTGCTCCCGCTGAACAAGTGACCACAGCTTCTTGCCATCCTTGAAAGAGAAGTCTGCCGCCTCCTGTGGATCTGTAAAAACAACACACAGACATGGTTAGTGGGTAACGAAGAGCGGGAGCACAGCTAGAAAGCTTCTTTGTTACACTCCATTGTGATTCGATTCAGTCTAGAACAAGGACCCAGGCTCCAGATGGCTGAGAAACGTAGGCGGCCATGGTGAGGAATCGGGAATACGAGAGTGGTCAGAGAGAGAAAGATGATAGCTTGGCCGCCCTGGTGTGTAGGGGATAATGGGCGTGGCCAGGCCGTCATCTTTCCCTCTCCCAATTCTTCGGTCTCAACTTTAAAACCTTGACCCAATATGGGACGCAGCAACTTCAGAACATTATGATGGACTTTTGGAAGGGACCAAAGAGCATTCAGGACATAGTTCCTCTTGAAAAGGGAAAGAACTACTAATCACATTGTGTCACAATAAGAAAGGTCAAATACATTCACAGCAACAAGAGAAGAGCGGCGGCGCGTAGGCTGAGTACCTCGCACCCACTTGTAGAACGCGCACAGGCTGCCGGCAATGACAAGTTGTTGTGGAACCCTAGGAGTGGTGACAGAGGGCAGACAAAGGAGATCAGACCCAAATCACGTGAACCAGAAAACAACAAAGCTCCCAACCAAGAGAAGCAGATTAGTAGAATTCGAGAGGAGCAGGGGGTTAGGGGTTGGACGCATGAACCACTCCTTGACCCATCGATAGAAACGACAGGCGGCGACCGGCATCTCGCCTAGTCTCGTCTCCCCACGGCAGCACAGAATGTGAAGGGTTAGGGACTAGGAGATTAGAAGCATGACTCGGAGTCGGGAGCTCATGTTAGGGCACAATCGGCTCGGATTCAATTGGATATCGCTTTTTTTATATCCTAAACTATATTTTTTGTCGAATTCAGATTTGAATATGGACAATGCCGGATACGATAGCGCGGATAATATCGATCACGGATTTGAAGTGAATACAGAGCGGAATCGATACGGTATCGAATATTTTTTGTCGGATATCACATGAGAATAGATACCACATATAGTACATATATAGAAATAATTGATCAACCGTGTGAGTATGAATGCAAAAAACTATCATAATTTAGTAAGTCATCTTATTGTGGCGACCCGCATAATTAACCCCTGGTAACACTGTCACCTAGAGTTAATTATACGGACCTCAGCACAGTAACTAGCAAAACATCGGACATTCTGATGCTTTATTAGTTACTACACTGTATACAGAGTATTGTAGCAGAACAATAATTAGAGACGGACATAAATGGAAAATTCAATTCACTCCATTAGCCACGCAGGCTATCTTCATACCTTAGCTTACATGGGTTCTAATACAGCCGTAATAAATCTTATAACCCCTTAACTCCTGAAAATCGGTTCCTGCACACAAACCTCCACCCTAGCCTCGTAGGATTGTCCATAGGACTCACCTTCTAAGCAAGGGGGGGAGTTAAGCAAGGATGAGTACTAGGTACTCAGCAAGCAATAATAATACTGAATGCAATAGATGCCCTTACAGAATACCCAAATCTTCCTATCCATTCCCTCTGCATCCATTCTCATCCCAAATTATGCCTTTTAGAGAAATAAATTGTTGTTTAAAGGTTTGCAAGTTTTATATTTATAAAAGACTCTACTAATAGTGAGCATGCTATCTGTAGTCTCCAATCCAGGAGACTGGCTTGAATTCAAGATTTTACCCTGCGCAGGTTTGTGCCACTTTACCCACAATGACACCCACAAGAGATGCCCTGAACGTGTATTCTATTCCTAGATAGTTCTCCACCTCAAGACCGAGTATGGGCCTCACCCACTCTAGGTTAGCCCACCTCCGGTACAGTTTGTACTCTGACATACTGCCAGCAGTACCCACCGGGCTTCAAATATACCGCCCCAAACCACATTTCTCAATCCGTCCCCCTGGGTCATACCGGCATTTCCCAGCACGACATACAACCTTACCCAATGTGGAGTAACTAATACCATCCTAGAACAACCTTTTCTAACCGATTTCACACACTGTGGCTGGCACCAATTTACAGCCCATTTCTCAATATTAGATTGTTATTATCTTATATGCTAGCCTATGGTAGAGGACCCCACCGGCGAGCACCTTCTCATCGGCATCCTCTACCCCACCATAATAACATATACCCACGGCTCCATTCGTTGGACGAGCCAAACATTATACCGACATCATATTACCATCCCCATCATACATCAAGCTTATTCCCATCAACCCATTTCGCCAATTCCTTTCCAATCCCTATCAATCATCCATTCTTACAACACACATCCTTCAATTTATACTTTTCATTCTAAAATATATATTTTAATGCAGTGATGGAAATTTACTCAGAAAGCAGTAAAACAGTACAGAAATATGATCCAATGAAATTGGGCTTGCCTGGAATAGAGTTTGAATGCTCGGCCTCGCTCGAAAATAGGCTCGGGTCGATTTGAGTGTTTTGTTCGGGTTCTGGAAATTATACTAAATTAATCTACTGCAATTTTATTAAATATGAGTTGCAATATCCAACATTTTCAATCGATCAGTTTTATCATTTAACGAAAGTGATGGTCATTTGTATATGCCATGCACTACATTACTACTTGCTGATCTTTTATGCATCTAGTGCAACTATTGATGCTATTAATAGTATGCATGCAGGTAACTCCTCCATTTCCATTTCTCCAAATTTTTCTCTTTTCTTTTCTTCTCCTTTTCTTCTCTTCTTCCTTTTCTTCTTCTTTTACCTCTCTGGCCTTCTCTCCTTTTTCTGTCTGCGGCCTAAGTTCATTCGGCCGAAGCCTTGGCTATTAGCTGGCCGAAGCCATTTGGCCTACTGGACTTAGCTCCACTCCCTCCTTCTTCTCGGTTTCCCCTCAGGCTATCATTTCTCTTGTCTGCTCACCTCCTCTGCCAATCTATCTCTCCTCTACTCACCTCATACTGCCGACTGCTACTCCTAGCTGCTACTCTCCAAGCCGAACTCCTCTAGCTCCTTCTACTGCACTAATATATTCTTGTTTATTCTGCCTGTTGGATTATTTTCAGTTTGAGCTTGACAGGTCTTGGTTAATGATGATTCAAGAAGCATGAGTGATATCTCTTGGTCTAGACCCTTAGTTCTCTACTGCTTATAGTACTAATTTTCTAGAACTAGATCAAGAGGTTGATTTGAATACCTTGTGATGGTGAGGATTGAGATGGGGTGGGTCTGTGATGGGAACGACTTGGCGAGGTGCTGGCAGTAGTGATGGAGATGTGGCCGATTCTTGTCTCCCTCTTGGTGGCTTGACTAGTTCCTCCTCCCTTGCTCCTGGCTTCTTGCTGGCTCAGATTGTGCTCCTCTTTATCATGGTCCTTGCTCCGGTTCTTGCTCTCTCTATCTCTCTCCTTGGTTGGCTTGGATTTGAAAAAGGGAAATGGGAATGGGGAATGCTGGCTGTGTTGCTTGCTTCTTGGCTGTTGGTTACTAGCTTGGGTGAGGAATGAGCAATGGGGCTGCATTTGGGTGCTGCTTCTTGGCCGAAACAATGCTGGGCACGCACTGGTTGGCTTTTGGTTGCAATGGAAAAGGAAGAAGGGAGCTAGCTGTGCTCTCGGTTGAAAAAATGGGCAAGGGGAGCAGCACTTGACTTGCTGGCTTGGGGAGATCGGGAGAATGTGGCTGGAGCTGGGTTCGTCTCCGGTTCCACCTCCGCCCTCCACCCTCCGCGCAGTTTGATTTGATCCGCCCAAGTCCTAACCGGTGCGGTGTGACTCCTCTTCTTGCGCCTGATTTGCCCGTCAGGTTGCGTGGACTCCTTCCTCCCTTCGGTCGCCTCCTCCTGGTTGCGACGCAACCGCGAACGCGCTGTGCTCGTCCGAGATACTACGGTCCACATGGCGAGGAACCCGAGCCGCACCCTCTACATAGGTGAGTCCCCTTGGTGTTTCCCTCCCGTACGATCGCCCATTTTAGTGTTCTTTTATTTCGGATTGAATTAGCTGCGTGGTCGCATTGAGCAGTTTGATCGATGTGTGTCTCGGTGGTTGATCGATCGATTATTTAGGTTGGCTCTGCGAACGGCTCTATGTTTGATCTGCCACTGTTCTTTGCTTACTGGATATGCGGATGCGATGGTATCCGTGGCTTTCTGATGCGGTCCATGGCTTGGTTTAGGACTGGGAAAAAGAATAGTTGTTTTTGAATAATTATTGATTCATTCCTTTTGGTTTTATAGTAGGTTTGTGGTGTAATCTTGTTTAGCTGTTGCTTTGTATGCTCCTGTGGTGTCACCGATTAGTGTTAGTATTTGTGATTATCGATTTGCTTAATTTCTGACGTCCTACCTCTGACTTCTAAGGCATGTTTGGTTCTACTTTGCCGGCGAAATGATTCCTCATCTTTCAATTTACTTTAGTAATGTTTAGCTATAGACTCATGTCATTAAGGGTTCCAACTGTAGATCGCCTTGCTAGAATAATCATATGATCAGAACCGTAAGCAGGCTCAAAGATTTTGTATCATGCTGCAATGTTTATGATCTTTTCTCAATAATAACAAACAATAATGTATAATCATCATATATGATTGAATTTCGTGCAAATAACAACTTCCCCGACATGGAGATACTGAACTCTTCCATTTTTTGTTACATTGGTTAATTTATAGCATTGGTGAATTTATAACTTCCTTGCAGCCAAAAATAAAAATGAACTGAACTGGACGATGAATGGTTCAGATTATATCAACTCATCACTGGCCTGACCATAGAATTCAAAAAAATTGTTTAAGTGGACTGAAAACTGAAGATTGCATCAGACACAGTAAAAAACAATTGAGTATGTGTTAGTACCAGCTTAAAATCAACAATTTCATGTCTTTGTCAACATCTGAACAGGATCAGTAAACTGTGATATGTGGATCAGAAGTTTCCCCGAGTAGCTAAGCTTCCCATAACTTCTAGACAAGCCAGCATATTATGAAGAAACCTAATTTTGTCCAGAAGGGTCCTTAGAATTGACCTGAGACCTAACCAAGTCCTCTAAAGTGAAGTTGAGTGTCTTAGTTGAACCTGACGCATTATTGATATGTTAGTGTCAGTAATATGTTAGCATATATGTCCTGAGAATGCTCACCTGACGCATTATTGATATCATGCCTGCAGTTGCAGGTGAAGGAAACAAGAATACTGCAATAAAATAACTTTCCAGTTCACAGCTTAACTCATTCATATTGCAAAAATGCAACTAGTTACCATATATGCTGATGAAATGATAATTGCTAAGTGCTTTAGATATTTTCCTATTTGGCGTGAACTAAGAACTACCCACAAAGGCACAAACAAACATGTTCTAAAAACTTGGGAGTCGGTTCTTTTTTTTTTGGTTATCACTAACCCCATTTTTAGTTCTTGAGAAGTCAAGGAAGCTCCCTAGTAATATAAAAGAATGTAGTTAATACTGATAAAGAACACGTCTTGCACAAGAACATACTACTTGATTTAAAACTACAACATATTATCTTGCATAAGCATCGGTTTCATCAAGCAATTCACATGCTTTACTATTTTCTTATCTGTATGTTCTGGCACACTTAAAGGTCCCTCGTGTAGATTGGCGAACCCTCACAGCTACACAGCCTACACCTCATGTATTGATGTTCAGTGTGAAGCAAATTTTGAGATCCGTATAAATCTTATGACTCTTTCCGCCTAAAATAAGATTCCAGAAACGAGCAACACTGCGTGTTATACATCATGGATGCATAAAAAGATGCATTACAAGATGAATGTGTCTTTACCATGCAACTTCTGTATTCTTTATTTTTTTTGGCCTGATTAAGAGCTTACCATGCAACTTCTGTATTCATTTTTTTTTGCCTGATTAAGAGCTACAAGTAAACACGAAGGTTGGAAAAACTAAAAAGTTTAGTAAGTTATAACCAACTCCACTACAACCTTTCGGTCATGGGAGAGATACACAGCGAACTCCAATGTCCAAAATCCCGAATCTCTAATCCCACCGATTAACTTACATACACATATACGCAGCTATATATACACTACGAACACTGTAGCACTAATCCAACTGATCTAAATACCAGATCTATCGAAATCTACTTTCCAAACGATTCGATCGCCGAGAATGCTCACAAACCCGCTGTGTGAATGATTCAAAAGATGATAGCAAATATTCCTCAAATATTCTGCTCGGAATCCAACTGGGAATTAAAAGCCATATTGCTTAGACTAATCTTAGGCCAACATGGGCTTGAGATTGAAAGAATCAGCAGCTATCTACGGTTAACATTCTGAATAGAAGCCATCATTCTAGCAAAACTCGCCATGTGCGGCAGGGCCTACTGGTTGAAAAACTCGATCGATGCTCAGTTACCAACCGTGCACAAGCGGAGAAATCGGAGGAAAAAAAGGCTCCAGAAATGGCAACTGGAAAGTATTATCAGACGAGAACGAGAGGCAGCTAGCGCGCAGGGGAGCATCTACAATACCTTCGAGAGACGTGGATGGGCGAGAGGTGGCCGGAGGCGTCGTGCGCCGCGAGCCCCAGCGGATGGGCGAGGGGAGGTGGCGCATCGGAGGGGGCCGGAGGCGGCGCGTCAGAGGGGGGCGTAGGCGGCTCGCCGGAGAGGACGGGAGGCGGCGCGTCGGCGGGGGAGGGGAAGCGGTGTACCGTGCGGCGCGTTGGATTGGAGACAGTGGGGGGCGGCTGGGGCCTGGGGATTTAGGATTTAGCAACGGAGGATTTAAGGTTTTTTTTTTTTTTATGTAACTCGATTAACTCGTTAACTCGCTCGATAACTCGTTTGCTCGGCTCATTTAACTCGTTTTTCTAACGAGTTCAAACTCCACCGACTCGACTCGTTAAGAAACGAGTTCGAGCCGAGTCGAAGTCGAAGTTTTCGAAGTACTCGCTTAACTCATGAAGTTTCGAGTTTTTTTTCCACCCCTAACCAGGCCTGGCACACGAATTAAAGTTGGACATTATATCAGGGATAGAGATTTCAGAGGAGAATCTGGGTGGAGAAGAAGAAGGAGACAGAAGAAGAAGAACAGAAGAACACGAGAGAAGGAGGAGATCAATCCATTTTTCTATTCAAGTCTTCATCGTATCGTTACATGGCCTTTTGTAAACCCACAACTCACGCCACTTCCCGACACACATCCACCAGACATTACTTACAACTCAAGAATTTCACGAAAACATCATATCATCATCTTTGCATCCACAGCCGTTCACGCCAGTTGATCAAGTCTCCATTGTCGATCTTGTTTCAACCGTCGCGCCTTCACTCCCGCCAGGCCCTGTCTTCCCGCGCGATCCTTCCTTCTCCCGAGCCACCGTCCTGACACAGCCACATTCTCCCGATCTCCCCAATCCCCATCAGGAAATCTCGCCAATTCCCAATCCGCTTTCCTCGCTCGGTGCCTCCTATCGCATGAAAACGCCAGCACCGAACGGGGGATGTTGGAACTTAGGGCGGGCCTGCCTGCTTCACATTCCGATTTTACATTAAATCTAAAATTTATAGATTAAAATAAAATGAGTTAAGTTTATATTTTTAGTATAAAATATAAATAAGATGATCAATCTAAACACTCTTAATGTACTCATAGCTCCAGCTTCATGAATCTAGTGAAGCTAAAATTTTCAGCTTCACCAGATTTTCAGAATCTGGAGAAGCTGAATCCCTGCCAAACAGGTCCTTAGGAACCGAAGGTTCCTTGTGCGGCTGTACAGAACCGAATTTTTTTATTTAATATTAATTTAAAATCTTTTTTTTCAAAAATAATCGATAGAAAGAAAAAATAACAAAAATGCCATCACGTCGCCCTAGTATGGGGCGATCTAGGCGATAGGAGGTACCCCGACGGCGTCTAACGGCGAAATTTGCAAATTTTATTTAATATCGCTGGTCGCCCGATTCTGAGGCGATAGGGCCAGCAATATTTTTATTTAATATTTGTTTTAAAGTTTTTTATATAATCAATGGAAAAAAATAACCTACTGTAAAAATGTCAGAAGGCACACTGCCCGAGGTAAATATCGTCTTAATATGGGGCGATCGCCCCATATTCAGGCGATATCTACCCTTTATAACCTTCGTTTTCGCTCGCGGTCTCACAAAGCCAGCAGCGAAAGAAGAAGAAAGAAAATAAGAGAGAAGGGAAGGAGAGAGAGGAAAAAATAAGAAGTACAGGATCAATAAAAAATGCCGAAGCGTGCAAGTGGAAAGGGAAATGGGAAAGTAAAGGAAGAGGGAAGCGCCTCAAACTGGCCACGCAACGTTGCGTACTAGGACCTCTTCCTACCTTGTGGGGTTGTCTCACCGATGTGTCTGTGCGGAGATCCTTGCAGACTTGTCCGCTCTTGGAAAATTCCAATTTGGAAGAGGAGGTATTAGAAGTGCCGAAACTACGCATTCGACCCGCTGGAAAAGAGTCTGAAGAATCGCCAGCTAGTAACAATCATACGTGTTTCATAATATTTCTACATGAAACTTTACTAATTTATGTTTCATGTAGTCGCCTCCGCCGATGTGTGAATTTGAGCAGTGGTTTGATATGGAGATCGGCCCCGAAGACCAAAAGTTCCTTGATTAAAGCATCCAAGATGAGGAGTTCAAGCGGCAGCTTCAAGCGCAATGTGACGCCGCACACAAGGAGGCACATCGAAAGGAAGCACAAGAGGACACCGAGAGATAGAGGAAATGAGAGAAGGCACGTCGTACCAGAGAAACTCTACCGGAGGCATGAGCGAAAGGGAAGTGGTCTCGATCCACTTAGTAGATGTGAAGTTGTAACCATTATTTTCCTGGTTCGTGATGCGCATCCTAATTTTATGTCATAATAAAGAGTGTGGCTACTTTATTTTCCGCAGTAACTTCTGATTTGAGAAATCGTGCAACTTAGGGGTATAGGTATGGGGGAGCTTCACCCGTACCCGTTCCGCTCGATTACCCACCACCTTCTATTGACATATGGGATAGAACAGACGCCCAATTAGTCCCTTGATCCCCAATTTGTGGTACCCTATTTCAGTAATTGTTGAATTTGAGTATATGTGTCGTAGGTGTGAAAACCAAACACGAACGAGGGGGTGGACGTCGGTAGCTTAACTGCCAAAGATCCACGAGTGAAAATGACACGGGGTTTATATACTGTTCGGGGTCCGAGAGGACCTCCCTACTCTGTCGACGAGCCTCGGGGTTAGCCTCCGGAGAGCGGGGCCCCGAGGGCTCGTCGGCTTTGAGTGTTCCATTATATTGCTCCGAGAGCTCCTTACAAATGAGAGGGGGGGTATTTATAGAGTTCATGATCTGCACAAATGACCAAAATACCCTCAAGAACGACTAGCCTATGGATACAAAAAGAGGGTAGCGTCGTCTTTTGGTGCAAATGACCAAATACCCCTTATAAGGATAACTAGTCTATTAGTACAAGTGAGGGTAGTATCGCCCTCTGTGTGGCATGCGATCTCTTGATCTGTATGTTGCCTTCGCTCGGTAGCTCTTCGATATTCTCCAACAAGAGCCACTCGCCTTGCACCGAGGAAAGCGCCTGGAAGGGGTAGTGTTAAATGACATGCATGCTTACGAGGTCAGGGAGAAGCACCGAGCTCGGTCATGCCGTGAGGACTATCCGTAGCAAAACTCTGTGCTTAGCCAAAACTTCATGCCGAACGAATCTGAAGCCATGGCGAATTCAACACTTAGGCAATCGCGAATTTGGGGCCATGGCAAACCGAGTGCTATCTTGGACTGCTTTTATTTATGGCCTCTTGCCTTCCATGAACCTCGTGCCGCCCATATCAACTCCTTGGCCGTAGCCCATCTAGCCACACTACTTTAGGCAAAGACTGAAAGCTCGCTTTCTCTTACCTTAAAGTCGCCTGCATCAGCCTTCATCGCTTCAATGGACATGGTCCTGCACCAAAAGCATGAACCACTCTTGGGGTATTTAACCTTTGCTCTCATCGCATCAATCCCGTGAAGAGGGGCTGTTTGGCGCAGACGCGACGCAGTGGGGAAGCAGCGGTCTCACGGCGAGCGCAGAAGCCTTCCTTCTTTCCTTGATTGTGGCTTCCTCCTTCTCCGCCTTCATGATCGGCGACAATCTGCTTCGGGAGCACGACGGTCTTTGGGCGCTAAGGACCGAACACTACAGGCGCAAGTGCAAGGCGCAAGCGTCGGGCGCAGGCGCAGCGCAGACGATGCCGCCAGGCGTAGGGCGCAGCGCCGAAGCTTCCGGCAGCAGCGCAAGATGACGCCGGGCGCAGGCGATGCCGCCAGGCACAGTGGCCTTGCGCTGGGCGCCGGCCGGTGCAGGCGCAGGCGCAGCGCCGAAGTTCGGCCGGTGCTGGGGAGCGGATTGGGCATTACCCGCAAAGGCGCGGTGCAGCGCTAGGTGCTTACCGAAAAGGCGATGACGCCGGGCGCAGGCGTAGGCGTATGATGCCGCCAGCGGTCTGCAGGCGCAGGCGATGCCACCGTGTATGCAGCCTCGTAAGAGCGCAGGCGGCAGGAGACACAGGCGTTTGGCTCGGGACATCCCGCCATGAGTGTTGGGCGAGAAGGCATGGCGCAGGCTGCTCCTTCATGGTTGTTGGTGCGGGCGCAGGGCGAGGTGGTGTGGCGCAGGGCGCTCCTTAACGTGAGCGCATGCCACAGGGGAGCGGGCGCCGGGTGCTCGTACTCAGTTGGCCGCAAAACAGGGTCACGCGAGGATTTATGCACAAGGTGTGGTGCGCCTAACTCTCCGAGGTTGGGAAAAATTCGACGCCACTCTTAACTCATGGGCCACTTGCCTGACCACGAATTTGGGGCCGAACCGAATTTTTCCTAGAACACGAATTTCACCATGGTGCAACAAAGTAAACCTACTTTCCTCTTCAGCTTTTTCTAAAAGCTGCTCCCCACACTGGCTTCACTGTTTCAATAGGCTCGGTCAAACGAAAGCAAGCAGAAGCCTTTCTTGGGGTATTTAAACCTTCCGCAGCGATCAGTCTCGTGAGTCGAGAGGGGGGATTCGGTCCTGGGCTTATGCCCGCAGGCAGAGAAGAGCATCAAACTTGAAGGTAAGCAGAGGTGGTCTTCCCCTATCAACTGGCCACGAATCTCTTCTCCCCTCATGTCCATAGTCGACCAGACGGAGGTCATATCATGGACACATCAAAGCCGGCACTAAACGTAGAGCATAAGCCCAAGCGGCACCAGGCGTGGATGCGCCGTAGAGCACGGCAAGGCCGGGGGCACAGAGCACTTCCGCCAAGATGCGGTTAAGCGCGCAGGCGCCGAGGCACAGCCAAGCCGGGCACAGAGCGCAGGCGCTAAGGTGCAAAGCCAGACAGGTGCCGAGGCGCAGGCCGCTGGCACATGGGAGCTAAGGCAAGCCAACCGGGCACAGAGCGCTTGGCGCTGGGCCGCAGAAGCCTGAAGACAGGCGCTGGCGAGGCGATGGCGCCTGAGGCGCAGTTGCCATTGGCGCTGGCTCGAGGCGGTTTGCCGTAGGCGCTGGCGTTGAGACGCAGCCCAAAGACAAGGCGCGATGGCGCTCGAGGCGCAGTTTGCGGGCGCAGGCGCTGGGCGCCGAGGCGCAGTTTCGCAAGGGCCTGTGGCCCGAGATGCGTGGCACAGGCACAAGGCACATGGCGCCGAGGCGCCGGGCACATGGCGCTGAGCTACGGCATGGGCGCAGGCGCCGAGGCGCAAAGCCGCAAGTGGTATGCAGAGCGCAGCGCCGAGGCGCAGGCGCAAGACAGGTGCCGCAGGCGCCAGGCAGTCTTGCGGGCATGTGAAACCGAGGCGCAGTCGCGAAGCGCAGGATGCACTAGTTGATTGTAAAGACCACACATGCTCTGCCGTTGGACGTTGCCGCGTGGGCGCTAGAAAGCCAGACGCTCTTGCTTTGAGCAGGGCTCTCTGCCATGATCTTGGCACGTCCCACTCGAGCGCCAGCCTGCACGGGGGCTTGGGCGCAGAAACGCGATGTGCAGGGCGCCCACTCGAGCACGACGCAGGGCGCTTCTGCACAAGTCTTGGCTGAGAGGGCGTAGGTACATGCTCCCTTGCATGGATGTGGAGGCCAGAAGGGTGTTAGCGTTTAATCTTGTTGCATGCACATGTTAATTAGTTTGGTTGAGTCATTAGTTGCCTGATCAGTTTGAGTACTAGAATGTGGCGTGCGCGGTGCACTGCATGTGTGACTGGTTCCTGCCTGTGTGCGTGCGTTGTGAGTAGTAGCATGAGAATCATTGAATAAGTGCTTGAGAATAGGTCTAGATATGCATGCAACTGAATGTGTGCAGGTGTGCATGCATGCATTAGTTGGAGTCATGTGCTAGATGCTAAGTTGGCGTATTTAGCTTGCAAAAATAAGATGAATAGGAACAAAACGACGCAAGTCGAGTTGTGTCTCTGGTGTTCCCTGTATTTTATCTTCATAGAGCTTAGTAGCACAAGAGGATAGAGGTTCTCTCCGTGTACTCCTGTGGGCACGAGCACGGGTTCGAGGGATCCATGCAAGGGCACCCATGACACAGCCACACAAGTGCTCGCGAGGGGCGAGGCCTCCGCACGAGACAATAGGCCCGAAGGATCTTTGTGAGGACACCCATGACTTAGCCATATTTTGTCTTTATGAACATGTGGGTGCCCAAGATTTTGTCAAATTCTCATACTTCCCTTCCTTGGCCTTATTGGACATCACCACCACTGTTGCTTCCTTGGGGGCGAATAGAGCAGGTGCGGGCTCTAGATGAAGCTCGAGCACTGAGCGTGGGGCGCAGCTGCAGGCCTACGTCTGTTGTAGGGCATCGACTATGGGCACCAGTCGAGGGCGCGAGCCCCAACCCTCAGGAGAGTCCAAGTACCGCAACAGGAGCTTGCCATTGGGCCACTTGGGATCCTCGTCCTTGAAGTATATACAGATCAGGAGAGCTCCCCTAGCCAGCCCCCTTGACGAAGCATGTCGACGTGTATGTGCGCAAGTAGAGCTTGACGTCGATGAGTCAGCATTTCATTTGTAATGATGAGCTTGGCAACATAGCACCCCTTGCGGAGGTCACGGACCTTGTCGGAGTGGATGGCGCCAAACTCCTTGGCGTAGTCGGTGTTGACATTAATAAGGATATTATTCATACCGCCGGGATGGCCCTTGAGGAGGCCCGAAACCAACAACTGTTCATCATGCCCATGAGGCCCGAGTTGACGCTTCTTTGACTTGATGGAAATGACAGTTTTAGACGCCATCCCTTTGCCAGAGAGACAATCCGAAGAAGGTAGGAGGCCGACTAGATTCTTGCGGAGATGAATGTCCCCGAACATGAGGTACATCGGGAGGTAGGTATCTCTGATGGCTGGGGATGCAACAACATTGTCAATATTCCAGTTTTGGAAAACTCTCCGAGGTTTATACAAATTTTGGGGCTCGATGCTGCATGGGTGCTTCACACGAGAAGCGTTTGTGTGAGCCATAAGGCTTGTGGCATACTTGCGAGGGCACCCATGATTTATCCAACTTCTAGCTCCACTCGGATGAAAGCTTCCCACGAGGACGTGTGACAAATTGGCACATAGTTTTGCTAGCTCGACAATTGTTGTGCTCAAGTATGGAAGCGGAATACGATGGACATGCCAAATACTTGAAATAGGACCGAGTGAGCGATGTGCGAGTGCTCAAGGCTTGTCACCATGGCAAGGTCTTGGGTGTCATGGTGTCTTCTTGTTGGTTGCACCACTAGCCTCCCTATCCCTGGATGTGACAGTGGAAGCATTGAGGGACAAGTGAGATAATATAACTAATACTTTAGTAGTGATTGCCCCTGATTGCTAAGGGGAGCCCCCTGGGAGACTAAACCATGGAGCAGAGGTGCTCATCAGGTTAAGTTATAAACACCGCATGGCCACAAAGGGGTGAAGGTTTTGAGGTGCTCATTCGCGAGGTGTCTTAAGATTGAGTCATGGAGCACAATCGTGGAGCGCTTGTGAGACTAAGTCATGGAGCACCTTTAAAGAGCCGTAAGGAGGCACAATAATCTTTTGCCACCAAAAGCTCTCGAGAGGCAAACTCCCTACACGACCCTGCCCCATGCCCCTGATGGGCGAGCAAAGGGTTCTTCACTGGATCATCTCACTAGTTCACACGCATGTGAATTAATGAGGAGTATGCTTGGCATTGCACAATAGCTTTCTGTTGCGGAGTCCAAAGCCGCTCACAACATGAACTTACTGAGTACCAATGTCTGTGGCCCCTGTAAGGGGCATGCTGTGGCATTCACAAAATATGTGAGCATCATAGCCATTTGGCCCTGTAGATAGGGGCTTTCTCAACAAGATTAGGGGTGCATGAGTGTGATTAACCTTTGCCAAGTCATGGAGCAAGGCAAGGGGTGACCCGGAGGTCGTTTCAAGACATGGCCCGGAGGCTACAAAGGGACTAATCCTTAGCACATCCATTAACTTGGGCCCTAGGCCCAAGTTGTCACTAATGCCCTGGGTCCAGCAGGACATTAGCCGCCATGGTGGGCGCGACGGACGCCCAGGCCACTTTGGACTTTTGTTTAGGGGAGACCACGGGGGTCGTGCGCCCTATGCACCGCAAGGGTGAAATCCCATACAAGAGAAATGTATAAGGACCGCCATGGTGGAGGCGATCGACGCCAAGCCACCATGGACTTTGCTAGGGGAGACCATGGGGTCGTGGCGCCTATGCACCGCAAGGTGAAATCCCATATAAGAGAAATGTATAAGGACTGCCATGGTGGAGGCGACGGACGCCCAAGCCACCATGGACTTTTGCTAGGGGAGACTACGGGGGTTGTGCGCCCTATGCACCGCAAGAGTGAAAATCCTATACAAGGAAAATGTATAGGAGCCATGATATACAACATGGCTTAGATGTAAAGCTTGCGAGCTTGTCCATACTTCATGCGCGCTTCATTTTCTTGTCTTTGAAAGTTAAAATGCGACAAGAGTCCGACCCCAAAACTGAGAAGGTGCAATAAGGGCCTTTGTACTTTGGATGAAGTTTTCCCTAGGCTCTTCAGGGAGGATAGCCTCTGTGCAATTAGTCTTTGGATGAGCCACTGAAGTGCAATGTAGTACCGACAAAAGCTGTAGAAGTCCCTCTATCCACTTAGTGAAATAATCCACAGCTACCGCCACATGCTCATAGCCCCCCTCGGCCGGTGGAAATGGTTCAAACAGGTCCATTCCCCATCGGGCGAAAGACCAGATGATTGGTATAGAGTGGAAGGAGTATGGTGGTCGGATTCCATCTTTTGGCATCCTCCACATGACTTGAGGTTGTTGATAACATCTTGCACCATTATGGGCCAATAGAAGCCCTGATGTAATACTTTTGTTGTTGTTGCCCTTGGCGTGATTTAGGGGCTACAGAGGCCTTCATACACATTTACAAGGAGCAAGATGCCTTCTTCTCTTACGATGCACGTGATTAAGACTGATGCTCCACGCTTGTAGAACCTTCCTTTAAGGACTACATATGACTTAGCCTGGGATAGCAGCCTATGAGCCATTATTGCTTCTTCAAGTTCCTCCTCCCCCTGAAAGCATTTGAGGATGGGAGTCATCCAAGTGGGAGGCAAAATCGAAGCCGCATTGTCCTCGAGAGGTAACTCGGGGTATGATATTTCCTCCTTCATTGATGGCATAGTTAAAACTTCAAAGAAGACTTCTGTAAGGGGGGACTTTTGAGAGCCCGCGGCTCGGGCTAGACTATCCACCTGATAATTTTCTCCTTGAGGAATCTGACGAACCTCAAGCCCAACAAAGTGGTGTTCCATCTTTCGTACTTCCTTTAAGTACCTAGCCATTCTAGAGTTGAGGTACTCACATATTTTGCCATGGTATAGGAGTAGCCCCCCGATCCCTTCATTGAACAATCATAGCGGCTAAAAAGGAACCCTGTTTGATACTGCAGCATGAGCGAGTGGGGGGAGGCTATATGGGTTCCCCCCTTGATTACCCTGCTTTGGGACTGCTTCCACGGCCATGCCCGCGAGGGGAGGGGAACCTCTCACGTCGATGACGGTGGTGATGAGACTCCTTAGAGCTGGGAGAGCTTGAGGCTTGTCGAGGGCGACGACGATGTCCACGTCCAGGAGAGCCAGAGTACTCTCGCTAACAAGCGGCTTGAGCAGGCCAGGAGACCCCAGATTCAGCTTCCCTTCCCCCAGAATGATGCCTGTGCTGGCGGGGGATGATAGTGATGACTTGGTGAAGGAGAAGCATGACTGGTGGCGGCGGAGTGGAAACCGCTCCCACCCCTGCGACTGTGCCGAGCGCGATGGAGGCCCTTCGAGCTTTGAAGGTGTTCGAGGGTAACCGCAGCACTGGGGACTATACGAGGGAGCGGCTACCTCGGTCCAAGGGACTCTTCACATCTCGCCTGAAGGAGGTGCTTGTGGCGACGGCCTAGGATTCCCATCCTTGGGGATGCAAGCTCAGCCTTGGATTTGGTGGTGACGGTGCAAACTCAAAGTGATTCTTGAGCCTCTCGTGCCCCGCACTCGTGAACACTTAGGCCGAGGGCGGTGGTGGTAGCGTAAGAAATATAGATGTCCACCATGAGAACGGTAAGAGGCCATCATGTATTCCATAGTTTGCCTCGCGGTCGCCTCCACCATATCTTGCCACTTACTTACATCCAAGACTTCAGGAATGAGGGTAGGCTCTAGAGCCCCTGGCCCCCACAGGAGCGAGGGAGCCACGAACCTCGCGCCCCGAGCCCAGGGCACCCTGCTGGAGGGAGGATGCTGCGGTCGAGAGCTCTGGGATTTGAAGGACGTTGTTGACCCCAGGGTGAACGGCACCGATTTCTGAGGGCAGTGTGCGCCGGGGTTCCACCGGGGAGGATGACCATCCTCGTGCTCCTTGTGCTTCGAGGCTAGAGGAGGCTTAGAGTATTTCTTGGTAGGAGCCATAGCCTTGTACAAGTTAGCTACGGTCTCCACGGACGGCGCCAATGTCGTAGGTGTGAAAACCAAACACGAACGAGGGGGTGGACGTCGACCGTTTAACGGGCCAGCGTCCACGAGAGTGAAAATGACACGGGGGTTTTATACATGTTCGGGGGTTCGAGAGGACCGCCCTACTCCTGTCGACGAGCCTACGGGGGTTAGCCTCCGGAGAGCGAGGGCCCGAGGCTCGTCGGTTTGAGTGTTCCATTATATTGCTCCAGAGCTCCTTACAAATGAGAGGGAGGGGTATTTATAGAGTTCATGGTCTGCACAAATGACCAAAATACCCTCAAGAACGACTAGCCTATGGATACAAAAAGAGGGGTAGGCGTCGTCTTTTGGTGCAAATGACCAAATACCCTTATAAGGATAACTAGTCTATTAGTACAAGTGAGGGTAGTATCGTCCTCTCTTTGGCATGCAGCCTCTTGATCTCATATGTTGCAATCGGTAGCTCTTCGATATTCTCCAACAATATGTATGTTATTTGTCTATATGTATTATTTTAATTATTATTCTTATGTACATTTGAAATTTTGAATCATTAATAATAATTCTTCAATCCACAGAATTAGTTAATAGCCACAATTTCATCAAAAAGATTGTATTAGTTCCATAGCTCATTAGCTCCTCATGCCATTTAGTTGAAAAGATTACTGATAGTAGCGTGTAAACGGGTATACCTGCGGGTATCGGGTACCCTCGGGCGACGGGTATGGGCGAGATTCTTCGCCTGCAACCCTTAACGGGTATACCCACAGGGGAGATTTTGGTTCGCGGGTATGGGTATAGGCGAGCACTACCCGTATCCGCCGCACCCGATTGCCATCCCTACTGGTGGTGTAGACTAGCTGCCCCTTGGAGAGTGTGTGGGAGGAGGGAGCTGGCCTTGAGGAGGGCATATAGTCTAGTGGCCACCCAAGGATGGCAATGACAACATGCAAGGCGAGAGGAGGGAGTGGCTGGGGAGGAGATGAGCAAAGGGAGAGGAGGACTGGGAGCGAAGTGGCGACGACTAGGCAAGGTAAGTGGGTAGGGGAGATACAACAAACTCTGTGTGTGTGGATGTTCGAAGCCTTTATTACCCCCAATGCATTTTTATTGTGGAATTGGCCCCGAGTGCATCGCACCTATTTGCACTTTTGACCTCTAAAAGTCTCTTGCTGCGGTATGGTCCCGCAGAAGATTGGTGTCACTACGGCAACATGCATAAAGCATGGGAGGATGGCCATGTAGAGTGGTAGGATGACCTACTACGGTCGTATAGCACAATAGGTTACCTGCTGTAGTCTGGTAGCATGGCAAGAGATCCTATTACAGTTTGGTAGCTCGGTATACGGCAGCTGTAACCAGGGTTAAGGGGGAGCTAAATCTAGAAAAACAAACAGGAGGGGACCAAATTAAGGAAAAACGACAACGAAAAGACCAAATCTGGACTAGCCCCGAGGTGTTATTGTAGAGGGAGGAGGGGGCCGGGAGAGGGTGATTAGTGGTGCCTTAATTATTAAGCACTTATTTATGGTGGAAAATAACTACAAATTTTCAGCCATCCGATTGACACTACATCACGTTCTAGATTTAGAGACAGAAAGCTGTCAGTAAAACTTGACTTTCACTGTCACATGGTCTGTCGGTAAAAGTCTGTGACAGAGAGTCTGTCGCTAATTCCTATAAACAGTGACATTTTGTCTGTCGGTAATTCTATAGATATATAGCAACATAGTGCGTGTCGGTAATTTCATATCTATAGTCAGATCGTCTATCGCTGATACTAGACACATCAAAAACCCGAAATAATTTGGCATATCGCATTGGAGACTCAGAAAAAATTTCACGTGGGCGCGTTGGCGCCAGTTCAACCGACCCGCGCCACATTTTCAGCTGGCCCGCAAAAGCAAAACCCTAGCTATTAATTTGTCCCGTCCCCCACAGCCGCCGCGCCCAGCACTCCGCGCCCTAGATCTGCCCGTCCCACACCCTCTCCCCCACAGCCGCCGCCCAGGACTCCGCACGCGCCCGCCCCTCCGTCGCACCCTCCTTCCCCACAGCCGCTGCACTGACGTGGTTCGCCCCTCGCGTCTCCCTTCCTAGCGGCGGCGGCACCCACACAGACATAGTCGCCGCCCTGTCCTCGCTCCGCCGCCGAGGTATGATTTCCACATGGTATTCTAGGGTTTCGCCGATAAGAGACGAGACAAGTCGATCCTTACTTCTAGGGTTCCCCTGGATGTGGCGTGGGTTGCTGTGGTGTTGATTTTGTTTTGTGTGGGCAGGAGGAGGAGGTGACGGTGGAGAGGGCGGCGGCACAGGTCACCCCCAGGTACTAGCCTAGAGGATCAAAGAAGAGAACCGAGTAATTTACCACAGAGCAGCAGCCGCCCCCGTTCTGCCTCTTCCCCGTCCGCGCCTTCGGCCTCCCCAGCTCGCCGCGCCGTTGCTCGTACTCGCTGCACGCCTGATCCAAATAGATTTTCTTTTCATCTTTCTGCAATTTGGATTGCATAAAATTTTCTTTTGTGTTGGCTTTTGAGCTGTAGGTGAGGAAAGAGAAGCTAGGGGACAGAATCACTGCGCTCCAGCAACTAGTCTCGCCTTTTGGAAAGGTATTAGTTCTTTCTGTTCTGCATTAATTTGCTATACATCTGTCCTCCCCGTTCCAATTACCGGAGAGAACAAGTGCTTCCGAGTCAGAGTCTTCAAATTCGTTTTGGTTTCAGTTTGCTTAAGTGTCCATATTAGTGCCGGATTAGGAATAGTATCAGGAAAGGACAAGTATTGCTGTCTGGTATCGGTCTCTGTAGAGTTCAGTCCAGTATTCCGAGTCGAATTGATGTATGTAAATTGTTGAGTATAAGTATTAGCCATATCAATGAGAAAAGCAGTGAATTCTGCAACCAAAACACGATTTGAGCAATACGAAGTGCTGAACCAGTGTTACATTATTGCCATCAAGATCATTAGCTGCAATACGATTTGAGCAATATAAGTATTAGCCGCGGATGGAATTTGAAGATCATTATTGCCATCAAGAGATATATAATTCCATCCATTCTATTTGATTGTCATCTGCATATATATATTATGGTTAACTAAAAGGTAGTAAGTAGTTCACTTGGCATAATGTGACTAGTTCTCACATCCAAATCCCAGTGATGCGGCCCTAGTTGCATCTACAGCACTAATTCAAAGTTCTGAATTACCGGAAAGCAGTTTATGCATGAGTTAGTTGGAGGCTTGTGCTTGGTATGCAAGAAGCCATGAGTTAGCCAGCGGCGTGGGATTGACGAGCTGAATCCAGATAATACAAAGAACATGTCTTCTGTTTCTGTTCTGATTTGGATTGGCCAAATACTGATCCAACTTTATGCTTAAAGTCTACCCTTTTTCTGATGCATAGTGTCAAACCGAGCTGAGTTACCATGATGCCAAATGACAATGCACTATGCATTTATCATGGCATTGTAGTGTCCAATGATATATTGTGCCATAACTTATGATATTATCTTTTTTTTTCATTGTTGTGATATGCAATTTGTGGTAATTTATTGAAAGTTTGGAAAGAATTGTTCTCTATGCTACTATCTGCCTAGTTGCTACATTTACAAACATGGTCTCACTGTGTTTGAGCAATATACAAGTATACAAGCTGTCAAATTGATTTGAATTTTCCAAAATTGCCCTTTTGTAGCAATTGCTGACAGAAGAATTTCCAGAAAATACATACAGGAGATTTTTGCTTGGGGACCGAGGCCTAGTGAAGACAAACCTTTGACTAAAGTTGCGTTTGACTAAATCAGGTAAGAATAGTTATATGTTAGTTGTGGGTTTTTAGGCTGTGAGCCTGTAACCCTTCTTCATAGTTCATACCTTAGTTAAATTACTATTTAATCTATCCAGTTTGTGTGAGGGCTCTGTTTTCTTGTCATTTTGTTATCCCCTTCTGTGAGCTGTCACTAAGCTATCCTTTCTAATCTAGAACTGCAAAGTTGTTTAATTAATCCCTCTCACTGGTAACTTATGACTCTAGCAAAATGGAGTGAGAACACTGAATTCACAGTGAGGAGTGAGGACAGTCTCAGAACTGAAAATACAGGGAGGGGAGGTTAAAAAGAAACTAAAGGTAGATATAGAAATGAACTGAAATAAGTAATCAGAAACATTTAATTATTTAAATAAGTAAAAAAAAGTTTTGGGTCTGTCAATTTTGGCATTTTGCAACTGTTAATTGGCTGCATATTCAACTGAGATAACTTAGCATGTTTGCTTCTTTCAAAACTGAGATAATATTATAGCTCTAGTACCTGTTACTTTGTGCTTGGCTGCTACCTCTAGTAAAGAAGCATGGGTACTCTTCAGATATAGCTGTTTGTTTGCATAAATACATGGATGTTTGCTGCTACAGTAGATAAAATGAGCAAGTTTTTGTAGTTCATGTGTTATCCTGTAGTTTAGCTTTACTCAAGAATTATATAACCTTCTGCTACTTAATGGAATCTTTTGTAATCATGACAATTTCTAATCTATATAATTACTGATGTTACCTTATGGAGTATATGTTTTTATCTGTTGAAAGTATTAGCAAGAATCTTGCAGTGGTTAGTCATCTGTTATAAGTGCTTAAAAAATGGAAAATTAATTTTATCGTCACCACATCATCCAAGAAAAGCTTTGTCTCTGGTAAAAAAAGAGTTTGTCGGTAAAGTTTTGTCTGCATCGGTAAAAGTAGCAAATCAAAGGCAAACAAGATATGTTGGTAAGATTTGTCTGTCGCTAAAACCTTTACCGATGCGGGACTTACACCGCACCTTTTTTTGTCAAGAAAAGCTTTCTTGATAGACATCTTTGCCGCTATAGGTGGCTTTTAGCGACGGACAAAGTCATGTCGATATATTTAGGGCATGGTGTAGTGTGAGTTTGACGGATGGCCACGATGCTCCGAATTCAGAAAATTTATTGCACAAATTATAACTAATTAATTTCTTAATTCTGAATCCGATTGCGCCTTTTATATTATTAGTATAGAAAATGCAATTATTTGTAAACTAATTAATTTCCTGAACAAAATGGTAGTTTTATTTTTTTTTTCCGGGCTCGAACCCAACCGACACCAACAAGATGGGCTGGGTTCGTACTTGATAAGCAAGCCTAGCTAGGGTTTTGGTCGCAACTCGCAAGCATCAATCCAGTCCCCAGAAGTCCCGATCCCACCGGTAGCGTGGAGTAGCCGCCGCCTCGGTCACCGCCGGCGCGGAGAATGGCGAACCGCACGGATCCGCTGGCGAGGAGCATCCATGGCACAAACCCTCAGAACCTGGTGGAGAAGATCGTGCGGTCCAAGATCTACCAGAGCACCTACTGGAAAGAGCAGTGCTTTGGCCTCACGGCGGAGACGCTCGTCGACAAGGCCATGGAGCTGGACCACACCGGCGGCAGCTACGGCGGCAACCGCAAGCCCACCCCCTTCCTATGCCTCGCACTCAAGATGCTCCAGATCCAGCCCGACAAGGACATCGTCGTGGAGTTCATCAAGAACGAGGACTACAAGTATTTCCCACCGCCCAAACTGCCTTTTTTTAATGTTGATTCCTTTAGGTAGTGTTAGTTCTCCGGTTTAACTAACACATTCTTCCTGTTCCTGTAGGTATGTTCGGGTTCTTGGGGCGTTCTACCTGCGCCTGACCGGCACTGTCGCCGACGTCTACCAGTACCTCGAACCGCTCTACAACGACTACCGCAAGATCAGGCAGAAGCTCAGCGATGGAAGTATGCACCCGATTTACATTCTCTATATTATAAGATGGTTACACTGCCAATGAGATGTGTGGGTTGTCGATTTGGGGTTGCACTGATGCGGTTGTTTTATACTCTTTTGCCCTGTATTTTGCGGGGTTTCCTTTCAGAGTTTACGCTGACGCACGTGGACGAGTTCATTGATGAACTTCTGACCAAGGACTACTCCTGCGACACTGCCCTCCCCCGCATCCAGAAAAGGTCTGTTATTTCAGTCCCATTGTTGAGTTAGCCTTCTGCTGTGCACTGGAATTTTATCTTGTTTGCCGCATTTTTCATTGGCATCGTTTCTTTTTACACGGAAACTGTCCCATTTTCCATTAACCAACAGAAACACTCTTTACAAGAGAGGGAGAGTTTAGATTGAGCAAGGGGTTTGAGATGATAGAATTAGGTATAGTACTTTGCTGGTTAGCCCAAAAGGATAACACCGAGCACAAACGACCTGAGATCACAGCAACATCGAAGAAGACACAACACACATAACTTGATACTACTCCATCTCATCAGTATCCTCCACAATACAAAGGACTAACACCTGCAGAAGAGATGACTCCCTTCCCACCCTTGTTGCCCGAGTTGCTTATGTCGCAGTCTGAAATAGTGGCTCAGCTCCTTCCAAAAGAACCTCCTGTGTGTTGCCAGCTTGCAATCCTTTATTAGACCATACCCATTGTGCATCATCCTTGTCAGATGAAATTTGAACTGAGATCAGATTGTTCAAATTGTTTTGAAATATACATGTATGCTTCAGTAATCTGGTTTTGGTTAGAAGATATTATTGCTTCTATTGGTCAACAATCTTAAAGTATGCATTAGCTTCTTGATGAATTCCAGAAACCTCACAAATTCATTTTCATGGATTCTTTGCAACAGATGGGTTCTTGAAGCTTCTGGAACTCTAGAACCAAGAAGAAGTGCACTTGAAGATGACTTTGAGGAAGAGGAGGAAGATAAGGAGGATGGACAACCTATGGAGGTAGATGAGCCAAATGGTCGTGAAAAGGTGAACATATTTGTTAAATGAATCTATTTTCAATCCACCAAGTTTGTTGACCAGGAATGTTGACTTCATTTTTATTGTTCTTAACAGGATTATTATCATGGAAGGAGCCCTACTAGAGAACGGGACCATGAATGGGAAAGGGACAGGGACAGGGACAGGAAACATGAAAGGCTTCACAGGTACCCTGTTCTATATGAACTGTTGTCTTTATGCACGGTTTGCTAATGAGTTATCATTAGTGTTTCTTGAAGTGCTTAATGTGTCTGGTATGGATGTTGCTTTTGTGTGAAAATAAGAATCTCATTTGATGGAAAGCTGTTGGTACCCTGTTTATTGGTATGCTCTGTGAAAGGTCAGGCCAAGGATGTTCTAAAATGTTTTTTGACCGGTTAAGGACTACAAATAATCTTACCGATGCTATGTTGATATATCTTAGTGACGTCATATTTAAATCATATTAACTTGGGACATTATCTAGTGAACTATAAGGCCAATCATTTCTCTATCTTGGTTTTTGTTACTACAGAGTAAAATCCATGCCTTTGTGATCCTTATGGCAGAAACTTTTGCAGAAGTCTACTATGTTTTGCTGATGTTTGTTTGAAATATGTTAGTGCTGTCATGCTTTAATTGTATAATCCTATTAACCAGGAAAATATTCAGTTAGCTCTCAGCGTTCGTTATCTTTGTTTTGGCTAACTGCATAGAAAAGATCTGTTCCTTTGTCCTCCTTACGGTAGACATGGTAAACTAGTTTTGAAGATGTGAACTAGACATTAATTGTTTCCTTGGTCTAAAGAAGCTTTATTTCTAATAAGGATTGGATGATCCATAAAAAATGCCATGACATTTGAAAAATGAGCTTATTGGGAGTTGCTGTTCATGTAAAAGCACTGTTGTTGGCTTTCTCTTGGTAAATATGGTACCTTTAGCTTTGTCAAAATAGGCAGCTTCGTTATTTTAGTGCTTGATTGGATGGCTTTTTCATAAGCTTAATTAGAATATCAAGATGCTTTATTATTAACTATTAGTATCTTGTATCAGATTAATACATTTTAAAACCAAGTTTGTCTTTGCCAAATGGATCAACTGGCTACAACTAATCATTTTTTAATCTGTGTGAAATGTAAATTATTTTTTCTTCTGTTTTTTAAAAAAACATCTTTTATTTATGGATACTACATCAACATGAGAGTAATGAGCAGTGGAAAGCTTTCATGGCAATCATTTGAGAGCAGGCTCACTTGTGGTCATTGTTTTGCTGAAAGACTGAAGCAGTGACTTTTACATTAGTTGCTTTTGATTTTTTTTTAATCCTGGAGATCATGATGGAAGCTGTTTCTGTAGCATTGCAGTGTTGCATACTAGAGTTACTGCCATGGCATGTTAATGTCAAGAGCCATTGGTAGATTTGCTGCTTCCTATAGTGAATAATTGTGGCTCTGCCAGGTTTCTCTGCACTGATAGTGTGCAGTGAGAAGTATGATGGGTCAAACAGATTAAAAAATCATAACGTGGTTAAAATTTGAACATTTTGCTTATTGAATTTTGTCACTCTTGTTTTAGTTCATGTTAAAGTTGCTCCTATGTCATATCAGGTTTCATTTCCCCCATATTTTCTTGCTGCTTTGGCTGTTAATCTTTCAGCTTTTGAGAAGATGAGCAGCTTTCATGTTTTTGTGCCTGCTTTCATGAAAGCCTTTAAGGAGCCTGTTCCTTTCCTGTATAAAATGTATATAAACTGATTGAATTTCCCTACTGTGCTTGACAATCAGCACAGTAGGCTTTGGATAGAAGTTCGTGGAAAGCAGCTATCCACGTGCCTGAACCTTGATTAGGCTTTATGCCTCGTATTAGTATAGTTTTATGCCTTGTTCTACTTTCTCATCTCTCCCTTTCTCCCTTTGTTGGCGGGTCGTTTCTTGGTTTCAACTCTAGCCTACCCCAACTTGCTTGGGACTAATAGGCTTTGTTGTTGTTGTTGTTGTTGTTGCTTGACAATCAGCCTTGGAAAGTTTAATTTCTCCATTTGAGGTTTTATTTGTCTATAATAAAAATGAAAAAGGGACTGTGGGGGCATTTTTGTTTATTTTTCAGAAACATAACTTGAATTTTACTAGTTCAGATATATTGGGATACTGCCCTTGGATAGATGTAACATCAAGCAAATGGCTTCAACCTGGAGAACAAGGATTTGTGATTGTAAAAGATGTTAATATGTTTGTGCAAGATGACGCTGAATTCTGTTTTCTGAGTGCCTCAATGACAAGCGTATGAATCTATCAAAGAGAAGTAGAGAGATGTGATGGGTTATAACCCCTGAAAATGCTAGTTAATATTGCATTTTGTAGAAATGTCAAATCTTTTACCTATTTCATCATTATCTTCTGTAGACAAATATCCTTGGTACTTATTATAAACATGTTAGTGTATTCTTGATATGTTTTTTTTGGAGGTGCTTAACTTTGAGTTACATCATAATGTGTGCAAGTGTAATGATCATTTGACAACATTAGTCATTGCCCATGTATAGGTGTGGGGAAAAAGCTCGTTAACGAGCTTGCGGGCTTGGTTCAAAATTGCTTCGATTACACTCACATAATTGGTTCGAAATTGTAATGAGTCGATTTTGAACGGAATATGATTACGCTCGGGCTAGGCTTGGTCGTCAGCTTGATTTTAAAATTGTTTGTAAACTATAAAGATTATATTATGTCAAAATAAATCAATCAAACAAAACTAAAAAAATACACGGACTTGGCTCAATTTCCACCTGTGTAATAAATGAAGACTTGCTTAGCCGTGCGCCATTGTACGAATTACTCGTGTTCATAATGCGGATCCATTCTTAAGTTTATAATACCAGTAGAAAGCCATGATTATGATTTTGACCCTGTTTGTTTAGGCTTTTTTACTGGTTTAAGCCAAAAAGCTAAAGCCCAAACAAACGAGTAGCTTTTTATCTGGGTTTTTCAAAAGCCATAAGCCTCCATATAACTAAAAGCCAAAAGCCACTGGAGAGAGACTTTTTTTGGCATATTGATGGTTGGTTTTAGACTAATAACACTAAAGTTAGATAAAATTATTCACCTCTATCACGTACAAAAACTATTAGCTTTTAAGCTGTTTAAGCCAAAAAAACTGGCTTTAAGCTATAAGTCAAAAAGTCTAAGCCTAAACAAACAGTGCCTTTGTGTTGAGCATCTATGTGAACACTGTTGCCCGTGTTATGGCCTGGAAATTTGTGAAAGGTTTGTTTTGTGTGCAAGTAAAATACAGATCAACTTATATTGCAGGCACATGTGTAGTCACTTGCCTAAACATAGTTATGTGGGCGAAAACGTTTTGCACAAGTTTTTTACGATGAAAGTCCGAAAGATGTTTAGAATCTTAAAATTTTACTTGTGTTGGGTACTATATATCTTGCTGAAGACACTGAGTCCATTTGATTTTCATGTGAATTAGTTTTGAGTATTTGGCTGTGCCTTCTTCATAGGTACTGGGGTGAATTGCTGAATGACACTATTTATCCCTTGTTTCTGGGCATGTTCTGTATGTATAGCTTGACAACTGACATACTTGATTGAAAACTTAGTGCAATGTTCTCCCTAATTCTTGCAGTAGCTGTTGATGTTTGTTGATTTAATCACCTTTCGATAACGACTGCCTGTGCTTATCATCTCTATATTTTTACAGGGGACGAGATTATGGCAGGGACCGGGATTATGATAGGGACTATGGGAGGCGACGGGAAAGAGACCGAGACAGAGATAGGGATCGTGAAAGAGACAGGGAGAGGGATCGAGACCGTCACCGCATGCGAGATGATGACTACAATCGAGACAGGGACCGAGAAAGAGAGAGGGGTGGTAGGGAAAGAGAACGCCGGGACAGAGACCGCGGCAGGCACAGGAGCCATTCAAGGAGCAGGAGCAGGGATCGACGAGACCGTGAAAATGGAGAGTACCGTAGGAGGCGTGGTCGTGGTAGTGCCAGTCCTCCAAGGCGTGCTGAGGATGGTGGCCCAAGAGAGGAACCAAAGAGGAGAAAGGAAAAGAAAGAGAAGGGTGAGGGAAATGCTCCGGATCCAAATGATCCGGAGATTATAGAGATGAACAAGCTCCGTGCCTCGCTAGGGTTGAAACCACTGAAGTAGTGATATTGGTGTAATGTATTTTGTCGTTTTACTTCCTGTGGCTTAAGCCAGAAATGGTTAGCATTTTATTTTCTGACGCTGTCAGCTTGTCAGAATACACCGTACATGTAATTACATGCTGTCTTATTACATTGGTGTAACGATATGATATCTGCTTTTCTGCCTGCCTTACTGGTCTAGCATGTCGTCTTCTAACCGTGACTCTCCATGTAGTTTAGGATGCAGCTACGGCTGCTGCTCTGTGACTGTTTGCCTCCGTTACCTGAGCAGTTCCTCATCGGCATCCGGTTCTGGTCCGTACTTGTAATCCCCAACAAATGGTGTTCCAACCAAGTGTACCCTGCAATCATTAGCGAACTTTGGTTAACACTGGTTTTGTACATGCTTATTTCTTTACTTTGCTTGCTGCATACTGATAATTTACCAAATATAGTTTAAGAAAAAGATAACCAAAATCTAGGAAATCGTCCGCGACAATTTGCAATATACTTCGGTTGCTGAAACTCTAAGCCAACAATGACTATCATCATTCAGGACAACCTAAGGAATACCGCCAGTGGAAGTGCCAGATGAATGTGTTTTAAATATATTACATTTTACCTTGTTGTCCACTTGTTTTCTCTAACTAACATTTGGAAGTTGTTTGATACCTTATTAAACATTAGTCTTATTGGTGTAAAATACTGCTACTATTATTTTACACGGGCATTAGCAGGCAAGGGTACCACAAAAATTGATGCCATGTATGTTGTTCTAAATCTAATTTTATCACCAATTCATCGTATATTCATGTCCAAATGTACCATGTACAAAACTAATATGGCCTCAAAAAAAAAAAAGTACAAGACTAATATCTCGATGTTGTCATCGATTCTCTTTCAATATGGTATGTCCGCATGTGACATGTACTGTTTGGCATTCTTAAATCTCAACAAAACAAAACCACCCAACATTCCTCATTGAACATATTGCTTTATGCGGACCCACCAAGGGGTCAAGGGGGACTAGGGCAGACCCTAACCCCGATGAGTAGAAGGAAGACTGGCCAAGGATAGAATAAAAAGGCAGTCAGCCAAGGGCATAGGGGGTGGCACTGCAGTGGACTCATGAATTAGCTCTAACAAGTAGGCAAAACTGTATGCTAGCTTGAGTCCGTCCACCTAGAAGTGGGCTACAGACGGATAAGCACACCCTAAAATTTAGATCTGGATCCGCCACTGCTTTATGCTACTGACAAAGCATATCGTATGTTAAGATGCACTATGGATCTTGACATAAAGCTGCTAGCAGTAATTTACTTTTCCTAAGAAAAAATAATATTTGTTGTACAGACAAGATAATCGCATGCCTACCTTAGGGGCAAGATTCAATTACTCGATACTCTGTCAAAGCATCCTGAACAGAAGTTGTACTCTGAACATAGGACGAATTTGATCATGAAATTTTATATGTAGATGGGGTAAGTTGAGATGTACATCCATGATTTTTTTCAGATTTTTTTTAAACTTTTCTTAGTTGGATTGCACGATGATTGCACCAAACCCTTGATTGCACTGGATATGCCCCCACGCTCAGACTTGCCATCCTGTAAAGCCTGTGAAAAAGCAGAGCACCCCCATAAAATAGTACCAATGACAACAATGATCAAACTATTTGATAAACAAACTATATGAAAAAGAAAGACTTCGGAGAGTGAGATAGATCAAAGATAGAATGGGTACAGGTTAGTTTTGTTTCAAAAGGTATGGGAAAAAGAAGAGAAGTTTGACATGGATCAAAGACAGCGAGGAAACCTTTACTCGATGATAGAGGAGACAGCACCATACTCACTTGTGCTCCGTAGAAATCACAATATCCTACCTACACTATGCAATTTGGCAACTACCCACATGTATGTTCAACTTTTATAATTAGTTTTCTATATAATTTTAAATAAAATAACAGTTTATCTCCCAACATATAGTTTATCTGTTGTCTATGGTTACATCTCTTGTCACTGAATTGTGCGCATTTCTAAAATATAAAGAAGATGAATGGTAAATAGAAACACCAAAGGAATTGTAACACATCTTTTTACAAACCTTCGCAAGTGGAGCAGACAACAAACCCTTGGGATGTCTAGTTGTTCCAATAACAAGTGCAACATATTTTCTTTGCAATACTTGTTGTGTACCCTTGCATAAAAGACATGAATGTCAAGATAAGTACACAGTAATAACCTTGCAGTTGCATAATATATAAAATGGTATGAAAATGAATAGTATTATTGAAAACACAGTAAAAGTTATACTAAACTTACATCAGCTAAAGCATCAGCAGTTTTCTCACGAAATATAGCGTGCAAAATGGAAGCAGTAAATTGAGTTCTAGCCAGAACAAGGACGCCGCTGCAATCCCTATCAAGCATGTGGACCTTATGAAGTAAATAAAATCATCAACAACCTTGCAAGTCGTGCGTAAGTTAATACAAACAGGTCGTTTATTCATATAATGCCTACTCCATGCTTAACGTGCTAAGGCACTAAGAAAGGCATTAAGAATGAGAAGAGAGCTTGAGTAATTATAGAGAATATGTTACTTCTCAATACTATAATGAACGCATAATCTTAGCATACATGATACGATGATAATGATTATAAAAGAACGGACAACATAAACTGCCAAAAAAGAATTATGAGTTTGTTAGTTTGAATCAGAATATAGTGTTGTTAGGGAACAGGTAGGCTACTCTAGTGTACAATTAAAATTTTCTACCGCGTAACCAATGAACTACTACAAGTTATAGATCACAGAATTACCACTAAACGCGCAAACCTATAGCAGAAGTAGAGTCGATGTAGCATAGTGGTGCAGATGTAGTTGCACTAGCCTCGCACCTCCTCTAACAGCTCCTTATGACCATCGCAGGTTGTGGATCATCCTACCATTAAAGCTTTGCAGCAACACCTCTAAAATATCCATACGTTCTGAGCAAGAACACCACCCGCCGGAGTGCTAGCGTCAGCTATGCAGTTCTGGGTGGAGGAGGCCCATAATGTCAGCACTAGGCCCAAGGTTTGGGTCTCAAGGTCCAGGGCTCCAACAAACACAGAGGCTTTGTTGTCTTCGCGTCTCCGCCTCGTTTCCCCAACTCGCTTCGCTCGCCGATGGATCGGTTCAGGCCGCTCAGGCGGATCCAGGTGGAGCCCGAGCCCGCGGACCCGCCCCCGGCGGCGGCGGGCGGCGGGGAGGCGGAGGCGGAGGCAGAGGAGGCGCCGGCTCCCGCGGCGGGGCTGCTCATGGGGGCCAAGGTGCGGCGGCGCGCGGCGGTGTATCGCGACTGCAAGGGCGACTACATCGGCGTCCCCAACGACCCGTGCCTCACCAAGATCCTCTCCAAGCAAGGTGCCGTGCGCGGATCCGCATCTCTTTTCGTATCTTCGATTAGCTCGGATCAGTATATTTTGGGTATTATGATCTTATTGGAGATCGATTGGTTCGGTAGTTGTGCACGTCGTGGTGGTTCTCTAAAATGGATCTGACGCGTTGCGTGTCGTCGCAGACATGTGATTTTTCTTTACAAAGTAATTAGTGGTCATTTGGGTGGTGAAATGCGCTGGGGATTGTCGTGCAGCAATTTGGTTTCGGTTTATCGGTTCATTCGTTAACTCCATAATTTTAGCCCTCGTAGCAGAGTGATTGAGTCGTGCGATTTTGCGAGAGTGGAGTCCATTCTGGGTGTAAAACATGTAGCATTGGCCAATCTAACACATACTGAATTGATATCCTCATCTGATGCAGCTAACTAACTAATAATGATCATATGCCTGCATGATCATGAATGTGAAGAATAGAACACTGAGCCATTGTATAATTCTAAGCTAACAAGGACTCTAATATGACGTGCAAGATGCTTCTCCAACTCAAGAAATGTTATGTGCCGTGTCAATTGTTGCTTGGCTTTGACAAATATACTGTCCTTATGGACAGCATCATGACCATTTGGTGTTATCCAAGTTTCTAAGGTGATCCGTCATATATTGCAGGGGACAACAAAGTTCTGTTTGCGGACAAGGTCTTGAAGTTCACTCAATCAGGAAAGATGAAAAGGCGCATCTTGGTGATAACAGATTTTGCTCTTTACCTTGTTGATCCTGATGCTGATATATTGAAGAGAAGGATAGCACTTGCAGCTGTCGATAGGTTATGTATAAGCAATCTCAGTGATAATTTCTTTGCAATCATTGTGCCAACAGAGTATGACTGTTTAATGGCCAGCACTAGAAAGAAGGAAATAGTTGATGTTGTAGTTAAGGCTATTAAGAGCACATCTGAGTATGAACCTGAGGTGGCTTCCTCGAACAGGTAAACAGTTTCTGATGAAACTTTGATACGCCCTTCTGTTAAACATGGAATCTACTTTGAACAATTGCATAACACAATTACCTAGTTGTTTGGGAAAATGTGATTGTAATGTGAGAATTTAGACCCTCAAAACTCTGTAAGGATTGTTGATAGGTGACCCATTTTTCTATCAACACCTCTGCTCAGAAGTACTAATGTCAACTGTAATTATTTTCTAAGAACTTCACTGTTTATACAAAAAGTTCAGTACCTTTTGAATCTTCTCACCGCTTTGTTGCATGTTAACATTCGATAAGGGCACTTGGCCGATACTCTGATTTTCATATTGTTGAAAACATCTACTGCTTTGTGTCACCATTGTATTTTAGTCCAATTCTTTAGCTTCCTTCTGCAGGTTTCAGTACCATGCTGCTGCTGAAGTGATTAAAGAAGTTGAATTTGAGGAAGTTAATGGTACGTAACAATGCTGACGTTGTACGTATGAGCCTGTACTTCATTCCAACCTTCATTATGGCTAGATTAAGTCATTTACTTGGTTTCTTGGAAGAAGCTAATGTATTGCTTTCTGAGCTAACTAAACAATCCTATCCTAATGCTGCAAACCTATGTTCTGTTTTTTGTAATAAGAAGGATGCCATGCATTTTTATTTGCCATTGCTTCTTACTGACACTAGATTTGAATCTTTTTTGCTTGCTGAAAGCTCATGTTTGCTGTTTTTCGATACAGGTGGCATAAAAACTAGGATTACAAACAAGGAGAAATCGTGATTCAGAACTCATGTATGATATAGTTCCTTGTAAACTGTATAGCTATTCCTATTTGAAGGGATTCTTGTCTTCATTCTGTATTTCAAAATTCAAAGAGATATCATTCTTTTGTTGTATTTTGTCATTTATTATTTTTCTGGTGTGCCTGGAAGACGTGGCCTGTCATTGTGACAATACACTATCGAATCTCTAGAATTTGGTGTTATCGTACAGGCTACTGTATCATGGCATTTTATGCTACTGTGGGTTTTTGTTTCTTTCACGTCACATTTTTGAGGATGGAATAAAGCTAGTTATAGAGTAGTCAGTACCAAGTGCCAAGTGGTGAACCATACACCCATTGATACAATGGTCAATGGGGACGAGCTATAAGTAGAAAAATGGAATATGGCCAGCTGTTGAGGTATTTCAGATTTGGCACACCACCTTTGATTTGGAGAGATTGGCGCCACTGACACTCTTTAAAATTTGTGATTCACTTTATGACACCCTGGTCTACTGTTATAGACTCAAATTGACCCACATGTCATAGACACATCATAAAAAGTCAACGAATTGAGTGTCACTCGATTAATTTTTCCCTTTGATTTGTGGCACTGCGCTACTTCTGGTAAAATATCTGCCAATCGTACACTACAGCACTGTTAGCAATAATTGTACTATGCCCAGATCAATGCCGTTTGAGCCACTGCTTCTATTTATTGTACAAATGATGCAATCATTCAGAAGCCAAATTCTTCATTGTATATTGTCTAGATGCTACTTCAAACATGCTGCGGAAACTCCATGAATTAAACTAGGTTTTAGAGCAGCACTAGAACCACCAACCTGTTAGGTGTTTAAAGCAACCAATTACCCAGCTACATGGAATTATCAGTTGTTAGATCTAGATAGATCGGTCTGTTTTACCCCCTTTGAATTTACAATCTTTTTTTTAAATAATCGCAGTGAGTCCATATCCTTGCTTGCCTAGATCTCAAACGGCATGCTTCATCCCATGTGCTCCTCATTTATAATCTCAACTTGCATGAGAGAAGTCTATTGAGCCTTGGATTTTTAAATATTCCAAAAGAACTCAAAGAGAAATGGTGCTTGACTAGTCTTGCAAAGACGTCACCGCTCGCGAGACCACAAGATTGCATGCATGCATGCTCCCGTTCTTATGTTTTGTTTCTTATATCACTCTCGTTGCTAATTAATTAACAAGTCAAGATTTTGTGGTTTCATAAAAAAAAAAATCAAGAATTTCTCGTGCACTCATATCATCACAAAAACCTCACCACGTCACCAACGTTATTTCGCCATTGACTATATCTGAAATATTTTTCCCAGTCAATTATGTTTATAATATCTCTATGAAAATGTTTGGCATCTATCAGAAGACGGATCTCCTGAAGTTCACCATACTTCGAGATCGGTATATATCTATCTATTGGTGTCACAAAATTCCAACAACTTGTTCTTGGCAAAGGGAAGTGACGAACTGACGACCCTATCACGAGCCCAAGGCCATGCATGCATCTGGAACTGAAAGAGAGAAAGAGAAGGCGACCACGACAACAAAAGCGCTAAAAAAAAAAATCAAAATGTCGCTTTTAACCCTCATCAGCTTTCTATCATCGTAGGGGAGGATGGAACGGAAGTAATGGAAGATCCAGGGAACACATCACAAGCCCTACCAACCACACGAAGCCATGGGAGGAGGAGATGAAATGTGTTCTCTCGCCCATGATCACGTCGACAGGGACGACCACCACATTCACAACATGTCACCGTTGATGCACACTCGCGATCTCTGCTTTGGAATTTTGCGTATTCCAAGGGGATTTTTTTGGGGGGGAAATCGACGGTAACAGGCCGGCTCCCGACGGGAAATCGAACTTTGCGTGAATCATGTGAGAGTGATGGAAACAAGACTTGATACCACAAGAAATAGTAGTTGTAAGATCATGATGCCGACCACACGATCCGACCCATATGCCTTCTTGTGTTTGCTCCATCACCGGTTTCGATATGCGACTTAACTAAAGCCACTACTTAACTAAAGCCATCACCGGCTTCGATATTAATATTAGGTAGCAAGTAGGCAATGCCACTACTACTTAACTGAAGCCATTGCTTGCCTCAAATAAAAAATGAAGCCATTACTCCGCTCAGGAGAAATTTTCACCAAGCATGTGGCGCTCACCAATGGGCAAAGTAACTGAAAGATCTGATATGTCTTGTCCAAATCACGGAAAGGAATACTGGTAGACAGGCAGGCAGACAGCCACCATGTGTGTCCACGGCAAGATCTACAGCATATGTACAGTACCTAACATGGAATTCTGCGTATTTACAGCTAAAGACGAAACCAACTCTTTTTTGTCTTCTTCAAATCTTTAGACAAAACCAAGACCTTGAGACATGAGCGAAATACTCTATCCAAAAGCTTTCCAACATGACAAGATTGGGTGCCCAGGCGCCAGATTGACCTTTCCTTTCTGCCCTGCAAAATGGTCATTGCTCGTGCTGGCCTCGCTCTGCCAAATCAATTTGTTTATTCGTTTTCTCATGATAACTGAGCATAAAGTGGCACACTTTACACAGATGCAAATGCCACACGGCTTCTGTCTAATACTCTAGTGTGTGGTTCTTGTGGTACGTTTTTTTTCCCCTCCAGCTTTCGGCTTCTGTCTATCCCTCAATAGAGATATCCTAAGCATATTCTTTGGAGATTGGGTAGTCCAAACAAAAGTAAATAGTGTTCTTTCAATAATGCCAACCAAATGGATTTTGCACTATATGGAAGACCGCCGCCATACATTCTAGACCGATATTTGTTCCTTAATTGTGAAGGTTGGCTCTATATATGTTTCCTTTCAGAAAAGGGAGAACAAGATATAATGAATACGGGCATAAGAAACAACAATATTTGGACCCATCGATGTTGATGAATTTGGAACGCAAATAACGTTTACTGCTGTGTGCAATCTCGGGGTAGACTCCAATGCTTGCCACGTCTCATTTTCCTTGTGATGCTTCTATGCATTTTCCCTCGTATAAATTGCACACATCTCAAAATAAACGAATAAGTAATCAATTACTATTTAATCTTCATTTATACTTTAATAATTATGCAACTTTTAATAAAAGATACATATATTTTGACCGTTGCAAATTGCACGTTGGACATCGAAGAGAACGGCAAGAAACGACGCATTTGCATGCCAGTTTGTTCACATAAAAGCAACCATCATCAATTCATCACCGTCTTGTACTCCAATGTGAGGAAGATTCTCGGTAACAACCATGATAGCAATATGAAAGGGAAGGGATATGAAATTGAAAATTCCTACCCATGAACAAATTGTACAACTTCCTTTCTTAAGATCAGAATTGTACTACTTTTGAGAGGTAACAATCTCGATATGAGGAGAAAAATAGGCTTACCTGATGTTTCAGGTGAGCAGTGAGAACTCGGTTTAAAATAGGAGAATATAAACTCCCCATCTCAGCTATCCGATTAGTATGTGCCAGATGATAAATGTGCAGCTCCTATTATATGTAAGCTCGCATTCTCCCATTTCTTGTCTGATTTGTTAAGATAGCACTACGTTTTAAGTAGTTTTAGTAGATCTTTTAGAATTTAGAATAAAAAGGGTGCATACTTGAAATTAAGAAGACTTTGATAATGACATGGATGCACACGTGGGCGCCAAGTATTATTAGGATGCCACCTAAGCCAAAATCACCACTATGTTGGATAAAGATAAGAATGGTTTCAGACAAAGGGGGTGTTTTGCACCGGATTTAATAGTTGAAGGCTTGAAGGTTACCATTCGAATGATTTCATAGTTCATGGTTAAAAAATTAACCTAGACCAGAATTCAAGGTTGAAAATAGATTTTTTTTCTTCTTTCTAAAAAAGCTAGGCATCATTGTAGATTACTCCCTCCGTTCCTGAATATATGGCATTCTAGCTTTCAAATTTTATCTTTAAATATATGTCATTATATAATTTTAAGATAACTTTTAACTCTTTTTCCTTTGCATACCCTACTATTCATTATTCCTAATGTTATTTATTAATGTGAAATAGAGTGACACATATCATCTAAGAGCAGTAAGTAAGCTAATAAATGTGAATGATTTAGTCATTTCTACACTTATCTTGATAGAAGTGTAAAATTCTAAAACGCCATCTATTCAGAAACAAAGAGAGTATAAATTTTCGGAAGGCCTAGCCGAGTGAACATCACCAAAACATGATAATCTTTTCAGAGAAAGGCATGGCAGAAGAATATGCTCTAGGAACACCGAAGCTGCTCCTCTTTGCCTTGTTTTTCTCCACGACGCGCTTTAATTTTCGGTATCTGTCGGCTCTTCTGATTTGGACGTGCCAAAAATTATGTGCACATCAAGAAAGGAAGATCATGCTAGCCGTGGAGGAACGCTTTCAGCGTGCAAAGGATTAATATGTTGATGTAGACGGAGAACACTGAAGAAATTAATAGCCCAAACTTGACCAGACGAAATCTTAATTTGCGTGAAAGAACCATGCCAAAATATGCCTAAACAGTACTATTAGAACCAGTAATTAATCTCCAGGTAATGTTCTGTTCGCAACTTTGTATGTAGAAAAAGGTCCCGGTGATAATTAACAACGATGGATCAAAATCAAAGGACGCTCCTGTGAAGTTTCATCATCAAATTAGCAGGTAATCTAGTCGAGCCTTATTATACTCCCGTCCTTTTTCATCAATAGACTCCTTATGTCTATGTAATAGTGTGGTTCTTCGACAAATTTGTGGGACCATGGGAGTCATGCATATAGGGGTTTTGTGGGTGACGATAGGGCCACAAACGGAGCTATATATATAGAACCTGATCCTCGTTTTGTGTAAGTTAAACTAGTTATATTTGTCATATAAAATATTGTATGCTCTTTTCTAAAAGAATCACGGTTACACCTTTGGAAAAATTATGGCTAAACATGGCAATCTTAGTATATGAACCAAACAGACCCTTAGTAAATGACTGTGTGCGGGTTGAGAGTTTTGCATTATCCTTTTCATGGTTTGTTGAAACTCTGTTTTCTAATATGTATCTTTTAGGTAACATTTTAGCTATAACTCTATAATAATTGGTTAGTTGTGTGCATCTTAGGATGTTGAGACCGAGAGTCAATATTCTTCTATTATCTTTTAGAAAAAAAACCTATGGGTTTAAGCTGCCTCCGCCACTGTATGCATTGGACGGATTGTTTATGTATATTTTTTTGTTGTGCTAATCAACTATCCCCACTAAAAAACAATGAGATCGAGATTGAATTGAAGAGGCAAATTTATTATGGTCTAGTTAGGGATAGTTTCTGATTGTGCAGATTTTGGATTCTTCAAGAATCGGATGGCTGGTAACTTCTAATTTTGTGTACAAATCCACTTCTAATTATGGGAGAAGCTTCTTGGAGCATCCAGAATTTTGATTCTTGAAGAATCAAAAGTTATCACTTATTTGATTCTTGAAGAATTTAGAATCTACATAATTAGAAGTTGTTTCAAACCGAACCTATGTCTAAGTTGATTAGCTTGATTAAACTGACATCAGCCCAAATTCGATCAGGTATGTTCCATACCGCTATTTTGATCCGTAGCATATATCCTCTTGCCACAGCTAAGACGTCTCAACGTACTGCTATAATGACTGCAATATTAGAAGCCTAGTTTGAACTGAGCTCGATCGAGATTGAGTAAGATGCTGAATTCACGTTCATGGTGAGCTTGCAAAGTTCGAGATCGGCTCAAATTGTGAGGTAGGGTACGTTTCTTATTTTGTTTAAGTCTTACTTATCATACCATACCATTGCGAGGGCCCGGTAGTTTGGCCTGATATACAACAGCATAAAAGGAGCTTGTCAAAAAAATGCAAGCTTTCTTGGTGCGCATGACACGTTGAGGAGGAAAAATAGGTAAACTTACCGTCATCCAATCAAGACGACGGGACGCGGCGGACATGCTCTGATGGTCCAATTGCTAGGTAGAAATCGAGGAGAAAAATATCCCGGCGGCTATGACCAAGCCTCCTCTTTGCTAGGTTAGTGGAAGACAACATCATTTTATGACACATAAATATGCGTACGTACAAACGCAGCGGTAGAATTAGAAAAATTTTTAATATAAATATACACTTTATGAACATAACTCTACAACCTTGTATAATGATTTTGCAAAGTCATAAAGTCAACATATGTGTTCAAAGTTTGCTAAAAGTATAACAAGAATAGTTATAACGACTTACAAATCTTAAACCAACAAAATCGAAATCAATTCAATCAACAAATTTGATCCACTAAAAAATAGTATCCTTATATTTTTCAAACTTTTGAGAGTACCACTACTACAGAACCGGCCTACACAACCGGTCTATCACAAGCGGTTAGGTGCGCACCGCTTGTGCTCTCGCATACCTAAGCGGTTAAGTGGGAAGCAGGCGGGAGGGTCTCTAGAAGCGGTTCTTGAGGCGAACCCTTCAGAGTCCCATCTCTAGAAGCGGTTCGTGTCTAGAACCGCTTCTAGAGATATAAAGCGGTTCGAGACACGAACCGCTTCTATAGGTGGGGATCGAAGCGGTTCGTGTGTAGAAGCTGCTTGAGAGACCCCTTCCGCCAATAGCATTTAAACCCCATTTTCCTCCCGAGCTCGCCTTTGGACAGCAGAGTGGTGGGGAGAGCGATTCATGGGGAGGTGCTGCCAAAATTTTCAATTGAGGCTATTAGCTCAAATTAATTGTTCCTAAGGTGAGTAACATGTTCTTGACATCCTTCTCACCTATATATTGATGTTTTTGTGCATTGGATGTTGAGAAATCATGTTTTGTTCTTGTGGGAATTGTTAGTGTACATGTTTACATTTGTTGGCTTATTTTTTGTTCTTAAGGTGATATATTGTTTGGTGTATGGAATGAAATGCAATAAATGTGAAACGATGAAAAATTAGAAAGGTGGGGACAAGGTAAAAAATAATTTTATTTAGTAAAATTAAAATGCGGAATGATAGAAAAGGTTTGCATGAACATGTAACAATTAGTTAGTTTTATTTTAAAAAATGCGAGAGGATTAGAAATAATTAGTTGGCTTTAGTTGAAAGAATGCGAGAATGATTAAAAATACAAAACTATTAGACATAGTTAGCTTTAATTAAATATAGTGATAGATGTTGTTATTATTTTTATTGGTGTAGATGAACCGCAATGGATGTACAATGCGGACCGTCGGTCAAGAGAGTTCGAGAGATGGCATGAAGGAGTTTCTCGGCGCGCCGTTGCATTTTGCCTCGAGAAGCTTCATCGTTGTCCGTCGTAGATTGCAAGAATGAGAAGGAGCACTCGAGCGATGGATGGTTATGAGCCATGTGATCACGAGAGGTTTCATTGCAAACTATACATCTTGGACCCACCATGGAGAAACAGAGGCGATTCGACGGAAGGCGATGAAGAAGGCGAAGAAGAGGAAGATAGAGCCAACGAAGATGCGGACACCACTCAATACGGGTCCGTGGAAGATCTGATCGACGAGTTTGGCGATGATGAGTTAGATCGGATGCTCCGTGATGGAGAGGAGAGTTCACAGAGGAAAGACAATACAAGAAGTTTGAGCATGGTAGAGGACCATAGAACGCTTTGTACCCAAAGCGTGGACGGGGCCACAAAAAGCTGCGTACTACACTAGAACTCATGCAATGGAAGGCCACAAGCGGTGTGTCGGACAAGGCATTCAATGGTTTGTTATCACTCGTAAAGAAGTTGCTTTGGAAGGTAACACTCTACGAATCTCGTATGAAGCGAAGCGAGTCCTCGCCCTTTAGGATTGCAAGTCACGAAGATACATGCATGTCATAACGATTGTATCCTATATCGCAATGAGTATGCCGATTTGGAGGTTTGTCCGGTGTCGAAGAATCCGGTATAAGGTGCAGCGTGACGATCCGAGTGAATTAGATGGGAATCGTGCGAAGAAGAAACTCGGCCAAAGTATTGTGGTATTTCCTGTGATCCCCGGTTGAAGCGTCTGTTTGCTAACGAAGGTCATGCTAAGATGATGCGTTGGCATGTAGAAGAGCGTAAGGAAGGCGGGATGCTTAGACACCTGCAGATGGCTCGCGGTGGAGGAAAGTAGATCGGGCTTACGAACTTTGCAAATGAGGTCGAAATATAAGGTTTGGGTTGAGCACCGATGGGATGAATCCTTTCGTCGGTTGAGCGACATCCATAGCACTTTTGCCTTTGTGGCGCTTTGCATCTATAACATTCCTCCATGGTACATGCATGAAGCGGAAGTACATCATGATGCCATTGTTGATCGAAGGCCGAAGCAACACGAAACGACATCGATGTGTACACAAGCCATTGGTTGAAGACCTTGTGAAGTTGTGGGAGGATGGTGTACGGGTTTGGGATGAGTACAAAGAGAGTATTTCAACTGCGTGCATTGTTGTTTGTAACAATCAACGATTGGCTGCTCTCGATAACTGTCCGCCAAAGCTGTCAAAGGGTTTAAAGCTCGCACCAGATGCATAGATGAAACGGATTGCATGTACTGAAAAACTCTCGAAGTGTGTGTACATGGACCACCGAGTTTCTTCTGGCGATCATGCTTTGAGGTGGAAAAGCGATAAATTTAGCAGGGAACAGAATTCGTGTTAAGCCTCGGCATCGTAATGGGCGACTTGTGTTTGCTATGGTAAAGGATCTGAAAGTAGTATTTGGGAAGGGTCTTGGAAGCATACTGTGTTTAACGAGGATGGTCATGCACCCACATGGAAGAAGAAATCAATATTTTGGGACTGCCAGTATTGGGAAGTTTTGGAGGTTAAGTCACTCGCTTGACTTCATGCACATCACGAAGAATGTTTGCTTGAACACGCTAGGCTACATAGATATGTATGGCAAATCGAAAGATACACTTACAAGCTCGGAAGGACCTTGAAGACATGGAGGTGAGGAGTGACCTACATCCGAAAAACAAAGAAGGGACAAAATAACTTTTCTACATCCTGCGAGCTACACTCCAAGCAAAGAAGAGAGAAAAGCATGATTGAGTGTTTGAGCAGTGTGAAGGTCCTTCGGATACTCCTCAAATGTAAAGAGACTCGTAAACACGAAAGAGAACAAACTCCAAGGCCTAAAATCCATGAGCGCCTTGTGTTGATGACCTGATTGCTCCGTGTAGTATCGGAGGTATCTTGCCTGAGTGGGTGCGGGGACAATCACAAAGCTATGTTCCTTCTGAACGCCATTTCGCGAAGGTTGTCGAACCAACTAAAGCGCCTAAGTTGGAGGCGATGTGGTACAAAGTTTGGTTAGCCTCGAGATGATCTTTCCTCCTGCATTCTTTGATATCATGGTTCATCTCACCGTTCACCTTGTGAAGGAGATAGGTATCCTCGAACCGGTGTATCTGCACAACATGTTCCCTTTCGAGAGGTACATGAGTGTCCTCAAGAAGTACGTCATAACCGTTCGCGTCCCGGAAGGTTGCATTCCGAGGGCTACGTGGCGGAGGAGGTGATAGAGTTTTGTGTGGATTACATGAATGATCTAAATCCTATTGGCGTCCCCATATCACGACACGAGGGAGGCTACGGGGCAAAGGACAATAGGAAGGCAATCGATTGCATGCAATGATCTTGTTGCATTCAAGCAAGCACATTTCAACGCTACGAAGCAATCAACTATAGTCGCCCCTATGTCCTTCAAACAAGAGTGTCCTCGCCGTGAGTTCACGGGGAAGACAGAGAGTTGGATAACCACGAAGCACATGGATTCTTTGGCGGTAATTCTGAAGTACATCCTTGAGGAAGGGTCAAGCGATGAACTATTGCAACGCTTGGCTCGGGGACCATCACAAGAAATCGTGACATTCAAGGGTATGAGATCAATGGTTACACATTCTACACGGATCCCGGATAATAGGAGCACCAACGAGCAATGGTGTCAGTATAGGCGCCAAGACAACAACGGCGGAGTTGGACACATATTATGGTTTCATAGAAGAAATATGGGAGCTCGACTATGGACCTCTGAAGGTCCCTCTATTTAAGTGCCAATGGGTCAAGTGACTCCAAATGGTGTGAAGGTCGACAAATACGGCATGACAACCGTGGATCTCACGAAGTCGGCTATAGGCGCGAACCGCTTTGTTCTCGCAAGCGATGTGATCCAGTCTTCTATGTAATGGACATGTCAAGCAAACCTAAAAAGCGAAGGACAAGCAAAAGGTAATGCCAAAGCGACATGTGGTTCTCCAAGGCAAGCGAAGGATTGTTGGAGTTGAGAACGTCCACCGACGAGGAAGAGTATGGTCGATTCGACGAGCTCCCTCCTTTTACGAGCTGATGTCGACATAAACGTCTGCGTGATGATGATGTCGATGCTCCTTACAGACGTCCACGATCATAACGAAGGAACAATTGTAAAGACGAAGACTTAAGATGTACTACTTGTATACAAATTATTCCATATGATCATGTTGATATGTTGATGTTTAGCATTGCTTGTACATAATTATTTCTACAAATTTTAAAATGAAAACATAGTTAGCTCATAAATTCCCATACAAAAACCCCAAAAGCAGTGTGAAATTTACAACATTACAATGATAGCTATATTAACTAAAAGGAGCAACATTACAATGATAGCTATATTAACTAATTTCTTTAGCATGTCCTCTACTCTTTCCATCCTTTCTTCTAGCTTTTTAATACTCTTGTTGTCATCGAAGCGTGGGATGTGCATCTCTCCCTCTTTTAGACACTAGTCGCTGGGATCTGTGAACTCTCCTTGGCAACAAATCTTCTTGTAATGCAGCAATTTGCATTGCAAGATTTTCAAGACTATGGTGGCTTTATCATTACTTGCCAATCTGGACATCTTTGTACCCTTCAAGCGAAAGAATGGAGCGGAAGGTGAAAGTCAAGGAATATGAACAAATGAATAACTTCAAAAACTTCTTGACATATTGAACACTTCATGAACACTCGGGATGGATTCTTGGATGTATGGGAGGTGAACACATTTACAGGATCTCCGCATCGAGGACACGATAGCTTCATCCGCAATGCCTCTAGTTGTCTCTTCGTCTCGCCATTTGATGAAGCCGTCGACATGAATTAATTGCTTCAAAGAGTGAAACAAATTACCATCAACAATATTTTTCTTTACTCCAACATGAATATATCAACAAAACTCCTTGTGGGCATTTCACCGAACACCTTGTGGGCATGAAAACAGAGAGCAGGAGGGAGCGTCCGACAGAGAGGAGGCGCTTGGGACTTAGAAAATTTGAAGGTGTGGGAGAGTGCATGCGGGGACTTAGAGAATTTAAAGCTCTACCAACTTGTACAAGCGGTTCGTAGTAAGAACCGCTTGTAGAAGTACCATCTACAAGCGGTTGGTATTACCAACCGCTTGTAGAAAGCCACAGTAAAAAAAAGAATGGCAAGGGGGCGCGAGCGGGTCGAACCGGGGTGGTTGAGCCCGTACACTCAAGCGCCACGCGCTAGCCAGGGGGGAGGAAGAGATCTTATCGAACTATCTGGGCACCGTATTGTTTTTAATATGATACTGTCAGCACTTTTACAAGCGGTTGTTGTTACGAACCGCTTGTAGAAGAATGCTCTAGCGGTTAAATAATACCAACCGCTTGCATAGGCCTTTCCCACTCGCCCGTCCATGCGTTCTACAAGCGGTTAGTAATACCAACCGCTTGTAGAAGTCCTCTTCTAGCGGTTGATAATACCAACGCTTGTAGATCATCTACTACATGCGGTTGTTATTACCAACCTTGTAGAAATCTTGCCTAGCGGTTGTTATTACCAACCGCTTGTAGAAGATATATATAATGTTGATCTTGCCGCTCTTCCTCACACCCCAAATTTTCTAAGTCCCCGCTTCCCCACACCCCAAATTTTCTAAGTCCCCGCTTCCCACACCCAAATTTTCTCGGTCTGCCGGTGTCGGTGTACTACACAAGGGTATCCTCTTCGCCGCTAAAAGCGTGTGTGCCCACGTGGCGCCGGCAAAGGGTGGGTGTTTACCCGTCCTGAGCGTCGATCCACGTGGCGTCGCGAAGCGGCAGTGGCGACCACGCCCTACTTGGCGCCCGGCCCGCGTGGCGGCTTTGGCGGCGATTGGCGCACGCCCGGCCCAGTGCCGGCCACGTGGCGTCGCGAAGCGGCGAGTGGCGACCACGCCACTTTCGCCGGCGCCCGGCCCGTGGCGGCGGCTGGCGAAGCGATTGGCGGCTACGCCAACCCAGCCGGTGCCGTCCACGTGGCGTCGCGAAGCGGCGAGTGGCGACCACGCCACTTTCGCGGCGCCCACCCCGTGGCGGCTTTGGCGGCGATTGGCGGCACGCCCGCCCACCGGTGCCGGTCCACGTGGCGTCGCGAAGCGGCGGTGGCGACCACGCCTGCTGCCCGTGCCCACCCACGTGGCGGCTTTGGCGGCGATTGGCGACACGCCCGGCCACCGGTGCCGGTCCACGTGGCGTCGGGCGAAACGCGCCTCGTTGCTCATTGCCATGCAAAGGGGGAGGATGCGGTGGCTTCATCCTGAAGTTTCCTTCACCGCCGTACCGTGTCAGAGACAGGCCTGATGTACTAGGCATGTCAGTCCCAAAGAATTCTGCTACAAGCCCGTTCCTCTGACGCCTCCCACCTACCTGTCACAGAGAAGTCATATTCCGGAAGAGCCGAGCGAAGGCATGCGCTGGCATTAATTAGCGCCAAGGAAGGGACGGCGCATAAAGGTGTAATAAATGCATGTAAGATAGGCATGATGGCGACCCTCCTTCATCGACTCGTGTAAGCCCGTGCATATAAGGGCACTTGGGGGACGAGGAGGGGAAGAAAAGGAGACTCAACAGAAGATTTGGTCACCGAAGAAGCTCTGTAACCAAGCCCAAAATCTGAATCCAAGCTCAAGCGAGGAAGTAAAGGTCATTACCCTTCTTCATGGGGGCTGAACACAGGTAAAATCATGTGTTCATCTGGATTTTAGACTCTAGAACTTCGTTAGTGTGAGAGGTCTTTGGGGTTTTCATCTGTTAGGGTTCGCCGGCTACCAAAGACACCCCTATCGAACCAAACCGGTCTGTAGACTCGGACTGTCGATTGAAATACACCGGCAGTAGCGCCGCTGTAAAGTCTGTAGTCGGTTTCTCCGATCATCTTTTCCGCGGGTTTTGGTGTCTTTGTCGATTCGTGCATTTGAAAATGTCGGGTTCGCAACATCGAGAAGGGAGGTGTCGGGCCATGTTGAGTATGTCCCGGAATCTAGTCAATCGCAAGACCGTTTCCTCCACCCATGAAGTCTTGGTGGCAACTCAAGTGGCGGCGGGGGCATCCGGTCTTGCCGTCGGTGGCTATGGAGGCGCCACCCCTCTCGGGACTTGCATGCAGCTCGTCTCCTCTGGACCACCCTCGGTGGAACTTGTGGGAGACTCCCGGCCGCTCGTGGTCTGCGGGATCTTGCCGACCTCGTTAGTGCGGCCCAATTTGGGTGGGGCCCCGGCCCGCAGAGTATCGGTGGTACTCGCCACCCGAGTATGGTGGCCGGGGCTCATGAGGCTCAGTAGCCACAGTGGCGGCGTCTGGCCGATAAGCGGCCAGGGAGGCGAGGCGTCTGTGTGGTCCTCGATTCGAAAGGAACCGTGAGGACCTAAGAAGTCATCTTGGCGAGGCCCGCCGACGGAGCGGTGATCTTCGCCGCCGCGTGCCGCGCCGTCCTGTTCAGGAGCAGGGGCGCGGCAAGAGGGTGGCCTCCGAAGATGGAAGTTCCTCCTACTCAGCGGAGAGTCCTATCTCTCGCTCTCGGGCGAATTCGGGAGGCGGCCAAGACTTTGTTTATGGTGTTGGATATCGAGCGTTCTCCGTGATTCTGCCGGTGGAGTGGCCCGGAGATTTCGCCCGGCGTCTATAGAAAGTTATGACGGCACCACCAATCTGAGGAGTTTTGCAAATTTATACCACGGTGGTGCGGCGGCGGCGGTGCAGAAAGGTTATGGCCAACTATTTCCGACGGCCTTGGCCAGACTCTGCCCGTTCTTGGTTGTTGAACCTCCGCGAGTCGGTGCACTCGTGGGAGGAGTGTAGCCTTTTAAATGCCAATTTCGGGGCTCCTTGGCGCGTAGGCGTGGAGGATGATCTGCATGCCCCGAGCGACATAAGGGGAGTCGTTGCATGATTTCATCGGCGGTTTTGCCATTGCCGCAACACGATTCCCCATATTTGAGCAATCGGTCGTCATCGCCTTAGAAGAGGCGTTCGCGACCGCAAGATGAAGGAGAAGATGGCCACTCGCACTATTGGTACCACCTCATTTTTTTTCCCTCGCGCATAAGTCTTGGCGCGGTCTGGAACACAAGGGGCGGATCGGGCCCCAGGCGGTCGAGTAAAGAGGCGGGACCTCGAAGGGTTCGGCCGTTAAGCAGAAGGCGCGAAGCGAGGCGAAGAGACCCGCAGGTCTTGGCCGCCGGCGTGACGCGATGGCTCGGTCGCCGGGCGCGCCGTCGGGATCAACGCGAATCGCCGTGGCCGGCGGGATGATGATCGCCGTGATCGGCGGTGATCGCCGTGGCCGGCGTGATAACCGCCCATGATCGTGGAAACGACCACCGCGGCGGAAGAAAGAGGACCTTGGTGCCCAATTCATCGAATCGACACCCATGACACGGGCGGTTGTCGGTCGTGGGCCGATGATAGTAAACGGCGGATCAAGGAACACGCCCTCGTGATGACGAGCGTCACTCGTGGCGGTGATCGTGGTGAAGATCCGCCCGGCGCTTTCCGGAAGCGGACCATACTGGCGTATATATATGGTGGTTAAATCGCCCCGCTCTAATACCGCTTGCAAGCGGTGAAGAGGGAAGTGTGTGCGGCGAGGCGAGTTCAGTCGCGTCGGATCTTTGAAATGGTCGAGGAGGCGATCATCTTGATCGGTGACCACCACGATTATATTCTGCGGCAGGGGCATCTCCGTTACAGGTGTCGCCCGATCCGGAATATCCGGTGGGCGTGTCTTTGATGGACGGAGGGAGTTCTCTCAGCATCCTGTCCTCTATAGCATTTCTGGCTCTTCAAATCCCGCGGCAGGATCTTCATCCGTCGTTGCCTTTCTTTGGAATAGACTCGGGGGTTAGTGCAATTCCTGTGGGCCAGCTGCGTCTCCCCGTCACCTTTGGAGAGAAGGATAATTATCGCACCGAGTTGGTGGATTTTGAAGTCACTGATTTTGATCTCCCCTACAATGCTTTGCTTGGTCGACCGGCGCTGGCCAAGTTCATGGCGGTGACCCATTATGCATATATGGTGGTGAAGATGCCAGAGCCTGCCGGCCCCATAACCATTCGAGTAGATCAGTCTGAAGCTCTGCGTTGTCATAAGTTTTCGCTTGATATGAGTGCTGCCACTTGCCCCGGGCGTGCTGATGCCGCCTGCTCGGGAGCCCCTCAGGTCCGGACCCGCGCCTCACCTGGCTCTGCCGGTGAGGTTAAGGTGGTCGTACTGAGTGAGGCGAATCATAAAATCGTCAACATTGGCGCCCGACCTCGAGCCAAATAGGAAGGCGCTCGTCACCTTCCTCGGTGTAATTCGGCGTGTTACGCTGGCAACCGTCCGATATGATAGGGTCCCAGGGAGGTGATCGAGCACCGTTTAACGCTTGCTCGGCGCCGCGGCTCGCGAAGATCCGTGGCAAGCTCGGGCGGCAAGATGCTATTCGGCGGGGAGGTGGAGAAGCTATTGGGCGCGGGGATCATCGGGAGGTCGCTCACCCGAGTGGCTTGCCAATCCGTGCTCGTTAAAAATCCAGCGGGAAGTGGCGAATGTGTGTCGACTTCACCGACCTCAACAAAGCTTGCCCGGGATCCTTATCCTTGCCGCGAGTCGACCTTATTGTTGACTCTCTGGCGGGTTGTGAATTATTATGTTTTTGGATGCATACTCTGGGTACCATCAAATTAGTATGGCGGTGGAGGATGAAGAAAAAAGCGCTTTTGTAACCCCTATGGGTGTCTATTGTTATATTAGGATGCCTTTTGGTTTAAAAATCTTTGGATCCACTTACCCGGCGTGCTATCGTATTTCTTTTCGTCCACAGATAGGGCGTAATCTTGAAGTATATGTTGATGATCCGGTTGTGAAAGTCAAAAAGGTGAAGACTTAATTCAAGACACGGAGAAACCTTCGCCAATCTTGGAAGAGTTGCTGGTGAATCGAGAGAAGTGTGTATTCGGGGTTCCCTCAGGTAAGTTCTTTGGGGTTTACGGTGTCTAGCAAGGGTATTGAGGCCAATCCGGACAAAATAGCGGCGATTGAGCACATGAAGCCGCCAAAGACGACTCAAGCGGAGTTCAATGTTTGGTGGTCGCTTTGGCCTCCTTAGGCGGTTCATTGCCCGATTGGGAGAAAGAGTCTACCCCTATTCAAGCTATTGAAGAAAACTAATCACTTTGAGTGGGTGATGAGGCTCGAAGGCCTTTGAAGACTTGAAGCGGTACCTTACCTCTCCTCGATCTTGGTGTCCCCTACGCAAGGTGAACCGCCGCTTTTGTATATTCTTTGCTACACCGAGGTGGTCATTGTGTTAGTGGCGGAGAGGAAGGTGTTCAGAGGCGGTTTATTATGTTAGTAAGGCGTTGCATGAAGCGAAACCGGTATCCTCAAGCTCGAGAAAATCTTGTATCTTGATTACGGTGGCGTCTAGGAAGTTGCGGCATTATTTCCAAGGGCGAGATTCTTGTAGTTCTGGCCTATCCATTGCGGGAAATCTTGTTCAACCGTGAAGCGAAGGTCGTATTGCCAAATGGTCGATTGAATTGGGAGAGTTCAATCTTAAGTTTGTTCCCCTGACCGCCATCAAAAGTCAAAAATGGCGAGTTCGTTCTTGAGTGGACTCCGCCACTCTTGAAGCGGAAAAAGCCCGCGTCGCCTCCACGACCTTGTTTTTGGCGGCTCGTTCAGATTGGAGGGCTTGAGGTGGCGTTGTCTTAGTCTCCCGACGAGTGGCGTGCTCGGTATGTTGTTGTTCTCGATTTTAAAGCTACTAATAACATTGCAGAGTATGAAGGTCATTGGCGGTGCGTATTGCCGGCGCTAGGTATCCGGCGCCTTCAAGTCAAGGGCGACTCCTACTAGTCATCAATCAGCGAGGAAGGAATATCAATGCCTGACCCCACCATGGCGGCGTGCTTGGTGGAGGTCGGAAAATGGAGCGGCGCTTTGAAGGATTGGGATATACTCATATCCCCGGCGTGATAATCATCTTGCGGATGGGCTTTGCGACTTGCTTCCTCAAAGGCTCTGTCGGTCGGGGTCTTGAAGAAAGACTATCGCGACCGTCCATTACAACCCATGATCGGATGGGAATGATGGTGTCCTTTGTCATGACCCCGATTGAGAGAGGGACGACGGTATGGTGTCGAGCCTCCGGCTCGGCGAGGATGGCGGCGTTCTTGCCACAGCCTCGATTCGAGGAGGAAAGCGGTCGTTCGCCCGACCCAGTCCGGGAGGGAAGGCGGCGGTCTTGCCAAGGCAAGCGATGCCGAAATGCTGCCCAAAGAAGTGCCGGCGAACACCGAGTGCTCGCCACACTTGGCCGGAAAATCGGTGGATGGATCCGATCCTAGCCTTCTGCGGGACCAAGTGATCCCGGCGATGATCGTCGGTGAAAAATATACGTAAGGCCAAGTGCTATACTCGGTGGATGGGGACTTATCTGGCCGGAGTGGAAGCGAATTCTCTTGAAGTGCATCACTCGGGAAGAGGGCGCGCTTGCTCTCGATATCCATGGGCGTGTCAAAGGGAGCCATATGTCCGTGAACGGCCGGTTGGCAAAGCGTTCGCCGAGGATTTTATTGGCCTCTGCCCTCGGGATGCTTGCGGTTGGTGAGGACATCGGCTTGTCGGTTCTTCGCCGAGCAAGTCCACCGACCAGCCCAAGCTCGCAAACCATCCGCTCTCTTGGCGTTCGCGATGCAGAAATTTGATATCTGGTCGTTCACTGAACCCGCGAGGCTTCACCCACCTCTTCGTCGCCATCGACAAATTCACTAAGTGGGTGAAAAGAAGCGATGCGATGCCATCACGGCTTCGCTTCTTTGTCAAGTTCATGCATGGGATATTCACTCGCTTTGGAGTCGCTAACGCATTATCACCGACAATGGAACTCGGTTCACCGGTCGCGGCATTTACGAATTTGTGATGAGATGGGCACCAAAGTATGCTTTGCTTGGTTGCCCACCCCAAGAGTAATGGTCAAGTGGCGTGCAATGCATTAGTATTGAAGGGTCTCAAGACAAGGGCGTTTGATCGACTCCTGGCGAAGCGCTATGGATTGAAGAACTTCCGTTTGTCTTGTGGTAAACCGTACCACGCCCAGTCAGACTCTTGGCGAGCGCCTTTCTTCTTGGTGTATGGAGCGAAGCCGTTCTCCCCTCTGGCTGTCGTTTGGTTCTCCGCGGCGTCTCTTTTCAGCGAGGAAGGCCATGAAGATATCCGGCGGGAAGATGTCAACCTCTTGGAAGAAGTTAAGTGGCCGGGCACGCCCTTCGTGCCGCCTGAAATACCAACAAAGTCTCCGTGATACCACGCCACCGGGTTTCGAGAGAACACCGGCGATGGGTGACTGGTCTTCGCGCAAAGTTCAGCGCATCTTTGGGTTGCATAAATTTGTCTCCCGGTGGGAGGGCCCTTTAAGGTGGTCTCGATATCTCGACCCGGGCGGTCCGGCTAGCCATCGAGGACGGCCGAAATTGGCGAATTCCTACAATGTGGAGTTATTCGAAAATTTTACCCGTGAAAATCAGAAGTACCGACGACTTGCTTCGATCACAGGATAGTCTTATCCCCGGTGATCGGCGGTCATCGGTTGTTGATAATGTTATTATCTTGAGGATTTTCGACTCTATCATTATTCCTCTTTTGTACCCTCTGGGTAGTCTGCTGCATGGATCTTTGTTGGTCTTTAAATTTTGGCAATCCTTGTTGGTTCATAATTACGCCGTGTCAGTGTCGGGTGACAACGAACAACCGGGAGGCGGATCAGCGCAGTGTTCAAATGTTGTTTGTACACCTCGGGTTGGCTCTCGGGAGCACCATAGGTTGTCATCACAAACACTTCTGGCCTAGTATCCTTCTGGTAGTTATTTGTTTACTACAAGGTGCCATGAAATTTGTGTTTGGGGAGCAGCTGACAGCGTGGAGGCCAAAATGAGTGGACCAATGTTACCCCATCTTGCGGCTCTTGTTGTCATAATCTGTGTTAATTCGTCCTATCGGCATTTATTTATCTTTGCAATAGCGCATATGTGCATAAGTAAAACTTTAAAGCTTTGGCTCAATTCGAGAAGAAAAAGTTAAAGGTGCCTAGAAGGCCAGGTGGTCGCCAGTAACTTGGAGGCTGGTCATTTGAAAGCATCTAGGCCCCCATGAGGTGTTGGTTTTGATAATTAATGACAATCATGCTAAAAGGACTAACGATGTTTGTGCAAGTTAGTCAAAAACAGATAATTGTATTCCTCGAAAGATGTTGGATAGCTTCAAGTGCTAAATGGAAGAATGCAGCGTAAAAGAAGTGAAGAAGTGAAGGTATCAATCTTAGAAGTATTTTCTAGTATTTTCACCGATCTCGGAGTTGGGAAAAAGATCGGGTTGTTAGGATAGTAGCCGTTCTATCAAGGGGACTTGATATGGGTCTTTGAATTTTGAAAGTGCATTCTAATATGGCTCATTAGTTCATCCGTGAAATCATGCATTTAAATGGAAAAATCAAAATCTTGAAAAAATTAGGAGGTCGGCACTATCGCTTGGTTCGGGCGGTAATACCGCAAGTCTTGATACTACCGCACCACGATTAGCGATAGCAATATTCGATGGGGTGTGTTTTCGATTTCTTCCAAGGCACTCTAGCATGGTCATAGCGGTAATCTGCGAATCTTGATACTACCGCACAATAGTTAGCGGTAGCTTTTACGATGAAGTTGTTTTTACGGTGGTGGTGCGGTACTCTAGGACCCTTAGGCGATAATCTGGCCACATATAAAAATCATGATATGACTCGTGTCGGCGCATTAAATGCCGTTATAGTTTATTCTGACCAGGTCTTGAGTACTCTAGGCCCTTAGAGGCGATAATCTGCCATGGCTATCTTATTCGGCGAAAAAAAGTGAAAAGCGGCTAGTTTGAGTGGGTGGGGTTATAAATACCCCCTCTCCTGTGCTAGGGCATGGTTGGTGACTCCATTGAATACTCTTGAGCCCTAGAAACACTCTTCACTCTCTTGTGCATTGAATTTGTGATTCTTTAGTGTTGGAGAGCTAAAATTGAGTGCATTGCATTAGTGAGCCATATTGATAGCACTCTTGAGATTCAAGCCCGCGTCAAGTTTGTTACTCTTGGAGGTTGCCGCCTCCTAGGCGGCTTGAGGCGTGAGGCTCGGTGATCTTCACAAAGGAGGTTGTGTGAAGACCCGGCGGTTGTGAAGGCCTGGCTTCGCCTACCCGGAGCGGGGAAGAGCTATCACTAGTGATCGGGGAAGGCTCAAGCGAGTGGAGCCGGCTTGAAGGAATTCAAGCTACCTCAACGTGGAGTAGGGGAGACCGGCAAGTCTCCGAGACCACGGGAAAAATTCTCTTACGCATCAATTGTGGTTTGCTTGTCTTTATTCTTGTGAAATTCTAGCTATTTGATTCTTGTGGGCTACTTGCTTAGCAAATTAACATACTTGCTTAGTGATATTATCTTGTGATCACTAGAATTGTTAAGAATTAAATTAGGCAAAACTATCACTTGTTAGTAGTAATCTTTAAACTTGAATTTAGTGATAGAATTTTTAGAAAAGCCTATTCACCCCCTCTAGGCTCATCCTCGATCTTACAAGTGGTATCGAGCAAGGTCTCTCTATTTTGGCTTTACTGCCTAGAGAGCAAGGATAATAACGAGGTATGTCAATGGAAAAGCTCCTTTCTTTGATGGTACAAATTATTACGTATTGGAAAATTAAATGCGACGGTTTACCTTAAGGCTATGAGTCCAAATATATGGAGAATTGTCAATGAGGGTTATGTTGTGACCACCGTGCCACTTTAAATGAGGAACAAAATGAAAGATTTATTCATTTAAATGCTCAAGCTATGAATGCTATCTTTGGTGCCTTAAATGCGGATGAATTTAATCGTGTTAGTAATTTAGAAACCGCACATGAAATTTGGAATACATTATCGGAAATTCATGAAGGGACATCCACAGTTAAGGAAGCTAAATTGCATATGCTTAGGGTAAAGTATGAAAGTTTTATCATGTTGCCTCATGAAAGTATAAATGAAATGTATTCTCGATTAAATAACATTGTTAATGAGCTCAAGGGTCTTGGTACAACCTTGAGTGATGTTGATATTGTCAGGAAAATGCTTAGAGCCCTTACGGAGAAATATGAAACATTGGTTACATTATTTCTCAACTCACGGAATTGCCAAGGATGACGCCAACCGGTCTTCTCGGAAATCTCATCACCAACGAGCTCTACAAGAAAGACAAGGAAGAATTGTTGGAACAAAGCTCTTCCAAGAAAAAGAACATCGCCTTCAAGGCAAAAGCGGAGTCAAGTGATGAGGACTCCGACGATGAGGATACCGAGGAGGAAATGGCACTTCTCGTAAGAAGGATGAAGAAATTTATCTTGAAAGCGATCGAGCTTTAATGGTCCACAAAGGTATAAGAAAGGACAAAATTCTAATACTAACCGATATGCTAATATTCGATGTTATGAATGTGATGAAAAGGGACACATAGCCTCGCATTGCCCTAAGAAGAAGGATGACAAGGGCAAATCACCCAAGAAGAAGAAATTCTTTCAAGGCAAGAAGCTATTCAAGAAATTCCAAAAGGACGGCAAGGGTGAAGCCCATATTGGTGAGTGGGATTCGAGGAGGAATACTCGGATTCGATTCGTCCGAAGGCGAAGCAAATCAAAGAAGAAGGGTTTTGCGGTGTTGCCATCAAGGAGGCCTCGTCGCCTTCGTCACTCCTTTATGCCTCATGGCTAGAGGAGAAACTAAGGTAAACTCTAACGAAAATGATGAACCATCATATGATGAGCTAATGGACATGCTAGAAGAATTAAATGAATATCTTGGCAAAGAAAAATCAAAATTTAAGGTTCTAAAGAAAGAATTCCTAACTCTCAAAAATTCATATGATGAGCTAAAGGAAGATCATGAAACTCTACTTGTCAAGAATAATTCAAAATTAACAAATGATATTGGTATCGAGTGTGATATTATAAATGACTTGCCTAGACTAGCAAATACCTCATCTCATGTAGAAAAATCAAGCATATCTACTTCATGTTGTGATTTAGTTAATTTATCATATTCTAGTACTAGTTCATGTCATGAAAATTTAATTGTTGAGAATGATGAACTTAAGAAGCAAGTGAACAAATTAAGTCAAAGTTTAGATAGATGCTTTAAGGGTAAGGACACCTTAAATAAAATTTTAGGTAGTCAAAGATGCTCCTATAATAAAGAAGGCCTAGGATATATCCTAAAAGAATAAGAAAATAAGTAACAAAGCTCCGCTTTGTGAAATCAAATGGTAAATTTTGTTATAAATGCCATGAAGTAGGACATCTAGCGAATAATTGTACTTTGAGTAAATCGTCTAAGGATAACATTCATGATTCATGTTATGTACTTAAAAGGGATAGAAATGGTACAATTTTTGCTAAGTTTGTTGGGACCCCGATATTTGGCCAAAGAAAGAAAGCCATTTGGGTTCCCAAAACCTTGGTCACTAACCTCCAAGGACCCAAACAAATTTGGGTACCTAAAAAGGTTTGATTCTCTTTTGTAGGTGAACTACAAAACCGGTGGACAGCATTGGGTGTTGGATAGTGGGTGCACCCAACACATGACCGGTGACCGGAAGATGTTCACTACCTTTGATTCGGGAAATGGACAAAATGACAAGATCACGTTTGGGGATAATAGCAAAGGAAAGGTATTAGGCTTAGGTAAAATTGCCATATCAAATGACCTTTCCATTTCAAATGTCTCCTTAGTTGAAACATTAAATTTCAATTTGCTATCCGTCGCTCAAATTTGTGATCTTGATCTTATTTGCACATTCTCTAAAAATGATGTTGTTATTACAAAAGAAAATGATAATTCACTAGTGTTTAAAGGATTTAGATTTGGAAATTTGTATTTAGTTGATTTCACTTCAAATGATTCATGTCTTCAAACTTGCTTAATGGCTAAAACTTCCTTAGGATGGTTATGGCATAGAAGACTAGCTCATGTTGGAATGATTCAACTTAAAAAGTTATTTAAAAATGATTTAGTTGTGGGCTTGAAAGATGTGAAGTTTGAGAAAAATCGACTTTGTAGTGCTTGTCAAGCCGGTAAACAAGTCGCTAGTTCTCATCCCTCAAAAAGTATCATGTCCACCTCTAGACCATTAGAGCTCTTACATATGGATTTATTTGGTCCGACAACTTATAAAAGCATTGGGGGTAATTCTTATTGTTTAGTCATCGTTGTCGATTACTCTAGATATCGTGGGTATTCTTTCTAGATGACAAATCCGAAACCTCCAATATATTCAAAAGGTTTGCAAAAAGAGCTCAAAATGAATTTGACTTTATAATAAAGAAAATCCGTAGTGATAATGGCTCCGAATTTAAAAACACAAGAATTGAAGATTATTGTGATGAAATTGGAATAAAGCACGAACTTTCCGCAACCTACACTCCGGAGCAAAATGGAGTTGTGGAGCGGAAAAATCGTACATTAATTGAAATGGCAAAACGATGTTAGATGAATATGGTACGTCCGATAGTTTTTGGGCGAAGCCATTAATCTGCTTGCCATGCTACAAATAGACTCTATTTGCATCGACTCTTGAAAAAGACCTCTTATGAGCTTCTTGTTGGAAGAAGGCGAACATTTCTTATTTTCGAGTATTAGGTTGCAAATGCTACATCTTGAAAAAGGGTGTTCGGCTTTCCAAATTTCAAAATCGTTGTGATGAAGGGTTCTTGTTAGGATATTCTTCTAATAGCAAAGCTTATCGAGTTTTTAATAAAAACAAAGGATTTGTAGAGGAAGCGTGTGATGTTGAATTTGATGAAACTAACGGCTCTCAAGAAGAGCAAGAAAATTTGGATGATGTAGGTGAGGAAGGCCTAAGAGAAGCAATGAAGAATATGACAATTGGAGCGTGAAGCGAAAGTGGATAAGCAAGATCAACCTTCATCTATTCAAGTCGAGTAGTCAACCTCCGCAACTCCGAGTCGAATTCAAGAAATAGATGAGGATGACAAGAATAACGAGCAACAAGTTCAACCACTACCTCAAAGGATTCACCATGGCCTCTCCAAAGATCATCCAATAGATCAAATATTGGGTGGCGTGAGTAAGCGTTCAAACTCGATCCCGCGTTGCTTCGTTTTGTGAGCATTATTCTTTTGTATCTTCAATTGAACCTACTCATGTAGATGAAGCATTAGTTGATCCGGATTGGGTAAATGCTATGCATGAAGAATTAAATAACTTTGCCGAAATGATGTTTGGACTTTAGTTGAAAGACCTAAAGAACATAATGTAATTGGCACAAAATGGGTTTTTCAAATAAACAAGATGAGAATGGAATTGTAGTAAGAAACAAAGCTAGATTAGTGGCGCAAGGTTTCACTCAAGTTGAAGGATTAGATTTGGTGAAACTTTTGCACCGTAGCTAGGTTAGAAGCCATTAGAATCTTGCTCGCATTTGCATCAAGTTTTGACATCAAATTATTTCAAATGGACGTAAAGAGTGCATTCTTAAATGGACAAATTTCGAATTGGTATTTGTTGAACAACCTCCGGTTTTGAAAATTCCAAATATCCTAATCACGTTTACAAACTCTCTAAGGCGCTATCGGACTCAAACAAGCTCCTAGGCGTGGTATGAGCGACTTAGAGATTTTCTACTCTCAAAGGGTTTCAAAATTGGGAAGGTTGATACAACGCTCTTTACAAAAATAATTGATGATGAATTCTTTGTATGTCAAATCTATGTTGACGATATCATTTTCGGTTCTACTAATGAAGATTTTTGCAAAGAATTTGGTGATATGATGTCTAGGGAGTTTGAAATGTCAATGATCGGAGAATTGAGCTTCTTCCTTGGACTTCAAATCAAGCAACTCAAAAATGGGGCGTTAAATAAGCCAAATCAAGTACGAAGGATCTTCTTAAAAGATTTGGCATGGAGGGCGCCAAGCGATCAAGACTCCAATGGCGTCAAGCGGGCATCTCGACTTAAGCGAGGGAGGTAAACCGGTAGATTTAAAGCTTTATAGATCTATGATTGGGAGTTTGCTTTATCTTACCGCATCTAGGCCCGATATTATGTTTAGTGTTTGCATGTATGCTCGTTTTCAAGCTTCTCCAAAGGAATGTCATTTAGTGGCCGTAAAGAGAATTCTAAGGTATTTGAAACATTCCTCAAATATAGGGTTATGGTATCCTAAAGGTGCAAAATTTGATTTAATTGGATATTCGGATTCGGATTATGCGGGTTGTAAAGTGGATAGAAAAAGCACCTCCGGGAGTTGTCAATTGCTAGGTAGATCCCTAGTTTCATGGTTCTCGAAGAAACAAAACTCCGTAGCTTTATCCACTTGAAGCGAATATATATCCGCCGATAGTTGTTGCGCTCAATTGTTATGGATGAGGCAAACTCTAATGGATTATGGAATTAATTTTAAGAAGGTGCCTCTCTTATGTGATAATGAAAGCGCGGTTAAAATAGCCAATAACCCGTCAACACTCAAGAACAAAACACATTGATATCCGTCATCATTTCTTGAGAGATCATGTATGTAAAGGGATATTGAGATTAGTCACATCGAGCGGAAAATCAATTAGCGGATATACTCACTAAACCCTAGATGAGACTAGATTTTGTAAATTGAGGAATGAATTAAATGTCATTGATATCTCTAATGTGGCTTAAGTAAAATTCCTTGGTTGCTTAAATTGGTCTTTATTTGGTATATGTTCTTTAGATGAGTCTCACATCAAGGGGAGTAATATGCAATTTATGTATATATCACATCCCTAAAATGTGGAAAATTGAAGTTTGTGCTATAAATATCTTAAAAACTTAAAACTAGACTTTATAAGTCAAAACTACTTGGAAATAATCTATTCGGATTTACAAAATACAAAGGATTCACAAATCTTCATTTAAAACTTATTATAACATAAACCTTATCTTTTGAACTTATATCATAATTATTACCTTCTCTATGTTTATAATGAAACAAAACTTTTGCTTTTCAAAAGCTTAATAAAATTAAAAAATCTTGATCTATATTGATCTAATATAGGCACATCTTGAGTTTTGCCCAAAGAGCTAGAATGGCCATATTGCTAGTTTCATTTGTGGTATTTCAACTCGAACAAGTAAATTCATTATTTCTCATTTGGATGTGTTTAAAGTTTTTACTTTGTGCCTATCTTGATTGATTTGCTCCTATTTATATTCAATCTCTTGATACATCATCTCATGAGAAATCTTCGCAATCAAATTCGCTCAAATTCCTGCCATTTCAGCCTTTCCCAAGACTCTAGGCCGCTTGACAGTGACAGTACATAAATCTTGATACTATAGGGTCGAGGAGCGATAGTACCGCTTCGGCTCAATAAATTTGTGGGGCCATCTCAAATTTCGCTGAGTTCTCTCCTTCTCTCTCTTCTTCTTTTCTTCTCACCAAAACCTCCTCCTTTTCATTCCGTGTGGCTCTCATCTCTCTCCTCTCAAACCCTAAATCTCATCCCTCAAAATCTTGAAGATTTGTGGGGATTAAATCCATCAAAGTTGATCCTTGTGTCCTTCTCCTCCGAAAGGTATCCTTCATCTCCTTTATTCTCTTTGGATTCATCTCATTTGGAGCAACCTAGGGTTTAAATGGAATTTCAATGTGTAATCTTGTAATGTGGCAAGAACTACGTGGATTAGGTGTAAAATAAATGTCCTTAATATTCCTAGACCCTAATCTGGTTTAAATCATTAGTGTCTAGACATTGCTTGAAATTTTGCCCAAATTCCATCTCGGTTCGATCGGTGCGGCTTCTTGAAGCCACTGGAAGCGATAGTCCGACTTTCTTGGTACTCTAGGCCTCGATAATGCGTAGTAGTCTTGGCCGAGCTGTTGAAGCACCGGGTTTTGAGGATTTTGAAGCAATATTTCTCTGCGACTTTCACTCATTTCATTTCCTCTTGTCAAATTCGATTCATATTCATTTCTCATATCTCAAATTCCTTGAACTCTTCTTTAGACCATGCCTCGCACTAAGGTTCTTTGGGCTGGTCATACGGAGGGGCAAGGGTGCGAAGAAGACAACGAAGGGTCGTGGCGTTCCCACCGGGACTCGAGGCAATGGAGCAGCGACAACTCGTTTGCTATCGCCATGAGGACCACAAGGGCAAAAGGGAAGGGTCTCTTGAGCCTTCCTGGCTAAGAAGAGGAAAGTCCCGCTCAATCACCTCAAATTCTTGGCGGACGATGAGGCCGAGAGTGATAGTGAGGAGAGCTCGAGAGGAAGAAGAAGTGGTGCCGCCATTGGAAGAAATGATCCATCTCAAATCAAAGGCGATGATTATTATGCTCGCAGAAGTCAAAACACTGTATCTCCAACCTCGCTCGCCCCAAATCCAAAGTTCCATTCCTTATTTCAGCGAGAGGTGTTTGAGCAAATATATCGGAGAAGGACTTTGCCAACCAATATTGGGTCACCGGAAGCATGTTCGAGCGACCCGAGTCGTGGGCATTCTGAGTTATTTGGTGGAGTGGCTTATACAACTTCCTCGGTACAAGGGTTGATTATAATGAAAAGGTTATCAAGCAATTCTATCGCGACGCTCTATGTGTCTGGCGTGAGCAAATCACTTGGATGGTGACACTACTCGTTACTTGCCTCCAAGGATGATTTTGAGCATGCCTTGGGAATCTTTCACAATCGGCACCTAAAATCCATGACGAACCTCCTCTGTCTTTGGATCGGTGGCGATTTTCTATGACCGATCTCATAACTTGAATTGGGAACTCGGTAGGTGCAAACTCCAACCAAGCATGGTGAACAAGATCATTCATGTCACTATTCATCCGAAGAGTGGAAATTTCGATCCGTAAAGAGGTCATGCTTGGAATGTCATTGCAAAGGTCATGGCGAGGAGAAGTTTGATGTGGTGGACTTCCTAATAAGGAGATGTCTCAATCGGCTAGGGATAGAGGAAGACCATCTATTTTGCTCCGTACATCATGGCGCTCATCAGGAGAGTCGCCGAGTATAATGGTGCCACCCTACTCCTCATAAGCCGTACAAGCCTCGTGTTGCTCCTCCCCAAGTTCTACATCACATCGTAGAACAAGCCGCTCAAGCAAGAGCTCAAGCGAAACAAGCGACCCAAGCCCAAGCTCAAGCCGCTCAAAGCCGCTTAGTGCCGATGCCTATCTTGCCGACCTTGAGACTCTCCATTCCGACATGATGGCTGGATTTGTGCGACAAGAATCTTACATGCAAGGCGGTTTGCACTTGTTATGGAGCTTCAATATCGAGAATCGCGAAATGGTTGAGGATGTCAAGAAGCGTCTGGGTTAAACAGCACCTCCTTTGATCACTATCGCTCCTACCATCGATCGTGTCGGCGTCGTCGTCCGGATAGCGGCGGTATTCCTCCTTCCCATGATCCTCCTCCGTCATCCACCGGGATCCTTGGTCTCCTCATCCGCCACACGGCTCTACTCACGGAATCTTTGAGGAGTAAGCGGTTCCTGGCGATCCTCTTTTGGTTCTTGATGACAAAGGGGAAGTATGAATTGAAGCCTTGAAGCCTTGCTTATCTTTCTTATTGTAATAATCACCTTAAATTGTGGTTGTGTCGTCTTGAACTCCTTATGGATGCCTATGTCGTCTTAATGTTTTTTTTATGATTTCGGTCTTGAACTCGTGTTATGGTTCTTTTGCGCTTAAATATAAATTATCTTCTCTTATGAAGTTGTGCATTATGTCATGTTAACTCATTCCAATTATATCATCTTCATTGCCATATACAATTCATATGCAAATATGCAAAACTTATTGTTTATCCATGGCACATTTGTAGGGGGAGCTATTCTCATTTAGCAATATTTTCATTCAAACACATTTTTGTCCTCCAAAGACAAAATATTGCTAAATAAGAATTCCATGGTGTGAGAAATTAATTTTTTATTGGTAACTCACACTAAATATCAACTCACTTCAATTCGATTATGAGGATTGTCATCAATTACCAAAAAGGGGGAGATTGAAAGCATCTAGGCCCCCATGAGGTGTTGGTTTTGATAATTAATGACAATCATGCTAAAAGGACTAACGATGTTTGTGCAAGTTAGTCAAAACAGGATAATTGTATTCCTCGAAAGATGTTGGATAGCTTCAAGTGCTAAATGGAAGAATGCAGCGTAAGAAGTGAAGGTATCAATCTTAGAAGTATTTTCTAGTATTTTCACCGATCTCGGAGTTGGGAAAAAGATCGGGTTGTTAGGATAGTAGCCGTTCTATCAAGGGGGACTTGATATGGGTCTTTGAATTTTGAAAGTGCATTCTAATATGGCTCATTAGTTCATCCGTGAAATCATGCATTTAAATGGAAAAATCAAAATCTTTGAAAAAATTCGGAGGCGGCACTCTGCTTGGTTGGGCGGTAGTACATAAGTCTTGATACTACCGCACCACGATTAGCGGTAGCAATATTCGATGGGGTGTGTTTTCGATTTCTTCCAGTAGGCACTATCAAGATGGTCATAGCGGTAGTATCATGAATCTTGATACTACCGCACAATAGTTGGCGGTAGCTTTTACGATGAAGTTGTTTTTCGATTAAATTTGGTGCGGTACTACCGAACCCTTGGGCGATAATCTGAAACCACATATAAAAATCGCATGATATGACTCGTGTCAACGCATTAAATGCCGTTATAGCCGTTCTGACCAGTGCGGTACTCTAGGCCCTTAGAGGCGATAGTCTGACCATGGCAAAATCGGCGAAAAAAGTGAAAACGGCTAGTTTGAGTGGGTGGGGTTATAAATACCCCCTCTCCTGTGCTAGGGCATGGTTGGTGACTCCATTGAATACTCTTGAGCCCTAGAAACACTCTTCACTCTCTTGTGCATTGAATTTGTGATTCTTTAGTGTTGGAGAGCTAAAATTGAGTGAATTGCATTAGTGAGCCATATTGATAGCACTCTTGAGATTCAAGCCCGCGTCAAGTTTGTTACTCTTGGAGGTTGCCGCCTCCTAGACGGCTTGGAGGCGTGAGGCTCCGGTGATCTTCACAAAGGAGGTTGTGTGAAGACCCGGGCGGTTGTGAAGGCACGAAGCTCGCCTACCCGGAGCGGGGAAGAGCTATCACTAGTGATCGGGAAGGCTCAAGCGAGTGGAGCCGGCTTGAAGAATTCAAGCTACCTCAGCGTGGAGTAGGGGAGACCGGCAAGTCTCCGAGACCACGGGAAAAATTCTCTTGCGCATCAATTGTGGTTTGCTTGTCTTTATTCTTGTGAAATTCTAGCTATTTGATTCTTGTGGGCTACTTGCTTAGCAAATTAACATACTTGCTTAGTGATATTATCTTGTGATCACTAGAATTGTTAAGAATTAAATTAGGCAAAACTATCACTTGTTCGTAGTAATCTTTAAACTTGAATTTAGTGATAGAATTTTTAGAAAAGCCTATTCACCCCCTCTAAGCTCATCCTCGATCTTCTGATGCAGAAGGCCCCGAGTGGTCGCTCGGTAGCTTGAGGGGCTGGTCGTCTCACCGCTTGAGTTGGGCACCGCTAATGTTCAATCCAGATAAGTGTTTTAAGTAACACTCTCGATTGTTAAGCTTATGTATATGCTAAAGTTAATCAAATTATGCATGGTTATCGCGAATCTAAATAAACTGACGGCTCCTTGGTGATAAAGGAAAAGTCTTCAATGTGAGCGTTTAGTAAAGTTAAGTGACGAGTGTAAGTTGGGCACGGAGCTCAAACACTGGCTCGTCGCCTCGGGTTGGCTCTCGGAAGCACCGTTGGTCATCAGTTAGTACCGCTGGCCCAAAACCATTCTGGGGGCTTGTTACTTCTGCGCCACCTGAGGTGCGATTCTAAGAGATCACAAGGATTTAAGTTAGGAAAGGTTTGACCAATGATAACCTGCATAAAATCTTGACAATAGAATCACCACGTGCTCAAGCACAAATTATTGCACCTCAAAGCTGTCTTTACCTAAGTTCTATGTAACTTATCGTGTAATGCTCACACTTGTGGCTAGCTACATGCAACCTTTGAGAATTCGGAACATTGCTTAGGCTCAAAGGCTTAATTGGTGCCTTAGCCGAATTACCGACTGGCTACCTGGCAATTTTGGCATGCAATATTGGATAAGCATGGCAAAGCAAACATGAAGGTAAAACTGGGAAGCATCCATTACAACTAAAGTTAATTGAAATGTTTTTATAGACAAGAAGGAAGCTGATCAACAAAAGTAAAAGCAAAAAGTAGAGTGGCGGCTTGGCCTTCACTCATCGCCCACGTCGATGTCGCCGGCGTCTTCTTCCTCCACCAAGGTGGCGACATCCATGGTGGTTCTGCTTGTACTTGCAATTGCCGGCCAAATATTCAGCCGTTGCCAAGACGCTGCGCCTCTGCGGGCGGCGTTCCCCTAATCCGGTCTCCATCGCCGCCAGTGGTCCAAGGAAGCATCGTGGCTGGCCCAGTAAGCCAACACGAAGGTGGCGGTCATCACTGCAACCTCTTGCCCCTCCCTGGCTGAGTGTGCGGCAAGGGCGGTGGGCAATCCTCGAAGCGCCTCTGCGGCCTGGTTGGTTGCTTGGGCGTACTGCAGGGCGGTGTCTTGGAGGCGTCTCGGCCTGCACGCCCAAAGGTTCGAGCATCTTTGATCGCTAAAAGCTTTCTTGAGCATGGCGGCGAGATTGCGCCTGAGGCGGTCAGCCTCATACTCAGAGGTCCTCTGCGCCGCCTCGGCCCTTTCTGCCCGTTGCTGCATGGTGACTAGGGCGGTCGCGGTGGTCCTTTCCTGCGCCACCGTATCTGACCTCTCCCGCTCCCGCGCCAGCTCATCGATGGCCCCTGTCAGTTGCCTCGCCGTCCGGGCCCCATGCCCGCGGCGATGTGAAGTCGCCAAGCGGTATGTAAGTTCTTGAGCTCGGTGAAAAGCTCGGCGGAGCGTTCAGCAGGAGTGGCGATGGTCCGGGGGGCGAGTTGGCGAGGTGCACCGCCATCGGGGCCGCCTGCCCCAGTCCCCGTGGCAGTGGCGATCGGCGGCGTCTGGGCGGAAGCCTCCACTGTAGGCGCGGGTGGCGTCTGCTCCCTGGGAACATCTTGAGGGACCGCCCTTGGCGTTGCCCTTGGCGTCGCCCTCAAGCTGAAGCTGGCTTTGGGGACCTCCAGCCTGCCTTGTCGAGTTACGGCCGGGGTCCCCGCCGGAAGGTGGTGGCGTCGCGGGCGAATCGGCGCCACAGAGGAGTCGGAGAAAAACCGTAGCCGTGCGGTGGCCGTGGTTGTCGGAGCTGGCGCTTTCTTGTGGTGGCGCCGTGGTGAAGGTCTTTGGTGGCCGGTGGTGAAGATCTTTGGCGCCCTTGGTGGCGGCGCCATGTGATCGGTCTTTGCAATTGGGGCGGTTGGCGCTGCCGTCCCATGTGAAGTCACCGCCACCTCTGCTGTGGCGGCGAGATTCGCCCATGGCAGGTCTTCTTCTTGTCCGGGCTTGGGCGTCCGGAACAAGTGGCGCTGCCCGCCGCCCGGTCGGTGAGGAGAGTGTGTCCCCTATCGTCGGTAGCGGCATAAAGACGAGGCGGTGGAGTCCATTGGCGGCAATAACTGGCGATCTCGGCGCTCCGCAGAACTCAAGTCGGCGAGTGGCGCGTCTTGATGAAGGGCGGTCAAATCCGCTGGAACCGGCGGCATGAGCCCAGAGAGCCACGTGGTGATGCGTGGCCCATCCAAGTTTCCCGCGCCTGGCCAAAGTTAGAAAAAGACTGCCGGTTGGTAGGAAGCAATACGGAAGAAGCATAAAGAGAAAAAGATGAAGACTTACGGCCGGGAAAGGTGCGGGTGATGTCGTCGTCGCCTGTGTATTGCCATGCTGGGCGAATGCGGCGGCGAAGGGGGCTAAGTCTTCGGGATACAAAATCCCTAACGACCATCGCCCCAGTTAAACCGGCGCTCCGCAAGTTGATAATGCGGGCCGCCATTACCCGGATCTCCGCTGTCTCTTCGACAGGCGAGTTCCAATTCTCGGTGACCATGCGTGGTCCGTGGGCACCCCAAGACATCAATGCCGTGTCGTCATTGATGTCTGACCATTCGGTCGCCGAGCCCTCAATTTGACCTCGGTGGAAGGGAGTGTCGGCGACCATCCCATCCCGAAGACGAAAATGGCGGCTCCCGAAGTTCGCCGTCGGATGAGTAGCGAGAAAAAAATGAAAAGGGGAGATTTGGCATCACCCCAAGAACATTCGCAGAGGTGTGCGAAGATGGCGAAAAAAGAATGGAGTTAGGAGTGAGGTGAAGATGATTGATTTCATAGAAGTGGAGGGCGTGAGAAAAAAGTCGAGAAAGGCGGTACCAAGCCGCCATGATGCCCCACACGGTGATGATGATCTCGTCGGCGGGGCAGCTTGTGGTGTGGGGTCCGGCCGAAGAAGAGAGGGCCCTCCGATGACGATGGTGTGGAGCCTCCCCACTGTGTAGGAATCTACGCTGGAGGGAGGAATGGAAGGCGAAGTAGGAGGAGCCATGGAAGCAAAAGTGACAAGAGACAAGAAAAGCTTAGAGGAAGAAGGCGAAGTTTGCAAAGGGCACTAAAAGCGTGAATTGCAGTGCGGATGGATCTATATGTATCCCCCACTCGCACAAGCGGTTCACGAAAGGACAAGGTTGTCTGACGTTTGGGTCCCAAGAAAAATCAATGGATGCGGAAGGAATCGAGGCGATCGCATCTGATGAGTGGTGGCCCCATCCAAGAATGCACCGGCATTTAATGTAAGGATTCAAAAGCTCGATGTGCGTTCTTGGGTAGGCAGAGGCTCTTGTCGATGTACTACACACCGGTACCCTCTTCGCCGCAAAGCGTGTGTGGCCCGTGTGGCGATCGGCAGCGGTGGGTGTTTACACCGTCCTGAGCGTCGATCCACGTGGCGTCTTGAAGCGGCGGTGGCGACCACGCCCTACTCGCGGCGCCCGGCCCGTGGCGGCTTTGGCGGCGATTGGCGAAACGCCCGGCCCGGTGCCGGTCCACGTGGCGTCGCGGCGGCGGTGGCGACCACGCCTTTCGCCGGCGCCCGGCCCGTGGCGGCTTTGGCGGGCGATTGGCGAAACACGCCCGGCCACCGGTGCGGTCCACGTGGCGTCGCGAGCGGCGGTGGCGACCACGCCTGCTGCGCTGGCGCCCGGCCACGTGGCATGCGGCGACCACGCCTCGTTTGCTCCTCTGCCATGCAAAGGGGGAGGATGCGGTGGCTTCATCACGAAGTTTCGCCGCCGCCGTCTGCGTGTCGAGACGAGCACGATGTACTAGGCATGTCAGTCCCAAGGAATTCTGCTACAAGCCCGTTCCTCTGACGCCTCCCACCTACCTATCACAGAGAAGTCATATTCCGGAAGAGCCGAGCGAAGGCATGCGCTGGCATTAATTAGCGCCGAAGGAACGGGACAGCGCATAAAGGTGTAATAAATGCATGTAAGATAGGCATGATGACGACCCTCCTTCATCTGACTCGTGTAAGCCCATGCATATAAGGGCACTTGGGGGCGAGGAGGGGGAAGAAAAGGAGACTCAGCGAAGAGGGTCACCGACAAGCTCTGTAACCAAGCCCAAAATCTGAATCCAAGCTCAAGCGAGAAGTAAGGTCATTACCCTTCTTCATGGGGCTGAACACAGGTAAATCGTGTGTTCATCTGGATTTTAGACTCTAGAACTCGTTAGTGTGAGAGGTCTTGGGGTTTCCATCTGTTAGGGTTCATGGCTACCAAAGACACCCCTATCGAACCAAATCCGGTCTCTAGACTCGGGCCTGTCAGTTGAAATACACCGACACGCCGCCTCCGTCGAGACCCCGCGCCGACGCCACCTCGCGAAGGACCTCTTACGCCCTTTGCTCGACGCCGCCCGCCCGTTCCACCCAGAGATCCTAGAGTGCAGGTAAACGCCCCCTCTGCTCTCTCTGTTTTATGCCCACAAGGTGTTCGGTGAAATCTTGTGAATATTGTTGAGGTCATGTTTTGTGGGTATTGTAATCTTTGAGTTGTTTGGGTTAATGACTTGCTTTGTTTTGATGTCTTTGTATAGTGCCATTCATGAGGCGAAGAAGCTATGATCTTTATTAATTCTTATTGATTTTATAGTCCTCTTGATGCGATCTTTGTGGCGAAATCGGTGGTCTTGAGCTAACTTGCTCTGTAATTGGATTTGCATTTTATCGGTCTTTGCTTGGTGTGCTACTTGTTTGTAGCTATATGTGGTTGCTATTCAATTCTTTGGTACAATGAGAGATTGACACTTTGATATTGATTACTTGGATTGATTTAGGAGTATTGTCTAGTTGGAGTGAATTTACTCTTGGAGTTAATTCCTGGTTAACTCGAATCAATATGATGGTTGTAGTTTAATCAGTGGGGATTGTTACTTGGATACGGATTATTGCTTGGAAAAAAGAAATCATCCATTGTATGAATGCTTTTAACACACTTATGTCAGGTGGATCTTTGAATGTTGTATGCGAAGATTGCACATGTCAATTTGTAGGCCTTTGATATCGTGATTAGCATTGTAATTTTTTTGTTGTTACGTACATACAATATGTGATTTGCTTCTCACGGTTCTAGATGATTTTGGCCTGATTGAAACAGCCTTGCTTCTCACGGTCGGTGTCGCTACAGTTTTCACGGGTTGCGGTCTCATGTCATGCTTGGTCCCTTGATTTGATGTAGACATAATGCGTATCACCGCCTTGATGTAGACATAATGCATATCATCGCTATGCTGGTCAGATGAAGATAAGGACTCAGTAAAATTTGCTGCATAAACAAATAATGAATCATTCTTATTCCACACTAATATGATTTTCAAAAATGAAATAAGGTTATAAATCACGACTAGAATGTTAATAGTCTATTACACAAAAAGCGAGCAATCGGTTCCTTGTCAACCAAACACGTCACCTCATGGTCTTCTCCGCGAATTATATCGTATGCTTTCTTTGGCGGCCATGCTTATGGAACTTGCGAGTCTTGGTCCTCGAGCATGACACCTTCTCGAGAAGTCGGCACCTAATATCGCCGATGGGCTACATAGCGATTAAACAGCATAGCGGCTATGACTGCTTGGTAAGCGAGCCATCAGCGACATTAAATGCGGCGTGAAAAAAGATAACCTGGAATTTTTTGAAAATCATAAAGTATTAATTTTTTATTTAGCAGATAAGTATATGTGAATTGTCAATTGTATATGTACCATGTGAAATGTGTAAGTCTATGTGAAATGTACAAGTATATGTGAATTGTCAATTGTATATGTATCATGTGAAATGTGCAAGTCTATGTGAAATGTGATCTCATCAGGCACAAACTTGTTCCTGTCGATCTTAAACTATGCTTTCAAACTCGAATTGTTCTCAACAACCTTGTCTTCATATATAATCTAAGCCTCGAGATGTGCTCTACTCTAGATGGCGACACCAAGACGTGGTGACCCGGCTTTCGATGAGGCGGAAAATCGATATTCGAGACTATTGCATTTGGGTAGCATCTTAGCCAACGAGGCCGTTAACAACGATCGCGGAACATCACGATGGTCTTCTTGACATTGTCGATGAGGCCGTTAACACTAATACCGAGGTATACTCTCACCCATTACGAATAGGTTTCACCCATTATTCTAAAATCATTCATATTATATGTGTTTGTGTTACCGGCCGGTACCTCATCGGCCACCCATCCGGAATGAGCAGAGGACCTAACAAGAAGCCTTCGACAAAGTGCGTGATAACAAAAGTCGGCAATGACGGAGTCTGCTAGCCCGGATTCATCAATTGGGCCTTTCAACAACGCTTGCGGCTACCACGCGAGGATCACGTCCCAATCGGCATCCGAAAATGGGTGAAGTCCTGCGACTACCAAGGAACGCTGCGGAATGATATAAAGGAAAATTTCACTTTTCGAAAGAATGCGAACGAAGGCCAAGGGATGGGCTTTGAAGAAGATGGCAACTTCCTTTCGGCGATGGAAGTCGTCCCTCACCCGCAAGTACATCGACAAAGGAGAAAGGCCGGACTTCAATAAATTTCCTAAGTGGCCGATCATTGGGATGCTTTAAGGAGTACAAGGTTGTCGGATGCGGATGCGGCCGCGAGAGAGAAAAACAAGGTGAATGCACGAAGAAGAAATACCACCACCATCTCGGGACCGGTGGTTACATCAAGGTCGCAAAGAAATGGGACAAGCGGGAAGATGAACTTGGCGACGACGATATTATACTGGCCGAGAATTGGGAGCCCGCATGCGCAATTGGTTATTGGGTCACGGGGGCAGCCTTGCTGATGACGGTAGCTTGGTGATGGCACCGACAGTCCAAGAAGTTGGCGAAAGGATTGCAGAAGCCATCGAGCAGACTCGGTCAGGATCCTTACTGACAGACAGGGAGAATGACGAGCTAACATATGCCCTTCAAAACCACGAGCACCGGGGCGGACATGAGGTTTCGGAAGGTGCCATGGAGGCACGGCTTTGCCAAAGACTCAAGCACTTACGGGAGGCGGAAAGAAGCAAGAGGAGAGATCGAGGTAGAGTGGGCGATTGGAGGAAGAGCTTAGAGCTACGAAGGCTTCCATCGATGTCCCGTCACGCAAAAAGTGTCCGGCAATGAGCGACCGAGGAGCACTACGTTCGACCAATGTTCAGCGGCACCGGAATCCATGATCGGTCCGACCGCGCCAAAGAGCGATTCGCATCCGCCGTGGCCTATGTGAGCGACCCTACGCCCGTCATCCGTGGGCGACATCAAGGTTCGCCGCCGGTCTGAAGCTACACATTGATATCGTAACCTCTCCTTCAAGGTGGCTTACGGCATGGCTTATCCGGTGGAGGCGGGCGGACATTCCATCGCAACGGATACCTTCCGGATACTCCAAGGTCACGGTGGAAGAGGTGGTGGGGGCTTCAAGATCTCGTTCTCGATATTCACGGGGCGACGGGTGACCAACCTTGGACAGCCCTCCATGGCACATTCATCCTATGGCGCAAAAAGTCCATCATATTTCGAGATGGTGTGGAGGTTATATCTCCGATGAAGAGAGGCCCCGCAATTTGAGCGGCTCGAGAGCAAGCACGCCTCCTCCACATCGACAACCCACGACTCCTCGGCGTCGCTTTGCGCAATGCTTCCCGATGGTCGAGCCACGCCTCCTTCACCTCCCGCTCCACAAAGAAGCCCGACTCGCCGCCGCCACCGCCTGAAAGTAAGTAAGCACCCAACATCTCCGGTGACCACGCCTCAAAGATCTCCCAGGAAGAAGCTCGATGTCGAAGCGAGGATCCCGCTAGCACCTCCTCCCACGAAATCGGCATCCGTGACGAGAGAATGTCAAAGCAACCGCCAAAGAGGCCATATGATCATCATGGAGGAGCTAAATTGCATCCGTAAAGACGGATGTGGCGAGCGACTTCGCCAAAGAAGCGAGCCAAGCTTAAAATAGATGAAAAAAGCGTGAAGCACTTTCGGTCATGCGGGCAAGCCGCCGCTGTGATGGCGACTACAAAGGACAATAAGAAAGGCTACGATTGCAAAATACACGGGCTCCTTCAAGGGAAAGAAGAAGAAAGTGGAAGATCGCAGAGTCTTTGAGGAGTTGAGAAAATGGCATTCTGAAGGAGGCGGGACTCAAATCATTAGACCAGGATCTTCCAATGGCACCAACCAAATGGAAGTATGAGTTGGGCAAACCGCTAATTGATCCAAAGGATATAAAAGATCTCCCAACTAAGATCGTCAAATGCATGAATGGTACATGAAAAGGGCATCTCATGGAGAGCAAATGTTCCTCCTCCGTTTCCAAGATGAGTATTTCTTCCAAGGAACAACACGAACTATGGTCGAATTTGATGACTTGTACCATGTGTACCAAGGAGATGAGGTCAACGTGTCTTTCATGTCCTGCTTGGTGTCGTAAGTCGATCTACTAAGTTTACCGTTAGCTTCCTCCGCACCACAAAATTGAAAATCTAATTAACTTAGTTATCCTTCTTATGTAGAATGGAGATACAACGATGTAAAAGACGGGCAAGCAGAGCGTTGGCTTCATCGACCCGAGATTGTCAACGAGAAAATCTGGTCATCGACAAGCAAAAACACTACTTGAGGGATACCTTTTGCATGCATTGTTGAAACAACACTACAAACCGTACATACTACGCCCTTCAACTTCAAGTCGTGTTCTCACAAACCTCTTGTTCTTGTATTTCTTAAGCCATTGATAGTATGAGTAGCTACTTACGCATATGTTGCAATATACTGAATAGGTTTCACTTTGGATCCTTCTAGTCATCGAGCTTGACAACGGCGGGATTATAGTTTATGACTCAAGAAGGAATCCGGTCCAAAAATACCAATAGTTCATTAACATCCTTAACAAGACATTTGCAAAGTTTAAGAAGAAGCAAAAGGAGAATTCGAGAAAGAATTGAAGTCATAGTAAGCACTTCAGTGCACGTACTACAAAAACTATTATTAATATACATCGCCATATCGGTTCTTCATCGATATTCGAAATTTCTCCCCTGAAGGTTAAGCGCCGGGCACCGAAACAACTTATGTGGCTACTCGTGTTCCACTATATTCAAAGTTTTATCCATGGCGACGACACGGAACATTATGCCGAGGTTCGTATATGCATGTCAATTTGTTAGCTACAACTTACATTTTAATTAATTGCATGTGATCGGATATTTATATACTTCCGCTTAATTAATTGTCGCCCAACATCGATGAGCACGTTAACGTGCTCGCCTCACCGGTGCGCGCACTCCAAGAACAACTCATCGGCTTCATTGTCGGCGAGGTTGTATCTCGAAATGGCGAGTTCCACGTAAGGTTTCGAGTTGGACACCGATGAGCTGGCGACGACATCCACGTCGACCAAGGACAAAAAGAGTGGCGCATGCAAGAAATGAGTTCGATAATCATTTTTTCATCATTCAAAATTATAGCGTTGGTTGCGTCTATGTACTTGTCCATTTTTACACTATTAAGTTCGTTTTTTAGTGTAGTGAGCTAGCTAGCTTGTGAACATGTGTATGAGTATGCATATGCCATATATATTTAATTGCATAAAAACTCCTCCCCTCATATTTAATTTTATGGTCAAAAGCGATATACAAAAACATTGTAAGAACATATTCTAAAATACATATAATCGAAAACTCTCTCCACAAGAGGTTGGTGACTCCAACCGCTTGTAGAGTCTTCTCTCCAAGCGGTTGGTAAGACTAACCGCTTCGATATCCTTCTCCAAGCGGTTTGTAAGGCGAACCGCTTCGATATCCTTCTCCTGGCGGTTTGTAAAGCGAACCGCTTGTGGAGTTCCCCACGTGGCGGCTCCACTGGCCCTCCCGAACACCTTCCCAACCGCTTCTGGTGCCACAGCACAATCGGTTCGAGCAACCGCTTGTGATACCCGACGGGTATCACACGCGATTGCTTAAAAGCGGTTATAAAACCGCTTCTAAAGGGGGTTACGAACCCTACTAGTAGTCGGTTCTGTAGTAGTGTACTGGTGCTACCAAGCACCCCAACTAGACCTGCCCATGCACAAATGTGAGGGAAAAGTTGTTCAAGGTAGTCTAGCTGACGTATGATAAACATTAACCAGTACCAATTTAAAGGCGTATGAATTACAAATGAAAACAATGGAAGAGATAGAGTGATAAAAAAAAGCTTCACTTACTAACAATTAGAACCTATTTGGATCAATTGGAGGGTTTTAAAAGGGATTTTGGATATAACTGCCCCCCAAAAAAACCGTACTCCCTTCGTTTATTTTCATAAGGCGTATTTTGACTTTACATAAGGATTAAAATTGCGTTGAAATTGAGAAAGATACGAGAAAAAATGACTTAGATGTCCCCACTTAATTGTCTTGAAAGATGAAAGATATACTTTGTGTGGGTGGTAATGAATAAATGCATATAGATGAGAGAAAATAAATAGAAGTATAGAAGGAAAGATCTCTTTAAATATACATATAAATCTTATATTTGTAAAAAAGACTATTTAAAAAATAGGCCTTATAAAAATAAACGGAGTGAGTACATAGTATTGTTCATGCGCAAATTTGTGCAATCCTATACCTCTGCATGCAGTTAACCTACTAACCTAGACGGCAAATCGTATTTTGGAGAATTAGATCACGGTACAGACCGAAATCTGCTAGCTCTGTAAACAACTTCCGATCAACTTTCCAGACTGGTGCTCAAGTATGTTCGCTGTGGCGTGTCCACCGACACGACGCGCGAGATTAACAGCCGAAAAAAAAGCCCTTCACTATTCGTTTTAAAGAAAAGGGTTAAAACTGCTCGCTCGTTGAGCCGACCGAGGGCAGACACGAGGAAAGAGAGTAAAATACTACTAAAAAGCGCAAAAAGGAGCGGCACGAGCTCAGCGCGGGTCCCACCCACCCGGCCTCGGCGCGCACCAGGGACGGTGGCGAGGCGCTGCCGCGCACGTGGACCCTGACGCCGCGCCCGAGGCCCCCCCCCTCCGGCCTCGGCTGGCGACGCGGGCCTTGACAGGTGGGCGTCGGTGGGGGCCGGGGCCACGGGGCCCTGTAGCGTGCGCAGCTCGACGGAATTTTTGTCCCTCGAAGCCTGTTGCGAAAGTTTTTTTTTTTTTCAAAATATAGCATTCGTCTCTGAAATCCTTTGTATATTTAACCCTGAAGAGTCAGTTACCTTTCGTATAGGAGAAGCTACACCAACCACGATGTGAGAATGTAGCAAGTTCCTACCGACTAGCAAGCTACTCTTTCTCGACAGGAATTAATCCACTAATTTAATCACACTACTTAATTAGGCAATCGCTAATTAATTAATTTCTTTATTTAATCACTTGATTAACTTACTAATCAAGAAGTGCTTGGTAGCCTTCTGAGCAACACCACATCGGTAGGTGATTGCCTAGCTAGAAGTGCTTGGTAGCTTTGGGCTGAGCTCTAGCGGTTAGACAGGTGACTCGTGTGTTTATCGAGTAAAAAAGCTAGTTTCGTACATTCTAATAAAATATGATTAAATTTATTAAAAATGAATTTTAGTGCCCTACATAAGCTATCGTTTGAGAGCATGCTGGACTAAAATGGTAGCGTCACCCAGCGATCATCCCAGGCATTTGTGCCTGCGCTGCGTACACCCGCCAAGTGCACGTGAATTGATTGTCTGCTTAGGGGTTTGAAATTTTCTCTTCGGTTCACATCTCGAAAGTGGAAAAAATTTTAAATCTTAGCAAAATCTCAAAATTTCGGACAAAATCCAGTCAAAATTCAAAAAGAAAATTTGAAATTCGGGATTTTTGAAATGAAATTTCTCAAATTTTAGAAATCTTGGTAAAATTAAACTGAGAGAAAAATTGTTTAAATGATGTTAAACAATTTTGAAAATTTTTAGATAATGATCAAGCTTTAGAAATTTTTAAAAATCCTAATAGTGCAACTGTCCAGATAAAAAGTTGATCGATAAATTTCAACCAAATGAAAAATGATGCAAACCACATTAATTTTTTTTAAAAAAATGGGATGGTCCTAACATGTCAATAATATTCTCAAAATATTTTCAAATGATTATTAATGCTAAGAATTTTTAAAAAATTCAGAAAGTGCTAGTAAAGACTAACCGATAAATTTTAACCGAATGAAAAAGGTTCAAACCACGTTAGAAAATTTTGAAATGTTTTGTGGATGGTCTCAATGCATTACTGATATTTTCATAAAATTTTAGGATGATGATCAGGTTTGAGGAATTTTTAAAAATTATAACAGTGCTACTATCCTGATAAAAACCATACAGTGCTACATATATTGCTTTCATATGTTTGATTGAGCAACTAAAACAAGTTTAAATTTTTTAAAACTTTTAGAAAAGAGTTTTAGGCAATTATTAAGCTCTCCTATAAATTTTGGATTATGATCACACTCGAGCGAATTTATAAAATTCTAACACAATTACAGACTTAGTTATGTTCATTCTATTTTTGAATTTTTAAATATAACAAATGAAGTTAAATTATTTTTAAATTTTTGTATACTATTTAAGACTAATAAAGATGGTACCATAAATTTTTAGAGCATGATCAAGCTTGTACAATTTTATAAAAATTAAACAGTATTTCTACTATTTTATAAAACATATCAAAAATTCGGTTTTCCAACAAATTTTCTTGAAAGATGACTGTCGGCGTATTTCGCCGGACAAGACCCCGTCAACGAACAGGGTTGACCGCTCCCGGGATGGAGGGTATGGTTCAGTAGAGGGCGTCTTCGTGGTCGGGAACCCTAATGACTCTCTCACGATGGGACTCGGAGATTAACAGATCAATAGACACGGTGATGTACCCAGATTTAGGTCCCCAGTACGGGTAATAGCCCTACGTCCTGCTAGGTCTTTGTTGAGGAAATGTGGAGGTGATTACAATTGTTTTTCTAGCCTTTCTCTTCTTTTTCCAAACCTTCGACCCGCCTCCTTCCCCATGCACTAGAGCGCCCTTATATAGACAGGACTGGCTCGGGCAGGGGAGAAGGTGACGCTATACTGATCTACCACTTATTAATTACACCCATCATTCCGGCCTTACATCGACCCACGACTTATTTATTACACCCGTCACTGTAGTCTTGTCCTTCAAACCCCATTTAATGCCGCTGAGTGGCTTCGCCCGGTCCGCTCGGGATATGACGCTCCTGCGACGGGTTTGGTAAGAAGCGTCAGAGGGATGAGCCGTCATCGTGTCGATAGCAGAATGCTTCGCAATCAATAACCCTGACACAGGGTGGTAGGGGAGGGAGACTTTGAGGCGAAACCTTCTCCTTATTGTTTTGGTTGCCTCCGTGGCCTGACAAGGGGGGCCCAAATACCTGCCCACTTGCCAGGACGCCTCTTAAGCTGACGCCCGGTGGGCAGAGTTTGATCGCCCACCTGCCCACTAGGCCGCTATGTGGACCGCTCGCCCGGCGAGCAAGGCGTAATCATCCACCTGCTCGCCAGGGAGTCACGCGGGCCGCTCGCACGGCGAGCAGGGCGTAATTGCCCACCTGCTCGCCAGAGGGCCACGTGAGCTCCTCGCCCGGCGGGCAGGACTTGACCACCCACTTGCCCGCCAGTCGCCATGCTGGGACAGACCACTTTTTGGGCCTACTAATTCCGCGGCGGAGAGGGTATCCCGGTGCAAAGCACACCGACAATGACATTCTGAAGGGTTATTGATCCAAATCCGATCATCAAAAGTCAAAATCTAATTAAATTACCCGAGATTTTGGTGAATTTTCTGAAATTACTGTATCAATTTAATTTTTTATTTGATCGAGATCCACACATAGTTCAAAATCCAGCGAAATTTCCAAAGTTTCTAAACTGTGCGTGTACTCGAGTGTGTTTGGAAGTTACATAGAAATGTGGGCAGGTTCAATGAATCCTGCCTTGTGTACGCATATGTGTTTGGAGGGTGGATACAAACATGGACAGGTTCAATGAATCCTGCTTGTTTCCCCTTACTTGTGGTAGTCTGTGGATGATCTCCTGTGGATTACGTAGCATAAGTGTGTTTCTAGAAAATATGGCTCCACTTGATCTTTGTTATTAGCTGGTAATGTGTTTTGTGGTTATTTAGAGTGGAGTTACGTGTGAGAAGTTTCGCGCTTCAACGCTTGTACAATGTATTAATTTTGCATTCTATTTTAATCAAATACTACATATATTATATCCTATAGGATTTCTGGCCGCTCGCGTCCTCTATATCATTTTGCGCCGATACATTCGCTCCGCTGTGAGCCACGTCGCTTGTTTGCGTCGTCCTAATCCAGCTTAAGTAATTGATCACAACACTCGGACTCCAATGCTCGCGTGACGTAGCGGTACGTGCCTCGCCCATACCGGCCGCTGTGCGCGTTCGAGCCCCCACTCCCGTGTGTAGGGGTGCAATCGGATCGGATTCGGTCGGATATCGCTCTTTCCATATCCTAAATCACATTTTTTGTCGGATTCGGAATCGGATTCGGATAGCACCGGATACAAATACGGCGCGGATAATATCGGTCGCGGATTCGAATCGAATACGGAGTGGAATCGATACGGTATCGAATAATTTTTGTCGGATACCGCAAGAAAACAGATATCGTATAAAGCAAATATATAGTGCTGATTAACCAACCGTATGAATTCAAAATACAATAAAATTGTCGTAGTCTAACAAATCATTTTATCAGGCATGTTAGCACGTGATGTTGATAGCAGTACAGGTAGGTGCAATATTGCAAAAAAAGAGAGGTAAACTAAATAAACCTGCAAGCCTAATTAGTTGTCTTAGACTAACTAACGAAGGCACAATATAGTAAACAAAGGAATGCCCGGTCATCGTGGGGTAAGATTAGATTAACCACATGTAAGGGTTAACTTGACTCTGTAATTATCTTTGTGCCACTGACACTGTCTTTTTAGAATAAGCATTGATTGATCAGAACCTACATATAGCAAATGATAATGACTGGTTCGCCTCTTTCACTTTAGAGTAATACTCTGTGTCTCTGTCAAAATGCTCTCTCTCATGCGTCAAAGCAGCTGCATGCAGGGGCCCACTATGGTGTCGTCACGGGTGGCGTGGGCCTGTGGAAGCACAGGCGCCGCGGCTAGGCGGGAAGGACAGGGCAACGCAAAGAATCAGGCGGCATTCGTAGAATCAAAATCGAAAAGTTCGGATATCCGAACAAAGTTTCATCGGATATAGCCGAAAAAAAAATCGGAATATTTCGATCCGACGGATAGTGATATTCCGAATCCGAATCCGAATCCGAAATAAAGTATCCGAATCCGACACCGAATCCGACAACTATCCGAAAAAAATATCCGAATCCGATCCGAATACATCCGGTCGGTCGGTCGGTCGGAAATTATCCGATCCGATTGCAACCCTACCCGTGTGCACGCATTGCTCAACGATTTTTCCCCACACGACAAGTACGGCGGACGCGCAGCTGGCGAATGGCACTGACTTTTTTGCACGCGCGACTGGCGTATGGCACCAGTTTTTTTGCGAAGAACTCCTCGTAGATTCCCCAAATTACATATATGACGAATACCCGTATCAGGGGTACCCCACAGCAAAGTATACATCTATTTTAAGATTGTTTTCTCTCGATCATCTGAGACATAGCAAAGAAGATCGACAGTGGCGCGAGAGTCTTTGAGGGGGTATTACTAAAGACTCCATCCCCCACAGATGGGATTATCACTGAATATTGACGGGAACACCAAATGATCCATTTTGGACCCAGCTCTAGGCCTCGAGGGGCCACGAAGGACTCTCGGCCTCGCTCAGGCCCACCATGGGCGGTCCGACCTGGCCTCAGGTCGGGCGCGCCCAGAGCTCGGTCTCGCCATCGGTTGGGCGCCCTGCAGTTCAGGCGACCTCGGGTCAGTGCCCGGCCCGGCTCCGACCTGACCCGGGTCCAACGCCGCAGAGCTCAGGCAGCCTCGGTCAGGGCCCCGACGAGCTTCAACTTCGCGACCTCCGCCACGTCGTCAGTCAACGATAAGCCGGTCACCAGCCCTACGGACATGACGGCCGTGCTAGGACGGGTGGCTCCTTCCCAAGACGGCTCGGGGGCCGCCAGGGTCAAGCACCCATCCCTTCGCACCGCCACGGCCTGACAGGTGCACCAAAGGAAGGAGGCAGGTGCGCACCTTCCCAACGGAGTGCAGTTCGTTGTGTCTACTAACCCAGCATGGGATACACAGAAACCTATCAATCATCAAGACCGAAGACTAGGACTCCCGAGCGTAGTATACCCCTACCTCTTTTATCTAAATTCCCGTGTAACCTGCCCCCTCCATCTATATAAAGAGAGGCAGGGGCCCTCAGGGAAGAGGGGATCGATTCGGTTCAAGCCTTCCAACCTGAAAAACACATCCAACCTCTGTCAAGTCCAACCCATAGACAAACACTCCCGAGTCCCCTCACTCGGACGAGCGCTCAGAGCCTGTCCTGAGTCCTCACTTGTAATCCCGAGCAGACCACTGCACCCTGGGTAATACAAGCCACCACAAACTGGACGTAGGGACATTCAAATTAACCAAGATACATCTTGAACTCCCGTAGTCTGACCATTCAGGGAGAGGGAGCGCGCGACCCCTATACTTATAAATTTACTTGCCGGTTGTACGAAACACCGACAACATAGATCCTTTTTTAGCGTAAAAACCTAAAAAAACTGTCAAAATTCATTTTCCCACTCACAGGCCTTTTGAAAATTTCAAAAATATAGTTGTGTGCGCTTTTTCCCGAGAAGACCCATTTGAAAATCTCTAAAATTACATCTTGGTTTGTTTTGGTGAACGATCCTTTGCGAAAAGGCCCCCAAAAGATCCCAATATTACGTCCAAGTCCTTTTTTTTTTGGAAAGCACCACAAAAACCCAAAATTCGGTTTTCCCTTGCGCAAGCCCCCCAAAAATTCTGGAATCCAAACCATTTATTGCAGAAAGGCCGAAAAACTAAATTCATTTTCCGTTTGTTTAGACCCTTTGAAAATTCTAAAGTTACGTACGTATCCATTTTTTCTGAGAATACCTTGACCCTATTTTTTACGAGGAGATCCCAAAAAATTTGAACCTGTTCCTACTGAACCGCTCCATTTGGGGTGGCTGTGGGGACCTGAGAATTTTCTCGGAATTGGACTTTTTGTCAAGTGATATTTTTCAGTCAAAAATTTTCTCAATCAAATTATTTTCGAAATATTTATTTTCTTAATTGTTTTTCTGGATCTTTCTTTGCGACTTTTTTAGCAAAAGAATAATTTCTCAATTGAAAATTTTTGATTCTTTATTCTTTTTTGGCATTTGTATTGATTTTTTAATCTATTTTTTCTCAGTTATTTTTTTTCAGTTTTTTTTACGACTGATTTTTTTATAAAAATAGTTTATGCGAAAGAAAAATTAATATGTTTTGGACAACCTTACAATAGACGACAAAAAGATACCATACAGTAATATAGATAGAATGGTTGTACGTACTAGTTTGACAACATCTAAGCCAGGTGATGATGTGGAATAGGACAAATTCATTGTTTTTCTAGCCTCTACAAATTTTTTTTTTCAAATCTAACTTCACGTATCTATTTGTAAATTTAATCTCCTCTTCTACCACAAAGAGACCTGCAGACGACATATGTCTTTTGTCACGTTCAAGGAGCATGGAGGTCGGTCGACCATAGGAGCAGCATGGTCCACTGCGGCAGGTGGCTTCGGCGCTATCTGAGCTTGACAGTAGCTTCTGCTGTATATGAAAAAATCAAATTAATAAATCAGAGAACTAAATTTGCAAATAAACAGTTAAAAGGAAGGTCGATAAGCTATGATTTCGAACAGGAGATACAAGTGCACATTGTCTTTTCCTCTCTCTTTTTTCACATGCAAATCAGCCAGCCACGGGGTGGCCTCATCAATTTGTAGCGCCCCGCGCCCGATTATAGCATATATCCGGTATGCGTTCTAGGTTTTCTCTGTCTCCTCTCTACTTACAGCCGTGAACGGCGCTGTTCACTGCGGCGGGTCTCTCGCGCGCAACAACATAGCTACCCTCGTGGCCTAGCCGGACCTCTCGATTGGATCGGCCCCGAGCCGTTCGGTTTCTCCAGGTGCGTGGATTGGAGAATTATCGCCTCGTTGATTGCTCTTGTTGTCACTGTGCTGTTTCTACCGTTTCGTTTGATGTGGTGCTCGGACGGTGCGGTGTGCGGGTTCCTGTGGGTTCTTGTGTCGGATTTGTGTGTGCTCTCGGCCGGATTTTCTGGGTGTTGTTTTGTGCCGGTTCGTGTTAGATTTGTGAAATCCATGTGTTGTTGTTCTTCGTGTGTTTCTCTGGGAAATTTGAATTTATTCTGTATTTGTTCATCTCTTGCGATGTGCAAAGTTATGGGATTATTTTTGGCTTGACAAGTTCCTTGAAAAGGAAATTAGGTGTCTTTCCTTGGTTTGTATGCGGTCTTCCCGTTCGTATGCAACTTTTTGCCCTTTTTGGTTGGTTTCTGTTCGGGGTGAGCAACCTGGTGATAGGAGAGGTCACCCAATGTTTGTTGGTTTACTCCTTTTCTGGTTATGGTTCCTTATTGCTTCTCATGGATCCTTCTGTACAGGACGTGTGAATTTATTTGATTTGCGAACAGTTTTACCTCATTTCTCTACTTGTTTGTGTTTTTTTTTTTGCTTCATTTGATGACGAAAATCAAAGATCATTTCAGTGGATGACGGAAATGGAAGATCATTTCAGTGGAAAATTTTTACTCACTGTTGTTGTTCATGGTTCCTGAAATTATCACTGATTTGATGTACTGTACGTGATGTTAGATTCTTACTCGGTGTACGGCAATAGTAGCTATAAATCTCTATTGCTCTATGAAGTGAGCATTATGTGTTTTTGTACACGTTCATTTTCTTGGGCTCGTAATCCCTTCAGGGGTGTATACATTTCCGTTTCTCTTGCGAAATAAAAAGGACATTCAGTAGCGCTTTTCTCATAAATTTTAGTGAAAACTAGTCAGACTATTGTGCAGTTGCACGGTCTAGGTTACTATCGAGGTTTTAGGAGTTGGCCAATTGCCATGGATAACCGACCGGCTATCTCCTATTCTCCTGATTAATTATCTAGAGATGTAAATGCTTGATTTATAAAGCAAATCATGCTTTATATAATCTATGTATCTATTAATTGGAGGCTCCTTCAGTAGCCCCCACATTAATCCAGGAGGAAAAAGCTAGACATTCTTACATTAACTAGAGAAAAAGAAATGGAAACCAATCGATCAGCCTTGTTCATGTAATTTTAGGGATGGTGTTTTAACAGCGTAGCATCAGTTCGATTGATATGCTGTTGTAGTTATGCAAAGGTGTGATGGAATATTCATTGAGTCATCAGCCTTGTTCATGTAATTTTAGGGATGGTGTTTTAACAGCGTAGCATCAGTTCGATTGATATGCTGTTGTAGTTATGCAAAGGTGTGATGGAATATTCATTGAGTCATCATCTAATGTTAGGGTGTCCTAATTATATGAAGACCCTTATCAGAATTATTTTAATTTTGTGAGAAGATGACTTTTGTCTGTTTCTGGAGAAAACTAGTTTACCGATTATTTGCTGGAAAACAATACATACCACATTTGAAAATAGAAGGGGTGATCTAGTATTAAAGTAAATAGAATCTCCAAGAATTTGGTGTCATTCTAATAACCTTGTGGGTTAGTACTTCCAATCAGTTACTTGCCATAATGTGTGGTACAAAGAATTTGACAAAGAATTCAGCTGTATTATGTGGCAAAAAACATAGTAGCATATGGTAGACAGCGTCAGTAAGTTTGCAAAAATATGCAAATCAAAGATTTAGATTGCAAATAAAAGGAAATCTGTATTCATGATCAGGGTAAAAGATGCCAAGCTAGGTCCACTACTTGTTCATAATATAATGAAGTGCTAGTATTCAAGTAAATCCCAGATGATAAGGATTAATATAGTTTGAGCTGCAAAATTGAATGAGGCCTGGTCATCTACAGGCTAAACTTTGTTACCCCCTCAGTTCACATAGTGCACATGCAAGCAATCTTTTCCCAACTTTGACCACAAATAAGTACATGTCCTCAAGAAAATGATGCCAATAGAGTTATATTATAATCTTATAATCTTTTGCAAAAATGTTGTTGTAGAAACTTATGTTAACGTTAAATCTGGAAACTGCAATGTCCAAAATGACATAGATTTATAAACTGAGGGAGTTTTTACTGGTTGAAATGGTAGGGCTTAGGATAAACCAACATTAATTTGTTTTTGGAGTAACAGAAGGTTCTCCATATATAAGAACTGGGTTTGGAGATCTGTGAACATTGAATTGAAATGTTAATCGAATTACAAAGGCCACACATTGTACTAAGATCTATTGATCATGACAGACAGACAGAGGTCCACAGTTGTCTCCTTTTCCCTTTTTGCATGTGTTACGATTATTTAATGTTAATTGGTCTTTTTGCGGATCTCTTATATATTTAGTGTTTATGCTGCATGAGCTTATTAATTGTGACGTACTAAATTCTTATTTGTTATTGCTTATTAACCAGCAGGATCATTGGCATTGGTTTCATTGTTTGGCCTGAATGGTGCAATTGAAACTCTCCGAGTAGAAACTGATGCTCAGTTCAGAAATTCATCATACTCATTTCATTCACAGAAAGTGGCGAGAAATGGATCGTGATGATGTAGCTGGTTTTGTTAGTGGAGGTTGCAAGAAGTTCTGAGTTATCTAACCCAGCAGATGATGATAAGAGTTATGATAAGTCAGGCAACTGGTTCTTTTTGTTTATTATTTGATTGACGTTTGATGTTTCTTAATTGGAATGGACAAAAGTTCTCATGGCATTAGGTTTGGTGATAGTATAAGTAACATTTTTCGTTATTGGAGAACAGTTCAACACACGGCTGGGCTTAAAGATACTACACTTGACTCCCCAACATATTCCAGCTTTTCTATTGCTAACTCAAAAGGATTGAAAAGGAAGCGGGGAACTATGGCTGGAGCAGAAGGTACTGGAAATCCATTACTCACTCTGGGGTTAGGCTGTTCACCAAGTTCATCTGACAATAGCAAAGTAAGCTCTGCCACAGCTTGTGCAATGTCTCCATCTACACTAAAAGAGGCTGATGAGGAGTCATCAATAGATCCTGGCCTGAATTTTGAGCTTTGCCTTGGCAATGATGGTACACATTGTCAAAAGAAATCCCCTGCTGGTTCGGAGAATGTACCATTGGCAAACTCTCCTAAACTGGATCTTCAGTTGAGTTTATCCACTGGCTCACCTGAATCAGTTATCACCAATACAAATTTTGTGTCACCAAATGTTCAGGATGACTTGGAGATACCAGTCACCAGCTCCTCGCCAGCCATTATAGGGAAAGGATCAGTACCTTCTAATTGGGTTTTTGAGCATTTTGTTGTTTCATCATCATATGCTTCTGAATCAACATGTGCTTTTCCATTTCCAAACATACCCAAAAAAGGCAATGTCACTATGTCTTCTCCAGTCAAATTGTCAACTATGGTAACAAGTGTGAAAAACCCGGTTGCCTGTACTTCGGTGGTAAGTAACCCCCAACAACGCAATAGTAATAATACTAGAAGCTGTCAGTTCCCTGGGTGTATGAAAGGAGCAAGAGGGGCATCAGGGCATTGCATAGCCCATGGTGGTGGTAGGCGATGCCAGAAACCTGGTTGTCAGAAGGGTGCCGAGGGAAGGACCATCTATTGCAAGGCCCATGGCGGAGGCAGGAGATGCCAATTTCTTGGATGTACAAAGAGTGCTGAAGGGCGCACAGACCACTGCATAGCTCATGGTGGTGGTCGCCGCTGCAGTCGTGAAGGTTGCTCCCGTGCTGCACGTGGTAAGTCTGGCCTGTGCATCAGGCATGGAGGTGGCAAAAGGTGCCAGATGGAGAACTGCACCAAGAGCGCGGAAGGTCATTCTGGCCTCTGCATCTCTCATGGGGGTGGGAGGCGTTGCCAATTTCCGGAATGTGCAAAGGGTGCGCAGGGAAGCACAAAGTTCTGCAAGGCGCATGGCGGAGGAAAGCGCTGCACATTCTTCGGCTGCACCAAAGGAGCTGAAGGTAGCACCCCCTTTTGCAAGGGCCACGGTGGAGGCAAGCGCTGCTTATTTCAGGGCGGTGGCGTATGCCCAAAGAGTGTGCATGGTGGCACTCAATATTGTGTCGCGCACGGTGGCGGCAAGAGGTGTGCTATTTCTGGTTGCACCAAGAGTGCTAGAGGGCGGACAGAGTACTGTGTACGCCATGGAGGTGGCAAGAGGTGCAAGTTTGAGGGCTGTGGGAAGAGCGCGCAGGGTAGCACCAACTTCTGCAAGGCACATGGTGGAGGTAAACACTGCTCATGGGGCCAGGTATACTCAAGCTTTGGCGATGGTGCGCAACAATGTGATAAGTTTGCACGGAGCAAGACTGTTCTCTGTTCAGCTCACAGTGCTTTAGTTCAGGACAATTGTGTTCATGGTGGTGGAACATTAGGCCCTGCAATCTACCAGTTCGCGGCAGATGTCAAACTTGATGAGATGAATGCTGCTGCAGTGAAGGGAGAACCACACATGAAGACGAGCAGCGATGAGAAGTCTTTACTTGGTGCAAGAAACTCTGTTTCCAAGGGGGATCCTGTTCCGACTCCATCTACCTTGGATCCATTTCCTGAGGGCAGAGTGCATGGCGGTGGGTTGTTGGCTCTACTTTCTCATGGTGGAAGCCATACATACAACCGTATGTAACTCGGAGAATGGTGCTTCTGTCATGGGGGCGTGGATGTGAGAGAGAGATTGACATCAAGAATTGGTTCCTTTCAGTTTTGATCTGTTTACGGAGTTTGTGCCGTGGCGGGATAAAGTGACTGTTTCACGTTTCACCTATTGTTTTCCTGATCGTTGTATTTGATGGGACCTCCATGTAATATAAATAAGGTGTGGCTCTTAGAGCGTCCTGGGCTTGTTGTGTTCTCTGTTATTATAATTAATGTCGTCGAAGTTGTCCTTGTTTCGTGTTACAATTTATGTAATATGGTACTTCACAGTTCTTTGTTTGACTGGCTTCGCTGTTGGTCGACTTGTAGTCAGCAATTTGCTTTGCTCTGTTGGGAAAACTTTATGTATTGTGTTTTTCGTAATCGATAGCGCAGTCTGTATGTTGATTGGATAAAAATTGCTATGAGCTATGCATGAAATCTCTCTGGCGAGCAGGATGCTTTACAATGGATGTGTTATAGATTACATCATGTTTTCATTACGATAGTTGCTTACTCTGCAACTAGTGCAGTTGATGGCGATGTTGTTCGTTCTGCTCTATTCTCTGTCAGTAGTCATTTGGTTTAAGAGGCTAAAGATTCAGTCACCTACAGAATGGTCATTAGATTAGATATGAGACCAGATATTGAACAAATATTGTCCTTCCAGCCCTGACAAAACAGGGGTGTGGTTCAGAAACTTTTCTCCTGCACTCGCACTTTGCGACATACAGGGAAAAGTAAAAGCTTGTCCCGGAGGGACATCAATCATCTTGTTCCAAAGTCTCCAGTCCACAGAACACAAATAACGCAGTGCCAAATTTACTAGGAATCTAAGTAGGATTGCAACCCGATGGCCTAGAGACGTTACAATGCCTAACACCAGAGGCAGAGGGCAAAACTGGACAAAAAATAATGATCACGCCCATCAGGGAGCAACCAGTTAGGACATTAGCCGAAACAAAGAATGGACAAAATTTCCTGAGCAAAGAATCATCTCCCTAAGTGTGGTTAAACGCTACTCATCTACTGTCCTCGTATCGTTTAAGCTGCCGGCATCATCTGGTGGTGGCTTTATATACCTTCCTAGGGTTTTTTGCCGAGCTCTCTTCTTGATTCTCTGGATCTTGTCTTTGCTCTGTTGCTTCCTCCGCTCCTTCTCCTGCTGCCGCATGTTACGCTCCCTCTCGTACAGGCCTTGCCAGAAGACTTCGCCGGTTTGCGGCCAGAGCCACCTTCTGTCAGTGTGATCCACATCAAACTCTTCCGCCAAGTCCTCGTCCATGCTCTTCGTAGTGGCGTAGCTGAACCATTGGATTGACATTTGACCTCTCCTGCCATCGAGCAGATGCTGCTCCTGCATTGCACCAGTATCTGGATTTACATAAACCATCCGCCGTGCACTGTGGAACACCCAAACGTTCACAATCAACTCAAGAACACGAGCGTAGCAGTGCTGGTCCTGTACAAATTATAGAGCAATGAGCTGATGTCTTTTTTGACATTGAAACAGAACTACTATTTATCACAAGCATGTAGAGCTCAGAGGGTGACCATATGTTGGCAATGTGTATGCTACGGTTTCTTGATTCTTCTAGGGTCTGTCCAATTATTAAATGAAGTTTGGCTGATTTTGACAGTGGAACTCAATCTTTCGATTTTTTAAGAACTCTTGTTACAATCTTATAGGTTGGTAGGGTATTTCATTTCATATAGAACTGCTTTATCTAGTGCATTGGGAGTTGGGACAGGGCTTGAAAATGGAAATTGCTTTATCTGAATATTCGATAGAGGGGCTCACCCTGTGGAGACTCAATATGCAATGCCCAGTTTGATGATGTGTGTCATACATTTGTGCATCCAGCGCATCTACGAACATTCTGAAAAACAACATCTTTAACATGAACCAAGTATCTGCAAAAGTTGCTTTATTAAGACAATTATATCAGGCGGCATAGTGGGGACTGTGGGAGGATAAAAGAACACAAACAATAGATGAATACAAGCAACCAATTGGGGGTAAAAAAGGTCTACCATGATACTATAGCACGGTAATGACTTGAAATGACCAGGTACCAATTGAAAAGGTGCAATGTTCTAAGTAACGGTAAATGGTTAATGAAAGGTCACCCCACCTTTTAGTGTTTATACCGTAAGCGGCCTTGTAAATAGCCTTATAAACAGTTTTACTATTTAAAATTTCGAAAAATATATGCATGTGTTTGCAGTAACAAAATAAGCACCTAAATCATCTTCTTTCATGTATACAGAATGGAACTAATAGGCTATCAACAACTGTCCACAGCGGTAACATAATAAAAAATATGACATGATATAATTAAATAATCATAATCGAATGAATGAACAGTTCAAGTGGCAAAGAAAAGCAAAGCTAGCATTCATCTCATCTATGTCATAATGTTCTATGTTATATGGCAATTTTGTAACTTTATCCAAATAAACGGCCCGACAAAACGGGTATATTAAACGTTAGCAGCCGTTGAACCAAATAAACGGCCCAATAAAATGGACAAACTTGAAATGTCCATAAACGTAATGGACAGGGAACCTTTACTGTTTTAACAACTGTTTACAAGGTCTTAACCGCCATTATCTAGAACACTGAAAAGAGGTTGGCTTTGGACCAGTGGCGGAACTAGAAAATTTTCATTGGGAGTGCACACTTCACACGTACAACTCTCTAATCTTGTATAATGGTTTTGTAAGATTATAAATCCAACACATATATTTGAAATTTACTAAAAATACAATACAAATAGTTTTGAGGTGTTAAAAATCCCAAACCACTAAAATTAGAATCAATGCTATACAAGTAAAATTCAAATTTATTATTTGAGCAATAATGGTAGCAGTACTGATATACAAACGCTTAGATCAGCTACTTCTTGGTGTTCATGTCCAGTAAATCTTTTGCATATACCAGGAAATGAAAAACTGGCCTGAACACTAACGTCTTACATATCTAGTTAAAAAGAGTAATAGCTGCACGAGCATGACTATAAGATTCCAAAATCAATGTGTACCTTGAGAACATTACAAATTCCAGGAATGACTTCGTAGGCAAAACCCAGCTTTGCATCACAGACCAAGTGTCTCCATCATTAGGCATAAGTGGCAGAAAATTCAAATCATCATCAAGCTGCATGCCATACATCCTTTGAAAAGCCTCCAAAAATGCCAACCTTTAAGATAGAAATAAGGAGTACATTAGTTCAGTTGTAAAAAGAATGCACTTCCGTTTGGCAGCACCATTAAAAATCATATGATAAAGCTAACTACATATGGTATACATTAATGAAATAGCTCTTTAAGTTCTGTAAACATGGTAGGCCAAAGCAGGCACTAAGACTCTTAAAACGGTTACTCTGTAGAAATGAAGGCTGGTAATATTTCGTAGAATAAACTTATGTCCAATCCAAAAAAAATCTGTTAAAACTAGAGCATTTGCAACATTGAAACTTAATGCAGCCTATGAAAAATGGTTAAATGGATAACCTGCAGTTCCCAGCATTAACCGCATCACAGAAGGACCAGAAATCTTGATTAGCATGGTTTCTTGGATCTTGGTCCATCCGAACCCAAAAATAAAAGGCATCTCCATGCTTTTGAGTTTGAATGGCTTCCAAGATTGCTGATTCAGCATTTTTTGACAAGTTCTCCTGTTTATGAAATGGTATAATCAATACAAATAGGATGCTAATCATTATGCAAGACATGGATGGCTTTCTCTGCACTGCATCCTTTAAAGGAAAATTCATCTAAACAGCATGGCAAACATATTATCAATGATATACAATGCACAAGTTTCTTACAAAAAAACACTTGCCAAATATTTCTTATATAATATTCATGGAAAATAAATGGTACCAATAATAAAAAAAATCAAACAAAAGGAAATCCTGGAAATCTAAATAAAAACTGATCTATTACCTTTCTTGCTGTCACTCTCCAGGATTGAAATCCTATCCAAGAATTTTTATGTATTCGGTCAATCCTGTTAGCCAGAGCGAAGAAAGCTCCAAATTCACCGAGAATATCTCTGTAGTACTCATTGTTAAGCAGTGGAAGACGAGAAGAAGCATCAATGTCGTCTGCTCCAGGTCTTCGACCTTTTGAAGACTAATGAAGGACAAACTTAATGCTATCAATGTGAGCCATTGGGATATTTGTAATGCAGTAAAAATTTATATTCTGACTAGCCATTGTTTCGGAATAAAGAATCTGTCTAGCCACATCGTTCTATTAGTAGCCTTTTCATGACATAGCACTTTGTCCATCGATATCCATTTATAGTAACTAACACTAAATTTAGAAAAAGGGAGCAACTTAGTGTGGGGTGCTAACATGTAAAGTAACCAAATGGATTGTTGGATGAAGTTCAGATGGATCATTTTTAAAGGGGTTTTGAGGAAAAAATAGATTAATAGTTTTGGAATAATCTCATCAAAGATCGAGAAATCATGAGGGGTTTCAACCTCCTCAAGTGTCTTTAAATATAAACCATCAAAATCTAAACATGAGTTTGCATTAGAAAATTTCCCCTTTTAGAAATATCGCTATGTTGCAGACTTATGGCAATGCAAATCTTGATTTCATCAAAAGTTGGAGAGTCTGACTCCCCATTTAGTGAAAATATGCAACAAGCCATAATAACATATTAACAGGTATATACCATCTAAAAAGGACTGATTTAAAATTTTTTGCTTTTACAACAAAATTTTCTTATATATTGGTTTATAATATCAGAAATCGTTTTGGAACATGTATGTTTGGAACATTCAGACTGACCGTTTCACATTTTGAGCAACTTGGTTGGTGCTAAGAGGTGGCAACAGCTTACCAGGCCAATTCCACGATAAAGAGAGCTTTGATGCAGAAAGGGCCAAGTCCCCTCCCCAAAGAAAGGTTCATATATACAAAGTGGCTGACCTGTCCGTTCAAGCTCCTTATCATCTCTTTCATGCAATTCATTCTTCATCCTCTCTACCCTTTTCACATTTCTATACACTTCCTCCCATGTTCCATGAGGCTGGTCACTCCTTTCCTTCAACTGCATAAAAATACACTCCTCTTAGGAGCATTATTTATAAAAAGTGTAAAGTTATGAGTAAAAAAATCATAAAATTTACGTTTATACTTACCTCCTTTTCTTCCAATATATTTTTGATGTTCATAATCTCATTTGCTCTCTCTTCCTCCCATGCAATAACAAAGAATGCTTCATCAATCTTTGATGTACTACCGCGAGGTTCGTCCATTTGGTTGCTACGCCACTCCTCCTCTAGTTTCTGGAGTATCTTGTACCCTGTCAAACTCTTGTTCATATAGTATAAGTGCTTCACATCCTCAAATAGATGCCATTTCCATTCTTGTTTCAAATCCACAGGTATCTCCCCAGTGGTTAATGGGGTTAGTACTTCAGCAGATAACTTGATTACATTTTCCAATAGTGTGGCATAGCCTTCAATGGTTTCAGAAGCCATTAGATTCTTGGCATGGGCTTTTCCAGCCGATGCAATTTTCTGCCCAAGAACAGATAGTTTCCCATTAGACACTGCTTGCAGTAGGGCTTGAGTTAACATGCCAATATTCTTTCTTGGAAAAAGAAGTCCATTTATGCCATCATCAATCTAAGCCATCAAGACAACTGTGTTAGTTTATGTATTTTAAATATGCAATAATCAGTATTTGAATTGAGGTATGCAATCCCAATAAAATATCAGATGTATTCATGAACATACATATTTTCTGATCATCTCAAGGTCTGGAGCTATAACCAGCTTGTCAAGACTCATTGCTTGGACTAGCACACTAGGGAAGGATTGCTCATCAAGGCAAGAACCGTATATAACAAGGTCAGCTATACCAAGAAGGTTGTCCTTGTCTTCAGCAGCAACATGCTCCACTGCACCTCTTGGGAAGCCAACATTTAAAGCAACAGCCTATGATAATCAGAGCAGTACCAAACAGTTAGATGCAATTTAATTAAACTTCTATGGCCTCTAAATAGCCAATGTAAATAATGAAACACAGCATGGAGTGGTAAATCATTACCTCAAGGGCCAACTTATGCTTCTCAGTTACATTTCCAGTCAAGATTCTCACTTTCAGTGCAGACTGTATGCTATTCTCAGAAGGATACTGCTGTAATAGAGGCCCTACTGCTTGCAAGACAAGTGCTTCTTCCATCAAATACCCACCGTATGAAAATTGACTACCAACAATAGCAAGTACAAAATCTCTTGGACCCAAACCCAAGCTGATTCTGACATCTTGGTCATAACCTTTGGCAATAAATCTATCAGCTTGAAATGCTACTGCAGGAGAACCTGGAATCACGAAATAGTTACCAGAATCAAATGCAGCATACATCACCTGCAGGAAAGAAATGTAATTATAAATAATTCAGTTTTAAGTTGGCAGCTCTACAATCAAATGACGATGAACTGTATGATTGTTAAATTTAGTATTGAGAATAGCTGTAAATACCGGTAATATACAGTTCGGGAAAACTATTACACTTGCCCTGCTGAAGACTTCTTTCCAACCACCTATGATCTGAATCATTCCACTAGAATTATATTCACTAATACGATGAGCGAGGGAACTTTCTTGCACAGTCCAAATGACAGGTATGGATTTGAAAGGCTCCTGCAAAAGGCTGTAGGAAGACACAGTCGAAATCAAACACCTGACTTGAGCAAACATTTTATCATAATCTGAAATGGATAGTCATGCAATCCTTGTTTCATCACAACCTTGAAAATACTGGTCTTGATTCAATAGAATTTACAAGTATGCCATCATAGCTGCAGAAATAATGCAAATAAACCTGATGAGGAAATGATCAGTAAGTGAGGCTGATGCCACATATTATGTAAGGAAAAAATGGTACATAATGAGACTATGCAGAAAGTAAAAGAAGCAAACAGCTGAGAAGATATACTTTAGAAACTTACTCTAGCCAATCTACAGAAATAGGTAACTTTGTGTCGACAGGTAAGATGTTAACAGGCACGCCGATAGCTCTCCATATATTACTACACGGCCCATCCTCAAATGAGAAAACCTGCATTGACAATTCGCAAAACGGATTAAGACAATATCAACAAACTTGTCTTTTGTAGGCAAAATGATAAATTGAATAAAATGTGTAGGAAACTGTTGGCTCAGATACTAGCATCCAGCATACTGTGAACACTACCAATACCAGCATCAACGTATATACGGATTTTCTCTATACACACCCACAAGTTGGTACAGATAAAGTCAATAGCACGAGCAAATCAACTATAGCAATGTAACTGATCTCCAAAGAAAAGGGGGGAAAGTATATCAAAGCAATCAAATGGATATGTGATCTTACAAAGCAGATACACTTTTCAGTTCTTACAAGGCTCTGACAAACTTGGAGAGGAGTGAGAAAACTGATACTGCAAAGAACTTTACACTTGGTAAGAGGCACATTCAGAGTTCTAGAAATGATTCATTTTAAACCGCTATTGGAGTACAAGTATCTAGCTAGCAACATTAAATGCAGTAACCGGATGAAGGAAGCCAGCAGAACCAGTTCCTGCCTTTGTGCCCAGCATTGGTCAAAGAACCTACTCTACAGTCACTAAAATCCATGAAAGCTATAAAGGACTAAGGCATTCAAAGAAAAGGGCTAAATGCTATATAATAAGAATGAGCTGACGATGCAAAGATCATTTGTATCTAGTATATTAAATTTGAAATCACTAAATTTTGTTTGCATGCTCTAGTCTTATCATGCCTCTTGGGCATGTAGAAGTCTCAAATTTTTGCCAATTTACCACCTCTGCAGATAACATTTTCTTTACAGATTCTCAAAAAACGAAAAGATGTACTCCATACACAATTTTGGAGAAGCGCAAGAAATAATAGTTCTTCAATCCGGATATAAATAGGTTTCCCAGAGCTAAAGTACTTCAGCAGCAGCATGAAACCTTCCACTGAACATATAGCTAACAGTAGAAATCTGGGCACAAGGAAGCAGACCCTCCTGTTAGGCCAACCGAGGCAAGTTTATCAACAAATGAAACTAATGGCGGGAAATAATATAGTAGAGGAAGGCATTTCAGAAAGACTACTAGGCGATGATCCCATAGATTTTTTTCCCATACACATGAGCAGCACTGACATGACTCTTAACAAACTATGACAAACTGATAACCCCTCTATTTATACTAAGCATCGTATATTTGTTTACCTGAAAACTTCCACACTGGGAAATGCAAACACCCGAACGCTTGTACATTCATCTAACTACCGAATAGTCAATGTAAGTTAGAACTTGGCAAGCTTTACCTTTCTTCATTCTAGCTTTTGATTTGCAAGTCAGAACTAACAGATTAGCAATGCAGCTCTTGCATTAGGGATACATCACACATGTCATCTGAACTTGCTCTGTGATATAGAATGTAATCACAGCAGCTAAACCATCAAGGCATCTCCGTATCCAACTAGTAGAAGCAAAAATTAACGAAACAAAAGACACAATTACACACATTCCGTTCAATCAGAAGGTCACTACATTACTCTTATTCAGAGCAAACCAGTTCAGCCACGCACCTTCATTTCGTAGCCCATCGCCTCCAGCACCGAGGCGACGCTAACCATCTGAAGCTGCATTGCGTCAGGAGACAGATCCCCGAATACCTACACAAAGTCCAACCGCAAACATCGACCACATCAAAGACCACAACGCGGAAAAAGGGAACCAAAATCTTAACCCCACAACGCCCATCTCAACACCTCACCATGGCAAGGCGCGGCTTCCGGAGCCCGACTCTCCTCACGGGCCTCCCGAGCTCCGCCAAGCTCTCAGCCTCCTCCATCCGCTCCCTCGCCCACCTCTCCCTCAGACTCGTCGGCTCGAACTCCAGGCCCTCGCCGGTCTCCAAGCTCCCAAGGCCGCGGGGCAGCCAGGCCTCTCTTCCGCCCCGGACCCCGCCGGCGCGCCGCGAGGGGAGCAGCATCGTCGGTCGCTCGACGACGACCGATCCGGGGAGGAAGGCGACGAAGACGATGGTGACGAAGAAGAAGGCGGCGGCGGTGCCGATCCACTGGAGGTAGTCCACCTTCTCGAACAGCAGGAACCGCGCGAGTCTGGATCTCACGCCAAGCATCCGCGCGCCGCCCACCGGCGCCGCCCCACGCTTGCAGCTCCCCGCCGTCGCCGCCCCGGCGCCGTTGTCGAGGGAGCCCATGGCTAGGGTTTAGCCTAGGGTTTGGAGGGTAATGGCCATGGCTATCGATTCGAAGCGGAGCAGTTGGTGAGAGCTGGAGTGTGCGCGACTGCGGAAGACTAGCGAGGAGTTCTGTTTGGTTTGTTTCGTTCGTTTTAAGTTGGTCTGTGAGATGGGGATGGGGGGAGGACGAGTGGACGAGGAAGGGATGGTGGCGTTCAAGGCAAAGAGGCGGGGAGGGCGGCGCGCGGGCGTTGGATCCCGATCGGACGGTCAAAACGTCCGAAACGGGGGGTTTCGCCGCGCGGGGCATGGGGCCGCCTGTTTCGGGAACCGGGACGGCCGATGGATGGGGATGGGGTCCGGCTCCACACGCCCGCTGACGTGGGTATGGCAGTGGGTCCCATGTCTGCGGGGCCCTGATGGCAGTAATCAGGCGTGAACGCTGTGCCCGGTGAGCATTTACTATTGCAGCTCGGGACCTTACTATACCTTAATTACGTTTCGGTAGTTCGTGCCTAGCGACATGTTTTTTCTCGAGCACTGTTGTGTTCCAGGGACTGGATAATTAATCGGGTTTTCGTGGCTAATCCCGTCGTCAGCATAAGTTCAATAGCAAATAGTAAGCTAAAAATCAGATTATATAATATCTATTTCTAAAATTTGTCTCTAGATATTATACAATAATTATCTTTTCTTTTGTATATAAATAAACTATCTATGCTTCCGTGCAAAGCTGGCTAATAAGAGCCTGCTCTCTTCTCTCTCTTCTTGTCTCAATCTTCTATATAGATCAAAGCTAATATGTACAGACTAAGAACCAACTAAGATGATTTTATTGCATATACCCTTGGAGGGCTTTGATTTATTACACGGAAAGAGAGAGACTCCATGCAAACCAGGGAAGGGAGAACAAAGCGGTTCGGGTATGTATAATAAGGCTATCATAGTTTACTTTTAGCATATCCACATCAGTTTTGTCCTATATGAATGAGTGAGAAAAGAGGAGAAGGAAGAGAGCTGACTCTTATGGCAAATACAATAACAAAGCCAGTTGTTTACTCTATCTTCCATCTATGTTATCTAGAGTAAGCACTAAAACCAGTTTGTACAACAGTTATCTCTAAAGATTAGCTCTAGATGTCGTATATTAACTATCTCTTCTCTCTTGTACATAACTAATCTACCTATACTACTGTGCAATGCTTACTACCAAATAAGAGCCAACTCTCTTCTCTCTCATCTTTCCTCACTCTTCTACGTAGGACAAAGTTGATATGGACGTGCTAAAAGTAAGCTGAGGCAGTTTTATTATACATGCCATTATTTAGTAGTAAGCATTGTACGGAGTATAGGTAGATTAGTTATATACAAGAGAGAGAGATTATTAATACACAATATTTAGAGTTAATTTTTAGACATAGCTATTGTATAAACTCTCTTTAATATTTACTTTAAATAATATAGATGAAAAATAGAATAAACAGGCAGGTTCATTATTGTACTTGCCACGAAAGCACAAACGGAGGCTGTACCAGAGTGGACATTGAGTCCAGGGCGGCAAAAGGTGATGTGCCCGCTGCTGATGCAATGGATTGCAGTGCGCAGAGGTGGCTGCAGAACGTGGAAAGCGTGCCCTTTAATTATGTTTGGCACACAAGAATAAACCGGCTATCTCTTTTTTTTTCCGAGAAAGTTTGCCCAAAAGCAGGGGTGTCGTAACAGGGTTTCAAATTTGTTTTCAGTTTATATCTCGGTTCTTACTGAAATCTAAAATTTTGATAAAATCTCATTATTTCAGATAAAATCTGAGCGAAATTCAAAAAGAAAAATTCAAATCCGAAACTTTTGGATCAAATTTTAGATGAAATATCCGAAATTTCGGACGAAATTACCGAAATTTTGACCAATTTCAACTAAACAAAAAATGGTTCAAACGATGTTAAAAAATTTTGAAATTTTTTATGGAGATTTCTAACACATCAGTAATATTCTTGTAAAAATTTTAGAGGGTTATCATGTCTAAAGAATTTTTAAAAATTCAAATATTGCTACTGTCCTAATAAAACGCTGACAGGCAAGTTTGAACCAAATGAAAAATAGTTCAAACCATGTTAAAATTTTTTGAAATTTTTTGTGCATGGTTCTGATGAATCACTAATATTCTCATAAAATATTCAGATAATGATCAACCTTCATGAATTTTTAAAAATTTGAAAAGCACTATTGCTCTGTTAAAAGGCTTACCGACAAACTTGAACAAAATGAAAAATGGTTCAAACCACGTTAGAAAATTTTGAAAATTTTGTGGATGGTTCTGATGTAATATTAATGTTTCTATAAAATTTTTAGATGATGATCATGCTTAAATAATTTTTAAAAATTCCGTTCTGATTAAAGCCTAATGATCAATATATAGATTTGCTTTAGTAATAAAAAAAGATTTAAAATTTTTAAAAATTTTACAGATAGGTGATAAGAAAATGCTTAAGATCTCATAAAAATTTTGAAACATGATCACACTCCAGTGAATTTATAAAATTATTACAAATCACAGTACCATTTATGTTCTTTCTCTTTTAATTTTTGAAATATAATATAACAAATGAAGTTCAATGCTTACATAGATTCGATTGATCAAACAAAAAAGTTGAAATTTTTAAAAAATTATAAAAAGTATTGAGGTAATTCTTAATCTCTTATAAAAAAATTTTAGATCATGATCATACTCAAGAAAATTTATAAAATTTCGATAAGGTTACTGTCCCAATTATGTTCATTCTGTTTTTGATTTTTTAAAGATAACAAATGAAGTTAAATTATTTTAAAAATTTTCCTGTATGATCCTACACTACTAAAAATAGTATCATAAAATTTTCAAATCATTATAAAGCTTGTACAATTTTATAAAAATATGACAGTGTTTCTGCCAAAATTTTAGAATGTCTCAAAAATTCAGTTTTTCAATACATTTTCATAGAAGATGACTTTCTTAAGGGTTATTGGTCCAAATCTAGCCCTAAAAGTTCAAAAACCAGCCAAAAATCATGAAGTTTTGGCAAAATTTAACCGAAAAAATAAAATTGCTGTAGCAATTTCAATTTTTTTAAATTTTTTATCCGGTCTTTAATTTGGATTTCGTGGTGGCCCGAAATCTGAAAATTCGTCGAAATTCGGTAAAATTTGTATCCATGGTCGTAACCATAAATGAAAATGGATCAGGTGATTCTGTTAGTTCCAAATGGATGAAAGTAGGTTGGATAAATGGATGAAAGTAGTTGATCCAACCTTGTAGTCTTTTTTTTAAAAAAATAGAATTTCATTGTCCAAGTTTCCTCATGTTTCAATCTCGTGGGTGAACACCATTTTGTTTTTTTTTTCAGCTCAAAAACCAAAAAGTCAAAATCTAAACAAAAATATGGCTTTTTAATTTAGCTTGTCCTAAAAGCCACAAACTTCTACATAACTAAAAGCAAAAAGACACCGCTATTTTCTTAGCTTATTCAAATGCGGCTAAAGTTGGGATAAAATTACCCACCTATACCAATACAAAAAATGCAGCCCTACTTTTAAACTGCTTAAGCAAAAAAAAAAACTAGTTTTAAGCTATAAGCAAAAAAAAAATCCTAAATCTAAACAAACGGGAGCTCAATAGTTTGGAGCGTACGAATACGAAGAACAGAGGTTTTCGCGTTTCTTTTGGGTTAAACTTCGGCGGCTCGGCTCTTGTTATCAGGATATTTACGTGCACAAACATGGATAAATTTTCTAGGAATTTTTTTTAATAATACATTTTTTATTCGAAATTTCGAAAATATTCCACCGAAATTTTTTTTTCAGAAATATACCTCTGCTCGCCAATCAGCGGGCGACAAGGGCCTAAATAGAAAAATATACTACGACAGTGCCCGGACGCCGACGTGGCCTCTGTCGCCGCGTCGAACGTCGACGAGTCGAAAAGAATCTGTCGCCGTCGAACGTCGCGATAGGAGCCGAAAAAGGCATCTGTCGCCTTTAACGAGCGTCGACGATGAAAAATCGACCGATGGTCGTCGCGGCAGTGGCGCGGGCTCTGCCGCCCGACCAAAGTGCGACAGAGCGTTATATGAGCCGCTCGCCCAAGACTGTGCTCATTTGTGCGCCGGGAAGAGAAAAGAGAGAGAGAAGGAAGAGGAAGAGGGAGAGAGGGAAGAGAGAAGGAAGAAGGGAGATTCTGCGCCACTTGTTTGAGGTAAATTTTGTTGTTTACTTTTCTTAGCAAAGAAATTATGATATGTTAGAAATAGTTAGATCTAGAGCATTGTAGCAAGAAATAGTGGTAGATTAGAAATAGTTTTAGATGTATGTTACGGATAAATGTAGGTAAATTGATAGGTCATGACTAGTTCTAGTTTAGAAAATTTAGATATTTTTACGGATAGGAGTATATCGGTATATATTGAAGGAAATATAGTTACTTAATGAGTATTTTTTAATATATAAGTACATCGATACTTAATGTATATATTGTTAGGAATGAATTTTTACGGATAGGAGTATATCGGTACATATTGATGGAAATGTAATTTTTTACGAGATATAACTACATCGATATGAATTATTAGGAATGTAGATGTTTTTACGGTTAGATATATATTTTCGCACCATGTAGGTATAGTTATGTTACGTCATAGTATTTTGTACGGAAGATAATTAATTCGTGGGTGAATGAATGGATTCGCAGATATGGCGTAATCGAGTTCCATTTAGGATTTATTATGGAGATGGGGTTGTAATGCATGGTTTGGAGGGTGCGAGATCTAAGTAACATGCAAGATGTGGATAGAAGTTTGAGTAGGCTCGAGGAGCGCACATTTGGTTCCGTGTTGAAATGGTTGTATTATACATTTTGGATGGAAGAAGACAAGTGTGAGTTGAAGGTATTTTGCCTATGTAGTGTCTAAACGACACTATTTATCGGGAGTTAGTTGAGCTAAAGGAACCGCATCGTGGAGATCATATGTGAGGGGCAGAGCAACGGGATGGAATTGAGTGCTTTTAGTGCGAGCATATGAGAGGATGTTGCCCCAAAAGCAGTTGGACTCCGGTGAGTGTAGTCACCTCAAAATGAGCTCACCGGTGACACTTGAAATTGGGGATCTAGCCATGAGCAACATGTTCAAGAAAGTGGTGAACAGTGTTCGGGCCGGAGGATGATGAAAATGTTGGCCAAGAAGCGGGGGGGTGTAGACGAAGGTGAGCAAATTGAGGAAATAACAGCTAGGATGGAAGAGGAAGACCGCGAGTACAAAGAGAAAGGAAGAGGAGGACGACGATGAGTCGGATGAGGAAGATGGAGGAGGTACGGAGCCGCTTGTGCCAGCCGAGTGGAGCACGCAGCAATTTGAAAATATGGTTGTCAATGAAATGAGGGAGATGCCTTGGCAGTACAGTGATAATGAGGTTAGGCATAACAGTATGTACCCGACAAAAGAGGTCAGGCAGATGCCGTGAAAGATTGGGCTCTATCATTAAGAAGGACTTTCAGGGTTAAGAAATCCACCCCAACCTGCTACGACGTGGTGTGTGAGATCCATGGGTGTCCGTGGAGAGTGCACGCGTACAAGCCCAAGTGGGGCACCCATTGGCTATGTTCGAAGGTTGAGCAGCACACATGTATGACTGAGGAAACAGTGATGGCTCACAGGAATCTGTCATCCGGGTATGTCGCGAACATCATGTACACAGAGATAGTGGAGAACCTGAGTTTTGAGCCCGTGCTATTATCCGAGCGATCGAGAACCAGATATCAGTACACAATTAGCTATGGGAAGGCGTGGAGGGCGAAACAAAAGGCATTAGAAATGAGGTTTGGGAAGTTTGAAGACTCGTACCATAACCTGCCCCCATGCCCCGGTTGCATTCAGGGAAGAAATCCTGGGACCTACTATGATTATCAAGATTGTCCGTCAATCCAGTGGCCAACTAAAATGCATCTGCGGAGAGTGTTCTTCGCATTCGGAGCTTGCATTAAGGCGTTCTATCACTGTCGTCCATTGTTGTGCGTGGACGGCACATTCTTGACCGGGAAATATAGAGGGCAAATACTGACAGCTGTGGGCGTCGATGGGAACAACCAGATTACGCTGTTGCCTTTCCCTTCAGAGAAAGCGAGAACTACGAGAGTTGGTGTGGTTCCTCTGAAACTCAAGATCGGGTGGTCAAAACTCGTCCAGATTTGTGCGTGCTGCATGACAGGCATGCTGGGTTGCTTAGTGCTATCAACAAGCTGCAAACAGGGGAAGATGAGCCATTCCGATGGCCTGACTTGCAGAGTCGGTGGTGCATGAGGCATTTGGGTGCAAACTTCTATAAGCAATTCAAGAACAAGTTACTGATGAACATGTTCAAAAGACTATGTAACTCCAACCAGGAGAGGAAGTTCCGAACTCTGTGGAAAAATCTTGATGACCTGACAAGGAAACACAAGGAGCGCATTTAACAACAAGAGTGCGGTGGAACACAAGAGCAAAGTGAGCCTCTTTTCCCCCTGCCAACAGAGGATGAGCCGACTAACCGTCGTCGGAGGCAAAGGCCAATCAAATGTTTCTCGGACTGGATCAAGCACGAACCGAAAGAGAAGTGGTCACTTTTATATGACACAAATGGTGCCAGATACGGTGTGATGACCACTAACTTTGCAGAAGTTTACAACTGGGTAATGCGAGGGATGAGGTGTCTGCCGTTGGTAGGAATTGTCGAGGAGTCCGAGGGTACAACCAAGTACTTTGTGGACAGCATGCATTTCTTGAGATAGTAATGAGAGATGAGAAGTTATTGTACTCTTCGATGATCACTAAATACATGGATGAGAAGGCTCGGATATGCCAAACATAGAGCTATCAAAGTTGGTGCACGGACGCTGCGCTTCGAGGTGATCTGCAGGGATAAAGGAAGGCGTGGAACCAACCAGAGGGTTGTCACCAAGGAGTGCATCTTACAGGCTGAGTGCAAATGCTCGTGCAACAAGCCATACCTTTTGCATAGGCCATGTTCTCATGTTATAGCCGCATGTGCTTTATTTGGAATGCAACTGGTACATACCTATCTTGATTATTACATGAAGGAAAGGGTGATGGCAACTTGGAGCGAGGAGCTTTATGGTTATGGGGTTGTGGGTTCTTTCACCACAACTCCTAGTGTTGATGAAAGGTTCGGGTCCCCGATTTTGATGCGAGAAGAGGGAAAGCGAGGCGTCAAGAACAAGGCGATAAGAAATGACATGGATGAGTCGGTCGGCAAACGCGTGAAGAATCGCTCATTGTGCAACCAACGAGGACATACGTTCAAGAATTGCGAGCACAAAACGAAGAAGACGAAGGAGGAGATGGTCACCCGACGGGGAGGATCGTCCTCTGCGAGGATCGCCGCGACGACTCATCGCACTGTGATGACAAGCGGTTTGCACTATCATATGTCGTATATCAAATTTATATTTCATCGATGTAACGTGTGTTGTCCGAACTCTCCCTTTTACCTAGCTGTTGCGAGTGTTGTGTCTTTATAAATTGTTGTTATGAACTTCTTCGTTTTTTATGTGCGTATCTGTTTCAATATATTGTTGTGATGCTTGCGTACTTTTGCGGACTTTTGTGTTCACGTATGTGTTTCTGCTCTAACTTTCATTTTTGTAAATTGCAGGTATGGCTCACCAGCAGGGAGATGACGAGTGGCCGTTCGAGTTACTGGACCCGCACGTCGACCGTGGTCGCCGTGCCCGCTTAGCCACTGCTGTCCCAGAGGACGGAGGGACCTCAGGTACCGGGCGTCCTTCGACCTAGACCACCTTGCTAGCCTGGACGCCGATCCGCGTTGGATCCCTGTAACATACCAAGATTTAAATTTGTAAACATGTTTGTTCTAGCACCATGACTACCGCAAAGACCGATATCAATTACATGTTTATGTTTCTTAGGCTTGAGCATCGGGCTGCCGCCTCGCCGGATGGTGGACCTCTGGGACACCGGTTCCTATCTGACCGGTCGCGATCACCGCTCTGTGGATCGGTGGAGGCCGGAGACGACACCTTCCATCTCCCTGTCGGGGAGATGGCGATCACTTTACAGGACGTCTCCTACCTCCTCGGCCTCCCGATCGCCGGTCTTGTTGTGGTGCCCAGACGTCTCCCTCCGATGGTCGCCGCAGATTCTTTGCCAAAGTTCGCGGTGTACTACCACCTGCCGTGTACAGGACCTTCGACCACACGCACGGACCGACCTTGAGGTGGCTTGTACAGTTTAAGGTACGTAAGTAGCATTTCGAACTAAATTGTGTACGTACTGCTTGAAATAACAAGTGAGCTTTATGTTACAGCGTGAGCAGATCGTCGAGCCAGTGGACGACGAGAGGCTCGCCCGCCACCTGGAGGCGTACCTCCTGTGGCTCTTCTACCGACCATGTTCACGACGTCCCCATGGGGATAGCGTGTCCACGCACCTGGTGCAGTTCGCGAGGGAGATCGCGGGCGCACCCCTTGACGCCGTGCCACAAGACTCGTGGGGCTCGGCCGTCTTTATCGCGCCACCTACCGTGCACTCTGCGTCGGGTGTACACGGTTCGCCGAGGGCTCGATCTTCGGAGGATGTCCACCGCTGCTACGCCAGGGCATACGAGAGGTTCCAGATCGGTCGGCCCAGATCGACTGCGACCTCGATGGGCACGCAGCAAAGCGGTGACGCCGACGGTCCGACCATGGGCACCATCTGGTGCCTGCGACGGCTACGATATTGCAATCACGTGTTTGATACTTTTTGTTTAACTTTTCTAAATACTAACGGTTACGTTCTATCGTGACTACAGCCTAGCTAGGCGCTTTTGATCAGGCGGGTAGCTTTGCCAGCTTCGTCATTGCGTTCGACCACCTCACCGACGCATCGCGCGTCATTTGACGCCGACGCTGTGACGCAGAGGTGCAGCGTCGTGTGACGGGTGGCCTGTCCACCCTTTGCACACGAGACGCACAGTACTGGTTCACCCGTCGGTTCCTCGTGTTCGACGTCCACGTCGAGGGCTACGCTGTCCATCGTGTGATGAGGCAGTTTGGTCTACGACAGGTGTTCCCAGTGCACGACGTCCGTGCAGTCCCACCCGCGTTCCACTCGTAAGTTCCCTGTATTGATGTTTTTATAATTGTTACTGTGTAATGCTATCTAATAACGCTATACTTATTTTTCACCCACAGGCACAGTAGGAAGGGGCAGCCTGCGAGCACCCCCTGGTACGCACGTATGCTGCCATGGGCTGAGGAGTGGGGAGAAGCCCTCGAGGACGTCTACGTCGAGGATGCGCCCTACGACGTGCGGACGTACCGCGAGTGGTACACTCCCCGGACTCGTGTGCTTTGGTACATGTCGACCCCGATCCTCCTAGACACGTTCCCGTGGTGGCAGACACGTACCCCCTCCATATGGACTCGGTTCGGCACGCTTTGGTACGTTGCGTCATACCTTTGATATAATTTATTGTGCTAACTAATTCGTAATTTATTTTGCTAACTAATCCGTAATTTATTTTGCGGTGACGACTTTTCGCACCATCAAGAGGAGCTTGCAGCTTGTACACTCGGTACCGACCACCGGAGAGGACGTGACGAGAGGGACGCCACCCTTTACGTCGGGAGGTTTCGACACTCGACACGCGCCTCGGTTGTCGGTGCGGCCTCCCTACCGTCCGCAGGCGTGCCGCTTAGCGAAGCGGTGCGCCAGTGCGTCTTCGCCGGTCCCGCCCGCAGTCGCGAGAGGGCACGCTTCAGAGGCGGTCGAGCTTTGGTGAGTAATCTTGAAATGCACTTTGTTCAAGTGTTACAATCGCGTATTACAATGCTCAAAACAATTCTTTATTTGGTACAGACCCGCAGGCACACTTCTTCGCGCACGCATCTGGACATGCTCCTGACGACTATGACGACCAGGGCGATGCCCCGGACTCGAAGGACTACGGTGATTACCTCTCCACGGACGTCTTTGGGGGTGGGGCATCATCATCACAGCCGTACGGAGCGCCACCACCGACGCAGCCTAGTCAAGAAGACGGGAGCGCCAAGATCGACGCAGCTACTCGGCCGCACGCGACGCCTCAAATAGGCCAGCAGAGGGCCCCACCGCCACAAGATACGCGCTTGACGACTCAAGGGACTAGGTTCGGAGGAGGAGACCTCCCGAAGCGAGGCCGACAAAGAGTTTCTTTTGATTTTATTATTGCTAGTATGTTATGTACTAAGTGTTTCATTTGAAATATGTTGCACTTGCATTTGTATTTTTGTAAACTTAATCTTACGTGCTTAGTTGTTCCTTTCATCGCCTAGACGCTTTGTCACACACCTAGCACCTTTACTCATTGGTAGCACCTTTACCAGAAGACACGACAACGACGCCTAAACTTTTCCAAGCGATGTGACTACTCGCTGCTAGCAGCTTTACCAAGCTGACACGACAACACATGCAACAGCTTTTTCAGCGCGATGTGACTACTCGCTGCTAGCAGCTTTACCAGGTTGAGACGACATCACGCCATTAAATGACAACACGCTGCAACATGCCATGAAATGACAACACGCGCACACGCCGCAACACGCCGCAAAGAAGAGCTGTAATTGTGTGGAGTAACCCTCACCACCACTATAAAACAGTCCGAGGGGTAGACATCCAACACACCAAACCACAATGTCGTTCTCACTGTCGCCTCTTCAGACAGCGAAGTCATCCAAATTTCAATATCTCGATCCCGCTTATGCGACGCTTCAGATTCTGCCGGAGTTGCCCCGACCCAAATGCGATCAAAACTCACCGCGAAGATGATGCGATCTACCCATGGAGAGACGGCGCTCGCGCTCACTCTTGTTGTGGCGCACCTCGAGGTAAACCCATCGCATCCACACAATACAGGGTAACACTACCATCTCATGCATCGTTCTTTCTTTTCTCAGCACAAGGACCGGTGTTGCTTCTTCCAATGGATCGACGGGCCGGAACGACGTGACTACGAATTTCTCTACAACTGCCACGACGCCAACCCCGCTTCGCCCGAGAACTTCACTCGGTGGGAGAGGCCGCCAGGATATGTCCCTTTTTTAGATCGACCAGAGCTCAGGGCCGGTGTGCAAGGGGCCAACCAATCGGTGAGTTTCATGCGTCATACTCATGTTAAACTCACAAATTAGTAGTTCTAAATAGTTCATCGCACACAGGAGTTCAAAAGGACACTTGCGAATGTGCTCAAGTCAAAGGAGAAACCTCCTCCAGGGCCACCCGAAAGCCCCGACCTTTGCGTACATGGCCTGGAGGCAGTGGTTGATACATGCCACGGTGATCTAGCGGACCGGAGATTCTACCGGTGCCCCTTGGCCGAGGATGAACGGTGCTGGTACTTCAAGTGGGTGGACCCGGAGACGTACCACCCACATCTCATGCTTCCTGTATGGGATAACTGGGGGGAGCAACCCTCTCCGTGGTGCCACTACCGCCTAGAAAAGCCAAACCCCGAGTACGCCTACGGTGTTATTCAACGACCAAAGCGGGCATACTGTATTGACTGCAGGGCACACTTCCGGTTGTTCAAGGATAAGCCCAACACAAAGCTCTTGCACTATATAGTGGAGTGCGAGCCGAAACAGAGCAGACGTCTCCGCATGTCTCCGCCAACGGCCAATACAGCAGAGGTGCAGGAGGGTTCCTCCTCTCGAAGAAGAAGGGACAAGGGGAAGCAGCCGGCCGAGGAACGCAGCACGCAACAAATCCTTGACGCGTTGCGCAGACCAACCGGAAACCCGGGTGGTATTAACATAGGGGACGCCGGGAATCGGGATGACATGCTCATTTGGAAGGGCAGAAATCCACATAAAAAAGACAAAAAAGTTATGTCTTATACACCCGAGACGTACGGCGTAGACCACCCAATCGGCAACAGCTGGGAGCACTGCGGATCCCCATGGAGTTCTTTCATAGTAGGGATTGAGCGGTGTCCGAGGACTGATCGCAATATTAGAACGGGTCAGGTAATATGCAGAAAATGTCTTACATCATTCTGGCTGTACCCAGATAGGCGGAACGATCATTTGTTCCACCATGACGAACAGTGTTTTCGTTAGTTAGTTCGTCACTGTTGTAATACCCTTGTAATATCATCTAATCTATTGCTTATTTTATCATCTGAACTTTCGGTGTATGTGCCCTTATATATGTATTGTTTGAATTTTAAAAAATTCCTCATATCTTCAAATCATTTGAAATTTTTATGGTAATATCACTGATATATCAGGAACCTCCATAAAAAGTTCCAAAATTTTTCGGCGTCATAAAAGTTTCCATGGTTTCGTGGCCGCAAATGCTTTTTCCGATTTTCGCAACAAAATGCCGAGGCAACGTCCGGCTATCTCACCCATACGTAAGTGGTAGCCCGCATTGCGTAGGCCGCCCTTGATTTTTTCTATATTTTTCGGACCATGTCCGGCCTGTCCCGCGGGGCTACGAAAACCCCTAAGTGGCCACGACATCGTCGCTTCGTGTCGCGAGTGCCTTTTTCCGATTTTGGTAACAAAATGCCGCCCAACGTCCGACCATCTCGCCGATCTGAAGTGGTATGCCACGCTATGTGGGCCGCCTGTGCTTTTTCCCATCATTTTTCGGCCATATTCGGCGGACCTTACGAGGCTACGAAAACCCTAAGTGAAATGCGATCACTAACTAAATAAAATAAATGTTCCGATTCATTACAGACAATAAGTTTTTATTTCTAATTCTTCCGGTTCAATACATCAATTATGTACAACCAATTTACAAAAAATTGTCAACAAAAATATTAAATACAAAATTTCAAGATTCTCATTCTTGCCGCATACGTTCGTCGTGCGATAGACTCTTGTAGCATGTTCGACGTGCGACAGGTGCCTTTTCGGCTCTGTCGCACGTTCGACGTACGACAGGGGGCCACGTCGCCCGGGCACCTGTCGCCGTGTATTTTTTCTATTTAGACCGACAGAGGTATATTTCTGAATTTTTTTTTTCGGTGGAATATTTTCGAAATTTCGAATAAAAAATGTGTTATTAAAAAATATTCTTTTTCTAGGTTCCCTACAGAAAGAAGCACCCCTGCGCTGAATGGTACAAGTACATAGCAGAGTTCTGTGTTGCACAGCAAGAGGCACTATCTGGTGTCTACCAAACATCATATGGGCCGAGCAAATCGAGAACTAGTATCAGACCTGCTATTGCCCTACATCATGCTATTACAGCATCATGCTATTACAGCCACAGGTGGGGAATCCCATCAGCTCGCTCCACAATAAAGAACCCATCAATTTGCCATGCAAAAATAATAGCATAGCATCCAGCAACATCCTGTCCATCATGTATAGCATAAAACAATCACCCCATCAATTCAGTCATACGCTACAACTAAAAACCAATGGAAACCCAGAAGACAAGAGTTTGCAAAAAGCCAAAAACACAATGCATCATCCATCATTCCGAACAAGACCCTTTGCAAAAAAATTTCGGCCATGCATTGGCCAGTAGTACTAATAATGCAAGGTTGAAGAGCATCTACAGTAAACGTACCATCCATTAGGACGGTAGAAAAGATATGCAATTGGTGCAGGCCAATGCCCCACTTGAATCACCATCATATATGGTCCATTGTGCTCTGTCTGAAAACGCACTCATGTTTGATAGATCAATACATCAGAGCGGTTGACCCACACACCACAAAGTTGCCGACACTTACAGTTCCTGGAGAGCAGAATAACCTCTTAACGGATCAGTGACATCAATAGACAGCAGATCTCAACTTGAGCTACCCTGGAAGATAGAAGAACGTCAGACTTGCTGAAACAATGCTACACTGCTGATACATCCGGTCCAGGCAAGCACATCCTGCAATCCTGATGATATGCTATGCACAAAAATTCTGGTCATCATATATCATGTCTTCCAATAAGTTATAACTACATATTTCAATTGGATAAAGAGTGAGGAAAACATGAAAGATCAACATGCTGTGAGAAATTAAGTCACGAAAATCACCAATTCTGGAACTCAGTGTGCAACTGAACAAGATTGTAAATATAAATATGTTTAATTCTGGAACTCAGTGTGCGACTTAACAAGATTGTAAATATAAATATGTTTAGTCATGGGTAGCGACAAAACACACCAATCTTATCAACTTGAAAAGGATATCAACCAATCTATAGGGAGGAAAACATATGCTGCTTATATAATGTTGGCTCTATTAATAGGATAAATAAAAGGAACAAATGCCCTCAATTTGATGCCACATTTATGAATAATGTGATGAGGACATCACCAGCATGGATACGATCAATGTGACCGCTGCCCCTCCTTCCTCTCCGGCCGCTCCAACGACTACTGACGCGGCTCCATCTTCGTCACATACGATCGACGCTACGGCATCTTCATCACCGAGAGGCCTTAATCCAAAAGCTCAGCCATTCAAAACCACATCAATGGACAAAGGCCTCAAGCACCCACCCCGAGGACAGCCCACGCGCAAGAAAGGCCCATGTGGAAGCCCAAGATGCCAAAAGCCCGGTTCGGCCATCCAACAGCACGCCAACTTCAAACGGGCATAACTCGGGCTCCGGACTCGATTTCAGCGTGACCACCCGCTTGAAAGCTTAGGAGATAAGCTTTCTAATGGATCCAGCCCCACTTCCAAATTCTCTCCAGAACGACGGGAAAATGCAGAACAATATCACGGGTTAGAAATTCAAGGTGCTGCGTCACCTTTCTTTTGGGCCCAAGGCCCATGTATTTTAGGGTTTTGGTGGCCACCGCTGTTTTGGCTGCCCTACACCTCCTGGCCGTCGCTATATATGTGGCCGCCGCCGTTCTTTTACGTTTAGGTTTTCTTGTGTTTTGGTAGACCCCTTGTGCGTCCCTCCTCGTGTTCGCATGTGTCGACTAGACCACCCGTGACGAGAAACAGAACCTCACCTTTGTATCTTTGAGATTATTGGATTGAAATTGCTTTCACCTTGTTCTTGCTTGTTCTCGGTTGCAGCAGGTACAAGGATCGATCGGGTCTTGATTCGGTTGATCGCCTCGTGTGGTGACTTTGCGATTGTTCGGTTGCTGATCCCGTGGATTGGTAACGTCGTCACTACAACAAATCGACGTATCGTTCTCATCAGAAGATCGGGCCGACCCCCGTGCGCATCAAGTGGTATCAGAGCGACGGTTGCCTGGTGAGAACACCCTTGTCTTTATTTAGTTCATCTTGTTCGTCCTAGAGTCCAGAAAAACAGCCCAAAAAAAAATCTGTTCATCGTGTGTTTGATCTAATCCGAGCCCCTTTTGGCCTTTACTATTACTGCCTAGTTTAATTCTTGTTAAATTTGCGTTGCATCGTCGTGTCGTTGCTGGTCTTAGTGTTTTGATCTTTAGAGTTTCGAGTTCTTGTCACGTTCTTGTCACTGAGTTGAACTCCATCACGTCGCCGCGTCCAATTCGGATCCTCCTCTGTCCAGTTCGGTATTTTGGTCATAACTCCCTCATACGAACTCGGATTTTGCTGTTCTTGTACTTTCCTGAAAGCTTGAGAAATTCTCTACAACTTTGTCTATTGTGAAACTTTCCAAAAACATCGTATTCTTGCCCAAAATCCCGTCGGATTGGAATCTGTTTTCGTCCTGGATTTTCTGAGTAGTCTGTATTTCGGGGTCAATATCTCCGCTTCCCTTATCCAAAATAGACTTTCCATATATGCAAATTGATCAGCTCGAAAAGATCTACAACTTTCCATACTTTTTGCATTAGAAGCCAGTAAAACCCGAAAACAGCGTTTGAAGTTTCTGCATAGTAGATCTGTTTTGCAGCAAGAAAAATTTTGAGTTGTAATTCATCATATGTGCCACTTTGATATAAAAGGAAGAAAAAAAAATAAAAAAGGCAAGTGCATATAAAAGAGCCGCACTAAAAGGTGGAAAAAAAGCCCTAGCTATTTGCTTGTGTGATGTGGTCATTCCTTCTTTGTTTACGTGACTTCATTGGTATCCAGGCTCGCGTCTCTAGTACGGTCTAGCCTAGGACCAGCAAAGTACCGCCGTTGAATGTTCTTTCAACTTGTTTTGGCTAGTGTGGTTCTAGTATATCCTTTGCTACATATTATACCTATCCAAGCTCCACCTACTATTAACCACAGGAGAAGCACCTTGCAATCGCTTTGTCACCCTTGAGTGCAGATTACCATCATCCACCGATTGAATCTTGAAAAGTCTGCAGGTAAGAACTGTAAGAACTTGGTGTGAGCTTGAGCGTGTGAGATCCTCCATCGTCCACATATTAGTAGTTCATAGGAACTAATTATCTTGTGAGTTCTCTGTTTGTTGCCCCTAACAATGGCGAGTTCGCATAGCAAGACAACTTACGAGGATGATATTGAGGATTGTCCATTCTTGATGAAAGAGAAAAGAAATTCTTGCGAAAACTTAAGCGACTTGAGTCCTGCAGAAATCAAAAGGTGGGACGATCGAGCATGGGATTATCCCTTCTACCAAGAACGAGACCACACCATTAAAGAAAGATTTGAAGCCTGCCTCACCCAAGAAGAAGGATAGTGAGTGTATTTCAATATGTAATAATAAGAATGTGCTTGCTATTCCTGCGACTAACCCTGTAGGCAAGAATGATCAAGATGGTGTGCACTTGAGTGCTACAATGACTAATGACTACAAGAGCCTAAGGTCACAACGTGTACTTAGTACTCCACCGGCACATGCTAGTCAAACTCAACGCAACAACTTATTCCACACTAAGTTTGTTGTCCGAGAACGTGGGGTACAAGTCATCATAGATGGAGGAAATTGTAGCAACCTCGCAAGTCAGAACATGGTTGAGAAGCTTGGCTTGACCACGACTCCACTTTCACAACCTTATGAGATCGAATGGTTCAATTCCTGTGGTAAGGTTCAGTAACACAAAGCGTGCAAGTGAATTTCTATTGGTTCATATTATGATTTTGTTGATTCTTGTGTTGTACCCATGGAAACATGCTCACTTTTATTAGGAAGACCATGGTTATATGATGTAGAAGCTATTCACAATGGAAGAACCAATCAATATTCCTTTATGTATTATACAAAGAAAATGATTTTGGAACCAATGACTCTCATTGAAATAAATAAAATTATTGCAAACAGAGTTAAAAGTCAGGGCAAAGAGGGTGATGAAATTGTTAACCATGCACAAAAGATTGAAACAAAGATAAAAGAGGTAGTTGATTTAGATAAGGTTGTGTCCTCCCCTGATACCGCATTGCAAACACATGTTTCTTTGTCTCCTATTGTTACTAACCTTTTGCAGGGATCATGAGAAGGAGTCGAGGCGACTCCAATTCAAGAAGGGAGGATGATGAGGACATCACCAAGATGGATACGATCAATGTGACCGCTGCCCTCCTTCCTCTCCGCCGCTCCAACGACTCTTGACGCGCTCCATCTTCGTCACATACGATCGACGCTTCTGCATCTTCATCACCGAGAGGCCTTAATCCAAAAGCTCAGCCATTCAAAACCACATCAATGGACAAAGGCCTCAAGCACCCACCCCGAGGACAGCCTACGCGCAAGAAAGGCCCATGTGGAAGCCCAAGATGCCAAAAAGCCCGGTTCGGCCATCCAAAGAGCACGCCAACTTCAAACGGGCATAACTCGGGCTCCCGGACTCCGATTTCAGCGTGTGACCACCCGTTTGAAAGCTTAGGAGATAAGCTTTCTAATGGATCCAGCTCCACTTCCAAATTCTCTCCAGAACGACAGGAAAATGCAGAACAATATCACGGGCCAGAAATTCAAGGTGCTGCGTCACCTTTCTTTTGGGCCCAAGGCCCATGTATTTTAGGGTTTTGGTGGCCACCGCTGTTTTGGCTGCCCTACACCTCCTGACCGTCGCTATATATGTGGCCGCCGCCGTTCTTTTACGTTTAGGTTTTGTTGTGTTTTGGTAGACCCCTTGTGCGTCCTCGTGTTCGCATGTGTCGACTAGACCACCCGTGACGAGAAACAGAACCTCACCTTTGTATCTTTGAGATTATTGGATTGAAATTGCTCTCACCTTGTTCTTGCTTGTTCTCGGTTGCAGCAGGTACAAGGATCGATCGGGTCTTGATTCGGTTGATCGCCTCGTGTGGTGACTTTGCGATTGTTCGGTTACTGATCCTGTGGATTGGTAGCATCGTCACTACAACAAATCGACGTATCGTTCTCATCAGAAGATCGGGCCGACCCCCGTGCGCATCATAATGCAAGTGCCATAAAATTTCTGAAAGGGTGAGCATTTGTTGTTAATCGTTACACCACCCTTTTAAACCCAGACGGTGGACCAGAAATAGAGATCTCACCATCCTTTTAAACCCAGACCATGGACCAGAAATAGAGATCTCACCATCCTTTTAAACCCAGACGGTGGACCAGAAATAGAGATCTGTGATATGTTAAAACCCAGACGGATGACCAGAAATAGAGATCTGTGATGTGTTAAAACCTAGACAGCAAGTCAGCACATGGGCTAACTGACACTGCAACAAACAGTTCCCAGATGGCTATAGGGCTAATTCAATTTAAAGCATGGCAGCTGGTAGGTTATAATATTGTACCTGTCCAGATCATGATCCTTAGGTACCTAAAATATGATGCCCGTTAACACACCAAAGAAAAACAAAAACAAAACTGCAATACCTGCAACAGATTCATTGTAACTAGAACAATGATCAATGCAAGGAGCTCAAAACAAAAGAAATTGAACAGCCCACTTGAATCCACTCCAGCTTCCCTTCAAAAAATCAGGTGGCGTACTGGCATGCTTTTCTTTATTCAGCAGATGAATGAATGAATGAATTAAGCAGCTAAGTAATGAAGAAAATGCATTGGTTTGCCCATGGTATCTCTATAAAACAGCTCCAGCAAAAGGAATGGCTCTGAAAAAGTAGAAGATGCTAAGCTTGCAGACAGTAAGAAGATACATCAAAGATCAAACAGATCAGTTGATACAAAAATATGACAATGCCATTGGCCATTGTCAAGCAACAGGCTGCAATTCTTCAGTAAAATAACCTTGGAAAAGGGTGTCATATCTCAAGCTCCTCGTGACATCAAAGAAATGCGCTACAGCTTCTTCCGGTGTTTTTACAAGAACACCATGCCCCAAGTTAAGTATATGACCTTTTGGACCTGCTGATTTCACAACCCTGCAGAGTAGAAAATGAGGCGATAAAATCATTAGCAGTTCCTAGTGCCTAGAAAGGTATTTGCAAAAATAATGAGTGGAAGGTGCAGCACACTTAGATGATTGTGCATCAACTGATACATGTCCTATGCAACATAAAACAAACCCCAAGGGCTTAAAATTGCAGCACTTTTACATGTTCCACAAGATTAATAACAAGGTGAATAAAGGGACTGCAACATCCTAAGATCATGTGAGGTGATCATCTTTTTATCATACTACAACCAAGAGTTGAAGACATTTAAAAAATGAACACAACAAATAATTGCATTGGTATGAAACTGAACAGAGGCTTTAGGAATGAAATCAGCTGCACAACCCATACAGCTGAACTGAGATGATCAAAGATGGCATTACTAGGAAAGAAGATCGGCAATGTGATGACACAACATGAATAAATTATAAGAAAACATATATTACGGACAGAGAACTTCGGGAGGCCTCATTGATAAATTGTTCCCAAGTATATTTATCAAAAAATTCAAAAGGGCATAAATTAAGTCCATGATGAAGCTTTAACTAACCTATGAATTTCATCAGTCAATACCGGTAATGGGGAAAATAGATATGCTGGGTCCACATTCCCTTGTACACTAATTCCATTACCAAGGCGCCTCCTTCCGTCTGCCATGTCCACTGTCCAGTCAAGCCCAATAACATCAACTCCTGTGTCCTTCATGCACTCGAGCAAGCCTCCATTTCCATTTATATACAGCACAAGTGGTACATAAGGGCATTCTGTCTTAATCTTACTCACAATCTGCCAACGAAATAGTTTCATGAGACTCTAAAGAACAGAATCAGTTGATTCTATCTAAATCTTCCCAACTTTACAAGCTATCAACCTGAAAAGTTTAATTAAAACCCTTTAGCTCGGGCAACATATGCTGCACAATCACCGTTTGTGGTGCACTCATCCAATCGTCCATGGTTTAGACACCAAATTAGTATGACAAATTCCTCAAAAAAAATTCTAGATGCACTTCTCAATTTACTCCACCTATGTATAGAATTTCAAGTTCAAATTCACTCTATGTTAAGAGTAACAAAAATGAGAACAACCAGACAAATGATAAACCAAAAGGAAAAGAAAAAATGAAAAAGACAAATGCTACTATTCACAGAAAACATACCTTTTTGTTTCTTCTAATACATTTTGAATTTGAAGTTCAAATTTTATAGGGTGCTGGAATAGTCTATACACTACATCATCAATTTTTTTCAGAATTTTTATGCTAATTTGATATCCAAACCAGAAGTTGTGCATCACAAAGGGTGATGGCATCGCATATGTTGCCTTTCACTCTTATTTTATTTCATATTCCTTTAAAAGTGCTGGAGATTAAGGAAATCACCGTTTATGATCAAAATCAAGTCAATAATATGCACCAAGGTTACAGAGTAAACTCAACTGTACCAAAATACAGTATCCAAATGCATTTATATGAGAACATGTTGCTAACATGAACATAAGTTCCTGAGTATTTATAAGGGATTGATTCTTTCTATGTTCATTATGTGTTTCTTCATAGGATATGGAGGAATTTGTAATCATAAGTTCATAACCATATTTCCATGTCCTACTGGCAGTTGCAAAGAGTTATAGTAATAGATCACACCTGAAGCGTTTGAGTACAAAGTACAAACATAAAGAAAATATTTTTCAAAAGATAATGAACTTCAAAAATATTTAGTGACCATGATCATTAATGCACTTTTATAAAGTGCAGCTCAAACCTGGCTGACGCTACAGACGCCACCCACCAGGTCATAAGGAAGAAAATAAGAGCAAGAAAAGGAAGGAACTGTTACCTGTTTGATGTATGGTTTTGACCAGTGCTCCCACACATGAGGCGGAAGTTGCCCACCCCATGAATCAAATATTTGTATACATTGAGCCCCAGAGTTTACTTGGTAAATGATATAGTCAGATATCGCTTCTGCGAGGTGAGAGAGAAGGCCTCTCAAGACATTTGGTGCTGTGTGGCACATGCTCTTTATATTTGTATAAGTGTTTGTCATCCCTCCTTCAACAACATAAGTTGCAATTGTCCATGGGGCCCCCACAAATCCTAGCAAAGCAGCTTTTCCATTGATCTAGAGGGTTGCAGAGAAAACAAGGTGTATAGGCATCAAAAGGAAGTCCAGTGCAAACTGCATAACTAAACTGCATTCAATCTGATTCATTTCACAAAGGGTACTTATAAATAACTTTTTGATGCTTATGAGAGTATTATGTGATTAGTGTAAAACATCCAATTAGAACACTGAACAAAGCAAACAAGTTAAATATAATGACTATAAATTGTAATATACAAATATCATTACACTGATGCTTGACCACAAGGTCCACAACTCACTGCTTGCTAGAAGGCTTGAATTTGTCTAATCGACACAGTGGATAACCAGAGATTAGAAACAACCATTATCACAGATTTGAAACAACCGTTATCATAAACATTTATTTCAAAGCATGGGAAAAGAGGAGAGCATGTGGTAATAGCTATACACAATCAATGTCTGCAAGGAAGAAATGCAGCGGCATAGCCTACCTACTAGCATTCAAATGCTGGAAAACTTCCCTTAAAAAATGCTGGAAAACTCAATAAATTCCATAGCTCCCATGTCTTCTGCAGCCTCTAATTTACATTTCCCAACCATGTGGAGTGTAGGAGGATAGCTTCCCAAAAAACTCAGTTTTTTTCCCAATCGCACATTATGTATCAGAAACAATTTTCCTGGCATTTGATTACTTCTAGTGGTCAGGCATAGCAGCAGAAATACACTCTCGGAGCTACTAAAGGACACTAAGTTAAACCACCAGTGTTTTGTTTTCCTGATGAGACAGTGTAAGTTTGATGTCAACCATGCACCATCTGTTCCAAATTCACTTCAGTCAAAAAACAAAACAAGCAGCAAGTAAACACAGATACTATTTCAGTACCAATTGGACTAACTTTAACGAATCATGATAACTGCACCACGATTGCACTAGTAACCAACAATTTTCAATTTTCATCCCCTAGTGGCATTTTCATAGCACAGTACACAACACTGTACCAAATGTTACTTGAATCCTATAAAAGACCAACACATCTTATCAGTCAAACCCCTACACAAGGGTTGACTTTTCACAACACCTGATACAAACACTTAGCTAACATCAATTCACAGTAAAACTCAAACTACATCAGAATTTAACAGACCTCAACTTTTTGTTGCATAAAATAGTATCGACATAATGCATTACCTCGCTGCGCAGAATCTTGAGTGACTCGCCGACGAACCGGAGCTTATCGAGGTCGATGGGGACGAGCTCACTCACCTGCTCCTCCGACCGCACGGGCGAGTGGATCACTGGCCCCTTGGAGTCCGTGATATCGAACGGCACCCCAATGGCCGGCAGCGGCGTGAGTATGTCCGAGAACAGGATGACGCCGTCAGGCACGAAGGCGCGCCACGGCTGCAGCGTGATCTCGACGATGAGGTCCGTGGTCTCCGACCGCTCCCGGAACGAGGGGTAGCGCTTGGCCAGCGCCTGGTACTCCGCCATGTACCGCCCAGCCTGCCGCATCATCCACGCCGGCGGCCGCGGCAGCTTGTCCTCGCCCCTGGCTGCGCGCACCAGCAGCGGCTCGTCTGGAGATGCGATGGATATAGGTCAGATTAGGGCGGAAATGATGGCGAGGGAGAGCAGTACTCCTAGAGGGGACATTAGCGGTTGGTTTTACCGGATGAGGACGACGAGAGGGAGGCCAAGATGGCGGGGAGGCGGCTGCACCGGCGGCGGGTGGATGACGAGGAGGAGAAGGCGGGTGCCGCGGAGAGGAAGGCGGAGGCCGTGGCCGTAGCCGCGGCGGTGGTCGTCGGGGACATCATTGTAATGGCGATTTCGCGGTGTGGGTTTAGGTGACTGGTTTGCTTATCTAATCTTTGCTTGTTTCGGGATGGGAGTTTGGGCGTGGGACCGGGTCCCAACGGCCGGTGTGCAGTCATAAAGTACATATTATTTTACTGTACAAATAACTGTTTATAATATTATATTAAATGTTGTTTATCTAATTTTTAACGTATCCGAATCGTCGGAAGATCCATGACTGTGAGGACTGTTTAAGTTGCAATCCTCACAGAAACTACACCTCCTCTCCAGTCGGCCTGGATCCCGCGTAGGTACGAGTTTACTGTGCCTTATGTCTAAATTGTGCCGATTTGGCCCTGGTCCATCTTTGATGAGTCCAGGTATAGCCTATTTGTGTTTTCTACTGGCTTCGTATCATGTCGGTCTAGGCTCGTTCCATATGCACTATTGCGATGAGAGGAAAAGAGTCGGAGACACATGGAGCTGAGGTAATAGGTACAAATATTAGGAGAAAAAGAATTAAATTTTATTTATTCTTGAATATACATAGAGTTACTGTTTTGTTAAAAACCTTATACCCAGTGTAAGGTACCTAGTGCAAAACAGCTTGAAGCGCGTGCTCGGTATCATGAGTATGTCTCTCTAGTCTCTATTCTTCATCTTTTAGCACCTCCGTTGTCTCCACTCTATCTCCATACGAGGACCATAAAAGGCGCCGGCTGTAAGGCAAACCACAACATGATGCAATATGGCAGTAGAGTACTTTGCCGTATATCATACCTGCTTTGGGCATATTGGGCTTGTTTCATACTATGCCAACCCAAACATAGTCCATGCAAACGTGCTACACCATACTGTCCACCGTGCCAGACTGCGAACCCTGGCACGACGCTGTCATTCATACCGTATCGATCTGGTTCATAGTACGCATACCATATCGTGCTTCAGCCGCCAAAAAATATTTCGGCCTAATGCCCAGATCTACTTGCTTCCTTGCCTGCCGTTTGCCTCGGCGGTCTGCCACTAGCGAGCAGCGACCAAGTCACGGCGTGGTTAGCCCAGTGTCACGGACATGGGCTGGGAGTTGGGCTCACTCACGGCCCACTCGGTTGGGAGGAATGGCAGACAAAAAGCAAGAAGCAGCATTGACGGAAAGGCATCAAAGAACTAGAACCTGAGCTCTCCTCTTCCACGGCTGTTCTTCTCCAAACCTTCTCTGCGCTGGCTTCTTCCGCTCCCATTCTTCTCTGTGCTGTTCTTCCCCAACCCTCTCTTGTTTTCTAATTCCAGTCTCTTGTTTCTTCTCTGTCCTTGCTCCCCAATTTCCACCAATTTGTAGCTACCCGAACTCTGTATTTTGTGTTTGGTTTTGTCAAATCCGTTCTTGTCAAGTGAAGAACGTGACACCCAGTGTTTTGAAAAACTGCTGATACAGGCGTTTAGTTAGCCGACTATGAGGATTTGGCAATCAAAAGAAAATTTACATGTGCTGTACAAAGAATAAGAAAAGTATTGCTTTCGTATTTTTCCAAAGGGAGCATGTAGCCAACGGTATATCGTTGAATGGCTTTCTAACGGTATAACCAAGTTTAATTTCTCAGCTAAGTTCCATCTAGGTTCAGTGCACTTCGGAGTGTTCATAAACAGAAAGCTCAAGCTTCAAGTTTCAATTTTAAAATTCAAACTTCAAGTTTCATCATGTTTCGAAGAGTTTTAAAACTGAAACATCAGGATTCAAAATTCAATTTCAAAATTGAAACTCAATTTTCAGCACATTTCATATAGTTTAGCATGTTTCATATAATTTAAAAACCAAGACATATTGGAGACTTCCAAAAACTAAAAGCTCAAATTTCAATTTCAAAATTGAAACTTCAAGTTTCATCACATTCTAGAGAGTTTTAAAACTAAAACAGCAAGTTTCAAGGTTCAATATCAAAAATTAAAACTCACGTATCAGCACATTTCATATCTTTCCAGCATGTTTCATACAGTTTCAAAATAGAAACACCTTGGAGAGTTCCAAAAACGTAAAACTCAAGTTTAACTTCAAGTTTCATCATGTTTTATATAGTTTCATCACGTTTCGAAGAGTTTTAAAGCACAAATATCAAGTTTTGAATTTCAATTTCAAAATTAAAACTCAAGTCTTGTCATGTTTCATATAGTTTTAGAATTGAGACATCTCCGAAGTTCCAAAAACTAAAAACTTCAAGTTTCAATTTCAAAATTGAAACTTCAAGATTTAACATGTCACATACATTTTCATCATGTTCATAAAGTTTTAAAAACTGAAACATCGAGTTTCAAATTTCAATTTCAAACTTGAAACTCAAGTTTTAGCATGTTTCATATAGTTTTAGAACTGAATATCTAGTTTCAAAAGGGTGTGTTTCTACAAAATAGAGACATCATTTTTTCAGAGAGTTTCAAATGAGTCTTTTTATATAAAAAAGCCAAGTTCGAGGGAGTTTCAAGAAAGGTTAAAAAAGCAAATGAGTTTCGAGAGAATTTCAATCATGTTTCAAAACAAATTTGACAAATTAAAAAATCAGAATTTAAAAAAAAATAGAAGGAGCAATATTATCTCCTCTCTTCCACGGGAAGCTGTCAGGGAGCACGAGGACAACCTGGCAATGAGCTACACGCCACACTCGCACATGGACCCAAGCCTAGCAAGCCACTGCCTACGCCGTCTCTCCCTGCCGCACGCTCCGTTGCAATTGCCTTGCTCTCGTGGGCTCCATTGTTACACTGTCCTCCTTGCATGCCCATCGTCATTGTTACGGTCCCCATTTCCTACAACCATCATCATCCTACTGGCCCCTAGAGACACCCATGTTGTTCCCAACTCACAGTGACTCCAAGGTGGTCTCAAACCGTCAAATTTGCCGATGGCGGTGGTGAATCAACCAATAGATGTGGAATCTGAGAGAGAAAGAGAGAGGAGAGTTGGCTCGTGAGGTCGAGAAGATTACACATATGCAGGACATGAGGCAACTTTAGGATTCATGTGGGAGGTGGATCAAATGACAAGTTCTTATTCCGTTGGAATCTATTCACACGATATACCTGGAATAGTATTCCTATTTTTTAAAATGACTTCGCTATGGTAGTTGAGAAATATTGTGATGTAGGAAACATCTTGAGACTTGTCCCATTCTCACATATGAATCCAATTTGCCCTCTCGTATTGTTTCGACCTCCCGTGAGAAATTGATGCCTTGATGGAGGCTCAAGCTTCATTCGTATAAAAAAAAACTTACTCAATATTAGAGAAATCATCTTTTGAGATAAGCGTTAATATCTGAACAACAACATCTTAGTGAGTCTGTTTAACAAGAGCCTCTTTTGAACAAAGGAATTTTAGAGGGAAAAGGAAGGAATTGAATCCAAAATAAAAATTCCTTCAAGGGGTGTTGGATTGTAGGCTGCATTCAAAGGAATTTCATAAGGTGGCAAAATTTCCTACATATTTTAGAGGAATTCTAACGTGAGGTCTAACCTCACGTTACAAATTCCTTCGGCAGTTCCTACATATTCTCGCTCTCTTCTCTCCTCTCTCACTAATAAACATCTAATTTCTTTGAGAATTTTAATGTATTTTTCATGTAAATCATACAAACTTCCCATGTGACCAATTCATGTGTTTTTCTTTCCTATTTGATTGTCCCATACATGACATTGCATTCCTGCGTTTGTAGGAGTCAAATCCCATGGGGAAATTCCGTGTGAGTCAAATATCTTCTTTCCTACATATTTTTGAGGAAAACAAACATTCGCTCAAACCTTATGGAATATTTTCGTTGAGAATTCCAAGGCAATCTCTCTATTTCTCTCTCACCTCTCTCTTCAAGTCACGGTTTCATTCAAAATTTATGTATTTAAGTACATTTTTCTACTCATTCATGTATTATCAATTTTTTGTGGGGTTTTACTGTGCATGGCATCTTATTCTTGCATTTTTCTATTTCTGTTTTCTCCGGGGTACCCTCTTCGCCGCACAAAGCGATCGGCAAAGCGGGTGGGTGTTTACACCGTGGCGTCGATCGACACCAGCGGGCGAAGCGGCAGTGGCGACCACGCCTTTACACCGCCCGATCCGTGGCGGCACGGTTAACGCCCACCCACGGTGTCGGTCCACGTGGCGCTTGGGCGAAAGTGGCGACCACGCCGCTGCCGCGGCGCCACCCACGTGGCGGCTTTGGCGGCGGTTAAAGCAACACACCACCACCGTGTCGGTCCACGTGGCGCGGCGGCGAAAGTGGCGACCACGCCGCTGCGCGGCGCCCGGCCCACGTGGCGGCTTTGCGGCGGTTGGCGAAAGCACGCCCCATTTCAACGGTGTCGGCCCACGTGGCGCGAAGCGGCAGTGGCGACCATGCCTGCTCGCCGGCGCCCGCCCACGTGGCGCCTGGCGGCGGTTGGCGAAAGCACGCCCGGCCACGGGTCGGGTCCCACGTGGCGCGGCGGCGGCAGTGGCGACCACGCCTGCCGCCGGCGCCAATTTACGTGGCATGCGGCGAAAGCACACCTCGCTTGCTCATTGCCATGCAAAAGGTAGGATGCGGTGGCTTCATCCGAAGTTTCGCCGCCGCCGTCTGAGTGTCGAGACGAACTTCTTTGCACTGCATGTCGGTCCCAAGGAATTTCTACAAAGCCTGTTCCTCGGACGCCTCACCTACCTACATCACAGAGAGGTCACATTCCTGAAGAACCGAGCGAAGGCATGCGCTGGCATTAATTAGCGTCGAAGGAACGGGACAGCGCATAAAGGTGTAATAAATGCATGTAAGATAAACAAGATGACATCCCTCCTCTATCTGACTCGTGTAAGCCCGGGCATATAAGGGCACTTGAGAGCATACGATGGGGGGGAAGAAAGAGAAGAGAGAAAGTAGACTCAACAGAAGAGCTGGTCACCAACAAGCTCTGTAACCACGCCCAAAATATTCAATCCAAGATCAAGCAGGAAGTAAGGCTGTTACCCTTCTTCATGGGGGCCTGAATCTGGGTAAAATCGTGTGTTCATCTGGACTTTAGACTCTAGAACTCGTTAGTGTGAGAGGTGCTGGGGTTTCCATCTGTTAGGGTTCGCCGGCTACCAAAGACACCCCCCTACCGAACCAAACCCGGTCTGTAGACTTGGGCCTGTCAGTTGAAATACACCGGCAGGGCGCGCTGTAGGGGTCTATAGTCGGTTTTTCCGATCATCTCCCATGAAGTTTTGGTGTTTTCTTCCAGCCTGCATTTGAAGATGGTGAGTTCGCAGATCGTGAAGGAGAAGAGTCGACCATGTTCAGTGTGTCCCGCAATCTGCCGATTGCAAGACCGCCTCGCTCCACCCGCAGGTCTTGGCGATGCTCCGTGCGGCGGTGGAGCATCCGGCGACAGCCGGCCGCCATGGAAGCGCCACCCGGCTCAGAATCTGCATGCCGCTCGTCTTCTCCTGGACCACCCTCCGGTGGAGCTTGCAGGAGACTCCCCGGCCACTCCGTGGCTGCGGGATCTTGCCGGCCTTGTTGGTGCGGCCCAACTTTGGGTAGGGCCCCCCGGTCGGCAGAGCATTGGTGGTACTCGCCCCAGGCGCTGGTGAGGCTCATGAGGCTCCAGCCGCCTGGTGGCGGCGTCTTGGCCCGTGAGGCGGGGCGAGGAGGAGGCGCTTGTGGCGATCCGGCCCGAAAGGAACCGTGAGGACCTAAGGAGTCATCTTGATGAAGCCCGCCGGCGAAGCGGCGACCTTCACGGCCGTGTGCCACGCCGCCCGGCTCAAGAACAGGGGCGCGGCAAGCGGGCGGCCTCCGAAGACGGAAGTTCCTCCGACTCAGCGGAGAGTCCTATTTCTCGCTCTCCGGGCCGAGCTCCCGGCGGGCGGCCGGGCTTTGTTTATGGCGTTGGATATCAGGCGTTCTCCCGACGGTTACGTCGTGTGGAGTGGCCCGAGAAGTTTCGCCCGGCGTCTATAGAAAGTTACGAAGGCACTACCAATCCTGAGGAGTTCTTGCAAATTTATACCACGGTGGTGCGAGCGGCCGGCGGGTCCGGAAAAGTCATGGTTAATTATTTCCCGACGGCCTTGACGGGCTCCGCCCGTTCTTGGTTGTTGAACCTCCCGCGAGGGTCAGTGCACTCGTGGGAGGAACTGTGTGGCCTCTTCGTCGCCAATTTCCAGGGCTCCTTCGCGCAGCCGGGCGTGGAGGATGATCTGCATGCCCTGGAGCAGCATAAGGGGGAGTCGCTGCGTGATTTTATCCGGCGGTTCTGCCATTGCCGCAACACGATTCCCCATATTTCGGAGCAATCGGTCGTCATCGCCTTCCGAAGAGGCGTTCGCGACCGCAAGATGAAGGAGAAGATGGCCACCCGCACTATTGGCACCACTTCTGAGTTATTTTCCCTCGCGCATAAGTGCGCGCGGGCTGCAGAGGCGAGGGGGCCAGGATCTGGTCCCCAGGGTGGGCGAGGCAAGGATGAAGCTGGGACCTCAAAGGGTTCCGGCCCGTCAAGCAAGAAGGCGCGGAAGCGTGAGGCAGGAGAGACCCGGTGGGTCTTGGCCGCCGAGCGTGACCGCGATGGCTCCGGGTCACTGGAGCGCGACCGTCGGGATCAACGCGGCAATTGCCGTGACCGGCGGGATGATGATCGCCGTGATCGGCGTGGTGATCGCCGCGACTGGCGTGACAACCGCCGTGGTCGTAGGAACGATCGCCGCGGGCGGAGGGAAAGAGGGCCTTGGTGCCCAATTCATCGAACTGACACCCATGACCTGGACAGCTGTCAGGTCGTGGACCGGATGGTAGAGCGGCGGATCAAGGAACGCCGCCCTCGTGATGATGAGCGTCACTCTCGTGATGGTGATCGTGGTGAAGACCCCGCCTACCGCTTTCCAAAGAAAGCGGATCATACCTTGGCGTATATTTATGGTGGTTCGTCCGCCCTTCGCTCTAATACCGCTTGCAAGCGGTTGAAGAGGGAGGTGTGTGCAGCGGGGCCGAGCTCAGGGTCGCGTCGGATGCTGAAATGGTCGGAGGAGACGATCATCTTCATCGGTGACCACCCCGACACGCCCCCACTCGACATCTCCGTTGGTGTCGCCACAATCCGGAATGTCCTACTGGTCGTGTGTTGGTGGACGGAGGGAGTTCTCTCAGTATCTTGTCCTCTACGGCATTTCTGGCTCTTCAAATCCCGCGGCAGGATCTCCATCCGTCATTGCCTTTCTTTGGAATAGCCCCGGGGGTTAGTGCAATCCCCGTGGGCCAGGTGCGTCTCCCTGTCACTTTTGGAGAAAAGGATAATTATCGTACTGAGTTGGTGGACTTTGAAGTCACTGATTTTGATCTCCCCTACAATGCTTTGCTTGGCCGATCGGCTATGGCCAAGTTCATGGCGGTGACCCATTATGCATATATGGTGGTGAAGATGCCAGGGCCTGCTGGCCCCATAACCATTCGAGTGGATCAGTCCGAAGCTCTGCGCTGTCATAAGTTTGCGCTTGATATGAGTGCCGCCACTTGTCCCGGGCGTGCTGATGCCGCCGCCGGAGCCCTCAGTCCGGACCAGCGCCTCGCTGCTCTGCGGTGAGGTTAAGGTGGTCGCCCTGAGTGAGGGCGAGTCCCGCAAAACCGTCAACATTGGCGCCACCTCGGTAGCCAAATAGGAAGACGCTCGTCACCTTCCTCCGTAATTCCGACGTGTTTGCTCGGCAACCGTCCGATATGACCGGGGTCCCGGAGGTGATCGAGCACCGCTTAACGCAACGCCTCCCGGCGCCCTTGCTCACAAAAGATCCGCGGCAAGCTCGGCGGCAAGATGTTATTCGGCAGAGGTGGAGAAGCTATTGGCGCGAGGATCATTAGGTAGGTCATTCACCCCGAGTGGCTTGCCAATCTGTGCTCATCAAAAATCCAACGGAAGTGGCGAATGTGTGTCGACTTCACCGACCTCAACAAAGCTTGCCCGGCGATCCTTATCCCTTGCCGCGAGTCGACCTTATTGTTGACTCTACGGCGGGTTGTGAATTATTATGCTTTACGGATACGCACTCTGGGTACCATCAAATTAGCATGGCGGTGGAGGATGAAGAAAAAACTGCTTTTGTAACCCCTATGGGTGTTTATTGTTATATTAGGATGCCTTTTGGTTTAAAGAATGCTGGATCCACTTACCAGCGTGCTATGCACATTACTTTTCGTCCACAGATAGGACGTAATCTTGAAGTATATGTTGATAATCTGGTCGTAAAAGTCAAAAAAGGTGAAGACTTGATTCAAGACTTAGAAGAAACCTTCGCCAATCTCCTAAGAATTGCCCGGTCAATCCAGAGAAGTGCGTGTTCGGGTTCCTCCGTAAATTATTGGGGTTCCCGTGTCTAACCGGGTATTGAGGCCAATCCAGATAAAATAGCAATGATTGAGCACATGAAGCCGCCAAAGACGACTCAAACAAGTTCAATGTTTGGCTGGTCGCCTGGCCTCCCTTGGGCGATTCATTGCTGGATTGGGAGAAAGGAGCCTACCCTATTCAAGCTATTGAAGAAAACTAATTATTTTGAGTGGACTGATGAGGCTCAGAAGGCCTTTGAAGACTTGAAGCGGTACCTTACCTCTCCTCCAGTGCTGGTTTCCCCTACGCAAGGTGAACCGCTGCTTTTGTATATTGCTGCTACCCTTGAGGTGGTCAGCGCTGTGTTGGTGGCGGAGAGGGAAGGTGTCCAGAAGCCGGTTTATTATGTCAAGAAGTGTTGCATGAAGCGAAACTCGATATCCTCAAGCTCGAAAAATGTCAGATGCGGTTACGTGGCGTCTAGGAAGTTGCGGCATTATTTCCAAGGGCGAGAAGTTACTGTGGTCACGGCCTATCCGTTGCGAGAAATCTTGTTCAACCGTGAAGCAGAAGGTCGCATTGCCAAATGGTCAGTTGAATTGGGCGAGTTCAATCTTAAGTTTGTTCCCCGCACTGCTATCAAAAGTCAAAAGCTGGCAGAATTCGTTGCCGAGTGGACTCCCGCCACTTCTGAAGCGGAAGAAGCCCCCGCGTCGCCTCCCTGGACCTTATTTTTTGATGGTTCGTTCAGATTGGAGGGCGCAGGGGCTGGCGTTGTCTTAGTCTCCCCGTCTGGTGATGTGCTCCAGTATGTTGTTGCTCTTGATTTTAAAGCTACTAATAACATTGCCGAGTATGAAGGTCTGCTGGCAGGGTTGCGTATTGCTTCGGCGCTAGGTATCCGGCGTCTTCAAGTCAAGGGCGACTCCCTGCTAGTCATCAATCAAGCGAGGAAGGAATATCAATGCCCTGACCCCACCATGGCGGCGTACTTGGCGGAGGTCAGGAAAATGGAGCGGCGCTTTGAAGGATTGGGATATACTCATATCCCCCGACGTGATAATCATCTTGCGGATGGGCTTTCGCAGCTTGCATCCTCGAAGGCTCCTGTCCCGGTCGGGGTCTTCGAAGAAAGACTATCGCGACCGTCCATTACTGACCCATGATTCGGATGGGAATGATGGTGTCACTGCCGCAGACCCGATTCAGTGGGGACGATGGTATGGTTGCCGAGGCCTCCGGCCAAAGGGGATGGCGGCGTTCTTGCCACGACCTCCGCTTCGAGGAGGGAAGGCAATGCGTTAAACAAATTTCCCTGTGTCCGGAGGAAGGCGGCGGTCGCTAATGCAGCGCCAGGAAATGCTCGACCCAAAAAGTACCCAGGCGAACACCGAGTGCTCGCCACACTTGCCCGGGAAAATCAGTGGATGGATCCGATCCTAGCCTTCCTGCGGGACCAAGTGATCCCCGATGATGATGCGTCAGCTGAGAAAATAGCACGTAAGGCCAAATGCTATACTCTGGTGGATGGGGACTTATACCGCCGGAGTAGAAACAGAATTCTACTGAAGTGCATCACTCGGGAATAGGGAGCGCCTACGCTCTCGATATCCATGGAGGCGTGTGCGGGAGCCATATGTCCGGCCGAACGCTGGTTGACAAAGCGTTCGCCAGGATTTTATTGGCCATCGCCTCCGGGATGTTTGCGGTGGTGAGGACATGCGAAGCTTGTCAGTTCTTCGCCAGGCAAGTCCACCGACCAGCCCAAGCTCTGCAAACCATCCCGCTCTCTTGGCCGTTCGCGATGCGGGGCCGATATCTGGGTCCGTCTCATGCGGGCCACGGGGCTTCACCCACCTCTTCGCCGCCATCGACAAATTCACTAAGTGGGTCGGTCGAGCGAGACGCGCCATCACGGCTTCCGCTGCTGTCAAATTTATGCATGGGATATTCACTCGCTTTGGAGTCGCTAACCGCATTATCACCGATAATGGAACTCGCCACCAAAGGCGGCATTTCGAATTTCGTGATGAGATGGGCACCAAAGTATGCTTTGCTTTGCTGTTCACCCCAAGAGCAATGGTCAAGTCGAGCGCCAATGCATTAGTATTGAAGGGTCTCAAGACAAGAGCGTTTGATCGACTCCACAAGCGGGGCGCTACTGGATTGAAGAACTTCCTACCAGTCTTGTGGTCGCCAGACCACGCCTGGTCAGACATCAAGCGAGACGCCCTTCTTCTTGAGCCATTTAAAATGAATAGTCATAAGAGATTTCCATAAAGCATAATTTGAGCCATTTAATACAAGTAGATCATTTGAGTGCTCTACTCCTCTAGTCGACATATTTAACTCTCTAGACGGTTAAGTCTAATAAAATGAGAGTCCTAGCTCTGATACCAATTGAAAGGACAGGGGATGTCGCCTAGAGGGGGGGTGAATAGGCGAATAATAAATTTAAAAATAAGACACAATGAATAAAACTTTTAAAACTTAATTGCAATGAAATAAAACAATCCAAGGTTTTCATCGAGTGTCCGGATTTTATCCGGATACTCGGATAAATGTCCGGACTATCCGGTAATTGTGCGACACTCAGATTGGAGACCTTGAATGGCCGAGGGTCACCGACTATCCGAGCTTTTACTCGGATACTCGGTATGTCCGGACTATCCGGTAATTGTCCTGATATTCCGGGTTGGGCACCTCGAGATGATATTTGAAATTTCTTCAACTTTTAAACAATCTACTTGAACACAAAGATGATAAACACTAGCAGGAACCTAGATCAAGTAGATGCCTAGCGAGAAACTCAATAATCAAATAGATCGGGCAATTTCAAGATTCAAAATCAATTACTAAAGCAAGAACAAAAGTAAGCAAGAATGAAAGGCAAACTTGGAGACGATGATTTTTCATCCGAAGTTCGGATCCTTGAGGATCCTCGTCTCCGCTGAGGCGGCTCGGTCACACTTGAGCCGGGTCTCTTTCAACCCTTTTCCTCCGGTGTTGCACTTGCACTCACCGGCGTCTTGGCCACACAAGACACGGGGTCTCTTTCAACCCGCTAGCCGCCTGTGTTGCACCTTGCACTTGCTTGGCCACTTCTTGATTCCTTCTCATGAGGCGGAATCCAACCTTCACAAACTTCCTACGGCCAACCACACGAAGAACCGGTGGCTCGTGGTGACCTCCTAGCCGCCTAGGAGTCCTCAACCTCCAAGAGTAACAAATGCTCACGAAGAACAAGCTTGGAGATGAAATCAAGTGCTCAACAAATCAAATCACACTCAACCCGAGCACTACCCTCTCTCACACCCAACCCTTCACTCAAAAGGGGATCACTAAGATCTAGGGTTAAAGGGGCTTTTGGGAGCTTAAGATCACCAAGAATACACCCCAAAGGACCAAGGAACCACCCCCAAAAACTCCCTTCCAACGGCTACCCAAGAGGGGCTTTAAATAGAGGTCCCCAAAAACTAGCCGCTTGAATCAAGAAGTCCGGATACTCGGACAATTTTAACCCCGGAATGTCCGGACTAAATGTCCGGATACTCCGAAATCATCCGGACACTCCGGACTGACCTAACCGAGAGACCCAACCCGGATACTCCGGACTTAAGTCCGGATACTCCGGATCGACTCAAGAAACTCGATTTAAAACGAGCATAACTTTTGATTCCGGACTCCGATTTAAGTGATTTTGGACTCTATTGAAAGCTAAGAACAAGGGCTACACAACCAACAAGGTCTCACTACCCAAATCTCAAAGGATAAATCCAGATTTCACCAAGAATCCAAGAAAGACCTACAATTCTCACTTTCCGGTACCACCAATACCACTCTCTCTCTAAATTTCACAAGGGTGGATCATTTGAGCACTTGACACATCTAAAAGTCATTCGATATTGCATCCCTCTTAATAGTACGGCAATCCTTAGACTCAAATTAAATCAAAGAAATCTAAGTCTTACATTCAATCCGCATGCCGTCTTCTCCGTGGATGCAATGTGCATGATGTCTTTTACCAAAAGGTTGATGACATCTCCGCCTTGTCCAACTTGACTCGATTCACCTCATGAGACTCTCGTCCTATCGACCTTGACTTGATCATCCTGTCCGACGATCTCCACGCCAAGTCGGTCTTGACTTAGTCCTCAACTCTTGGTGACACCGCCGTCTTGTTGACCTCGGCTTAATGATCATCCTCCCGGATACCTTGGTCATCATACACGTACGGGACCTAATTCTTTCCAAACCACTCATGAAAGACATTAGTCCCAAAAGCTCAGTAGATGTGAATAAATTGATATTTGTGAGCAATTAAGTACCACAAGTGTTTCATATAAAGAGGCACAACATAAATAGAAACACTTGACATAAGAAATGTTCTCTACTAAGTGCATCATGATGAATATGTAATTGATCTATATGCACTAGAGAAATAATTGCCGATATGATGAATCAATTAAATCATGGCAAGGATCACAGCTTTACTTTAAATGAAGCACATGATAGAATATACATGAATTGTACATGTGCGAGATAATATTTGGAATAAGAGTAAATATGTGATCCAACTCTAGATTAAACTTCACTAAGAGAAGTGCATGAGAAGGTACACAACTAAGACATGCATGCACCAAGTCAATCTATAACAATGTGAAGTTTAACTCTAGTTAATACATGCACACTAAAAGCAAAGCACATAATGAACTCAAATGAACATATATGCACAAATAATATGACATGAACCAATGTGCATATATACAATCAACATACTACTTGGAGTTCACTATGCATTTGCACAAAAGGAATGCAATAACAAATATGGAAGGGATACCGAGATTGCATACCTTATCTTTGCTTAACCATCCACTTGATTTTCCTCTAAATAGATGAGACTAATACTCAACTTGGCAATGAACATGTTAGTCTCATAACAATATAATCATATTAGAGGTTTGTCATTTGTTAAGCACTAAGTTAAGCATTTACACAATTATATAGATTATCATTATATGTGTTTGTCATTAATCACCAAAATAACATAATTGCCTAGATGCACTTTCAATCTCCCCCCTTTTTGGTGATTTATGACAAACCTATTATCAATTGCAGCAAATGACAATATTAAGATATTTAGGATTAAAACAAGCATGAAGAAACAATAAGAGATCATACTTACAAATTATCCCTTTTTGTCAATCGATTAGGGGACAATTGATAAATCCATAAATTCTCCCCCTTTTGTCATTAATCCCAAAAAGGTGCTTAATAGATCCTTATTGTCCATTCAATAAAGTCTGTTCTCCCCTTGATTGCACACTCAATAAAAAGATTAGGAGAACAAAAATAGGAGCTAGTAATAGGGCAATGATATTAAGCTCCCCCTAAATCTAGGCAAGATATGATACCAATTATATCCAAGATTTAGGTAATAGATTTTTCGAAATGATACCAATTTAAATGTAGTCATGATTCACAATATGTAAGTGATGCTTAAATCATGACATATGAATATGATTTCATATGGAGAATATTCATTCTTTAAACATTAAGATCATATAGCAAATTTATATATCTTAAGCACATGCTTATGATCCAATTAAATTCTAACAATCAAGATCATGAATCAACATTGTATGATTAAGATGCACTTTCATGATCAAGAATTTCATAAATTTATCAAGGGTATACCTCTTTGCAATGTGTCACCCATATGTATCTTTTAATTCATGATAATGCCAAATGCAAGTTAGATGACAATTTTAAAAGCAATTCAGACTTAGAGAATACCTCTTGAAGAATACTAATTAATTGATACCAATTGAAACTAATTACATATACGGATTGATGATACCAATTAAAAGGAACAACACCATTTAGAATAAGACAATTGAGCATAATGGTGTGCAAGGACATTATTAAATATGGTCAAAACAAAATACGTCCCTTTGTTGGTTTTTGTCCACCGCATGCTCGAATCGGTCATGATCACCGCGCCCGGCCTTAGATCCCTCGGACTATGGAGCTCTTCTCCATTTCCTTCATCCCACCGTCGAAGGTGACCCCTTTTCCAATACCTTGAACATCAATAGACAAGCACACGATTTCCGGGAACAAATATCTTTTAACTTGACCCAAGTTAGTTTGATAATGTCTAAGTACAACATGCACAATATAGATGATATACAATACAATACTCTTTGCACGCAATTTAAAAAAAATTCAAGATACCAATTGAAGATTTCATTATACCAATTTACAATAAAAACATTTGAAACTCATTCAAATTCAATCTTGACATCCACTTGTAAGAGATACAATGAGTAAAACACATTCAAACTCACTCTTGAACTTACAAGGGACATTTTCTCTTTTCCATAATAAACTCTGAGTTATGTAAGAGAGAAAACATTTTGAGGCTAAGTTACAATTAAATCCAATTTCCAGAAGAACTTAGCCAAAAGATGCATTTTCATTGGAATGAAAACTTAAATAAATATGCTCCACTTTGAAGCTTGGAGCAATGAATAAGTTCACTTAGTTTTCATCTTGAAAGGCTTGCCAAGATTCCAATTTAAAACTCTCAAAATCTCAAAAGATGCAAATAGCAAAGACAAAATCGATTCATGCTTTTAAACCATCGCTCAAGTGCAAAAATCATCAACGCGGAAAAGATCCGTCTCGAAATTCTCTTCGAGGGCTATGAAGGCCGAAAATATATTTGAGCAAAGAAAAATCTCGAAAACTTGAAAATAGTGAATACTGAATCGAAGATTTCGGGAAAAGAAATCTCGCTTTGAAATGGTCCTGATGATGAAAACAACAGCAAATGAGCTCCCAAATAGTTTTAGATGAACCATGGAGCAATAAATTGAGTTACCTTAGTTTTCATCACAAGGAAATACTCAAATCATCTTAAAGGTAAGCAAGATTTCAAAAATGCAATGTGCTGAAAAATTCAGTTTTGACATTCCATTTAAGCTTTTTTAAATGGCTGAAAGAAGGTTCAAACAAAGTTCATAAATTCTGAAAAATTTACACAATAAAGTCCAACTATAGAAGATCAATTCTTACAAAGGTGGTCCCCTCAAATTATGCTCTGATTTGGAGATACAAAAATCACAAATCAGCTCAAAACCATGCAAAAGTCTGAATTTTCAGCATTTGATCAAAGTGAGAAAAAGCCATAACTTTTTCAAATAAAGTTGAAATCATTTTAAATTGTGCAGAAACATACTTTGGACTCCTGAGAAACTTTTCCAAAAAGAATTTTTCAAAAAGGAGTCTCCAATCAAAAGATATGCCAAATTTTGCTTTGTAGGTATGATTTTCAATCAAAGAGAAGAAAAGTCAAAACTTTTTCAAATAAAGTCAAAAAGATTTGAAAATTTCCAAAAATGAACTTTGAGCTATTTAGAAGGTTTCTCAAAAAGAATTTCCTTAAAAGCACATTTCGTTCAAAAGATATGGCAGATTGCGCTTTGTAGGCATGAAAAGAAGTCGAATTTGCATTGAATGCTCAAAATGCAATCCGAATTAGATTTCATGGAGATTTGAACTTTCATGGCTTTGTATGCGTTGGAAATACTATTTCAAGCCAAGAAACATGAAGAAATCCAACTCAAACAGCAAAACCCGCAATATGCAAGAATGGGTCATTTTGGGTCAAATGAAGAATTTTGGCCAAATTCAAATAGCTATAACTTTTGAACGGTTGGTCGTTTGGAAAAACTTTGAACTAAAGAAATGCTTGAAATGACCAACCCTACGAGTTTTGTATTGACCACTTTTTCAAAAACTCAATAGATTTTAACTTATGAAAATATTTCATTTAATCCAAAATCAAGATCCTATAAGATCCATTTGAGGCCAAATTTGCTATTTTGTTTCTAAAATAGAAATTTTTACTCCGAAAGCATTGTAAAACATTTAAAATACATATTTGAGAACTTTTATAAAGATTTTCACAAATATTGGCCTTTTGAATACATTTTTGCCTTTTGACCAAAAACGGCTCATATGAAGAATATGCATGCATATGGTTTTCAACATTATTAGAACAAGTATCAAATGAAGTCAAATAGCCATGAGATTGTGCAAAAATGATCCATGGTCATCCAAGAGACTTCTCCAAAAAGAATTTCTCAAATATCACCCTCCAATCAAAAACTAGGCCATTAGGAGCATTGGAGGTTTAGTTTTGACACTAAGTGAAAAGAAGTCAACATTCTTGCAAACAAGTTCAACTAAATTTAGGAATTTCCAGGACTGAACTTAGGATGCAAGAGAAGGTTTTCCAACAAAAATTTTCAATAAATCAATTTTATTTTGGGAGATATGGTGAAAGATGTATTTGAACCACATAAAGGATTAAGATTTTCACCAAATCCTCAAAATAGAACCAAATGAGTTTTGAATGGAAATGTGCACTTATATGGCTTCATGTGTGTTATAGAGATGTTTATAAGCCTATTAGCATAATCAAATCCATTCAAATCGTAAAATCCAACTTTATGCAAGAGTATGCCAAATAAGATCAAAAGAGAGATTTTGGTGAACTTCAAAAAGGCATAGTTTTTTTAAATGATTTAGAATTTTGAGAATCTTTAAATTAGATAAATGTTTTTAAATCCAAAACCTCAAAAGTTTTGTACAGAATCCTTTTTGAAGAAACAATAGAAAAGTAAAGTCAAAATCCAATAACACAAAAATTCAAATAAACCAAGGGATAAGATATAGAGATTTAAATTTTGTGTATGAGTCTAAAATACCATTTTGAACCAAGATACTACACAAGATCTGGTCTAAATGGAGAAACTCACTAAGTGCAATAATATGACCATTATGGGTCAAATATAGTTTTTCGGCGAGTTTCAAAATCAAATAACTTTTGCTAGGTTGGTCTTTTGAAAATCTTTTGAACACAAGAATTGTTAGGAATGACCAACTCTAGGATTTTGGTATTGAAACTTTTCTTAAATTCGGTTTAGAATTAATTCTATAAAAATTATAAGTTTAAATCCAAAATAAGATACTACTATCTAGATTTTGGGCTAAAAACTTATTTTCTTTTGAAATTAGTTTTGTAAAGCCAAAACCATTGGAAAACTTTTTGAAAACATTAATATACATTTTTCAATTAGTTTTCCCAAGATTAGTAATTGATACTAAGATTTTTCACTTTTGGCTAAATGGCTTGATTTTGAAAATATATATTAGCACTTATATAAATATGGGCACATGTAGGGATGTATTATACATGGATATGAATTAACACTCCCCCTTAATGTGCCACTATTTCAAACTTGCTCAAGATTGCAATCAAAACAACTAATAAGCATGAGCAAGCAGATGAACAAGTAATCTAAATTGATTTTCATGAATAATGCAATATAACCTACACAAGGCTATAAGCTATAAGAATCAATTTAAATACTTGTTACCCGAGATGGCATTGGCTCAAGATTGAATTGATCATCCTCATGCTTGGCTTTATTTTGCAAATAATTAAGTCCTCTTCCCTTTTGAAGAAGCCAAACGTCCAATCCATCTCATATTACCTAAAAATCTTTTAGGCGGTTTTTGGTACCCAATCCTTGTTGGGTCCAACAATGTTAGTCACAATAGATTTAGGAACCCAAATGGTCCTAATTTTAATATTTTTAACAAGACTAACATGACTAGGAATAGGTTTGCGATAATTATTCCTCCTAGGCAATTGATTGGCATTTTGATAATAATGCTTAGGAGGACAATAATACTTTGCAAAACTATTTCTAGTTTGATCTCTTCTACGCACATGATTATTAAAATTGTGCATTGGCTTAGAAGATCTAGTATATCTAGCAAATGTTTTGCTATTGTTATTTCTCCTAAGCAATATATTTGAATTGCTTTGAGTAGGCTTAGGAGTCCTAACAATTTTAGCAAACCCATATCTAGATTTACTCTTCCTATGCAATTGAACATTATCATTTTTAGCGGGCATAGGGGACTTGACAAGCTTGGCAAATGCATTACCATTCTTGTCCTTCCTAAGCAAATGATCATTAAATAATGAGTAGGCTTAGGGGTGATACCTTTGGGACAATCCTTACCGATATGCCCCTTTTCCCGACAATTGTAGCAAGTATGCTTTGAACGTCTCTTTTTCTTGACTTGCTCTTTGTCGGTTTGCCTCATTGTTGATGGTTGTGGCTTGATCTCCACTTTGTTAGGGCACACGGAGGCGAAGTGACCCTTCTTGTTGCAAGCAAAGCACTTGATGATCTTGGAATGTTTTTCGTTGTGCCTTGTCTTGCTAGTCTCCCTCTTGGAGATGTAGCCGAGTCCTCGCTTATCTTGAGGCGCCCTTGGCTTGCTCAAGATCTCATCGAGAATGGCTTTTCCTTTTACGCACTTCTTCAAGTCATTTTCTAATCTAATGACTTGCGCCTTGAGCTCTTTATTTTCCTCTACAAGATTAGCATCTAGAGACATAGAGAAACTAGAAGAAATTTTATTAGAGCAACAAGGTAAATCATTGTTAGAAGTGGATATGCATTTATTTGATGAAAAATATTAGAGTTGACATTTAAGCATTGCATTTCATCAACTAAATTACATGAAATTCCTATATCCACCTTAGGCTTATTAATTTCTTTGAGAATGAGGGATTCATGATCTTCTTGAAGCATATTATAATTATTTTGAAGTGATTCATGTTCAAGCTTCAAAATTTTATATTTCTTTTTCTCCTTCCCAAGACATTCATTGAGCTCCTTTAACATATTGAAAAATTCTTCACAAGAAAGCTCATCATCATCATTATCATTATCATCACTTACCTCATTCTTACCTTTCGCCATGAAGCAACGGATTCGAAAAGAGAGTGAATCTTCATCGTCACTTGAGGCGGAGGTTGAGGTTGATGGAGATGTCGGTTCTTCCTCACTTAAGCTTGAGGTGGAGCTTGAGGTTTCATCTCCCGACGTCTCTTCCTTAATGCACTCCTCATTTGAAGACGTGAATGATTCAAATAGATCTTGAAGCTTTATCCACATCTCATGAGCGCTCTTGAGTTCGCATATGCTATCAAAAATTTCATCGCTCACAACCCAAAATAATATGTTAGTAGCTTGAGCGTCAAGATGTAGTCATTTCGTCTCTCCTTCAGTTGGATCAACTTCGTTCAATGGAGACGAAAAGCCAACATCTACAATCCACCATATTTGGGGGCTCATGGATTTAAAATGAATAGTCATAAGAGATTTCCATAAAGCATTATTTGAGCCATTTAATACAAGTAGATCATTTGAGTGCTCTACTCCTCTAGTCGACATCTTTAACTCTCTAGACGGTTATGTCTAATAAAATGAGAGTCCTAACTCTGATACCAATTGAAAGGACAGGGGATGTCGCCTAGAGGGGGGGTGAATAGGCGAATAATAAATTTAAAACTAAGACACAGCGGAATAAAACTTTTAAAACTTAATTGCAGCGGAAATAAAACAATCCAAGGTTTTCATCCGAGTGTCCGGATTTTATCCGGATACTCAGATAAATGTCCGGACTATCCGGTAATTGTGCGGACACTCCGGATTGGAGACCTTGAATGGCCGAGGGGGTCAGCCCGGACTATCCGAAGCTTTTACTCCGGATACTCCGGTATGTCCGGACTATCCGGGGTAATTGTCCGGATATTCCGTGTTGGGCACCTCGAGATGATATTTGAAATTTCTTCAACTTTTAAACAATCTACTTGAACACAAAGATGATAAACACTAGCAGAACCTAGATCAAGTAGATGCCTAGCGAGAAACTCAATAATCAAATAGATCGGCAATTTCAAGATTCAAAATCAATTACTAAAGCAAGAACAAAAGTAAGCAAGAATGAAAGGCAAACTTGGAGACGATGATTTTTCACCCAAGTTCTCGATCCTTGAGGGGATCCTCGCTCCGTTATATGCCTCGGTCACACTTGAGCCGGGTCTCTTTCAACCCTTTTCCTCCGGTGTTGCACTTGCACTTGCGCGGGGTCTTGGCCATACAAGACACGGGGTCTCTTTCAACCCGCTAGCCGCCTTGTTGTACCTTGCACTTGCTTGGCTTCACTTCTTGATTCCTTCCCTTGAGGCGGAATCCAACCTTCACAAACTTCCTACACCAACCACACGAAGAACCGGTGGCTCGTGGGTGACCTCCTAGCCGCCTAGGAGTCCTCAACCTCCAAGAGTAACAAATGCTCACGAAGAACAAGCTTGGAGATGAAATCAAGTGCTCAACAAATCAAATCACACTCAACCCGAGCACTACCCTCTCTCACACCCAACCCTTCACTCAAAAGGATCACTAAGATCTAGGGTTAGAGGGCTTTTGGGAGCTTAAGATCACCAAGAATACACCCCAAAGGACCAAGGAACCACCCCAAAACTCCTTCCAACGGCTACCCAAGAGGGGCTTTAAATAGAGGTCCCCAAAAACTAGCCGCTTGAATCAGCAGAAGTCCGGATACTCGGACAATTTTACCGGAATGTCCGGACTAAATGTCCGGATACTCCGAAATCATCCGGACACTCCGGATCGACCTAACCGAGAGACCCAACCGGATACTCCGGATCGACTCAGCAAACCGATTTAAAACGAGCATAACTTTTGATTCCGGACTCCGATTTAAGTGATTTTGGACTCTATTGAAAGCTAAGAACAAGGGCTACACAACCAACAAGGTCTCACTACCCAAATCTCAAAGGATAAATCCAGATTTCACCAAGAATCCAAGAGAGACCTACAATTCTCACTTTCCGGTACCACCAATACCACTCTCTCTAAATTTCACAAGGGTGGATCATTTGAGCACTTGACATATCTAAAATTCATTCGATGTTGCATCCCTCTTAATAGTACGGCAATCCTTAGACTCAAATTAAATCAAAGAAATCTAAGTCTTACATTCAATCCGCATGCCGTCTTCTCCGTGGATGCAATGTGCATGATGTCTTTTACCAAAAGATTGATGACATCTCCGCCTTGTCCAACTTGACTCGATTCACCTCATGAGACTCTCGTCCTATCGACCTTGACTTGATCATCCTCTCCGACGATCTCCACGCCAAGTCGGTCTTGACTTAGTCCTCAACTCTTGGTGACACCGCCGTCTTGTTGACCTCGGCTTAATGATCATCCTCCCGGATACCTTGGTCATCATACACGTACGGGACCTAATTCTTTTCAAACCACTCATGAAAGACATTAGTCCCAAAAGCTCAGTAGATGTGAATAAATTGATATTTGTGAGCAATTAAGTACCACAAGTGTTTCATATAAAGAGGCACAACATAAATAGAAACACTTGACATAAGAAATGTTCTCTACTAAGTGCATCATGATGAATATGTAATTGATCTATATGCACTAGAGAAATAATTGCCGATATGATGAATCAATTAAATCATGGCAAGGATCACAGTCTTTACTTTAAATGAAGCACATGATAGAATATACATGAATTGTACATGTGCAGATAATATTTGGAATAAGAGTAAATATGTGATCCAACTCTAGATTAAACTTCACTAAGAGAAGTGCATGAGAAGGTACACAACTAAGACATGCATGCACCAAGTCAATCTATAACAATGTGAAGTTTAACTCTAGTTAATACATGCACACTAAAAGCAAAGCACATAATGAACTCAAATGAACATATATGCACAAATAAATATGACATGAACCAATGTGCATATATACAATCAACATACTACTTGGAGTTTACTATGCATTTGCACAAAAGGAATGCAATAACAAATATGGAAGGGATACCGAGATTGCATACCTTATCTTTGCTTAACCATCCACTTGATTTTCCTCTAAATAGATGAGACTAATACTCAACTTGGCAATGAACATGTTAGTCTCATAGCAATATAATCATATTAGAGGTTTGTCATTTGTTAAGCACTAAGTTAAGCATTTACACAATTATATAGATTGTCATTATATGCGTTTGTCATTAATCACCAAAATAACATAATTGCCTAGATGCACTTTCACCTAAAATCCTTCCTGGTAGTTCGCCGCTTTTTGCACAAAGGCCATGGGTCAGTGTTTGGAAGGAACGGCAAAGAAGTGGAGGCCAAAACGGTGAACCAATATTACCCCATGCGCCGACTTTTGTTGTCATAATCAGATTGAATGCGTTCACCGGCATTTATTTATCTTTGCAATAACCGCGTATGTGCGTGAGTAAAACTTTAAAGCTTTGGCTCAATTCGAGAAGAAAAAGTTAAGGGTCGCCCGAAGGCTCCGAGTGGTCGCCCAGCGCTTGGGGGCTGGTCGCCCGAAGGCTCCGAGTGGTCGCCCAGCGCTTGGGGGCTGGTCGCCCCACTGCTTGGGTTGGGCGCCAGCTAATGCGTAAGCCAGATAAGTATTTTAAGTAATACTCTTGCTTGTTCGCTTATGAAAATACTAAAATTAATCAAATTATGCATGGTTATTATGCATGTCGCAAACCTGACGGCTCCTTGGTGATAAAGGAAAAGTCTTCAATGTGAGTGTTTAGTAAAGTCAGGTGACCAGAGTGTAAGTTGGGCATGGAGCTCAAACACGGCTCGTACACCTCGGGTTGGCTCTTAGAAGCACCGCTGGTTTTCACCGTTGAGCGCCGCTGGCCCAAGGCCACTCCTGGGGACTTGCTACTTTCTGCCACACCGGGTACGATTCTAAGAGATCACAAGGATTTAAGTTCCGAAGAGGTTTCAGCCAATGATAACCCTGCATAAAATCTTGACAGCAAAATCATTCTGTGCTCAAACACAAACTATTGCGCTTCAAAGCTAGCTTTGCCTAAGCCCTATGTAACTTATATGTATAATGCTTACACTTGTGGCTAGTTGCATGCAACCTTTGCAGGAATTCTGGGACATTGCTTAGGCTCAAAAGCCTAATTGGTGCCTTAGCCGAGTTATGGATCGCCACTGGCAATTTCAAAGATGCAATATCGGATAAGCATGGCAAACAAACATAAAGGTAAAAGCTGGAAGCATCCATTACAACTAAAGTTAATTGAAATGTTTTTACTGCACAAAAAGGAAGCCGATCAACAAAAGAAGTAAAAGCAAAAAAAAGTGGGGTGGCGGCTAGCCTCACTCATCGCCAACGCCGATGTCGCCGGCGTTTTCTTCCTCCGCCACCGGTGGCGACATCCATGGCTTCATTCATTGACTTGCAAATGCTCGGCCAGATTCGCGGCCGCCCAACAAGCCAGCACGAAGGTGGCGGTCATCACCGCAACCTCTAGCCCCTCCCTGGCTGAGCGTGCGGCCAGGGCGGCGAGCAGTCCCCAGAGCGCCTCCGCGGCCTGGTTGGTCGCGTGGGCATCTTGCAGGCGGTGTCTTGAGGGCGCTCTCGGACCACGCCCAAAGGTTCCAGGCATCTTTTGATGCGCTGGAAAGCTCTCTTGAGCATGGCGGCGAGATTGCGCCTGAGGCGGTCAGCCTCATATTCAGAGGTCCTCTGCGCCGCCTCGGCCCTTTCTGCCCGTTGCTGCATGGTGACCAGGGCGGTCGCGGTGGTCCTTTCCTGCGCCACCGCTGTGTCCGACCTTTCCCACTCCCGCGCTAGCTCATCGATGGCCCCCGTCAGCTGCCTCGCCGTCCGGGCCCCATGCCCGGCCGTGGCAAGGAGGCGCCAAGCGTAGTGTAAGTTGGTTGAGCTCGGTGAAGAGCTCACGAGCGTTCAGCGGGGTGGTGATGGTCCGGAGGCGAAGTTAGTGAGGTGCACTGGCGTCGGGCCGCCGCCCAGCCTCCGTGGTAGTGGCGGTTGGCGGCGTCTGGCGAAGCCTCGCCGCAGCGCAGTGGCGCTCGCTCCTCGGGAGCATCTTGAGGCCGCCTTGGCGTCGCCCTCAAGCCGGTTAGCCTTTGGGGACCTCCACCGCTTTGTCGGGTGGCGGCCGGGTCCCGTTCAGCGAGAGGTGGTGGCGTCGCGAGGGCGAGATCGGCGCCACAGAGGAGTTTGAGAAGAGGCCGCGGCCAGGCAATCGGGCGCCGTGGTCGCCGAGCCGGCGCGCCTTTGTGGTGGCACCGGTGGCGAAGGTGCCGGTGGCGCCGGAGGTGGAGATGCTGGCGCTGGGCGGCGGCGCCGGTGCGGTCGGTGCTGCAATTGGGGCGGATGGTGCGGCCGCCCCGTGTGAAGTCACCGCCACCTTTGCACCGTGGCGGCAGATTTTGCCACAAGGCGTCTTCTTCGTGTCCGGCTTGGAGCATCTGGAACAAGTGGCCGCTGCCGCCGCCCGACGGTGGGGAGGTGCGCCCCGATCGTCGGGAGCAAGGCGCACAAAGGCGAGGCCGGTGGAGTCCATTACGGCAACAACTCGACGATCCTCAGGCGCTCCACAGACTCCAAGTCGGCGAGTGGCCGTGCCGATGAAGGAAGTCCAAATCCGCTGGAACCGGCGGCATGAGCCCAGAGAGCCACGTGGTGATGCGTGGCCCATCCAAGTTTCCCGCGCTTGGCCAAAGTTAGAAAAAGACTGCCGGTTGGTAGGAGCAATACGGAAGGAGCATAAAAAGAAAAGATGAAGACTTATGGCGGAAAGGTGCGGTGATGTCGCTGCCGTCAGGTATTGCCATCTTTGGCGAATACGGCGATGAAGGGCTAAGTCTTCGGGATACAAAATCCCTAACAACCATTGCCCCAGTTAAACCGACGCACCGCAAGTTGATGATGCGGGCCACCATTGCCCGGAGCTCCGCCGTCTCTTCGACGGGCGAAGTTCGATTCTTTGGATCGCCACCGGTCCGGCGGGCACCCAAGGACATCATCAATGCCATTGTCATTGTTGACGACACCATTCGGTGCGCCAGGCCCTCCAATTTGACCTGGGCTGGAAGGGGAGATAGCGAGCAGCCATCCCGTCCCGAAGACGAAAATGGCAGCTCCCCAGAAGTTCGCCGTCGGAGGAGGCGCGGCAAAGGAAAAAGTAGCGAAAAAGGGGGAGGTTTGGCATCACCCCCAAGAACATTTCGCAGAGGTGTGCGAAGATGGCGAGAAAAAGAATGGAGTTGGGGGTGAGGTGAAGGTGATTGATTTCATAGAAGTGGAGGACGGTGAGAAAAAAATCAGAGAAAGGCGGTACCAAGCCCGCCATGATGCCCCACACGGTGATGATGATCTCGTCGGCGGGCATCTTGTGGTGGGGGTCCCACCAAAGAAGAGAGGGCCTCCCAAGACGATCAGATGGAGTCTCCCTACGTGTAAGAATCTACGCTGGAGGGAGGAATGGAAGGCGAAGCAGGAGGAGCCATGGAGGCAAAAGTGACAAGAGGCAAGAAAAGCTTAGAGGAAGAAGACGAAGTTTACAAAGAGTACTAAAAGCGTGAACTGCCTGGTGCGGATGGATCTATATGTATCCCCCACTCGCACCGACGGTTCACGAAAGGACAAGGTTGTGCGCCGTTTCGGGTCCCAAGGAAAATCAATGGATGCGGGAAGGAATCGAGGCGGTCACATCCTGATGAGTGGTATGGCCCCATCCAAGAATGCACCGGCATTTAATGTAAGGATTTTGAAAGACTCTTATGTGCGTTCTTGGGTGGGCCCGGGTTACTTGTCGGCGATTATACACCGGGTACCTCTTCGCCGCACAAAGCGCGCGTGGCCCACGTGGCGCTCGACAAAGGTGGTGTTTACACCGCCCACGTAACGTCGATCACGTGGCGACGGGCGAAAGCAGTGGGCGACCACGCCGCCGCCGGCGCCAACCACGTGGCGGCTCGGCGGGCGGTTGGCGAAAGCACGCCCGGCCACCGGTGTCGGTCCACGTGGCGCGGGCGAAGCGATGGCGACCACGCCTGCCGCCGGGCGCCAACCACGTGGCGGCTCGGCGGGTGGTTGGCGAAGCACGCCCGGCCACCGGTGCCGGTCCACGTGGCGCGCGGCGGCGGGGCGACCACGCCTGCCGCCCGGCGCCCACCCCCACGTGGCATGCGGCGAAGCACACCTCGCTTGCTCACCGCCATGCAAAAGGGTAGGATGCGGTGGCTTCATCCCGAAGTTTCTTCGCCGCCCGTCACGTGTCGAGAGACAGCTCACTTGCTGACTGCATGTCGGTCCCAAGGAATTTCGCTACAAGCCTGCTCTCTCGACGCCTCACCTACCACACAGAGAGGTCACATTCCTAAGAACCGAAGCGAAGGCATGCGCTGGCATTAATTAGCGTCGAAGGAACGGACAACAGATAAAGGTGTAATAAATGCATGTAAGATAAACAAGATGACATCCTCCTCTATCTCGACTCGTAAGCCCTGCATATAAGGGCACTTGAGAGCATACGATGGGGGAAGAAAGAGAAGAGAGAAAGTAGACTCAACAGAAGAGCTGGTCACCAACAAGCTCTGTAACCACACCCAAAATATTCAATCCAAGATCAAGCAGGAAGTAAGGCTGTTACCCTTCTTCATGGGGGCCTGAATCTGGGTAAAATCGTGTGTTCATCTGGACTTTAGACTCTAGAACTCGTTAGTGTGAGAGGTGCTGGGGTTTCCATCTGTTAGGGTTCGCCGGCTACCAAAGACACCCCCCTACCGAACCAAATCCAGTCTGTAGACTTGGACCTGTCAGTTAAAATACACCGACACTTGGTAACCGTAAGTAAAACTATAACTACTTGAACTGGCCTTACAAAGAAAGATACTGCGTTGTACATGTTTCATCGATCAGAAACAGGGATGAATCTTTACTTGAACAAGTCAATATGTCAAGCTGATCTGACTAAGGGTTTGTTGAAAAGAGCTATAGTTTTTTTAAAAAGCTATTTTTTTTGGCTGAAAAGTAGCCGTAGTTTTTTTCGAGACCATTAACACACAGATAATTCTCCTCCGCAATAAGTTGCAAAAGTATATCTCACTTTGCTTTTAGTTTTTACTAGTTATATGTAGCTTTTCGCTTAAAAGCTAACCCGTTTGAAGAGCTTGCTAGCTTTTTGAAAGCTAAATTTAACTTTAAATCCCTCGAACAAAGCCTACGATCTATCCGTAATCATAATATCACATACAAAAAAGTATGTGTGGACCAACCATGTAGTCCTGTCTAAAGCAACTAAAGATGCGAGCAACCTGCAAAAGACTCCGACCGAGTAGCGTTAAAGCTTGGAACAACGGTTACGACAATAATGTCATATATAGAACTATTGACAACTTATACATATCTCTCATATAATTAATATATTATCTATACAATAGTATATATAGTATAAAATTATCTATAAGACTACCTGGTAAATAGTAAACGTCATCTTTCCCTCTTCTCTTCCTTCTGTCACCCAAAATCCCATGTGCCATAGGCTAGCTTAAGTTTCAGCTTATTTTGTCTGAAAGCTGTAAATTGTTCTAAACAACTGGCTTCTTCGCAATCAAAAGTCAAAAGCTAGTAGCCCATTATAGTAGAAGAAGCTAAGAAGTCAAAATCTGATCTAGGTTAGCTTTTCACGGCTTAGATAGATTAGGATTCTTATTTTATCACTAGAATTAAAAAAATTACCAACTCCTATCGATTATAAAATCACAAACCCCATTATTCTCATCGTCATTCTTGACCCACACCTCTCACACTTGAAAGTCAAACTATTAAACACCAAAATCTTCAGTTCAGTTGTTTAGCCGTACAGTCATTCAACCATACAACTCACCCGAAAACTCTTTTAAGCAGTGCTTCAATGCTTTCCCTCCTAATACAAATTACACAAATCTTGAAGCAAATGAAGATGTAAGTAATGTTTATTTATCTTTGATTTTTACTTTAATATTTAGTAAAATATTTATACAACTGTAAAAAAAATATGAAAGCACCTTCTAAATCTTTTTCATAAAAGTTTTATCCCAAACAAGCCGAAAATTTAAAAACAGTTGTCCATAAAATATCGCATGAGGTCACGAACACGAAACACCCGTCAAGATGAAGGTGGGATTAAATACGGGCAATGCGGCACTTGTCCGGACATGCCGCGAAAGTTTACGCGGGTTAACGCGGTAGCCCGCGAAAGTTTATGTGGACTAATGCGGCACCCATAATCTGCGGCCATACTGTATGACCCATACATACATACAATCCGCAAAGTAGATAACTGGACCCACAAAACGTACTATAAGATCAACGAACAACGGGCTTCACGCGCCATGCACGCGTTGACCACGAGAACTCGTACACGCACAAAAGAGGGCATCCTGCCTATGTATGGGTCTGCCTATGCATTTGATAAATTAACTACTTGTAAAGAAAGATGAAACTAATGATGATGCTTAGTTTCGAATTCAAAGCAGTTTTTGTTGGATTAAGAAACAATGTTTTTTTTATAACTCTGCTTCATAGGTCTTATTGTATTTACTTCCATAATCTATATAGTAATCACGGGTTATATGCAGACATAATATATATTTTAAGGCTATAGTTTAGACTACTTAATTCATCAAATAAGATTCAGATATCTATATAATATTCTTTTATAAACTAATTTAAATTGGTTCACGGACACCACGTCCACTTCCACCAAACACCCGCCCCGCGAGGGCGCCGAGACCAACGAAGCGCTGTCTGAGTCTTGACTCCACGACCCCGCCGCGTCCCGAGCCCCACGCGGCCAGCCGGCCACGGGCAACCTCCCCGCGTTTTCCCCCAAAATCGCCCAGATCCATACGCCACGCCTGCCGCGCTCCCACAGTCCCCACGCCGGTGTACTGCGCTCGCCTCCGCACCCGATCCCCCACCGACCCACCCCACGCGGTATTAGCGCAGGTCGCGGCCTCCCCGGTCTTCTCCACAAGAACTACACTCTAGCGCTGTGCGCTGCCGCTTCAAACCCCAAGCCCCCGTCACCTCCCCCTCCCCCGTCAAACCCACCTGCTCCAGCCATGGGCAACCGCGCCTCGCGCCACCACCGCCCCGCCCCCGACCAGCCGGTCGAGGTCCAGCCCCAGCCCCCATCCGCGCCCCAACCCAAACCCCAGCCGCAACAGCAGAAGCCCCAGCCGGCGCCGGACGCGGGCGCGGTGGCGATGGGGCGCGTGCTGGGGCGGCCGATGGAGGACGTGCGCACGACCTACACCTTCGGCCGCGAGCTCGGCCGGGGTCAGTTCGGAGTCACCTACCTCGTCACGCACAAGGCCACGGGGCAGCGCTTCGCCTGCAAGTCCATCGCCACGCGGAAGCTCGTCCACCGCGACGACATCGAGGACGTGCGCCGGGAGGTGCAGATCATGTACCACCTCACGGGCCACCGCAGCATCGTCGAGCTCCACGGCGCCTACGAGGACCGCCACTCGGTCAACCTCGTCATGGAGCTTTGTGAGGGCGGGGAGCTCTTCGACCGCATCATCGAGCGCGGGCACTACTCCGAGCGCGCCGCCGCCGCGCTTTGCCGCGAGATCGTCGCCGTCGTGCACAGCTGCCACTCCATGGGGGTTTTCCACCGGGATCTCAAACCAGAGAACTTTCTGTTTCTGAATAAAAGGGAGGACTCGCCGCTCAAGGCCACTGACTTCGGCCTCTCCGTCTTCTTCAAGCATGGTGAGTGCTTCATTTGACTACTTGAGTTGAGAGGAATGAATTGCGAGAGATTGTTCCGGTGGTTGACTTGATGTGGATTTTGGTTTGACTTGTCCCGATTTTCTGTGTCTGACAGGTTTGAAGTTGAGCATTGCTAAAATTAGATGTAGATGGAAGACAGCAATCGGCATTATGCTTATGCCATACTTGATACTTCCATGTCCCAGATATTATAGTGTTGATCTTTGTTGTGTGTTGTTGTTTGTTAGTATCGGGATCGGCCTAACTCCATAGTACTTTGGGCAAGTTCTGGGTTATACTGTGGTGGCATTGTAGATTTTTGCTATTTAAACTTTAGGCATCAGCTGTTTCCATCGTTGTTTGTTAAGTGAAGGAAGCATCATTGCATATAAAACCTGCAAAAAATGCATGCACAGATATCAGAAATGACACCTAAATTTATTGGATAAAACTGGGATTCTTCATCATGTAAACTGTTGGTGGTGGAGGAGGATTTTTTTGTTGTGGCGCTGAGGGTATTTTTGTTGTTTGGGTTATCACTAGAAAATGAAGTTAGCTGTTATTGTCTTCATATTCTTAGCATTCTTAAACTGAATCAAGACCTACTATGAATTTTGTAGGGGAGCAATTTAAGGATCTTGTGGGAAGTGCATATTATGTTGCTCCTGAGGTGCTCAAACGGCAATATGGAGCAGAGGCTGATATATGGAGTGCTGGGGTTATTCTTTACATCCTTCTGTCTGGCGTTCCTCCTTTTTGGGCAGGTGCTGTTTGCTAATTCTCATTTCATGATTTCAGCCATATTTTTTTGCTTTTTTTTATCGCCTTAACATGGCTGTTCTAATTTTCTATTTATCCCTTCATTTTCCCAGAGAATGAGGATGGCATATTTGAGGCTGTCTTGCACGGTCACATTGATTTTTCATCTGACCCTTGGCCTTCATTATCTAATGGTGCAAAAGATTTGGTTAAGAAGATGCTGCGGCAAGACCCAAAAGAGCGCCTGACTGCTGCTGAAATTTTGAGTAAGTCTACAATTGCTCTTTCTGTCTTTGTCTAATTGCAGACTCACATATCATTAGATGGTGTTCTTATTTGTCGATAAATGTGCACTTGTGCAGTAGGTTAGTAGCAATTGAGAGTAGTTATTCCTCCTAGTTTCTTCCGTTTTTTGTGCTTTTTTATACAAAGGCATTAAAGTGCTGGTAGTAGTTATAGTAGTAGCTCAGAGAGAAACTTTGAGTCTCCTCTTTTTGTTTAAGTCCCGTCTGCGTTCTGTATGAGCTGAATATCCATTTCTTTACTGTTTGCATATATAGTTTCTTGATCTAATACTTTAGCATACAGACCACCCATGGATTAAAGAAGATGGAGAGGCCCCAGATAAGCCACTTGACATTACAGTTATCAGTAGAATGAAGCAGTTCAGAGCGATGAACAAGCTTAAGAAAGTTGCATTGAAGGTGATTGAATACTTTGGAATATTTACGTTCCCTGCTAAGCACTTGAGTTTCATTAGCAGACAACTCACATTTTCTCATTATAACCAGGTCATTGCAGAGAACTTGTCAGAGGAAGAGATTACAGGCTTGAAAGAAATGTTCAGATCCTTGGATACCGATAACAGTGGGACAATTACTCTTGAAGAACTAAGATCTGGTTTACCAAAACTTGGCACCAAAATTTCCGAATCAGAAATTAAACAGTTGATGGAGGCGGTATGTTTGTACTGTTGATTTTTTTATATATAAACTACACATTTTTCATAGAATATATTACTTCTCCAGGTTGGAAATTTCGAAGCAACTATCTTAATTAGGAAAAAAAGATACCGCATTGAACTTCATGTAGCTTCTTTATGATGATTTATGAATATAGACCACAAGATCATCATAGTGTGTTAATTTGAAAAGAAATGTGGGAAGGAATAATTTGACTGTACCATGTAAAAGTGATTTGCAACTGTTCCGGTAATTCTAGCACAGGCCATTTTGCCTCCTTATTCTTTTTCCTTCATTACTCAAACAGGCTGATGTTGATGGAAACGGGACCATTGATTATGCTGAGTTCATATCAGCGACCATGCACATGAATAGATTGGAGAAGGAAGACCACATACTTAAAGCATTTGAATATTTTGATAAGGACCATAGCGGGTAACTTAATTTTAAACTTGGAGGGACTTATTATATTATTTTTGACTGTTTACATTGATTTTCTCATTGCTCAAATCTTTGTTAGCAGATACATAACAGTAGATGAGTTGGAAGAAGCTCTGAAGAAGTATGATATGGGGGATGATAAAACAATTAAAGAAATCATCACTGAAGTTGATACAGATCATGTAAGTATATCTTACAAACATCAAACATTCTACTGCCCAAAACCACTTTTTTCACGATGAAAGGTTTGATGTGTGTCTGTGTGGCAAAAAATGCTGTACTTTTCAAGATTTCGTCATCTCTTCTATATCATGGATGTGTACACACTGAAACGAATTCTTGTTGGATAAATTTAACAATATTATATAGGTAAATTGGTTGAATTAGGAACCTTTGCTTGACCAACCTGCACGGAGAAATGGCAAAGATTACTAATCCTATTTTACATTCTCAAAGTTAGAATTTGAGTTCAAACAATGGCTGCGTAGCTCAATCAATCACAGTACTAATACTTCCATTTTTATTTATCGTTCAGGATGGAAGAATTAACTACCAGGAGTTTGTTGCCATGATGAGGAACAACAACCCTGAGATTGTTCCAAACCGGCGGCGCATGTTCTAATTGTCTTCTACAATTGCTGAATGAATACTGCTGAGACATCTTTTCCTGGCCCCATTATCATTCGAGAAGAGCCCATATATTTGTTGCCCGGAGCTGTTTGTACTCAACATGGATTTCTGAGCAGCAATGTAACCATCATGGATTTCTGAGCGGCAATGTCTCCCGTTGTGTGCTTTCAGGGGTGTTCTGCTCCTTTGATTCTATGGTTCATCTTTCAATTTGGCGTGTATCCTCAGTCAGTTGATCAGCTCACTTACTCTTAACGAGCGTGTTGTGATTATATATTCATATGCTTACCTGCCCATTGAATCATTTATATTAGAACAGGCATGTAAAACAGTTTTTATTGATCAGATCAGACGAGGCTATCTGGACAAACATAGCTCAAACGTGGTTCTGAATTTGCTAACCATGAAATGCCGATCTACGTACGCGTCCTTCAAGTAGCGCATTTTACTTTTGGACTTATTTTAGGGTACAAGGCGCATGCACAAAACTCACGCACACATCTGTGTGCGTGTCCTCTACGTATGCTAAAAAATTAATTAGATGTTATATGTCCTTCGGAGCATGTATGTCCTATTGAACACGTACACGTGTTTACCTGTTTTTAAATTCGTGAGCACATACGTCGAATTCTGTTTGAATGCCGGCTGGAGCGTTGCACGACTAAGCTAAGCTCAGTCCTCGCTTTTGTAATTTTGTTTGTAAGGTTTTTGCGGGAAAAATGGCCGCTAAAAGTAGACATATATTTTAGTTGGTTTGCTGCGTCACACTTGCAGTTGAAACCGCAGGATTCTTCTTACTTCCCAGAGGGTAAAACGTCATTAAAAGTTTAAAACTATGTGTTCCTTGTGTTGATTAGAATCCCCAATTTTTAGATCACTAGTTAGACGCACACCACACATGTAAGTGCACCAGATAGCACATATCTAGAATTAGAATTAGGGCTTGTTTGATAGAGCTCTAGATCCTGATTCTTCAGCTTCAGCTCTTGATTCTCTATGGAATTTATTCTCTGGTGGAAGTGATTCTTGTTTGAGAAATAGTTCATAACATGAATCACCTCTACCAGAGAATCAGGTTGTGAATCAGGTGGGAAGCAGGTTTTTTTAGCTCCCAGGCTATAAGTCAAAAAACACGAATCACTTCCTTGGATTCTTATATGAAGCTGGTTGATTTTTTCTTGTTTGGTAGAGCTCCTCAGCTTTTCATGGAGAAATTGAAGCTAGAAGCTCTGCCAAACACATCTTTATAGAGACCGAGGGATCCGCAGACATGTTGATTAGAATTCTTTCAGTCTGGCTTGCACTGCATGTCTTATTGCCCCCATCAATTACACTTTGAACCCTTTATTACTTCACGTTGACAAAGATTAGCCATGTATAAGCGTCTGTCGGAGACTCGCTTGTCAAGCAAAGAGAGTGACAGAGCATGCTTTGTTTATGAGTGCAACCACGTCCCGCGCGCCCGCGTTCGAACTTTCATGAGGAGCTCGCTCTACCCGCCCGCGTTGGAGCCCGTGTTCGAACTTTCATGAGGAGCCCGCTCCGCCCGCCCGCGTTCGAGCTCGGCTCGGCGCGGGCGAAGGCGGCGAGTGCTGCGCGGGTGTGCGTGTGTGTGCTCATGTGGGATGTGTGAGTGCGTCTGTAGCTCATCGGTTGTTTCTTTCTTCTATAATGAAATGTCAATGATCTGACTAATTTTTTAAAAAAAGAAATCTGTAATGGTTGTTTTCTATACAAACATTACATTATCTGCATAAATGAAAATGAACTCAGCATTGCCATACTCTCTTTATATGTTCCATTTATATTGAGAACTTCTGGCTAGTGAGATGACACAAGGGTATAATCCATATAAACCATTACATGTAGGTCATCAGCAAGATGACATTAGGGTTCAGAGGTGAGAAGGGTATCAGAATTTTTTTTTATCTCTAGACCACTAATATACACGATACAATCATACAAATACAATATAAGAGATGTAAACTGGGTTTCTTGCATGTACGTCGCCATGGTACCGCTGGAGTAAACTGCAGGCTTGCAGATGATCAACGAACAGAGACGTTTTTCATCTTTCCTGACCTGTGTTTGACAAAGAAAGCAGCTAGCATACTTTTTGTGCGGAGGGGAGCCTTTTGGATTTGACGCCCTCTTGGGTTGTCAAAAGAACTAAATGTTGACAGATGCCTCACACCAGGCTGATCCTGAAAATGCAAACCAGGCGATTTAGATATCAAAGTACGACAGAAGAGAAAGTTGCCTTGGGTGGGAAATAGATTTCTTTAATGCGGAAAAAAATACAAAGATACAGCCTAAAGTATATGTTTATGATGACTGTTTGCAAGTTATACAGCATCAAATAAAAATGAAGCTTTAATATTAAGCCATTTTCCATCATATTGTGGTTTACCTTCATCCCAACATTATGCAAAACAATATCCGAGCTGGTCATGTTCGACTGCAGATGCTTGGGCAAGGGAGATGCAGGGGATTCCTTACCTGAAAGGTATGCAGTTTCAGATGATATGTTTCCCGTCTGTATATAAATATGCAAAAAACTGCCTAATGAAGAGACACTTAGTGGTTTAGTGCAAATGATACTACTGGAGCATGGACTATAGGCCATCAAATACCAAGAAGGTGGAAGCCACTTGACGAAGGTTTAGTAGTTTTTGTTTCACCTAGGCTGCAAAAAGCAGATGACATCAATATTACATTGGATCCTCATAAAAAAAACACGGGAAGAAGTACAGCAGAATTAATGGCACATTAGCAAGAGTGGAGCAAAATGGAGATGACAGACTTACGCAGATTCTGATTGACGTGCTCCATTGGTTTTGGAGTTCTCTGAAGCCAAGTGCCAGTAAAGGGTCTTTGCTGAAACCGGAAAACATTTTGTTTAGTACAAAAAGTACTCTATATCAAAATTGCAAATGTGTTCACAGAGGCAAGAAGCTGCACCTGAGGGATAAGGTCTAGGCCTTAAGTCAATTTCAGCGTCGGTTTGCATCTCAGAAAAGGCTTGCATTCTTTTATTTCCAACATCTAGTTCGGAGAGAAAATTAACAAGTTAAATTAGGTGCTTATCATTTCATTCACTGAGATTGACCTCTTAGTTTTACAGTTCCTTACATGGTCGGACGTAATGTTTATGGCGTCTTGTGCCGACTCCCATCATCTGCTGTTGCCTAAGGCCTTCTTTATCCGTGTAAGTTTGGCAGGTGAGGACTTGCTAAACATTGAACAATAAAAATGTCAGTTTTAACTCCCGTTGCTCCATCAGCACAAATTCCTGTTTCCCGACAGACGTACCTGGTTCAAGCATGCTACTTTTAGCTCGAGAGCTGATACCTCTGAAGCCTGCTGTTCATACAGATCCGTCAGCTTGTAGGCAACGGTGCCCAGATGGTCGACAGCGTTGACCAGGGCCCTGACGGCATAATCTTTCAAGTTGTCCAGCACCCTGACATCAAGAAGCATGTGAAAATGGATCAGAGAATCTTTTAGCGGACGTTCCACTTGCAGTGTCCTTGTATTATTCAATATTACAGAATCCTTTTGCACTGCAGTCAGATGCAGAAGATGGACACAGTCATTTCCCTGCAATTCTAGAAGTACGTGACAGTAGGTGCAATGCAGATTTCAGAACCTCCAAAGTCCAAAGTAGACTGAAATAAACAATTTAAGGACCCTCACAGGTAAACTCAAGTTTCCACATCATTCACTGCCCAAGATTAATTTTGTAGTGCTATCTAAACATTTAAGTCTCCACTCCAGAAATCAAGAATCAATTGTTGGGGCCTGCTTCATTCTTTGCCTATGCTCAGCTGCTAGGTAGGTGAATGCTATATTTCTGAATGAATGCATATCTAAAACCCACTGCACACCACCATCCATAAGCCTTGCAGCACCAAATGAGAAACTAGCTAGACAGAACGCTCACAAGACCATGGTGGGCTAGGAGCAACAAGTAATTGCTACATGCAGGAATTCCTGATGGTTGCTACCGTAGAACCGAAGTTGCTGCAAATTTGCCTACTAGAGCTGGGAATCGCAGGAGAAAGGAACACAAAAAGGAATCTCACATCTGCTTCTGCTCGCTGCGGAGGTACGACTTCTCGCAGTACTCGGAGGCCGAGTAGAGCTGCGGCCGCAAGTTCTTGAGCTCCTGCACGCGTAACAAACGCAGGTAGTGTCAGCCACACCAAGAACCAAGAATCGCAAGCTAGTAGCAAGCACGGGTCCCCGGGAAACCCGGATCTTCGCACACCAATTCAGACGAAAACAAACTCAGCGAGCAGCGGGATCTCCCGGATCCGAGCCGGCGGCGCGTTACCTGAAGCGCCTTGACGAAGCTCTTGCTGCGCTCCATGGACGCCTCGTCGACGGTGGTGGGCGCAGGGCCCTCACCCGCCCCGGCGGGCTCGAACCCAGGCCGCCACACTAGCTGCTGCTGCTGCATCGCCTCGCCTCCCTCCCTCTGCTCGCTCGCGCGCGCGCCTCCCCTTCCTCTGATCTCCTGCAGGTTCTTGTTCGGTGGGAACAGAACCAGAACGGAGTGGGAAGCGGGCAGGGCAAGGCACGTGTGGAGGAAGCAAAGAAGCGATGCTCCTTGCTCGCTTGCCCGGTGCAGCAGCAGCGCAGCGTACTGGCGTGGGGGTGGTCAATCTGTCCGTGTGCGGTGCGGTTGGGAGTGGAGGCGGATGGTGGGTGGGGTGGGCGCCGATGGCGACGGGGCGGGTGGTGGTTACTGGCCACTTTAGTTTCGAGTCAATGTGGGATCGACGCCGGCTGCAGCTGCGAGCTCGCTCTGCCTGTCTCTCTCGCTTGTGTGGTCTCGGCTGGTGGATCTTGATTCTTGCGTCCATAAAAAATGCTCTGTTTGTTTGTCTCGTCAATTGGACGATTTGGATGTGCTTTTGCTACGGCCACTCGTCCTCTGCAGCACTTGCTTGCTTCCTTTTGGTTACGTAGCAGTTGTAGTTGGTACTTGCAAAGTACAGAGAGGCTGTCACGGGACTGTTGGGGCTTACCGAAGAATAAGTCTGGGTGTTTGGTTTAACCGAAAAACTTGACTTCGGTTTTCGGTTTATTTGAAAATTCGGTTATTTTAAAATTGAAATCGAATTGTGTTTGAAAATTTCGGTAACCGACAATTCGGTTAACCGATAGTTCGATTTCGGTTTCGATTTTAACCGAATTAACTGAACTTGGTATTGATGATAGCCGTGTCGTCATCAACTTTATTAAAACTCGGTCAGGAGTTACACACACCTATGCTACCAACACTGGAATCCATCCTGGCCCTTCATTTTGTTGAAGCACCTCTCATATATTAAAGCTGCCATTTGTTGTTTTATCAAATACTAATTCTACATGAAAAGGAAGTTTCTTTTCCTTGTGATATATGCAGGATGATGATACTGAAGTTATCAATTCTCTGCTGCAAACAGAATTAATTCCTCTGTGCTTCCATACCATGAAGATAGGCAATGAGCTTTCAAAAACTGTATGTGGCTAGCCAGCACAATCCTCGTCTAAAATATCATAATCTTTTTCTTCTGCTCAGCCATGTCATAGTGTAATTGTATCTTTTAGCATGCTTGGTTGTCTGAAATTAACTGAACTTGGCATTGATGATATCAAAGTTCGGTTAGTTCGGTTAACCGAGGGTTAAAACCGAATTAACCGAAAAAAGTTCGGTTATTCCATACAGCTAACCGAATCAACAACCGAATAATCCGGTTTGGTTTTTAAACCGGTTCCCGCTTTAACGGTTTCGGTTTTCGGTTTTCGGTTTATTTATTTGCCCGATCCTACCGATGAACAAAGACCATGACGAAGATTTCGCCGGTCCGACGGGTGCTCTTCGATCCTTGATAGTCCAGATCGGCCTGGTTCACATTGAGCTTCGTGTACTAATCAACTAGAAAAATTTTTACGGCATAACACGTCGCACGTGTCGTTTTTTTTAGAAATTTTTTTAGCGGCATTTTATTTTTTAAATCGTCGAAATAATGAGCAAAACGGGAAAAAATAGAGAGATAGAATTGTAGAAATATCTCTTTCGACGAATTATTTGTAAAATATTGGAGACCAAGTTGGAAAACCGCGGTGGGGAAAAAGTCTACAGGGAAAATGGTGAAAAATTATTAGAGCTGACAACCTTCTTTTATCGAGTCTAACACTCTACGCGTTCACCGAGTAATAATACATGTTTTAAAAAATATCAGAGATCGAGATGGGAAATCGAGCTGGGGAAAAAGTCTAGAGATAGAGTTTCTTTTTTTTCCGGCGGCGTTGTATTTTTTAAATCGTCGAAATAATGTGCGAAACGGGGAAAAAATAGAGAGATAGAGTTGTAGAAATATCTCTTTCGACGAATTATTTGAAAAATATTGGAGACCGGGCTGAAAAACCGCGGTGGGGAAAAAATCTAGAGGGAAAAGGGCGAAAAATTATTAGAGACGACAACCTTCTTTTGTCGAGTCTAATACTCTACGCGTTCACCGAGTAATAATACATGTTTTAAAAAATATCAGAGATCGAGATGGGAAATCAAGGTGGGAAAAAAGTCTAGAGATAGAGCTGCACAAATATTTCTGGCGACGAAAACATTTTTTCCCGGGAAAAACGGAGAAAGGACCTAGACGTAAGGAGTAAGGACCTGTTTGTTATGCTTTTGGATCTGTCTGCTATCCTTAAAAATTAGAAAAGGGTTTGTTCGTGATTTTTATTTAACGGGAGTTTTTTTTCGTAAAATGACGCACGAGGGAGCCAAACACGATTTTAGGGAAAAATATCTTCCCCTCGCAAAAAATCGTGAAGAGTCTATTCGTAATTTATAAAAGGACCAAAACGCGAAACTTTTTTTTGAGCTGGCCCGGCTCGGCTCAAACGAACGTGAGCCCGAGAATCCTTCAAAGAATAGGAAAGGTAGTATATTCACAAAAAAATGTACACTGTCGAGGTAAGGTGGCAACCATGTCAACGGTTCACTGTGTTGCTGACATAGTGGTGAAAATCAATATCAAATCCTACATCCCAGCTTTGTTGGGATTTGATTCTGCGATCTTTGGCGTCTACATTTTACACATATGTTCCCCCTTGTACACACAGTCAAAATGGTGTTGCATTAATGAATTTGAAGGATTCGAAGCGTGGTCAGAGAGGAGGTGAATGATTACACAATAATTTTTTTTAAAGAATCGAACCAAAACCTCTCAAGAGTAGCAGAAGAATTTTTTTTGAAAAATCAACTCTAGGGCCACACTGCTGCGCTACAGAGGCTGATAGTGGTGGGATGAACAATAAAAACAAATAAAAGAACAGCAATTCAATGCGACTTCAAAAGCTAAAAACGATGTATATTTTGATCGGCTGATCGAAATCTCGCGAAACTTTGTATTACCCTCCTATGGGTGTCAAGAACCTATTCCAACCTTCAATCGTATAGATTGACGTTAAAATTCCAACCTTTTTTGAATTTATCGAAAGTTGCACCAAAACCGAGTCAAAAACAAAAACTTTGCCTTGAGCTTCCTCGCGGCGATTTGATGATCAAGACAGAGCTAGAAGGTCTCCCACATATCACAACAAGTAAGAAATTTAAAGAGATTGCTCCCAAAAGACCAAGATCAAGATCTACCTCAAAATTTTTCTTCTCAACCCAAGAATTGGTTTCTTAAAGAAACTTGGATGATCAAGAAAAGACTTGCCTAGATGATTGGATGATAATTTACAGAGAGTACATCCATCAATTGTTGCTCCTTGGTAGCACAAAATCAAACAAGAAAGAAACTACAAGAAAAGATCAAGAGTAAAGCAAAAGGTAGATTAAAAGTTAAGGTAAAAACTTGAGCATGAATTTAATCTTTATTTAAAAGTAAGATGGATTATTACAAAGCCTCTTACTTAAGGGCAAAACTCCTACGAAGCACTCATACAAGAACACAAAATCTTGTGGAAAACCCTAACACTCCTAATGACTAAATTTAAGGTCTTAAGTCCTCACCTCCCACTACATCTCCTTATATAGTGGAGACAACCCTAACCTTAAAACCTAGACACTACAAGTGAATACCATCCACATATACGTGGGCTAAACCGAAATCTAACACTCTTACACAAGTATACTTCTCAAAGCGACCATTACATTGATACCAAATCCGCTTCGCGAGTCTGAATTTGCGTCCAATACCATTTAACGTGACCTAAACCACTTAGGTGACCACCGTAGTTTTTCAAACCGCCTTGACCGCCGGTATTGGATAAATTACCAATTTGTCGCAATGACCGGTTTTCCTTCTCCTTGAAAGTCGTCATGCTTCGCGCTTTCCACGTAGCCCCAATGACTTGTTGCTAAGCCTCTCGCACGTCTGGACTCCTTGAACTATCCTCACTTGCAAACAGGCCCACGTCACTTGACCGCCACATTCCGCTTCACCATGGCGGTATCGGCTTTCTCGACCATTCTAGACCTCAACTCCTCCTTGAGCTTAGTCCTAGTTAAGGGTGGAAAAAAATTCGAAACTCACGAGTTTAGCGAGTACTTAGAAACTCGACTCGAACTTGTTCCTTAACGAGTCAAGTCGAGTTGGGTTTTAAACTCGTTAAGGTAACGGGTTAAACGAGCGAGCTAACAAGCTTAACGAGCTAAAAAATCACCGTAAGTCTGTAACCCTAACCCAGTTTGCTTCAACCTTCAGACCCGATTCTTTTTCCCGGTTCCGCATATGCAATTTCCCAATTCTTGGTTCGGTTGTGCCTCCACCCTCGCCCTTGCTTCCGACGTCTTCGCCATCGCTGTGCTCCTCTCCTCCACCAACAAGCCCAACACGCTCCCGCCGGGGAAGCCGTCGCTCGTCTCCCTACTCCCGCACTCCTCCAAGCACCCCACTCCGAGATCCTCGTCCGGGTCATCAGGGTCAGTCTCGAGGGTCCCCCTTGCGTCTGCGTCTTCCCCAATTGAGGTTAGTTTCCTATAGTCTTCCCTCAATTTTTTCCACTAAAATCTGCCACTATTTTATGCTATTTCCCTTGGATTTGATTCGATTTTTCCCAAAATTTGAGGTTAATTTGCTTTCGATCAGCGATTCCCTGTTTGGGTTTGCTCAAACCCTGGCTTCGAAATAGATTTCTTAAGATATTACTGCATTTGTGCGAACTCTTGGATCATGGAGAAATTATTGGGTTGGATTGCCAAGTTCTTGGGTCATGAAGCAAATCACTGGGCTAAAATTGTTGCTTCTTGATTTGATTTCACATATGGATTCTTGGAGCCTTGCTTAACAATCGCTTCTTGTGGCGTGCCCTATGCGGATTGTTGTAGCCCCTGGGTGTTCGGTGGCATCAAGGGTTTGCTCATCCAGATTTGCTGCATTTGGTGTGACTGCCAAGATGTAACCTTCAAAGAAGCTTGCTTGCACTAAAATTTTGTCCTACCAACCCAACTAACTGCACTGAAAGTATGAATAAGCTACTTTAGCCCCCTTGCTTTATTTCATTGTGTGTTATCATACTAAGTGAAGCTTCTTGCCTAAACAAAAAATAATTCTTGGAATATGAAATTTAAATGGAATTTGCTAGTAAGTGCACACCAACATGCATTAGATAGTTTTGAAGTTTCTGTGTGGTCAGTCATGTGTTATGTATGGTTGAAGGAGGCCCAGCAATGTTTCACATGAACATTTCTTTTATTAAATTGGCATGCTATTAACAATCTGTTAGGCATAGTATTTATGCATTTGAGTTTCATAGTATTTGTTTGTTAGCCACGGTGCTATTTCTATTTGATATATAGGATTAGAGCTTTTGGAGCTCATTGTTTTTGGCTTGTGAACACATTAGGTTACTTCTACGTGTCGAATATCCTAATATATTCCATGTGTGTTGGCTGGGTTTGATGTCTTTATTTGTGTTCAACCTAATTAGTGTTGAATTATCACACCAATGTGTTCTATTTATGTGCTTTGTTTCCATGTCAATTTCCTTATATGTTTTCTGGGCTTACAGTGTCCTTAAGTTGACTAGTAGAGCTATTAACAATCTGTTAGGCTAAAGAGTCTCTAAGCATCAAAAATCAACCCAGGAGCATGGAGTTAAAGAACAAAGAAGTGAAGCTGAGTCAATCTTATGGCTTCGGTTCTGCTTCACGCTCCACATCGACAGCAGCAACGAACCGTGGAAAGCCTCCGAGATCCGATCTTCCACTGCTTTCCCATGTCCCTTCATCTACACCCACATCGGTGAGTAAGATATGAAATATGAACTGATTGTGCTACCAATTTTCTAATTAATGAGCAAAGTAATGGTAGGATATTATATATTACTCTTTTATTTTGTATGTGTAGGACAATGATGAATTTGTATATGAGGAAGATGAGTATGATATGAATGATGTTATGTTTGAGAGTGAACCTTTTCATACTGAGCAACATGGGGTGTCTGATCGTGGTGAACACTCTATCTCTGGGTCTCCCAAGCAAAATAGAAGAGGCAAAAGAAAATCAAGCAATCCATTGTCTCTCAAGAGTGCGAAGAAAGTGAGAGGAAGGCATGCTGCCTGTTGGAAGCATTTTAAGGTGGTCTAAGCTATGTTGAAGAGGGAGCCAAGGAAGACCGTTGAGAAGGCCAAGTGCAGATATTGTGGTGCTCTGTTTGCTTACTTTCAAGGGGGACAAACTTCTAGTTTGAATACGCATTTGCCAAAGTGTACACCCTACATGAATTTGAAGGGAAGACAGCTAGCTCAAGGTACACTCAACTATAATCCCGACACGTCAGGTCCATCTCTTACAATTGTTCCTACTGAATATGATCATGAGGAAACCTGTAGGCTCATTGCTAAGTTCATTAGTAGGAAGACTATACAAAGTAAATGCATAAAGGTTTATGAATCTAAAAAAGAACTCCTTAGGAAGAGTCTTAAGGCTGTTGAGAGTATTAGTTTGACATGTGATTTATAAACATCGAACCAAAATCTTTGCTACATGGCTTTGGTGGCGCACTACATAGATCTTGGTTGGGTTATGTAATTTCATATTTTGAACTTCATTGAGTTTGATCCACCACACACAAGGAACATCATAGCTCAAGAAATGTTTGAATGTATAGCTGAATAGAAAATAGAAGACAAGAACATAACAATCACTCTTGATAATGCTGGATCAAATGATGTTGTTGCTACGACTTTGATGGCCAAGTTCATTGCTAGAAAAATAGCAGGCTTCATTCCTAATTACTTTCATGTCCGCTGTTGTGCTCACAGTCAATTTGGTAGTGTATGATGGCCTTTAACCATTGCAACTATTGATAGCCAAGCTCAGGGAATTTGTGAAGTATCTTAAGAAGTCACCATCTCATATGTATAAACTCCTTGAAGTTTGTAAATGCATGAATCTGAAAAATTATAGCATGGTTGTGTCTAGATGTGTCTATAAGGTGGAGTTCAATATATAAAATATTTGATGCTTGCATTTGTTATAAGGCTGCTTTCACTGAGTATAATGATATCGATGTGAATTACAAGTGGGAGCCTTCCCATCAAGATTGGACATTATATAGCAAAATTCAGCCAATCTTGATTGCATTTGCTGAGGTAACTAAGGTATTATCAGAATCTGTATACCCCACTGCAAATATGTTCTATCCTTACATAGTAAATGTTAAGATTGCATTGGTAGCTGCATGTAATTCTGGGGATGAGCATATGAACAAGATGGGACAAGCCATGTTAGACAAGTGTGATAAATATTGGGAGGAACAGAACAATGTTGTGGTTATTGCTACTATTCTTGATCCTAGGTTTAAGATGAGATTTGTTAGTTATTGTTTTAAAATGATATTTAGTGAGAGCAATGCCCTTATTGAGGAAAATGATGTCAACATGAGTTGTATGATCTATATTGCATTTATGAGGCCGAATATCACCACAACAAGGTTGCTAGTGGAAGGGCTGAGTCATCTTCAGGTTTGCAAACAAGGACCTCAGTAGCCACAGCACCAAGTGGGTTTCAATCCTTCCTGCGAGAGACAGTTACAGATCCATCTAAGTCAGAATTGCTCATCTATTTAGATGAACCAAACCATCCTCTAGAGAACTCAAAGTTTGTATTACTTGATTGGTGGAAGTTGAATGCTCATAGATTCCCTGTTGTGACAAAGATGGCAAAAAAATTCTTGACTATACCTGCTACCAGTGTCTCATCAGAGTCCAATTTCAGTACTGGAGGTAGGTTCTTGATAATTATCGTAGTGCTCTGTTTCCATCAATGGTTGAGGGTATGTGCTTCTAGCTTCATCCGAGGATCTAAAAATGACAATAAACCTCCAATGATAATGGTGTGGGTGTCCTCTTTCAATCTTTCATATAGTTTTGTTAAATATTATGTCTAACTTAAATATCATTTTTATTTACAAGAAGATGACAATGAAGATGACGTTAAATTGATACAATTTCCTGCAAACTTAGTGGAAAGTAGCTAGTCTGCCAAGAGTGAGATGAATTCATTCTCACCAAAGTTTGCCTTTTTTAAAAAAGTGTTCTTTTGCATTTTTATATGAAGAAGTGTTTCTGCATGTTTATAAATCACATAGGTGCACATTTTATATGAAGAAGTTCTGGTTAATCAGGATCAACAATTTAGACTAGGATATGTTGATGTTGATTGTGTACGGCAGATACACAGGGGATTGGATGTCTGATCAATTACTCTATTAATTTACATTACAAGTATGTTTTTTTTAAAACTTGTCTGTTATTAGCATATTCTTAAGTGTATACTTTTTGTCCCACTTTAGCATTCTTGATTGTATCAGGAGTCATGGCTCAGAAGACTTGCTAGCCTATATTTGTTATCTCAAACATAACATTCCACTTTAGCATTGCAGTCTATATTTGTGAGTTACAGGTGCTTGTGATTATTTTCTACATTATGTAGTTATAATGTTCCCTATTTTACAGGTCGCGACTTCCAAGCATCCAATGTGCTGCTAGATGAGGAATTCAAACCAAAACTATGCCGTAGTTGTCAAGCTTGTTGCTGCTATTTGTCAAGGATGAGGAATTCGGACCAAAACAAAATGCTCTTCAAGCTGTGCCATACCTTGTTTTTGCAAGTTTCTAGACTTTCTTTTATGTGTTAATGGCTATACCTGAGCAAGCCTTTTGTTCATTGTATAGTTGCACCAGTATATTTTATTTGGACTTCATCTTGTACTTAAGCAAGCCCTTCACACTTTGTGCTATTATTTGAACTTATTAGCATCATGTTGTTAGTTATATTTAGGCATTCAAATATATCCAATGCATGCTTTGTTGCTTACATTTGTAACAAGCTTAACGAGCTAACTCGAGTTTTTAACGAGTCAAGCCGAGTTGAGCTTTTAGTTCATTAAGAAAATGAGTCGAGACGAGCTGGCTCGTTATCTTAATGAGTTTAACGAGTCGAGTCAAGTCGAGTTGGCTCGATATCCACCCCTAATCCTGGTCTATACTGTTGTCGGCGTATTTCACCTGACAAGATTCTGCTAACAGGGTATCTACTCCCTGGACGGAAAATATGGTTCGGTAGAGGGCATCTTTGTGGCTGGAAACCCTAATGTCTCTCGACGATGGATTCCGAAAGTTAACAAGCTGGTGGACACAACGGTTTACCCAGGTTCGGGCCCCCAAGTTTGGGTAATAGCTCTATGTCCTCCTTGTTCTTTGTTGAGGAAATATGGGGGTGTTTACAACGGCTGTCTGCTCTGAGTGTTTTTCTTCATTCCTATGTGTTTCATTCGCCCACCGGCCTCCTTCCACATGCACCAAGGCGCCCTTATATAGACGGGCCACCTTGGGCAGGAGAGAAGATGGCGCTATACTTATCTACAACACATTAATTACACCCATCATTCCAGCTTCCACGTCGACCCATGACTCATTTATTACATACGCCTCCGTGACCTTGTCCTTCGAACCTCATTTAATGTCGGTGAGAGGCCTCGTCCGGTCCACCCGGGACAGGACGCCCCTGCGACGGGTTGGTAAGAGGCGTCAGAGAGATAAACCGTCGTTGTGTCGAAAGTTGGATCCTTTATAATTAATGACCCTGACACGGGGTGCCAGGGGAGGGAGTCTTCTAGACGAAGCCTCCTTCTCATTCCTTTGGTTGCCTCTGTGGCCTGACAAGGGGGGCCCGAATGCCCGCCCACTCGTCAGACCGCCACGCTGGAACCACCCGCTGGCAGCGGCGTGATCGCCAAATCGCCGCCGAGGGCCACGTGGGCTCCTCGCCCGTGGCGAGGCGTGCTCGCCCATTGCCGTCGGCGCCACGCTGGCGCTTCGCCCGCGAGCGGTGCGTGATCGCCAGATTGCTCGCCGAGGCCACGTGGACTCCTCGCTGACAGGCGGCGTGCTCGCCCATTTACTGCCAGGCGCCACGCTGGCCGCCGCTTCGCCCGGCAGCGGCGTGATCGTCAAACTGCTCACCAGGGGGCCATGTGGACTCTAAACCGGGCCAGGCCACTTTTTGGGCCTATTACTTCTACGGCGGAGAGGGTACCCCGGTGCAAAGTACACCGACAACTGTTGCCCGCTATGTCCATTGCTAGTGCATCACGCTTTGATTTCTTGTCTTCCCGGCTTGCAACCACTTCCCGACCTCAGTCATTTTTCAGCATCCCTAAATGTTTTGGACCTTAGCTCTCCTAGCCTAGTTCTAATCTTGTCTTCACCTCACCACGACCTAGCTTCGGAGTCCTGTAACCACAAAAACAAGAAACACATCACCTAGCACTATTCACAAATATATACAATTAATCAACAAAATTTAATTCACATCTCATTGAAAAACCATACTACTGCCAACCGGGGCCAGTAGTACCGCTTGACCAATGCTATCACCCTCCATAGCCGGTAGTGCCGATATCTCTGAAGCCCAACAGAGATCTACTCTAGAAAATAACTACCGCACCTTTAGGACCACTCCTAGCATACCGGTATTGCCACTTTGCTAAACCCCAAAGGCACACCTTTTGGTGAAAAAGCTACCGCTCCTACAACCGATACTATCATAGATCGGCACTACCGCTACTCCTAGGCCGGTACTGTCGCCTGGCCAACAATATGGCGCCTCCAAAGCCGCTAGTGCCGCCCTGACCCGACAACACCTCAAATTGCTTTAAATTCGAAATGGGATTCAAAACAAACTCAAACTTAAGTACCACATACTCAAATACTATCAATTACTATCACATACCTAGATAGAACTCCATGTGGACTTTCAGAATTTGAGCCAACCAAGTCCAACATGCGCATAATAAGCCCATGCGTCGATGACAAATGGGAGTACGCCTGGATAATGAGATGGCTGGATCCTGTGTGCATGCCGCACTGTGAAGGAGACTTCAATCGAGATCCGTATCTCAGTTCATTACCAGGCAAGCAAAAGTGAAGTCCTGTGATGAGTTGTTGCGAGCACTATACTTCCGTGGGGCTATATCTTAATTCTTAGTTGTTAGTTTTGGCTGGGTGAGGGTGGGTTGATTAGGGTTTAGGTGCACCTAATTATGCAATTGCACTTTCTAATTAGTCAGATGTAGCTTTCATTCTCAAAATAAAATAAGATAAGTGTTAGTATTACTACTCTTTCTTTGCTCTAAAAATACCACTACTTTATCCTGACAGTTGCTCGGTTTTTCAGTTTTGGTTTAAAAATATCCACCCATAGAGAGCGTCCCCAAAAATATGATAGGCTTTCCAAAAATACGTTTTAGTCTGTATTTTTTTCTCGGTCCCCAAAACTTCCGAAATTCCTTTTTTTCACCGTGGATACCCCTAGAAAATTACAAGAAAAAACTCAGATTTGTTTATTTTTTAAGAAGGCCCCTAAAAATACGAGACGTTTTCCAAAATTACATATTAGCCCATTTTTTACAAAGAGACCCCTTGAACAGATCTTTTTTGTGAAAACCCCCTGAAAAACCCGAAATCATGTGGATTTTTCCTCCCAGCCATGTGACGGCCGGTGCGGCGTGCGCCGCGCCCACACATCTAGTAAGATGTAGAGTAGTAGGATTTGCACAAATACCACCTCCTATTGTCTACCTTGACAATCTAAATTGCCCTTGACCCAAGTACCGGGACCACCTGCAGTGGACATTTGAGTGTTACTTGGTTACAGTTAGTTGTTGTCTAGTATCAAACATTCAAATCTTAAGCCATGCAACATACAACATGCACAATAAGTTTGGGGTTCTGATATTTTCAAACAGGCATCTCATATTTTATAGTACCATGGAAAACAGAAGTTGCTAACGATCGAGATATCAAATAATACCTTATACCTCAATTAGCAAGAACACTTTGTACGGTCAAGCCGTTGCTCGATTGGTTGAGGCGCTTGACGAGCACCCAATCCGCCTACGTTCGAGCGCAACTCGACGTGGGCGCTCACACGTTGAGGCGAATGCATGCTTGGGTGTGGGTGTGCTTGTGTGGGATAAATGTGTGTATATAGCTTGACTCTTGTTCTTTTTTCTATAATAAATATGAGACCTCATAACCAATTAAAAAAAAGCAGTAACGCTTTGTACAATTCTTCCCGATTAAAAGAAAATGTACACTCTTTACACCATACAACTCACAATTGGCTAATCAATCGCTACAACCCAACGCCTACCTACCTACAACCATGCAAGCCGCAGAAACACCACAACGCCCAAGAAAACGTGCCAACTCAAAGTGCAAAGCCCACCGGCGTTGCGGCCGGAAGCGGATGATGCGCTCTCGTTAGCCACCGCACCGCCACGGCCGCGTCCACCGCTTTTCGTCAAGCCCAAGTGCTGCGTCATGCGGCTCCTCACGCTGTCGCAGTCCGCGACGCCGGCCAGCGCCACGACGCCCTCCAGTCCTTCCTGCTTAGCGTCATAGCACAGCCCCTCGTTGCCGCCGACGCGCAGCTTCTTGCCCAGCCTCCACATCATCTCCTTGCCGAACGGTATGGGCCCCACCAGCAGGTTGCCGTTCACGCGGAGTTCGCTCGCTCTCTCCAGCCGCCGGAAACTCGCCGGTATCACGCCGGTGAACTCGTTGCTGTCCAGACGCAGCACCCGGAGCTGGCTCAGCTCCCCGATGGACTCCGGTATTGACCCTTCCAGCCCCATGCCGGACAGCGCCAGCGTCGTTAGCGCCTTGAGCCCGGTGAAGAAGTCGCCGGGGATCGTGGAGAATTGCATCTGGTTGTCGCTGAGGATCAGCGACCGCAGCGACGAAAGACGACCGAGCGCGGCCGGGATCGGGCCGGACAACGCGTTGTGGCTGAGGTCAAGAAGGATGAGGTCGCGCAGGTCGCCGAGCTCGTCGGGGATCGCGCCGGTGAGGCGGTTCTGGCTAAGGTCAATCTTTAGCAGAGACTGGCATTGCCCGAGGCTCGCCGGGACGCGGCCCTGCAGGGCGTTGTGGCTGAGGTCCAGGATGCTGAGGTGTTGGAACTCGAAGGGGGGTACCTGGCCGGCGAGCCGGTTGTAGCTGAGATCGAGCAGCTGGAGGTGGGTCAAGGACTGGACGGTGGCGGGGATGGCGGAGGTGAGGTGGTTGCCGTGGAGGTCGAGCACGCGCAGCCCCGGGAGGTTTCCGAGCTCCGCCGGGATCGGGCCGACGTGGCCGTTCTCCCGGAGCACGAGCGACCGGAACGCGGGGCCGAGGCGGCCAAGGAATGCCGGGATGAGCTGCGGGTTGGCCGAGAAGCAGCGGTAGAAGAAGAGGGACCGGAGCTGCGGGAGCGCGAGCACGGCGGGGGAGAGCGTGGCGCGCGCCGCGTCGCAGGCCGGGAAGGCCGTGTCATCGGAGAGCGCACCGAAGGAGAGGGACACCACGTGGTAGACGTCCCCGCGGTCGGGCACGCACTCGATGCCGTGCCACCGGCCGCGGCACACGTCGGCGATGGCCGACGCCCAGCCATTGCCCGTGGCCGCCATCACCTCCTGCACCGCGCGCTGCTCGGCCGGGTCGGTGCGCGCCCGGTCCGAGAACCCCGTCTGCGGCGCGTTCACCAGCGCCGCCGCGGACGTGTCCGGCAGCACCACCGTGAACTCGCCCCGGCACGACGACGGGACGCCAACCAACAGCACCACGACCATCCACGCCGCGTAATAGAGCACAGAAGCCATTGCAACGAGCTTGCAACTCGTAAATTTGCACGTTTCGGTATAGGAGTAGGAAATGGAGGGAAGAAGTGGCAGAGGGCGCAGATTTTATAGTGTCAGTGGTAAATTAAATGCAGCAAGGCTGATTAAATGTTGGTCACGGGATCGGGGAGAAAGGGGGTAAATGAACTGAGGCTTTGCTTGCATTCAATTGGTTTCACGGGAAATCTCGGGACGACGCAATATTTGCTTCATCCATTGGCATGGGGCAGCTAGCAGATTTCAAACAGCTTTTGTCGTGGCTACATAACAAACGATACTGAAACAAGGGCTCCCGACGCTCGGGGTCCCTTGACGCGGGAGAGCTTGATCAGGTAAAACAGAGATGAACAACACGTTTTGTTTTTGTTTGCAATCCTATTTTTTCCTTGCCTTTAGTACATGAGCCTAGGCCAATGCAGGGCTTATATTAAAAACTTACGAGAGTTGCTAAGAAAAAAAAAGAGAAATATATTAAAAATTTCTAAAAAAACAAAACATCTAGTCTTTAATGTGGTGGACCCAATTTACAACTACCATCGGATCTTTGAGAAACATACTAGAAATTCTAAAAAAAGCAAAACATCTATCTCTTAAAATGGTAGACCATAAATAAATTGAACCATAATAGCTATTGGATTGGATGTTATTATTTTAAAAAAAATCTAACCGATATCTAGCGGAGCTGAGCTATAACGATTTAGATTAAAAGAAAGAGTTCATATCAAGTACAACAAAAATTAATTTGGTGGACCCTATTTACAACCGCCACTAGATTTTTGAGAAATAAGCTTGAAATTCTCACAAAAAAGCAAAATATCTAGCCCTTAATCTGTGGACCATAACTAAGTAAAATTATAATTGCCATTGAATTAGATGTTATTATTTCAAAAAAATTAATTGTATATCTGGTGGATCTGGGTTATAATTGCTTAGATTAAAAGAAAGAGTCCATTTAACTATCATACAAACTTCAAATTAAAATCTATACATAACTAATTTAGAATATAAATTATATAAAAGTTATCAATTGGATTTATATGTGAATTCTAACCTAAAAACAAAATTAAATAAAAATAATAAATACAAATTAACATAATTTTAGAATAAAAAAATGAAATTAGCCATTTAATTTTCATACAAACTCTAAATCAAAACTTGAAATTACAAATTAAATAAAAATAACAACAAAAATAATAGAAGAATAAAAATGAAAGGAAATTAGGATTATTTTTCTAATTCCATACTAAGTGAAAAATCTAAAATTTTATTTATTTAGAATTAACATTCTAGAAATACGCTAATTTGAGGGGGGAAATAAAATAAGGTGAGAAATCTGATTTGTATATATAATAATAATAAGTCGATGCTAGGTTTTTTTACCATCACTAAGGAAATATAGAATATACTAAAAATTATAAAAAATAAAACATTGACTCTTTATTTGGTAGATCTCCACCTTTTTACATGTTATAATTGCGGCGGAGGAGCGGGTAGCAACGGTAGTTCTTTCTTCCAAGCCTTGAATAACGTGAATAAACCGATCTAAGAATACAATGTGAATTAACCGCTATAGTGCACCAGCTGAAGCTAATCTGAGCACAAGACGGAGATGATGTAAGCACTGATTCTTAATCAAAAAGTCATTTTATGTGCAGCAGTGTACATTGGTTGCAAGACTTCTACCGATCAGGATCTCTGCTGTTCATATTGTAGCTGTAGCTGGTGATGCTTTAGGCTCTGTTTGAAGGACTGTGCTTCAGTTTTTGGCTCAAAACTCCTCCAAACAGGCATTCTGTACAACGGTTGCACAGCTCTTTCATAGCCGAAGCATCCTCCACAGCCAAAGCACAGCGGCTGTTTTGCAAGTTACGCCGGTAATGGTGTTATGTTAATGCTGTGCTACTAGTGTCATACTGCCATCACTGTCACTGGCTCACCGCTCTGTACTTTTTTTTTTTTTACGTTTTGGCTTCCTGCCATTTTCATAACCCATTCAGAAACTTTAATGCTGATGGCTATTGACCTTTTTTACTAGGACAGTAAGGGTGAGCTATTTTCCAATAGTTACTAATGATTGTTTTATTAAATTTTGATAGTATTGCTCAAATTTGACATTGCTATCAAAATTTGGCAATATTCTCTTCTTCATTGCTCTCTAGTTTATTTTCTTATCATTCTTTGAACAAAACATTGGTAACCAACTTTCATGACTAAGTTTTGGCAGTATTAAATTTTGATAAGGTTTAGTAGAGCAAATTTGTCATTAAACCCAACAGCTCTCGTCACGGCAAACTGACAAAGCATGGGCAGTGGCCCAATGCAGTAGTTTTTTTTTTTTTTTTTTTTTATTTTCTCCTGCTCTGCTAATCTAGAAGCTCAGTTCGTTCGTCTCTGCCCTGACGTTTCAGCCTTTCAGGCTTGCGGCTGCACTTGCCCAGGGCTCTCGAAATAATGGGCAAACAAAGAAATACAGGAATAAAGAAATAAAATCTTTCTGGCCCACTACAAGGCCCAAAGGCCTCATCAACAAGTAAATTCACCTTATGGGTTTATACATAAAGGAAACTTGAAAGGCTTTTGTTTAAGTCCAATGGGAACACACTTTATATTTCTTGAGAAATCAATATGAAGTATGAATGTACAAGTTGTAGGTCGTCCTTATATTGCCTTCAGCATGTTTAAGAGGTCACTTTTTCCTTACTAATTTTCTCAAAGCATTTTTTCGATATGTTATAAACGGAGCGTTTTATGGTACACAAAAATAAATATAGACAGTTGATTTTTTATCCAGCGAATCAGATTAGTTATGATTTAGTTATACGTCTGTTGGCAGTATGAGTAATAGAATTCCGAGAGGGGTAAAATTATAAATGGAAAGCATAGGACAGGAGCAATTTTGGTGAACCTACTGGGCTTTAAGTTTGGTTGCATTTCTCGTATTGGGCCGCGCTGGATTTAATGGAGCCACTTGCCTAGTAATTGAGCAGTCAACCTTGTAAGGTTAGGGGAAAGAGATTGGAATGGGGATGGGGGCGGGGCGACGCAATAAGAGATCAGGCCGACGGCGTGAGCGTGGGTTGTGCGGCATAAGGGTGAAACGGTCGGAAAACACTAAAATCATTTTGTTTTCATATTTTTCTCGGAAGCGATATCGAATCGATAACTACGAAAGCAAACGGCATCGGTAATTCAAAATATCGGAAACGAAAATTCGATACAAAATATATATCGATAACGATCGAATCCGAAAAAGACCCGATGAACGTCGTAGGACATATACCACCAATTGACTTCAAAAATTCACACAAATAGTACATCCACATAGAAATTAGTAATTAATAAATATTCACAAATTTACGATGAACACACATCAAATTTTAGACTTGAATGACTACATTAGAGTTTTATTTTTATGATATTTAAAAATATCTATGATTGGTTAAATCATGAAAATGGGTGAAGATTGTAGCCCTCGTGATAAGCCGCATAGAGTCCAAAATCACCTAAATCGGAGTTTGGAGTAAAAAGTTATGGGCGTTTAGTGACCGAAGGAGTGTGATTTGTGGGCTGGAATAATTCCGGTAATTACCGACGGAATTTACCGATTTTTCGGATACCGAAGAAGCGGTCGGAACCGATCAAAACCGTTACCGTTATCGTTTCCGACAAAATTATCGATTCGATTCGATTCGAAAATTACCGATACCGACACGTCCGGTTGAAAAATTTCGAAAACGATTTTCGGAATTTCGGGAATTACCGATACCGTTTTCACCCCTAGTGCGGCATGATGAGGGGTTTGGCTCGGCGGCTTGAAGAGCTTGCTTTCACCGTCGAGTCCTGACGGCCGTCATGGCACCGGTCCGTGATGGTGGTGTCTGCCTCATCTGCCTCGCTTGATGTGCGGTTCATGGCGCCCAGACAGCGGCTGTTTGTGAATCGGAGGTGACGGATGCTCTCATAAGGCAGGGACATGTCCCGGCTGTGTCAACGGGTAGGAAGGCGGGCCTGGAGGAGATAGACACCATGAACATGCCTCTCGACAAGGGCATCCTCTGCTAGGTTGAGTTACGCGCGATGTCGCGTCGCGAGGAAAAAATCTGGCACGAGTTTTTGGTAAATCGAATTTGCAGAACCACGGGTCTCTTTTTTCGAATTGTTTTTTTCGGGTCTAGTCTAAAAAAATCGACGAAAGGACTTAAACGCGATTTCCAATTTAGCTATAAACTCTCGACGAATCTGTATTTTTTTTAAAAAACCACGTGTAGGGACCTAAACGTAATTTCGATATTTTTCGGGTCTATTTCACTTAAAAAGCCGCTGAAAGGACATAAATGCGATTTTCAATTTTTCCGAAAAAACCTAAACACGATTTTCAGATTTCTAGGGTGCCGACACGTGGATGGCCTGAGGAGCGGCCAATCCTTAGGGCTTTAATATATAACATATTTCTGGAGCATGACAAAGGCCCGAATCGCATAACTGGTGCATGATTATGGTAGATTTCTGTAAAAGAAAATAAGGTAAAGTTATTGGTGCAAAACGATTGAAAAAGGTTTATTTAAGGAAATAATTCAACCGGGAGATGGCATATAATGCGGTATAGCACCACAATGATATCTTGTCACGGTTTCCTTGTGCATTAGGTGTTGGGACTTAAATATGTAAATTCGGACTCTCTGTATATATCGTACTAGTTCTAGAATCATATTAGTGCACATAGACTCAACATAGATGAATATCACGATCATACACAATGAAAACATAGTAAATAACTCCATATATTAAATATAGCTTATTGAATAACCTTATGGTCACCTTGCATGATTAAGCCACGCAGGGGCTAGACTAAGAACATTAACTAAGACATTGCAGCGAAATTAAAAACATAAATTACCTTTCAGTATATCACAGGCAACCGAGGCTCACACTCTAAACATGTGTCTTTTTTTGTCAATCCTCATCTAGAACTGGTGTAGACTCCTCAACTGGCCTGTAATGTTGTTGTTGGTAAGGGTGAGTACTTAAAGCAGTAAAGCTTATTCCAATGGAATTACTACATGGTTATTTTGCAGTAAAGTGGTATTTATAAATGAATACGATAACTAGATTGAAATGATAGTAAAATAAATAACAATAAAGTATAATAACTTCCAACATTTTCAAGTAAACATGGAATCCAGCCTTAAGTTAAATTCCAAACCTTCCAATAGCAATCTGCCATCCCAACTAATTTTTCATTTTTATAAAATCTAACCTTTGATTGTAATCTCCGAGCATCGCTCAACACTATGAACATGACTATCCGAATAGATTTTATACTCTACAGATATTATGCGCTTTACCTACACGACATAACCAATCTCTCTTTTGCCTATAATTTCACGCTTTCTTTGGCGATTGGTTAAGAGGTCATAACAAAGTCTTTACAATACTTTGTCTTAACCCAGTACTACCCGCTACGGAAGCCTTTATAATACTCTATCTTAATCCAACACTACCCGTTAAGGTTTCAACACTAAAGGAATTGGTTACCACACTAAGGACCCCCCTCTTGCGCCATGTGAGTTCATTGTAAGGTCGAATCTCACACCACCACTAGTAGTACTAAATTTAAGATACTACAAATTAATTAGCTAGGTCCGTCCCATTCTAGATATGTGGTTGTATGTTTGACTCAATTCAAATGCTTACAAGGTTAAGTACTTAAGATAACTAGGTAAGACTTTCACATACCCTCTATTCTTCTGGCCCACCTTGGCACTTGCTCCAATCTAAACGATTACCACCCTAGTTAATTACCAAGCACCACGTGCTATTAACAAGTCAACATCGTTGTGTGACCTCCTTGTCACTACAACTCAATATCATTGTGTGACAACATCTGACACACCAATTTCATAATCATGTTCTATATTCTATTAGTCAAGATTAACTTTTGATAACTCAAAAGACATGTGTTGTACGTGGCATGACTAAGCATACAAACATAGTCTAACCAACCCATGTTGATTACTAATATTAACCAACTAATAATGAATCAATCTAGAGTGATAATTAATCATGGAATACAAATGGTAAGGTAGGGTATAGATCAATTTGGTATATTAACTAGATCCCAACTATTTTGAAATAGTTATACACATAAAATATCATGCATAAAACAAAATAATATAGAAATTTTGTAAATTGGGTTCACATGAAAGGCACAACTTACCTTGGAAAAATTCTTTTTCTTACTCTAAAACTTGATCTTGAATCAACGAATCCTACTCAAATGCTCCGAGCACTTTGATGTCTATGTATAACGAGAGAGAATACCAAATAAATACCAAAACAGAGAGTAAATAAACTCCAAAAATCAAATAAACTTTATCATTAAATAAATTTCAATTTTAAAAATCTTTAGAAATTTGAATGGCCTCAATTGAAGCTCGTATGAGAAAGAACGTGCTCTTGAAATATTTGAAAATAAAAAAATACAGAAAATCATTGTTTATCTGAATTATTTTTATGTTGAAAACTCGATTTATGACGCAAGATTGATGTTAGCATGAGATCAGCCCTGATCTGGACTAATGAGAGGCTGACATGCGTCACTGGTCCATGCACCCGGTCCATAGACCATGACCGGTCCACCGCAGACCCGGTCTACAGCACAACACGCCATTGTTGCATGGGACGCGCCTGCGGCTGACCCAGTAGGTGACATAGATGATAGTCGAGTAACCACATTAGCTACAAGTCGATATAGTGCTGACCTGGCCGCAACGTGGCTCACACGTGTCGACACCGGGGTAATGCCACATAGGACGGTGGTGCATAAGGTCCTATAGTCACCGGTGACCATCGGCGAGGACAACATTAGAGAGATCTCAATTTCGTGGTTCTACTGACGTGGTTGGTTTCCTACCTGATGCTTTGGAACGTCGGTGGCGAGGTGTTCTTCTCCAGCGACGACAGGTCTCACGATGATCGGCGATTCCAGCGATGCTCCACCCACGCAGAGGGTGCGCATAAGGTGCTTCTTGTGATGACGAATCCGATGGTGTGCTCAATGCTCCGAAAAGACCTCTCTCGGCGAATCGATGGAATCCATTTTGCGGTGGCGCACGATGAAAATTGAGGAATTAGGGTAAACGACGATGCAAAACTCAAGATCGATTTGGGCCTTTGGTTGCTTGATGCATTGCGCAGCCGGTGCGCCCTTTTTATTGCCCAATAGCCCACCTTGCACATGAAATCAGAGGAGAGTCCACGGTAGACAAAGTGACCCTTCTCTGCGTTCGACTCTGAGACGATGAACACCAAGCGTTCACATGTCCAGATGAATGGCCAGGATAATTAGAGATGTGGATTGATCCAAGTCACACACAAAAATAGCGGACGGGATACGTTAAAGTTTCCAAGTGAACCGGTTAATCTAAACCACTCATTTTAAATCCAACAAATGACAATCTATGAACTCAACCAATCTCATCCGCACATGCGTTAATTCGACTATCTTGTATTACCTAAATACTTGGCTAGATCTCATCCATTCACCTAGAGTCCAACGTCTGGCGATACGCCTTCAAGAAACTAAATTTGCAGGTTTAGGAAGACAATATCTTGAACAAGGTTGTAAAATACCCTTTTGATTTAAAATAATTCTAAAAAATAGATTAAGCCATAATAAATAGTAAAAGTCTTAGAAAAAATCTAGAAAATATCTTGAGACTTAAGGAACCCAAATAAAATATTTTTGGCAAAAATTTATTTAAACTTTCTCAATATTTAAATACTTTTCATAAAAGGCCATATTACTTGTCATTTAATAAATTCAAAAAAAATAAAAAATTCCAATACATTCAGAAAATATACAAAATACATAATAAATCCAAATACACAAAACTTGGGATGTTACAACAAGTCCTGCTACAACCCCATATCACAGTAGGAAGGTGGGGCCCGCCACATGTCATCCTCGTCTACGAGTTGCTATGGTGAACGATGGTGCTATGATGTCAGTGTCTTGTTGTGGAGTTGGCTTTGTGCTACAGTAAGAGAGCATGATAGGTGACATATGTCACCTACTGCTACTTTCATGGTCGAGAAAAGGAGCATATTTGCAGTTTCATTCAGAAATAGCCAAACATAAAAAATATATAAAGAGGCCAAATAGGCTAAGGCTTTGTCTTTATGATCCAAGCCTAGACCAAGCCTTGCAGAACAATTTGCAATATTTTTTTTAGAACGTGCAAGAATGCCAACATTTCTCTTGTTACATAGCCCTACTAATGGCATAGAATAAAGAGTTAATTTTGCAGAGATTGATTCAACTAACGGTGCAAACTTCAACTCACAATCTACAAGGTCACAAAAATGTCCATTGTTTATTCTTACTTAAAATTCACACAACTCACAAATATAGAACATCCGTAGTTTTTCATACTAATCGATCGACCTATGTGCCTCACATTACATCTCATCTTTATAGTACTTAAAAAACTAGGGATGGTGGTTCATCTATCTCTCTTCTCCTTTCCCCTCAAATAAGAAATATGTGTTGACATGTAGAACTTCCACCTTCATCCTAGCTTCCTTGCTTGACCACACCAATTCTACCTACCTTTAATTTTTCTTGACCTATGAATTGAATATCTAAATCAAATCCTCACCCAACCACCTTCGAAGTCATCTAATTATTCCACTTTCCAAGCATAACGTCCCAAAATTAACAATCTCCAATGACCACAAATTACACCAAAAAGAAAGAAAGGGAGAACATTGAGAAGTGATGATCACTGTTGAGGAATGCAGGGTGAAGAAGCTTGTCCTTGTTGAGCACCAATGAGATAGTTGTTGGCGATGGTAAAAATGTTGTCTTGAGGGGTTGGAGGAGGTCACAGAACCGTGATCAACGGCGGCTGGATCCGATTGAACTGAGCCGCATAGCCATCGGATTCGACAGGATCTGTTCGTACCAAGGTGGCATGTGGATGAAAGAGGTAACATGACGAACAGAGGAGACACGGTGGTGGAATGAGACCCAAAGCTTAGGTGCCACGATAGACAAAGGAGACATGGAGATCGGACGTGGTGACAAACGGAAGAGACGCAAAGCTCAAAGGTGGCAGCAGACAGAGACTCCTGCGGATCCGGTGGAGGAGGAGGTGGCATGGATCCCGCCAGAGGTTGGATCCTATCGGACCGAGCCGTGTCATCATTGGATCCGTTTGTCCCAAGGTGGTGTGGCAAATAGAGGTGGAAGCACGATGGATAGAGGAGACACGAAGCTTGGGTGCGGTGACAAGTAGAAGAGATATGGAGCTTAAAGGCGGCGATAGATGGAGGCTCAGGCGGATCCGGTAGAGGAGGAGGTGGCATGGATCCCACCGTAGCCGAATAAGAAGCTTAGGGGAATCCCGGATAGGTAACAAACCTCGCATGACGATCTGTTGCCCAACCTTTTAAAATGCAAGAAATTTATTTTGAAATTTGGCATGAAACTTGTTAAATTATTTTATTTTGTCAATACTTAAAGACATGTCCTTTTCTTTACTGTGGCCAAGACCTATCCTAGGAAGAGGACACCATTTGTAGCAGCCACGGAGCAGCGGTTGGTATCCATCCATGCAAGGCGGGCTCAAAATTCCTGCCTTAGAATCCTTGCCATCTTGTAGTGGATGTTGCCCAACATTATGTTTCTATGTTTGTTTTCATGAAACCTAATTTTCTATTTGTTTCCAACTACCAAAGAAAAATATTAACAAAAATGGGAAATTTGCTTTATATGTGATTTTAAAACTTAGGTGACAACGACAAGGCTAAGGGTGCAGCAGATACTTAGCATGGCAATGGAGGCACAACTTGTGCAACATGGAACTTGGCCAAGTGTGGTGACAAAGTTGAGGGCGCGACGTAAGTCAAGCCTGGTGGTGGAGGCACGATACGATGTCGATGGTGTTGTGTACGCTAAGCCCGCCAACACTAGCCTAATATGCTAGGATTCCATAGCAAAGCACACACGTTCAGCTAGTCATCACAACAAAATGCTCAAATGATGTCCAGCCGATCATATGCCCAACCATTTTAATTACACCAACCAGCTGGAGTATTGAATTGTATACACCAATCAGTTCAACACTCCCCCAATGTATAGGCTCACTTAGGCATAGGACGTGGAATAGAAGTGGGCTGTAATTATTATTTTTAATTATATCAACCTGGTCATGAACTCATGACCTCTTGGCTCTGACACCATATTGAGTTGCATACACTAGCTAGTTCACCAAAAAACTTAAACTGACGAGAAAAATTGAGCAATTTACTCATACTTCAACATAGAGAACTTATCAAAATTTGAAGACTGATAACTGCATGCTTCCATTTTGCTCTTTAAGATGATCTTGGTGAAGAGATTGAAAAGAATTATGTACGTACAGCCAAGGGGCTGGGTATGCATGTTAGAGAGAGTGTGCACGTGAGTTGCTCTAAAGCTCCGCTTTGCCTTTTGTGACTGTTAGCGTCAGAATTTGGTAAGGCATGATCAATTTGTCAGGTTAAGAATAAAAATGCGTATTTCTGGCTAATATCGGTTAAAAAGAGAAAAGTTAAATTAAAAATAAAATTATGATCAATGTTACTCAAAAGTGGAATTTTATCTATACAAAAGCCGTCACGAATCACGGTTGGCGACGTATTGGAGAAGGATATGATCGGCCGATGCACTATAAAAAAGGGATCGAGGGCAAGTAGAAAAAGCACATTAAATCAATCAAACAACTCATATATATTTATTTACTCTTTCCTGTTAGCTAGAAGTAGCTTTGTAATTTAAAATCTTCCTTATAATCTGATTTTGATCAATAAAGTTGGGCATCACCGATTGTTAGTCTTCCCCATTTATGTCATGTTTGGTTTTCTCTAATTTTTATGCATCACCTTTTTGAAAAAAATCTATCTTTATCAAACATCTAATCAACCCGAACAACCTGTTTAGACTTATCGTTACTCTTGATTTGATCGGCTTCTTATAGCTGTTTAGATCATTACCGATTGTCATATTATATCGGTTTTGATCGTATATTTTCTATCTATCTTGCCGATTGCGAGAATCAAATCGGTTGGCATGCCTCAAACCTCATTGAACCCGGTGTTCGCGTATGTTTGATCCGATCATCCTGTCGTCACATTTTTTGACGCAACAGTGATGGACTGTGACTGCTTGGAGATGGAGAGCACGAGCTCCACATGTCGGAACTGGAGGAGCGGAAGTGCGCGAGGATCTTGCTGAACTTGGGCTTCTTCCGGGTGATGGCGATGGAGACGTCGTTGGGGAAGAGGTCCCCAAGCACGAAGGCGTGGAACATGGTGGTCACCAGCAGGCCGGCCACCGTGACGGTGGCGATGCCTGAAAGCCCGATCGACAACGTCCGCGTCAGCACGTTGGTCACCTCCGTCGCGTACGTGATGGTCGCGATCGACGCGCCGGTCATCGGGAACGTGTACGCCCACCACGCCAGCGAGAACCGGAATCCCCTGAAGAAGTTGATCCGCACGGCCTAATCATGATTACAAAGTTAACAACCAGAATCAGTGCAAACGTACGTAAATTGGATACACCATACGTACATATATAGGAAGTAGAGGTTAAGTACGTACGTACGTACCAGTGACATGAACAAGAAGAGTGCGATGAAGTAGGCGATCCGAGCGCCGTAGTCGAACTCGCCCTGGATCTTGGCCCAGGCCATGGAGGCGACGCTGGGGGCGGCGACGAAGAGGAAGAAGACGGGGTGGAGCTCCTTGGGGAGAGTGACGTTGGTGGGGAGCCGCTGGTAGAGCGTGACGAAGAGGACCATGTAGTGGGCGAGCCCGACGGCGAAGAAGAAGATGGGGCCCTCGCGGAGGCCCATCTTGGCGCCGAGCAGCGCGCCGACGAAGTTGCCGACGATGGAGAGGTGGTTGGTCGGGTTGGCCACCTTGGACAGCCGGCGCTGGCCGCCGGACATCCACTGCCCGTAGATCTTGAGCTCCAGGCAGAAGATGGGCGCCATGAGCGCGTACCAGACGCCGTGGTGCAGCTCCGATACTGGCCGCGGCACGCCCTGCACGAGGAAGAGGCAGGCGATCCACGGCGCGAAGAAGAAGTTGGCGCGCACCGGGTGGTAGAATTCGCGCCGGAACGCCTCGAAGTAGAAGACGACCTTGAGCAGGTAGATGCAGGACACGAGCCCCATCAGCACCAGCGCGATGTACCACAGCACGAGGTTCACCACCGGGCTCACGTGCAGGAACGCCGTCGGCGGCGCCGACGCCAGAGTCTTCCACAGCATCGCCTGACTGCTCACCCCGAGGCACATCCCGTACGCGCTGATCGGGAACCGCAGCAGGAACGGCCACTTCTCGTCCTTCGGCAGCACCGGCACCTCCGTTGCCTGCACATGACACGTACAGAAAGATACAATTTTTAGCCTCAGTACCGAAAAGAAATCAACAGAACGTGTTCCCGACTAGTGACTGACAGATGATCTCTGTTGCTTACCCTGAGTGTGTCGAGCTCGGGGCCTTCCAGGGCGTCGAAGTAGCGGTCCGCGGCGGGGACCTGCTGGGTCTCATCGGAGATCTTCGACTCGGGGGCCTCGACGTCGATGGGCTCCTGCGGCCAGCCTCGCAGGTTGGAGAGCTGCCGCTCGAGGCGGCCGGAGAAGGTCTTGAAGGGGTCGAACCGCTTGTCGCGCGTGCTGTTGCACCGCCGCGGCTGCTCGTTATTAGACGCGCGCAGGATGGGCTGCGAGTGGAAACGCGTCTGCTTCAGCAGCCGCGGGGAGTGCACCTCCACCTGCTCCACCGGGTAGACGTCGAACTTGGTCTCCGCGGGCGCCACGCGCGCCTCGTCGCGGTGGACGGCCGCCGTCCTGAACTGCGAGAAGTGGAACCCCGACGGCGACGCCGGCATGCTGAGCGAAAGGGAGTACGGTATCTGCGTGTCGTCGTGCGCAGGTACTGGGGCAGCCGGTGGAGCGGTAACCGGCTCCTGGATGCGAATGACAATGTCCTTCTTGCTCGTCTCCGAGCCCTGCAGTTCCATGTTCTGCTCTATCAAGGAGGCAGTGGTGGCGTCGCCGCCAGCGCAGTCGAAGCCGGCGATGGCCTGCGACGGAACCTGGATGAGCAGCGCCGGGAGAGCTTCCCGCGGCGATTGCTCGTCGTGCAGACCCGCCAATTGGACGTCTTTGTCGAACTCCATACCTCTCGATCAAGAAACCTGCACAATCATACAAAATCATACTCCATTCAGCAAAGCATGTCCTGCAACTACGACAAAACTGCATGCGTAACAAAACAAAATAAGAAGAACATCATCAAGCATCGCAATACCAGATACACCAATTCGGCCGAAGCACAGCTGGGCATTCCCGTATGGCGACCCTTGCCATATCGATCCTAGCTAATTCCAAGTTCTTACCTCGACTACTACGTGTTCGTGTACCATCAAACAGTTCTCAACTCCCTAATCAGCAAGGCAGCAGAGTTTCCCTACGCTTGCTAAGTATCAATTTTGCAGCTCGGCTCGGCGCGACCAGCGCTCGATTTATAGAGCGCAAGTGGGAACTCAAAAGCCCCGATTCCTTCCCGCGTGCGCGCGCGCGCGGATGGCGCATGCCGGTGGGGCGGCAGAGCACGCCGCCGGCCGGTGACGGCGACGGGTCGACGTTGGCCGCAATCGCCATACATCGGGAAGGTTCAGTGTACAAACGAGCGCGTCGCCATCGGCCGTGGAAAAAAAGCAATATTTTTCCTTGTCAAAATTCGACACTTCCTCCTCCCGTGACGCGCAGGAAGATCTTCACGGTCTTTGCTGGTACAGCACCGTACCAACGCGGCGGAATAAACCCACATGCCGTTTTCTGACAGTCTGATAGGCAGTTACGTACGTACGATTGGCGGCCGTCGCCCATCGCTTGCGCCGGCCGGGAAGGAGATTGGACGCGACGCGCGCGCGCGACAGAGCCCAAAGGTAGGATCGAGTTTGACATGCCGCTAATTCCGTGAGAAGATGCTGTGGTCCACGACGGTCTCGTGTGGACAGTGGAAACCCAACATGTACTCACGGCTAGGGGTGAAATCGGGTCGGGTACTACCCGACGGGTACCCAACCCGGTTTAGATCGGGTTATGGAAAACCCGATTTTTTTGGTACCCGTCGGGTTCGGGTTCGGATTCGGGTATTATCCGTTCGCGTCTGGTCGGGTTCGGGTCGGATATGGGACTGGTGATACCCGAAATTTTCGGTTCGGGTTCGGATACCCTATCGGGTATCCGTTTTTCTACCCGATAGCAGTTGAGCTTTGAGAGGATTCGATGATATGGTCTTCCGTCACTCCCGATTTTGTGAGCATTTTTCTGTGTAATGGGTTATCAGTTATCTTTATACTGTAGAAATTTCGGTTTAAAATAATATTCAAATATTTTATTAAAATTCTGACAATGTGCTCTGCACAATTTTCTGATTTCTGAATTTGATTTATCAGACAATATAAATATTTTCAGATATTTTTAAAACTTTAGTTTTCAAATATATTTGATCCAAGGATTATTATGTAAAATTTTAAGCTCAAGATATTTCTCCAGGATTTTATAAAAATTCTGACATTACAATTTACAGAATTTACTAGCTTCTGTTTTTGAATTATTTGGAGCCATATCCAACCTGGTAATTTCTTGATATTTTTACCAGAGGTAAATAATGTATTAAGGGTGCTTTGGTAAATTTTCCAGCTTAAGATAAGTAGCGAATATTTTTAATTAATTAGGATGATACACTGTTTCTAGTCAAAGTTGATCTTTTCCAATATTAATAATTTTTACCATGCTGTAAAAATAAAATTCACCAGGTAAAAAGTTTACCTGGGGGTTTAAAAATTTTAATATAAATTTTTCAAGATTTTACTTTTACCTTTTACTATTATCCATTCATCAATTCCTATCTTGATTTTTCTTACATAGCACAATTCAATGAAAATTCAAATAAAACCAATAATACCAAGAAAACTCAGAAATAATAACATTCAAATTCAAAATATTTATTTTTATTTAAATGCATTTTTAGGGATGTTACACCCAAATTCAAACATCATTATACCGGTAAATATTCCTTTAGCTGATTTTGTAGCTGCAGGATTTTTTGTATGCATCAAAATCTCTGAACTTACATATAGTTCAGTAACTACTTAAATGATAATTATTACTCTATGGTATCTACAAGATTAAAATTTTACAGCTCCTGATGGACTATTTGTGTAAATGGACTTTATGTTAGACTTTATGTTTGAATTATTTGTATTTGGTGTATTTATGTTAGGATTATGTCTCCAGTTATGTATTAGTTAGGACTTTATGTTTGAGTTATTTGTACTCCGTGTATTTGTGTTAGGATTATGTCTCCAATTATGTGTTAGTTAGGTTATTTTCATCGTATGCTTTAATTTATGTATTTTATATGCTACCCGATTTAGTATCCGTAGATCCGTTCACTATCCGTCCGTATGATACCCGATTACCGTTTTCTACCCGACCATTAATATCCGTATCCGTTCCGACTATCCGACCGTATTCTAGTCTTACCGTATCCGATCCGATATCCGACAAAATAAATTAGGGTAGGATATGGGATGGTCCCTATCCGATCCGTATCCGATCCGTTTTCACCCCTACTCACGGCCAGCCACAGCTGGACCCAGCAACCCCGACACGATTTAACATGCATCGGATCGATACGTCAGATCTTTGACTCGTCGCTCTTGCGCTCAGAATAATCACTATGATTTTTGCAATCTAGTTTACTAACTACTACGCTGACTAGCTAGTAAACTGCAAACTGATCACTTTTCTGGTCTCCGTTACCTCGTTTTATTTAAGTGAAATTTTATAATGGATAACATAGGTAGTAAGTAGTTTTCAGAAATCAAATCTAACCATCCATTCTCCAATGATATTTTAGATTTTTTCTATCCATTCATTATGGATCTTTTAGACTTTTCCTAATTCGTTTACAATTTTGGATTCATCGAATACCTGGTGATCTTCAAAGACCTCTTATCCATTCATCCGTCATTTATCAAGATCACAGAACGTATTTTAATGTAGAGGACAAATAGTATGATAGAATGTTTTACCTTCTTACTCTCTCTGAATTTTGTTACCAATACTACAGGTGGTAGTATAACTATATCTAAATTGATTTTAACCATTAGATTCAAAAGAATGATCGGCTTATATTGATTTTAATCCACTGTAAAAGAGCTCTTGTTTAAATCTAACCCTTTTTTCCCATCGAAATTACAAATCTAGCTCTCTCCCCCACCGCAGAAGATGCGGCAGACAATAGGTCCAAGGAGCGTTGGAGCAGCGCCGATGCAGCACGAGAGCGGTGGTCTAACACACTTAGCAAGCGCGGGAGCTGGGCTGTAGCGCTCGGCGAGCATAAGAGGCATGTTCCGCGGTGGGGAGACTCTAGATTTATAATTCTGCTTAAGAGAAGATCAGATTTGAAAAAAAATAATAGTGAAGACTAGAAAAGTAATCTATTCGTAAACTGCAGAGGCATATCGCCATCTATCGGTACTCCGGTGTTTCCGCGCATTACCGGATTGGATCCTCCTAGATGTGAACGAGAATCCAGCGCGACAGCTACATCTTGCCTGTATGCTAGCCTTGCTATTCATGGCGTACCCTCCTACACTGCCACGAGCCATGCATCAACGAGCAGAGTAACTCAAACAGGGCAGCGTTAGCTAGTGCTAGATTCCCTCTAAAACCAAGTTTCTGAAAACTAAAACCGAAGAAAGAAGAACCCCTTCAGTTTCTCTAGCAACCAAGAAAACTAACAAAAGTGACACCAAAACATGGCCCACCACCACGCAGAATCGCACATACGCCGCTAGTATGGATGCATGCCTGCTCCAAAGCATTTACCTTCGCCTTAAGGATCTCTTCGGCGACACTCCGCGGTGGCCTGACTGTAAACTGGATGCTACGAACAGTGCAAGGGGAGACAGACAGAGCTGGTAGCTGTGAGAAGTTCCTAGATCGCAACCTAACACTGGAAGCTAGCAATGAGCTTATGGAGGTAGTAGCCACGAGGGCTGTCCACAGAGTATATATAGAGGCAAGCTTGGCTGGTGAGTGATTCTATTTGATCAAAAGGAACAGAAGGATTGGAGGAAAAATGCGCCAATTCTTGCAAAAGACAGTGTGGAACGCAGGGGTCGGGCAGCGGCTTGTTTCCTCGTCGGGCCCCAGAATCCTCTCTCGCCTTGTCCAATAGTAGAAAGAAAGAGACCTTTTATCGTCTTTTCACTAAAATTTATATTAAATTAGTGCCAAAAGTTTCAAAGACGAAGGTACTAACTTTCACTTCCTCTTAATATTAATTTAATATAAATTTTGATATCTTTTTAAAAAGTCCCTAAAATGAAGCTTCAACACGTGTATAGCTCCACGTGCTTTATGTTTCTCTCCCAAACTCTCGCAGTAGTACTGGCTACTAGAGACGTTCGGTTGCGTCGCCCTCGTGCCTGCGAAATCGTAACGCTTCCTGTTCTCGTACAGGCAAGCAGATACTCGGCCTTTCCGTTGTTAAGGCATGGACGCGCGGCGGTACCGTGCCTTTCTCTCCATCTCATCCATCCATTGGAGAAAGCATTGGTCGATGCGTTCTGACTTGTGCCACGGTACGCTACAGCGAATTCGCGGCGGAATCTGCTACAGTATGCGAACCAATATAAGCCTCTGTTTCTTGATCCAATGCCTGAAAAGTAAATCCGCTAGCACCGCGCCTTTATTTCTCAAAAGGGGGAGGATTTATATCCTCGACTGGAGTTCAGAGATCATTGTTTTTCTAGCCGATGGACAAATATTTTTTAGCAAATAAAGCACTCTTCTGAATATAATTGTAAAAATAGTTCTATCTTCAACCACGAAAGTACTTACATGTGTCACACAGGTGATAGGTGTCGCCTATCAACGCTTTCATAATCAGGAATGAGACTATTTTTATAATTACGCTCAAAAGAGATTAGATTTGCAAAAGAAAGAATGTTATACTATATAAGAGTTATATATGGAACTAGAAAGAGATTGTGGAGTTTATGGTACGAACATGAACTCACCTGTTTGGACCGTGGATGCATATTTTTTCTAAAACGTTGCGAAATATATTTTTCCAACAGGTCACGGGCTCTCCACGAGAAAAATGTGGTTTCGATAACGACGATCGGTACCCTTCGGAGAATTTTCGGGAAATTTCGGTTTATCGTCATCGATTGTAGCGTCAAATCAGAAGAAAACGAATATGTACTAGTTGGAGAAGCGATCAAAAGCGAATTCTGAATGCCGTACGTTCTACGAGCTCAATTGCACGGTCTCTCTCGTGCACACGGCATTGTGAGGCCAGAGAGGAAGAAAGAAAGGAAATGAAGTGTAGGTTAGTGCAAAAATCTTGAGGTCCTAAGTTCGTAAGGCATTGCCTGACAATTTTTTATAGTACTAGTAAGTTTCATCTAAATTCGAGGTAAACAATTAAGGTTGCTAAAAATGAGTAAAAGCTTTGATTCCCTTGGTTGCTGAGGACAAATTAACTACAGTGAGATCGAAGGGACTGATGGTGTGCTCGATGATTATTCCGTCCTGCTTAAGTGTTAAGAAACAAATCGCAGAACACGCTTGCAAAACTTCCCAATCTAAGGAATTTTGCACCAGAGGCCGTTAATTCACTCTGATTCTTCTTAGAAAATACTCTATCAGGTCACAAATAGTTATCATATTGAATATCGACACGACCTCTAAACACATATCTAACCACTAATTTTTATTATAATATAATCATAAAACTTAATAAAATTAAAGTACCTTTTTAGATAAATCTACATTTATGATTTTTCTTGTATCTAATCTAAATATTTAAAAAGATATTAACAGTCAAAATTTTGAAAATTTGATTGTATCTATTTCCAAAGCAATAACTATTTGTGACTGGAGGAAGTATTTTTTTTGTCGTGTGCCGCAGTGATGGTCTACATGGACTTGATTAGTCTTTAGTTACCTGTACTGACGGATCCACCTCATAGGTAGGGAGAGCAGTTGCTTAGACTTCCTGACGATGAGATATGGAGATGCAGTGCAGCTCCGCTGTTGCAAACGATACGAAAACATACTACCTCTGATCACAAATAGTTATGATTTTGGATATAGGAGTAGTCAAGCTTTCAAAAATTTGACTGTCAATATCTTTTAAAATATTTAGATTGGATTCATAAAAAATATATAAGTAAATTTGTCTCGAAAAATACTTTCTTAATATTATAATTTTATTGAATTCTATAAATATATTATAATAAAATTTAGTAGTTAAAATTATATTTTAAAGACTGTGTTGATATCTAAAATAATAACTCTTTGTGACCAAGGGAATAGTTTTTTAGGCACATCTTCATCCTAATCCATCGAGAAGTTGCATGGTTCTAGAATTGTCGAGCTTCGCTTGTGGTTACCTGATCACTATGTCATTTGTAGTTGCGAAAATGAAAGGACGACAAGTGCGTACCTTACGACCTCCTACTATTAGTATGTCAAATTAACAATCAATACCCGCAAAAGGACAGCGCGGAAATCATGCAACGTCAATCATAAATCTGTGGGTTGTCTACGGCCTTACTCCATTTCAACTGGAGGTGGGTCCCTGTTTTTTTCTCTTTTTTTTTACCCGCTCAAGATACGGTGACATGGTTTGGTCTAAAACCTGATACAACATAAAGTAGGTTTTATCGAACCGATATGATACTATAGTATAGATCGTGCTGGGTCCGAGAACCAGACATGATGGACGGCACGGTCCGGTATGACACTGTAGCATTAGTTATGCCGACCGATGACCTAGGGCATCAGAAAGAAGCTTAGTATGAAGGTCACCGACTCGTAGAGTATGAGTGCTATGGACGCACCCAGCAATATAGATGTCACCATCACCGCGACACCTAAGAGTAACGAGCAAGAGGGGAGAGAGCTAAGAGGAAATTGAGAGACGGTGCAAGAAGCTCCTCTCTCTCACCCGTCTTTCTCAATCTATCTTAGCTTTCTCACACCTATGTCTTTCAATCTCTCTCTCTCTCGGTCTCCCTCAATCTTTCTCACTTGTCTCCCTACCTCTCTTTGTCGCCTATTGCTCATCTCTCACCCGTGTTTAGCATATCCTCTTCGCTCTGTGTAACTGTTTAAGAATAAATAAATTTTAGTTCCTTTTCTCATAAAATTTGTGTCCACTGCCTTAACTTCATATGCCTTCGGCTCCTTTCCTCTCGTTGCAATAATGCAAATAGACTAGGTCTGGGCCTACACAGTATGAAGTGCAAATGAGACGTGCTGAGCTCTCTGAAGGCGAGCCGAACGAGCACGACGGACCATTACGGTCCAGCACGGTTTAGACATGAAGCACGATAAACTCGTGCAAAGTCAGCTCGGCACGGTACGACGCCCACCTCTAATTTCAACAAGCCAGGGGGACTAGCTACCACAGCGATAAGTTACAGTAGCTAACACTAACCCACCAATAGCTAATGAAAGTACTTTTTTCACAATACATTCTGATGCCCCTCCAATCTAATTCAGTTTTTCTTGAATGTTAGGAGTCGATCAAAGAATTTATAAAAACATCATGCAACCTTTCCTTCCAACTCGTACTTCTAGAAACGAACTTCCAACTTTTTACATACTTTTCCTAGGAAGAAGCATGAAAATGCCGAGGGAATTACACCATGGTTTGAAAACCAGGTCAGTTCCTAATATGTGAAATCTCTAGAGAAAAGCTATGCTTCTCTCTCAAAATTGATGCCAGGACTAACACAAGAAATAAATCAGTGCATGTAGCATATATTGCAAGCGGAAGTGAAAAATGTACAGTTGATGAACAAATAGTATTCTGTAAATGTCCTAGTCGCCCAACGCAAGAAGAAAACCGTAGCTTGTACTTGCTAGCTAGCTAACTAGTATGAAACTTTGATTAAATAAAGAACTTGAAAGCTACTAGTACTTGTTTGGAATGCAGCCATGGTGGAATATCGCGAAGAATAAATGAGGTAACCTCAAACTAACTCCAATAGAATCCCAATAGACAGAAAAATATCCAGATTAAATATGAAAGCAGGACCCCTTGAGTCGATCTATCTTTGAATTCAGATAAAAAAAACGTAGCTCCTCGACAGCCACACGCAAGCAAATTGTTTTGACCACGTCGTGACGACGGTATTTATATGTTATTAGCACTGACTCCGATCATAAATAATTGTCGTTTTAGATATCGACACAGTCTCTAAAATACAGTTTTGACTATTAATTTTATTACAACATATTTATAAAACTCAATAAAATTATAATATTATAAAAATACTTTTCAGATAAATATACACATATGAATTTAATGTATCCAATTTAAATATTTAAAAAAATATTGATGGTTAAAGTTTCAAAAGTTTGACTAAATTGATGGCCAAAATAATAACTATGTGTGATCAGAGGGAGGGAGTAGTACTAGTACATGCTTTAAGTAAGAACAGGTGAACACAACATAAAGCCAAGGGAATACTACTATATCAGAGTCAGACTCCAGGAAGCTTTAAATAATGTGAGTCATCGAACAAGTGGCGAGCACATGTAGCTTGCCTGGTTAATATATATATGCAGTTTTTGGTTGTACTAAATATACATTTTAATTAAATATTGTTGCTTAGCATATTTTAAGCGAAAAATATTTCATATGGGACCAATTGGCTTTCTAACTTCCATCTGCTGTGCCTTTTCTTTCTTTGCTTGTTTTGAAATTTTTAGCATGGATTAGATATTCCATTATTAGAGGATTATGGCTCAAAACAATTTAACCGGCTCCAAAGTGTAGAAAAGAGAGAGAGAATACTGACGATACCATTGGTAATTATATTCCCCAAAATAAGTTAAGAATGTCTTGTTGAATTAATCCCTGCAATGGGAGCAATCTAACTAGCTGAATACAACCAAGCAACTAGATCTGGATCGACATACATCGTCTGAAACATGACTAGTAGGGCGTACATATCACCTAGTTGTAATATGATGCATGCACAGCTTGATCGCCAGCTAGCTATGACGTACAAACTTAAGAGTACTTGTACGATACACTTCAAGTTACAAGCTCCAGCCTTTGACGGTAAGCTGCTCAGCCGGAGCAAGCAGACACCGGACAGGACGCAACGTACAGCTCGACCAAATCCTTTCGGGAGGGAGAAAATAAAAACGAATGCTACGTGTAAACGACCAAGCAATTAAGCATCCGATCCTTTCACCGTGGGGCATTCACGTCCATGTCTTATCACGAACCGAGGCACATAGGCAAGTCGGCACATATCACGACTAAATCTGAACCGGAGTAGTATATTACTACGGTACATACCTGCCTAGCTAGTGCCTGCCCGGGCGCTAGATTCAAAGCTCAGCCGCCGTGTAACTTGGCGGCCGCGCGCGCGCGGCAGCGGCGAGTGGCGATGGCGTCTTCCAAATGACTCCAGTCCGCGCGGATTATTTGCGGTTGCCGCAGCCACGAGGTGCGGAAACGACGCGATTTGGTTCGATCTCACGGACAATGAGCAGGCCGGCCGGGCAAGTTCTTGGTTGCCGCCGCTGGGCTGTAGAGAGCGTTTCAAGGGAAGGCGAGTAGCTAGCTAGTAGTTGCCACTAGTGCTTCTCGCACTCGATCTCGAGCTCCAGAGAGACCTGGCCGAGTTGATCTTTTATAGGGAGGCGATAAAAGCTTAGCAACGACGAGAGAATGTACATGAATGGGCAGTGACGGGACGGTCGAGCTTAGCGAGGATTTTAGGTCATGCACGATGATTATGCTCTGGGACATGGACAAGTGCTTCCTCCCTCTGTCTCTCTGTCTCTCTCTCGCGCGCGCACAGAAAAGGCAGCCGGTGGCTATACGTCAGTGGCGAGTGGCCTCCATCTTCGTCAGAGGCCAATGGCCGAGTTTGTGAGTGACAAGTAAGATCTAGCACCACTCCTGGTCCTGCACGTGGGTTCTCTGGCAGGTTGGTCGTGGTAGAGGGGAACTTCGAGGGTAGAAAAGTTAGTGGCGTACGGGTTTTTGAGGGTCGTTTCTGCGTGAAGTGCGACGTCGAGGAATGTGAAAAAACGTCGTTCAGTGTTGGGTTCGTGATCATGGCGGGTCTGACTCGGATTTTTAGGACGATGGGAAGCTAGCATGCACCAAAAGGCGCCGCCACTCAGCTAAGCTTATAGGTCAATACAAGGTTTTTTTTATTTTGCTGCTGGGCTAAAAAGCTGTTTTTAATTTGTTAGACTGTAAAGCAGCTGTAATTAGTGGCTATGGCTTTTTTATGCCGTTTAGCAAACTGACTGCTGCAGCTGTAGCTTTTAAAGGCCAGGTGATCGAGCGGAGAGGCAGTAACTTAGTGAAGCACAACGGCGACCGAGAGTGGATGTGACGTGGATGCGTGAGGTGAGACGGCAGAGGTCGGGGGAGGCGCAGCGAGCGAGGTGGGAGGCGGTCGAGTAAAGCCACAGCTGAAAAGCATCGCTCTAGCACTGCAGTTTTAGAAGTGCTTTTATTGTGGTTTAGTTTCCAAGCTGTTTTGCAACCATACTATTTGGGGCTTTTTCACTCAAAGCTGAAGCACATCTAAAATACAGCTCCCTAAACAGTCCCTAAGTATACAACCATAGTTTGAAAAATCGCGATTTTCGACCTTACCGCTTCGATTCGAAAAGCAAAATCGCTCGGTTTACTGTAAAATTCAAAAAATTAGAAAAAAAATTACCCAAAAATTCCCTAAAATTACTATTCATTTCTTTATGACCTTTGGTGTGAATTTTTTGAAAAAAATTTGTAGACATTTTTGAGCAATTAAAAATCTAGAAAATAGAAGAAGCTAAAAAATAGAATTTTTATTAGAAATATTTGTTAAGTATATCAAGTTGCAATATTTACTTCAATATATTTTAGTAACAATATTTGTTTAATTATATTTAGTAGCAATATTTATTCAAGTATATCAAGTAGCAATATTTGCTTCAACATATTTTAAAAACAATTTTTGTTCAATTATATTTAGTAGCAATATTTGTTCAAGTATGTCAAGTAGCAATATTTGTTGAAGTATATTTATTAGCAATGGATGACACCCGAAAATGGTACTATTTGTTTAGGTTACAATATTTATATGCACAGAAATTATCTTGCTATGGTATATTTTAATATGTTAATGTTATCCGATATTAAAAAGTTTACTTCTCGTTGTATGCATGCATCAACTAACAAAACTTTAGTATAGAAGTTGTATTGTGTACCACTAGTTATATTCTGTACTTATTTTGTTGTACAACGTGCAATTTGATACTAGCAATTTCTTGCAAATTATTTACACAAACAATTTCTATAAGGTATTGAAATGTAAATGGTGTTGATATATGTGTCGGTGTACTTTACGCTAGGGTACCCTCTCCGCCGTAGATAAGTAAGACCACGTGGCGGCTTGGTGGCGGTGGTGAATCGAGCTCCACTCGCCAGCAAGCGGCCTGACGTGGCGGCTTTGGCGGCGGAGGTCGAGCCCTCTCGCCAGCGCGCGGCCACATGGTGGCTGGCGAAAGTGGCGGCGGTTAGGCCCCACTCGCCGAACGTCGACCTATGTGGCGGCTCGATGGCGGTGGCGATCGAGCCCCACTCATCGGACATCGGCCCACGTGGCGGCTGACGAAAGCGGTGGTCAGCCCCTCTCGCCGGCGCCGCTCATGTGGCGGCTCGGCGAAAGGCGGCGATGAGGCCCTCTCGCCGGCGCCGCCCGTGGCGGCTGGCGGCGAGCGGCGATGAGGCCCCTCTCGTCGGGCGCCCGGCCCATGTGGTGGTTTGGCGAGCAGGCGGGCGGTCAGGCCCCACTCTCCAGGCCACGCGGGCGACAAAAAGGATGAGAAGGAGGTTTCGCCTCGAAGTCTCCTTCCCCTAACATATTATGTCAGAGCCATTGATTGCGAAGAATTCTGCTGTCGACACGACGACGGCCCATCCCTCTGACACCTCACACCTAACCCGTCGCAGAAAAATCATATCCCGGACGGACCGGGCGAAGCCATAAAGCGACATTAAATGAGGCTTGAGGGACAGAACTACAGTGATGGGTGTAATAAATGAATCGTAGATCAATATGATGTCACCTTCTCACCTGCCCAACCCAGCTCAGTCTATATAAGGGCGCTCTGGTGCATGGAGAAGAGGGATTCGAGCCTAGAAGAAAACGAGACCTAGACTTAGAGAGAAAAAAGAAGGAGAACGAACTAAAAAAGCATTGTAACCCGCTTAATATTCTTCAACAAAGATCTAGCAGGACGTAGGGTTGTTACCCACACCGGGGGTTCGAACCTGGGTACATCGGTGTGTTCTTTGATCTGTTGATCCCCGGGGTCCCTCGAGTGAGAGTCATTAGGGTGTCCGACCGCGAAGACGCCCTCTACTGAACCTTAATCTCTGTTCTGGGAGAAACCCCGTCCGTTGACAGGGTCCTGTCTGGCAAAATACAACGACACTATTGAATGGTATTGGTATATCATTATGTGAATACCTATTTTTGTACTTGTTGAATTGATGCATGAGTAGTATTAAAATGAAAGATTATTTGTTAACATATTATTGCTAAATGCATATTTTTGTACTTGTTAGATTGATATGTGAGTAATATTGAAATGAAAGATTATTTGTTGATATATTGTTGCTAAATACCTAATTTACAACTTTCAATTATCTAAAATATAGCAAAGGTCGTATCGAATTTTTTCATATTTAGGAGAGATCATACCAAAATTTTTCATGCTTTTACAAACTTATATATATATATTTCTTACATTTTTCCTTTTGTTGCCCTTCATTAGATTTTTAAAATTTTACAACATTTTTTTGTAATTTTTTCTATTTTTTTTACATTTCCCCTCTTTCCAATCGGCTTCGGTTTTTGGCGGTATTTGCTCAAAAACCACAAATTTCGTTCATCGGTTTAACCAGATTTTAAAATGGTTTTAATTTTCGTACCGTTGGGTTTTTCATGGTTTTTGAGCGTTTTTTCACGATTTTTGCTACTAGATTGGGCTATGAATTTTGGGTTCAAAACGGTTTTATAAACCTTATATACAACCACCGAAACCCGTTAAGGCTACCTGGTTCCAAGCCATCATGGTGGCTCTAGCTAGAGACAAGGAAAGTAATGTTTTTTGGGAATTGCTACTAATACATCTGATATGGATGCTTTGTATCGTATGCAACCAAGCTGCCACCCATTCATGCCTCAATCCTAACAATCTACCTCCTTTACTGCTCTCCATAACCCATGCCTTCATTCCTAAATCTCACCAACAACTTCATCACCTCCCCTTCATGCTCCCCTCTAGGCTCCAACGACTCGTCAGTCGCTAACGCCTCAAACTCACTCCTCACTTCCCTCCCCCTTCTCTCTCCCATGGAAGTTTTTTTTTCCCTAGAGAGACCAGAGCTTGATGGACTTGTTGCCCCGGTGGTCAAATTTTGTTGAATTTGTTGGGGACGAGGCTAGAGGAGCTCTTGCAGCATCTCGAGTGTCGCCCAAGCTCCACCGCCAGCAGTTGGCGTAGTCTCCGTGAGCTTAGACCATACACAAAAGCTACGCCAAGCGGCGGATGAGCTCTGCTGCCATAAGGTGTTGCCTTGTCGAGTAGCTTCGTAGTTTCTCCACACATCACTACCACAACATCCTCCCTCGATGAGCACGTCTACTCACCGTTGCCCATGCATCACCCTCTCCTCCTCATCCAGGTAGGCTTTGAACACATTTTCTTGAGATGTTGCAATATCTTTTCTTCGTTGTTACAAAAAGTGATTTGGTATGCTATATTGTGTCTTGCTAAATTTTGTAGCAAACATGATTTTGTTGCTAAGGGTTATAGAATTTGTTGTTCTCGAGTAAATTTTGTTGCAATATGTCATTGGTTTTGTTGCATCAATTTGTTAACATAGATTTTGTTGCAATTAAAGCCAGATTTTGTTAAACACATAGTTTCTTATTGTTTTGCTTGTCACAAATTTATTGCACTACTCTAGGAGCAAATCGAATGGTTGAGTGATGGGTTTGTTGTAACTATGGGGTATTTTATTTCATGTTCATCCAATTTTGTTTGAAACAACCTGAAAGATTAGCAGGATCATAAACTAAATAATAACACAGTTAATTAAAACATGTAATAAAAATAATTATCATTCTCATTAATCAACAAGGCAACATAGGGAAGTATAAGGTCATACATCAAGATTTCATAGACACACAACAAGTTAATTACAATAGATGAATACAAGAAAAATTTTACATATGAGATGTAAATAAAGTTTCATATGACATCTGAAATTGATTACCTGCATCCATTAGTCATAACAGATATAAATGATATATAAACAAATAAGGAGTTAAAAAGGGCAAATTAAGTGCCGTCAGACCCTTAGTGAGAGCTCATCGAGATAGCAGACCGTCTGAATCTACTCGGCACCTCTCGCTAGATTAGGGTTTATCATTCGGCAATGTACAAACATATTTAGTTGGGTAACCATAGCCATAGGTGAATAGTGCCAAAATATCACCTAATAAAAAGATAAACCTTCACATAGTAAAAAGGTAAAGCTAGCATGGTTAAAAAGAAGGAAGACCAACACATAGCCTCACTTCATAGCATTTTCCTCAAAGCCAATCGATAACACCAAGCCTAGCCAAAGCCAACTGAGAGCACCAAGTCCCAGCCAAAGCGAACCAAAGGCCCGAAGCAATCCAAGCAACCAAAGGCCAGGGGCAAGCCAAGCAATCGAAAGCCAGGAACAAGAGGCAAGCCAAGCAATCACAGGCCAGGAGCAGGGAACAAGCCAAGAGCACCACGGCTAGGGCACCAACACCCCACCTCAACATCACAACAGATCATAACCCCATCACCCCTCAAGCATTCATCTCATCAAATAACCCCATACACATCACTTGGCTAAGCTCAAAGAACATAGGATAAATGATCAAGATAGTACTAGGCATAAACTAGATAGCCAATGAATCGAGCTAGGGCCCACCCATAGTTTCAAAAAATGGCCACATTAGGGGCGATGCTATGCTTTCCTGAAAAACCATTGTACTCCTCGGCGTACAAGAGTTTATTGGGTATCGTCGTAGCACCGCCATCCCTAATGTGCCAAGTAATTATCATCCAATGTAAGACAAACAAATGAACAAACTAGATATCATACTAGTTAATCAGGGCATCACATTAGGAGCATAGGGGATAAGGGGAGGTCAGCATCACAACAAGGCTCGATGGAGCTAGCGAGTGGTGAAGTTGGGTTGGCACGTGGTGAGGCCGAGCTGGCAGGTGATGATGAGAGGCGGGAAGCTAAGCCGGCAGGTGGCAACGGGTAGCCAGGAGGCCAAGCTAGCGGTTGGTGATGGGAGGCCGAGAGACCAAGCCAACAAGAGGTGGCACCGAGAGGCCGAGCCAGAGGAAGACGATGGGAGGCCGAGCGGCGCATGGGTCGAGACGATGCAGCCTGGGAAAGCCAAATGACATGGGGGGACCTGTCGAGAGGCAGCATCGGTGGCGGGGGCCCAGAGGCAGCATCGACAATGGTATAGGAAAAGAGACAGAGGGTGGAGAGATGAAATGGGGAGGGGAAGGGAAGAGGATAAGAACATACGAGGTGGGAAAAATAAATGATAATAATATATCAAAATAAGGATAACTATAAATGGATAAATAAATAAATAAATAAATAAGAAAATAAATATTGATAGCAATCACCATAATGATTTAAAATAGGAAAACCTTACATAGGCCCATGCATGATGTAAATTGAAGTATGACATATGCATTTATAAATTTAATAGAAATCAATGAAAGGTTGGACACTATAAAGCACAAATTAATCTGATAGCCATATAAAATATAGTACTCCATAATTTCATAAAGTAAACTAAATCCGACGGGAGGCCACACACAGAACCCGAGTGAGGACGCTTATTTCTACATCGTTGCAGGCATGCATCTTTTGATCATATTTGGGCTAATTTTTAGTTAATGTATTTGGTTATATGTATTATCACTGATGCATTGGAAAAGCTCATTTTCAAGAAAAACTCTAAATGTGAACTGTTGAGGCAGTGATTATTGATGTGCATGGGATGGCTTGCACAACGATTTAGCCAGTGACGTATATATAAGAGGTGGGTAAAGGGTACCTTTGAGAAGGGTTGCGTTGGTGGGGCCCTCTACATCGGCTAGAATATAAGGATAAATTACTACACTCAAGCAATGAGCTGTATTTTCATACCAACCATAGTGTGTGAAAACAACCAGAATAAGTTCTCCACATTAGGTATGAGTAGATAACTAGGAGTGGAAATTGGGTAGGCCTGAAGGCTCAGTGAGACCACAGTTTTGAAACTCAGCTACGGTTGAATGTTCCGAGGTGCTATATCTAAATGTCATGAGATGAGTACCATTAATGTGCATTGAAGTCATGGTACGATTGGTATGCTATCAGTGGGTAGAGAACGTTGTGAAGGACACCATGACTTGTTAGCTGCCAGGATTTGAGATCTAATATTTGAGTAGTGATAACATTTTAGGGTCCCAATGGATGTTGGGATCACCATGGGTAAAGTGGTACAAATCTGCGCAGAGTAAAATAATAAATTCATGTCTTTCCCCTAGATTGGAAGCTACGAAAGCTAAATCTACTTTATATATGAGTGCTATTAACATTTTTAATAATTAAAAATCAGAAACACAACTTTTCCTAATAAAACCTTATTTTCTAAAAAAGGGGATTTGAGGAAGGTATACATGGGATGGATGTGAGAGAAATTCATATGATGTATTTTGTTGTTAATGCTTGTTAAGTAATTTTATTTTTACTCTTTCTTAACTCCCCTTTGCTTGGAAAATGATCCTTACATATGGACTTGCCTACGCAGCATAGGGTGAGTATCACCCGCAGGATTAGGGTTATGAGGAGGAGGAGAACTACCAGGAGGATTAGGTTGTTAGGTGGACCATATGCCGATTTTCGTTGAGCTATAGGGTACTTAATATTCTAAGTATTGACTCTTCGTTGTATTTAGATGCTATGTATAACTTTATGTTGCTAGACTTAAGGCTCTACGTAGCAATAGTTGTAATAAGGTTTTATTTCAGCCTCTAATTATTATTTTATTGTAATATTCTGAATACGGTGTACTAACTGATAAAGTGTTAGGTGTTTTTGATATTTTGTTAGCTAATATGCGAAGATCAGTGTAATTATCTTAGAGTAATGACGGTGCCACTATCATTATCCTGGAGTAATTATGCGGATCGCCATAATGTTGCTTGGTTAATTTGTTGTATATTCAATTCTTGTTTCAAACTCTTCTACTACTATCTTTTTTAAGGATATTGGTTTTTTTTCCATTTTGTTACTCATGTTAGCTATAATTATGGCACGTATTATCTGGTGATATTGCACCGACGCGTCCGATAGGAAGCTTTCCAATCAGAAGTCCGATTCCTGGTCTTTCCCTTTTTTTTATCATTCCGTGTTACTTATATCACAAATTAAAACTTCAATCGCTACTAAAAAACTCCTTTCTTGCCGGCCTATCACTGTCGGTTCGGCTAAAATCAGCGGTGATAACACTTTCACTGCCTGTTCATAAGCTAGACTGGTACAAATACTAGACCGAAGAAGAACCGGCAATAATAGTAACTTATCATTGCCGGTTCTTAAAAAAACCGACAATGATACTATTACTGCCGGTTCTTCTTAAGAACCGGCAATAATAAATAATTATCACTGCCGATTCTTAACAAGAATCGACAGTGATAATGAAGGAAGTGTCACTGTCGGTTCGGAATCCGAACCGGCAGTGATAATAGTATCACTGCTGGTTCGAAATCCAAATAGCCAGTGATAATATTTTTAAAAAATCATAACTTTTTCGTATGGAATCGGATGGAGACAAAATTTATATGAAAATTATAACTCTTGATGAGATCTACAACTTTGTAGTTGACAACTTTTTATTTGAAGTCATTTAGATATCCAAATAATCATTGAAACTTTGGATATGAAGGGATAAAAGGAAAATATGTCTTATAATAGTTGAGAAGTGTATGTTAGGTGAGATGGTAAAGAGAGTTCATACGAAGCAGCAGGTCTTCATAGTAGTAAACATGTTGATACAAGTGCAAATAAATTTATTTTTTGATTTTACCGAGTGATTTTTGGATTTACGCTATCATTGTCGATTCGCAGACAAACCGGCAGTGATACAGACTACCACTGCCAGTTTGTATGGCAGTGATAGTCCGACTAGACACTGATGCCAATTTGGAACCCGCAGTGATCTGATGTTTTTTGAATTTACGCTATCACTGTCGATTCGCAGACAAACCGGCAGTGATACGGACTATCACTGCCGGTTTGTATGGCAGTGATAGTCGGAGTGATAGTCCAACTATCACTGCCGACATCCGGTAGTAATACCAGTTTGAAACCAGCAGTGATCTGATATTTTGTAGCAGTGAATGTAAGGGGATCGAAGTAGGTGCAGTGATAATCGAGTGTGTCGTAAACTCGTAGTAATAGCACAAAAGAATTGAACCAATTTCGAAGTACACATTTGACATGATCGCATGGGGGGTACATCTACTACATTAACCAAGGGACAATCCGCTAAAAGGTAATGCTCTCGGATCACTTTTTTCTCCCTGGCAATGTGAAGGCGTGTTTGCTTTGCCGCACGCTATCTGCACAGTGCCGTTCCAACGGACCACTTCGTGCAGAAGCACTCAATCCTTCTTGGACCGAGATCCGCACCCACAGTCTGGTCGAGCGGCCACCCTCGATCGATCGATCGCATGCCGCGCCTGACTCGGACTCGAGACCGAACCACTCACGAAGCGTCTCGACGCAATCCGCGACGTACGCGCGTGTTCCTCCTCCCGCGGCGGCAACTCGACCCGATGGAGAAATGCCGGATACCGCAGAGCCAACGAACCGAAAGTTACAGGCTCTCGCCTTAATTAGGCCGATCGATCTTAGTCAGATTGGTTTGGTGTCGCATGCGCTACAACTGGGTCCCGGTCGAGCCGGTAAAGCGATCCCCAAATCCGAGTGGGCGAGGCAATTAACCCAGACATGCACCGAAACTGACCCAGGATCAAATCTAAATTAAGCAGCTTATACGCTTACTTAACTACTGTTCTAGTGCGTAGCAGCCATTTTACTACGCTGATTTGGTGCGTGCATGGGATCCCATCGACCTCTCGATCGTTCCATGTGGATGCACACCTCGGCTGGTTAGGTGATTAGGTCCCTGCCACTGCTTTTACACGCTTAAAACTAAACCGGTCGCTTTAATAAATCGATCGTAGGTGCTGTAGTAATGCGTAATGGAATCACACGTACGTACGCTTTAATTTTGGGTGGTTCAAATCCATCGTGCATGCGAGGTGGGGTGCGATGGATGGATACGCATGGTGATCAAATAAAGAAGCTGTAATAAAGTTACGTGCACATATCCTATCGTGGATTGCGATCGTAAGCGCTAGCTAATATCCGGGTGATATCAAGCCCGGGAACTCGTAATGCGATATATACAATTTTCAAGGATCGGAGTTTAATTACCACACATATATACAATTGCAAAGCCAGAATGCAGCAAGTGACCGCACAAAGTTAATTGTATAATGCTGCCTCTGTACATAGCACAAGATTAATGCAGGTAAAAACTGGTACCCGTAGTACCTGATCTATAATATATAAAGTGGGAGTTTCTTTCCACGTCACTTCATCAAAATTACCCATCTTTACCACTGCTCTTTAATTACCCACCTTTACCCGTATCACTTCATCAAAACCCACCTTTGCCTTGCTCTTTAATTACCCACCTTTGCCTGCGTCACTTCATTAAAATTATCCACCTTTGCCACTGCTCTTTAATTACCCACCTTTGCCACTGTTAGTGCTCTTTGCAAATAAACTTTTTTATCGCAAATTGAGTTTTCGTTGCAACGCACAGGCACATGACTAGTACATAGATTAAGAGGGTGTTTGGTATAGTTTCAGCTCCACAAAAATCCGTGTGGTCGGTGGAGTAGGGTATTTCTAGCTCTAAAAATTTATAAAGCTGGAGTTGTAGGTACATTAAAAGTATTTAGGTGGGTCATCTTGTTTACATCTTAAACTAAAAATATAAATTTATTTTATTTTATTTTAGTCTACAACCTCTAAATCTAAAGTAAAGCTAGATTTGAAGCTCTGCTAAATAATACCTTAAATAAACTTTGAAGGATTTGCGTGCTAGGGGCGTTTTGAGTCGACTTGTCGGCCGGCTCAGCTCGTTTTGATTTTTCACGTTTAGGTTCCTAAAAAAATGTGTAATTATGTGTAGGTCCTTTCCGCAGTTTTTTACGAAAAGGATCTTCTGGTTCAGAGAAATCACGAATCTTTCGTGAAAGGACCTTAGATAAATACCGAAAAAAGAACGTAGTTACGTTTGGATCATTCCAGCTATTTTTTTGCGAAAAGTACCTTTCAATTTAGCGTAATTGCGAATCCTTCATGAGAGAACTCTAGATAGATGCAAAAAAAAAGTGGTTGCGTTCGTATCCTTTTAATCGTTTCGCACATTTTCTTAACGATTTAAAAAAACATTACCAAAAAAATAGAATTATTTTTTAAAAAAACAACACATACAATGCATTACGTCGCAAAAATATTCATAGTAGAGCCTAAATGATCCGTATGTGAGGAGTTGGGAGACAGATGGCGGGCACAAGGCTAGGCGTGCCAGCCGCGGCGGCGACGCGGGCGCGCGCAAACCGAGAGAATAATTGACCGATCACTCGATCACGACGCACTTCGGCCAATGGTGCGCGCATTGCTAGCTCTTAGCTCTTTTGTGATCAGGGCAGATCTACGTGGGTGATGGGTATGCATTGATATTTCAAAAAGTTTGAAAAAAAAACGTTAGAAAATTATCTTTTCAGTGGATTAAATTTATTGATTGAATTAATTACGATTTTAATGGTTTAGGATGAATAAGATCTTATAACTATTTGTATTGTACTTTGTTAGCATCAGAATTTGAAAATATACGACCGATTTGTAAGACTAAGTTAAAATTAGACATATAGCCGATATCAGTTCAAATAGGGTTTTATCTTCAAGAGATAGAGACCGATATAGTTCATTGTTTTAACGGATAGGAGAAAGATACGATCGGTCTGCACGCTATAAAAGGAGACTTGAGAACAGTCGAAGAAAAAAACAACACAATAATCAATCAACTTGCGTATACTTTTATTTAATTTCTATCGACTAAGAGTAGTTTTTAGATCAAGCTATACTTCTTTGTAATTTGTTTTTGATCAATAAACTTGCACATCACCGATTTTGATCGTTTTCGATTACGCTAGTTAGCCCATATTTGTTTTTATACCGATATTGTTGCGCAACACCTTTTTAAAAAAAAATAGATCTTTACATATAATCTAATCGGCTATAAACACTTATTTTCGATCAATCTTACCAATTTTAAGGTCAAATCGACTGACACATCAGAAATCTAATTTAAACCCGGTGTTTGTATGTATTGAGACCGATTGGCTCTTTTTCGGCACCAACATACTTTAACAAATTTCGAATATATATTTAGATTTATAATATTACAAAACTACTATACAAGATAGTTATAAGTGTAAAATATACATCCTATTTTTAGTTCTGTCACTGTTTGGTATGCGATATGGTGCCAAAAAAAGTGACATTCCACGGGGAAAGCGCGCGGCCTACGTGTGTTCGCACCAATATTTACGTGTACCCTACTGGTTAGCTTCAATTCGTCGATCGGCGTGGTGACTCGTCGAGAAGATGCACCTACAAGCGGCGGCTGATGTGTATCACAGCGCCATCAGTTTCCTCTCTCGCAACGTTTTGACTTGTATGTTCGTGCTTTTGCTAGGCGTGCGACGAAGGCACGCACAAACCCATCTCATGGTCATGGTATGTTAACCACCGCTAATATAAAATAAAAGAATTTGCCCCGTGCTTTGTACGACCGTTTCAAATTGGGAACCGTTGATCCTGGCCGGATCCAACAGTGTGCAACAATGCATGCACGTGCGTGCACTCCCCGAGCAAGTGCATTGATTTGATGCAACAGATCATGGACGCCGGGGCCGTTTGAATCGTAGTGTTCAGCGCTCGAGTTTCGGCACCATAGTTCAAAAGCGCTCGAAACCTTGAAAATCTGGATCGGAGATGAGATCTAAAATTCTGAGAGGATAAAAAATTTGAAAATAATTAAATTGTTATAGTAATCTTAGAAGTTTTGGTGAGCTTTCATCAAATCTTGCCGAAATCTCAGGTTTTTGGGCCGGTTTTGGAATTTTTATGGCCAGATTTGGTCCAATAACCGTTAAAAAAGTTATTTTCCATGAAAATTTATTGAAAAACCGAATTTTTGATATATCTTAAAATTTCAGCAAAAACGTTGTTAGATTTTTATAAAATCGTACAAGATTGATAATAATCTAAAAAATTTATGGTACTATCTTTATAGTGTAGGTTCATACAAAAAAGTTTACAAAATAATCAAACATTATTTGTTACCTTTAAGAAGTCAAGAACAGAACGAATATAATTGGGACATCAACCTTGTCAAAATTTTACAAACTTTGTTGAGTGTGATTATGATAAAATTTTTTATAAGAGCTTAAGAATTGCCTTAGTATCATTCTCTAAATTTTAAAAAATTTCAACATTTTGATTTGCTCAATCAAATCTATGAAAGCATTGAACTTCATGTGAAATAAAATCAAAACAGAAAGTACATAAATGGTACAACGCTCTTGTAAGAATTTTATAAATTCACTAGAGTGTGATCATGATTCAAAGTTTTTAAGAGATATTAAACATTTCCTTAGAACCCTTCTGTAAATTTTTTAAAAATTTTAAACTTTTTTATTGCTAAAGCAATTTATGTATTGATCATTAGGTTTTTATCAGGACAACTCCTTAAAGCTTGATCATCATAAAAAAAATTTAGAGAAATATTAATGATACATCAGGACCATCCACCAAAATTTTCAAAAATTTCTAAAGTGGTTTGAACCATTTTTTCATTTGGTTGAAGTTCGCTAATAAGGCTTTTATGAGGACAACAGTACTGTTCGAATTTTTAAAAATTTATAAAGCTAGATCATCATCTAAAAATTTTATGAGAATATTAGTGAAACATCAAAACCCTGAAAAATAATCAAAATTTTCTAACGTGATTTGTTGCATTTTTTCATTCCGTTCAAACTTATCGGTAAGCGTTTTATAAAGGCAGTAGCAATATTTCAATTTTTAAAAATTCCTCATATTTTATAATCAACTAAAATATTTATAGGAATATCACTAATGTGTCAGAAACCTTCTAAAAATTTTCAAAAAAATTTGACGTCGTTTGAGTCATTTTTCACTCAGCGTAAATTTACCGAGATCTCGATAAATCTCATTGAGATTTTGAGAATTTTAGCCAAAATTTATTTTTTCGGTAAAAATAAAACCGAATTTGAATTTTTACTTTTGAATTTCATCCAATATTTATCTGAAATTTCAAGATCTTGATGATATTTCGAATTTCAGTCACTAGTAAGATTTTATCAAAAACGAAATTTGAATCCTTGCTAGGCACTGTATGGCCTGTTTAGGTGAGAAATAGTACTACTTTGTTTCTTTATTACTTCTAATTACGAGTTGGTGGTGGTAATCTGTTCTCTTCCACACCCAGGCATACCCACGAAATGGAGAAAGTTTTAAGAGAGGTGCTTCCATGCTTTTTCTTTTGACAATTATATAAATATTAAAGTATGAATGAATGGTAGATAGTGATTAGCTGCCCCTTCGCTTGCTTTAAAATTTGTGCAACTTGCATTGGGAGGAAAAGTATTGAAGCACTGCTCAAGTTTTAATTCGGTTGGATATGTATGTATGCGTGATCTGCGACGCATCAGATTCTTATCTAAATCAGCTAATTCTATTTCCAAATACTGCACGACAGATTCTTTTTTTATGTACTGTACGCATACAGTTTTTGAGTTATCATGTGCCTTTGAGTTACCATATGCATCATTTCTATTAAATATTTACTCGCATGTGTAGATAAGATCATCTTTTCTTTTTATCTTATTACGCATGGACTTGATTTTGGCCGGTCAGCAACATGCACACGGTTATACATGACGCGGCTAGATAAGTTTGTTATCTCCATCTCTACTAATTCTAATTAATTAGGAGTTGGTGGTGATACATATGTTCTTCACCCTCACCCCGACATGTGTGCGTACCCGTGTGGCTGAGTGGGAAGCGGGCAGTGGCTACCCTGGTAGATTGGATTGGATCATCCCGTCGTGGAAGGTAAATAAATATGCATAGTTCATTTATTGCTCTCCTTTCTCCTATTGATCTGACATTTGAATCGGCGGCGATTGCTCGCAATACTTTTTGGATTGGATTGATTAATTTCCTTCCGAAGGAAGTAGAGCTCCGATTCATGGAGTTAGATCTTTTCTCGCCTCTTTCTTTTTTGTTGTCTTTCTTATTCGACGATTTCTTAATATGGATTCCATAGATATCTCATCGGTTACTGAATTTATATAACCCCAACTCTTTTTGCCTCTCCTGTAGATGTGGAGTTTATCCGTTGAGCAGAGATAATGGGCGATCTTTCTGATCTCGTCGATGCGACGCAGGGGCAGGTCGACGGCGGTGGGCGGTGAGATAGGCTGGCGGCGCTGCTAGAGCTCGCCATGATAGATAATGTCAATAGGTTGAGGGAGGTGCTCGCAGGGGAGATGAGGAGGTGGTGGAGTTGGTTCATGGGGTGAGGCTATAGTATGGCAGGAGCAAGACGTACAATCCACGCACGGTGCTGATGGTGGCAGCCATATACAGATGATGCCTACCTTTTAAACGCTTTTGCGCCTATAGGGCAGTAGGTAGTGTATCTCTCAGTCGATCGATCGATTTCGAATTATGTCATTACAAATTTACAATCCCAACTGCTCTGATGTTATTATTTAATTTTGTGAAATTAAAGATAATTTTAAGCTCGAGTTTGTAAACAAGTGCTTGGAATTTGTATGTTTCGATGAATTGATTTAAACATTTAACCATTGTATATTTAGAATGAATATTATTATTCAGATAAGATTAGTGCTCTTTACAAATAATTTTTTATCGTAAATTGAGTTTTTGTTGCATGCTTAAAATTATCTTTAATTTCACAAATTTAAATAATAACATCACAACACTTGGGATTGTAAATTTGTAACACCATAATTCGAGATCGATCGATCGAAAGAGATATCACCTGCTGCCTTATGGGCGCAAAGGCATTAAAGAGGTAGGCGTCATCCGTATGTGGCCGCCACCATCAGTGGCGTGCGTGGCTCGTACGCCTTGCTTCGGTCATACCATAGCCCCACCCTATCAACCAACTCCATCGCCTCCTCGCCTCCCCCGCGAGCACCTCCCTCAGCCTATTGACATCATCTACCGCGGCGAGCTCCAGCAGCACCGCCAGCCTATCTTACCGCTCATCATCGGTGATCTACCCCTGCACCGCATCGACGAGATCAGGAAGGTCGCCCATTACCTCCACTCAACGGATAAGCTCAACACATTTGCAGGAGAGGCAAGAAGTGGTGGGGTTATATAGATTCAGCAACCGAAGAGATATCTATGGAATCCAGATTAAGAAATCGTTGAATAAGAAAGACAACAAAAGGGAAAGTGGCGAGAAGAGTCCCAACTCCATAAATCGAAGCTCTGCTTCCTTCGGAAGGGAATCAATCAATCCAATCTAAAAAGAACCGGGAGCAATTGACGCAGATTCGAATGCCAAATCAATAGGAGAAAGGAACGCAATAAATGCGACATGTATATTCATTTACCTTCTGCAACGGGATGATCCAATTGAATCTACCAGGGTGGCCACTACTCGCTTCCCACTTAGCCACGCGGATGCGCACACGTGTCGGGGTAAGGGTAGAGAACGGATGTACCACCACAACTACTAATTAAAATTACCAGAGATAGAGATAACAAACTTACCTAGTCGCGTCATGCATAGCCGTGCGCATGCTGATGGTCGGCCGAAATCAAGACCATACGTGATTAGATGAAAAAAAAGATGATAAAGTATTTAATGGAAGGGATGCATATGGCAACCCAAAGGTACATAGTAACTCAAAAGCTGTATGTGTATAGTATATGAAAAAAAATCGGCTGTGCAGTATTTGGAAATAGAATCAGCTGATTGAGATAAGAGTCTGATATGTCGCAGATCATGTAGGCATGCATATCCAATCGAATTAAAATTTTCTTCGTTTGCCAATATATAGAAGATCGAGACAATAACGATTTTATAGGTATACCGGAGAGAGAAGGAGAACAGACCACATACAAAGTCAAAATCTAAAAAAATTACAACCCATCTAAACGTGACCTTACCGTGTTGTAGACTTGTAGTTTGCCGGATGGACAAGCTTAGCGTAAGATAGAGCGCATCGTTATCATGACCAAAAAGACCAATATTTTTGCTCCAAACAAAAGGCAAACGCCATAGTTTAATGCATCTCGCCGTGGACAGTTTGATTACATAAGGAAAGTACAATAGTAAAACTCACTGCTGATTAATAGTAATATAATTGTATTTAAATGTTATGTAATAACTATTTTCTCTCTCTTATACATAAATAATCTATCTATACTTCTATGCAAAATTAGCTACTAAATAAGAGTTAGTTCTCTTTTCTATTTTTTTTCTCATTCTTCTATATAAATTAAAATTGATGTATAGACTAAAAACTAAATAAGATGATTTTATTGTATATACCTGTAGATCCTAAAGCCAGCAAGTAGGCTAGAGTGGAGGCCAGGTGGGGCCCACAGTTTGACCTACAGCTATCTTAGTCAGATCGTCGGTACGGAACACAATATGTTGCAGTCCACATCACACGGCACATTCCGAGGTCTAAGAAATACTCTATTTTTTTTCTCCTTTTGCTTTTCCATCATCCTCTTTTTTGGAGACCGAAGATTCTACAGGTTTGATTTCTCTTCGTTGAACGGATAGAAAAATTCGTGGTTTGGTGATGAAAAATATTCAGTTTTGAAACCCATGCATACGCGGACTGCTTTGTCACTGTGCCGGAGCCGACAGTGCCCAAATGTTCCATGCATGACATGTAGCGTATGCTTCAGAGACACGTTTTACTGCGAGGTGTGTGTTATTAGTGTTGCGAACAGACTTGAAGGCTTAAGGGATGATCTCATCTATCTCTTAGAAAAACATTCAACCGACATCAAGCAACCGACGCAAAGGAAATAACCAACTCATATCAACGAAACTATCGTCTACACAATCTCTTAACTTCTCCCTCTCACATGTAATCCACGAACGGGTGCAAAGTCACCCGTTCACGATGCATCTAAACCTTTGATCATGAATGGAATAGAACAACAAGTTCATACATCATTGCTCTTTACATTTCTAAACTAAACACGTTATCAGCACTTACATGCTCTACTAAGTTCTTGAAAGAAGAAAAACAGAAGAGGAAAAACGGCGACCGTTACGGTAAGCAGAATGCCGATACTTACCATCAACTACGCCGTCTCCATCCTCCTCGACGAGGTCGTCCGTGAGTTCCGTTGTGCAGCACGTCGTGGGTTTTTGGATCATCACCGTCTTCGCATGGTGATCCGCCACGCCTTGATCAGCCCCCGTCCTCCCGGCGCCTGGGCTCCCCGACACAGAGGTTTTCCTCGTCGCAGACGCGCACGGACAGGCCCCATCATCCACCGGACACTTTCACCAGAGCAAGCATCAACACCAATAGCGATGGCATACCCGCCTGGGTACTACCCGGAGCATGGTGGGGGCACATACCTTCCGATGGACCCTTTCGCCACCATGGCAGCCTCACGGCTGCCCTCGCCCACACCGGTTGAAGAAGCCGCCCCGCAGAGATGGAGGCCCCCGACCCCACTCGGCTTCACCTTGCGCCCCACCATGGCGGCAAGGTCAGGGGCACCGCCCTTCTTCACCGCCAACGACATCTCCGCCCCTCCTCCAAGCGCGGTTCCTCCTCCAGATCCGGTCTTCCTCGTGAATCGGCACTCGGGTCTTCACCTCTCCAATGGTGTGGTGCCAGGGCTTGGTATTGCTGGCTCCTCCGCCCATTCAATCGGCTTCGGAGGCGGTGGCAGTGGGTTCTACTCCTCCCCAGATGAGGGGGAGGGCTCCCACCACTGAGCGCCGTGAGACAAGGGGAAGGGGGATACGCCGCCACGACCAGGGATCTTCTTCACGGCCGATGAAGGTGGAGGATTGGGGCATGGCGTTGGCGGCGGCTGTGGTTGAGTGATGGTGGCGGCGAACGATTGGGAACGATTAGGGTTGAAACCCTAACCCTAACTGCCGTTCCTCCCGATTTTTTTATTTGACGCAGGCGATGGGCGCTTGTTCGACCGGATCTGCTGCCCAGGCCCACGCTGTGATTGCTCACCAAGACACGACACGCCTGTGCCCAGCCTCATCGCCGCTCGAGCCCAGCCGATTCCCCGTGCCCCTAACAAAGCCAAGCGGCTTCAATAGTGGTGGGCCACAATTCGGCCTATAGCCAATTATCCACTTTATTATTTTATTTTCCAGTATTTCCTGCATTTTATGCATTCTAGTCCATATATTTTACAGTATTTGCATTATGTAGTGTATCAGTGTTGTGTCTTTTAAGACCCCTGATGTTATCTGTAAATATTATATGTAAATATATATATATGTGTTTGTATATATACTTTTGCATATGTGTATATTTTGTTATTAAATTTGCAACTGAATAAATTGCAATTTAATAACTTTAAATTCTCACAATTAAGTACCACTTAATTGTCCAAGATTTTAAGCAAAATTTAAAAACATATCTTACATTATTTTGAGAATAAAACACAAGGTGATGGAGACTAGGGCATTGGCTGCATCTTATTCAGTTTTCTGAATATTTCTGCCTGGAGACCATGCCTTTTGAGCAGCAATTTAAATTGCCCATCACTATGAGGTCTACATCATGTTCCAACTTGATGATTACCTATAAAGTGTTATCTCAAAATAATGGTTTTGGATATATGGTCTACTCCATTTATGGAGATTACCTTAATTATATGGTCTACTCCATTTATAGAGATTACCTTAATTTATGGAGATTACCTTAATTATATGGTCTACTCCAACCATCCAAAACATAAGATATGATTTAAAATTTGTGCTTAATATTACAACACCACCATTAAGGTTTTAAGTTTACCAATATTTGGTGAATTAATAAAATCGATGGTTATGTCATGTAGGAAATGCAAAAAGAGTTTGAAGAACTCGCCCTTGATGGGAGCAATTATCCTTCATGGGCATCGGATGTCAAAATTAGTTTTGCATCTCAAGGGATTTCAAATGCGATAAATGAATCAGTTGAAGGGGGCCCTCGGTCCCTGGTCAAATGAAGTACACTGCCTTACTTGTTAGTGATATGCCCTAGAGGTGATCATGTGAGATGATTGTATCATACGTCTATGTTCATATACTTATCAGTTCCATGAATAAATGTCACTCCTTTGTTCATTGAGTATGACTTAATTGTGAAACATATTGGTTATATGATATTATTCTAAATAATCCCTGGTCACATATCATTATGTGGGACGATAGTGATCGACCAAAGACATGTATTGATTGATGGTAATGTTTCACATGCCATAGATATGGAGATATCAAATCAATAATGTGGGCACATGTTAGAGAACATGCGGTTGGATAGACCCACTCCGAGACACTGATGAGATTGTTATTTTAGAAGTGCCATCAGAGTGTAGTCTCGAGTGGTATACCTATACGATCCTTTGACCTGAGATTCTTATTGATTCTCATATTGTGTAATTGTATACTTTGGGGTTATCAAATGCTTCTCCGTAGCAGGGGAGTTATAAAGGTAGCTTACGAGTATGCCATGAAACATGACGTGAGATATAAGAGATCACGATGGAATTTGCCCCTCCTTGATAACGGGAGGATATCTCTAGGCCCCTCAGTGTGGATGGATAAGGAAAAGTGCATGGCCATGCCAAAGTGATTAAAGTGTTAATCATGAATTATATCCATTACATTGACGAGTGAATGGGTCGAGCTATCACAAGGATGACACTCATCTTGCCTTGAGCTTGACTGGTATCGCGTGGCAAAAGGATTGGTATATGAGTATATCAAGGTTCAGCCGATACGATCACTCTGTGCATTCGGGGGACAACATGTCCTGCTAGGAACCACTGTTATCTGATGGTCTGGAAAAGAGGTTTCCAGGGTCATGGCCGTTTACGCATGAACCTAACGGGTCACACATTTAACGGGTTGTATCATGTTTGATGGATTGGATCCATTAGTGGGTTTACACGGATTTGGATCATCTGGCGTCTTAATGGATTTCTACTGTAGAAGATCCATTAGTGTGAGTCCTAGTGGGCTTCTATCGTAGAAGGCCCGTTAGTGCACTCTATATAAAGGGGCGTGGGGGGGTGTGCAGCCAAGAGGTTCTCCCCACCACAAACCCTAGTCGTCGCTGCATCCTACCGCCCCCTAAACCCTAGCCGCACGCGTGGGTGCTAGCACACCAGCGCGCGGTGATCCTACCCTGGACGTGTGGATACCGTAGAGGCGCCGTTGCATCTGCCTCGCGATTGGCGAGAACGTCTACTTCCTCTCTGACGTTGCGTCGCGATCGCGAGGAGGAGACGATCAACTCCGGCATCTACTATCAGACTTTGGAGTACGCGGGCGCTTCACCCACTCTTCTTCCGCCGCTAACGTGCTCCAAGGGTAATGATCCATGATCCACTACTCGCATGTATCCTGGTTGAATGCGTAGAAAATTTTGTTTTCGGCTAGCGTAGCCTACGCGTTCTCCTACATTACTTTTGTTACGCACTTCTATCCATAAAGATCTCAAAAAGGAGTATATTTTGGAAGAAAATCCTCGTGTTCTGTGGGTTGCTCTTAAAGATCGTTATGAACAACAGAAGGAAATTATATATCCCGATGCACAAAGATGATTGGAATCACCTACGCTACAAGATTTTAAATCGTGGCTGAATATAATCATGATGTTCATAACATCCGTAGTAGGTTGAAGTTTTATAAAAAGAACCGACGGATGCGTAAAAGATAGAAAAACTCTATCTACTATGCTTCCAATGACAGGTATTGTGCAATCAATACCGAAAGAAAAATATCGAGTTTATTCGACTTATTCATACATTATCTCAGGCTGAAAAGAATGATGAACTTCTTGTTAAAAATTATAAGTTGCGCCCAATTGGTTCGGCACCTTTGCCTGAGGTTCATAATGTTCAGAATAACGCTCCGAATAAAAGAAAGTTCAATGGATCTCCATCTAATAATCCAAAGAACCCCCCTGGTAGACGCAAATTCAACAAGAACCGCAGACACCGTGCTAACAAGAAGGCACGTGGCAATGCACAAACTACCTATGACAACAAAAGACTTTGTCATAAGTGTGGTTGTAACACGCATTTTGCCGCGACTTGTCGTACTCCAAAACATTTGGTTGATCTTTATCAGAAATCCCTCCGTGATGGCAAACAGAAGGCACCAAGATATGAAGCACACTTCAATCTTACTACTGAGACTTCAAAGGAGGCTGGTTGTTCGTCTTCGGTTCCCAAAGAATCGCCAAACAATAAAGCCCTTACTCAGCAAGTAGACCTTCTTGCAATGGACGAGATGCTCATTGAGTACACCTCGGGTGACATGTATAGAGATTTATCTTAAATCTCCATGTCCGTGATTATTGTCAAATAACATTATGTGTTGTAATAATTAGAGTTTGAAAACTGTTTGTAATTTGGAGTCGTATATTTATTTATGCAAATTCATATGTATTGTAATATTGCGCTATTGTTGTATTAAATAGTTAATCAAATATGTATGTATCACTATATGTGTAGAATAAAGAGTTTTAATTAATTCTTGTTCTTACTATAGATATCTCTTGAAGTCAATCCCTCGGAGGAGGAATTATACCTTGTGGACAGTTGTACCACAAACTCTATACTCACAAAGATAAAATATTTCCAAACTCTTAAGAAAAGAGAAGGAAATGTTTTAACGATTGCTGGTCATGATGCGTTGATCGTTGGCTCTGGTCGTGCCACAATCACCCTCCCTATGGGTACACAGATTACAATCGAGGATGCTTTGTTGTATCCTGATTCAACTCGTACCTTGTTGAGTTATAGAGATATTCATAAGAATGGTATTCATGTGGAAGCACATGAAGAAAACAAAGAGGAGTATTTTCTCTTAACTAGACTTACTGGATATGGCATGCAATTATGCGAAAAAATTCCAACTATCGACTCTGGATTGTACTATACATACATTAAACCCATAAAACATGTTGCATATAAGGTAATTTTTCAAAACGTCGATGCATTCCAAACTTAGCATGATCGACTTGGGCACCCCGGTATCGGGATGATGAGAAAAATTATCACCAATTCTATCGGTCATGATTTGACGGCTACAAAATTTCCCAAATCTTCGGATTTTGTATGCACTGCATGTGCTACTAGGAAATTGATTTTAAGACCTTCACCTCTTAAAATCCGGGTTGAACCACTTAAGTTTCTTGAAAGAATTCAAGGTGACATTTGTGGTCCGATTGAGCCAACTTTGGACCGTTCAGGTACTTTATGGTTTTGATTGACGCATCTACTAGATGGTCACATGTGTGCTTATTGTCCACACGAAACTATGCCTTCGCGAAAATAATATCTCAAATTATTAAGCTGAAGGCACATTATCTTGAACATCGGATTCAATCGATCCGAATGAACAATGCTGCTGAATTTTCCTCTCATGCTTTCAATGATTATTGCATGGCTTTAGGAATTCAGGTACAACATTCTGTTCTATATGTCCATATGATTAAGAGAATCAAGCTCATTGCGCGTCCATTACTGATGAATTGCTCATTGCCTACGTCGTGTTGGGGTCATGCGGTCTTACACGCTGTTGACTTAATCCAACTTCGACCAACTGCATATTATGATTCTTCCCCTATGCAGTTAGTACGTGGCAATCCACCAAGTATTTCCCATTTGCGTAAGTTCGGATGTGTGGTATACATTCCGATCTCACCACCCCAGCGTACCTCTATGGGCCCTCATAGAAAATTGGGGATCAATGTGGGATTTCAATCCCCGTCGATTATTAAGTATTTAGAATCTCTTACAGGGGATCTATTTACGGCCAGATATGCTGACTGTATATTCAATGAGGAACATTTCCCGGCACTAGGGGGAGATTTCAAGTACCAGAAAGAATGACGTGAAATTGATTGGAATGCTCAAAGTATTTCATCCTCGGATCCACGTACTCAAGAAACCGAACTTCAAGTTCGGAAAATAATTGGTTTGCAAGATATTGCGAACAACATGCCAGATGCATTTACAGATTATAAAGTTGTTGTTAAATCTTTTATCCCTACAAGGAATGTGCCTGAAAGAGTGGATGTACCATATAAAACCACTCAACCCCCGATTAGCAATAAGAGGGGGAAGAGTAAGGCCTCCAAGCAGAAAAAGATAGTAAATGCAGATCAACCTATGGTTGATAGATTCCAAAGTGGACTTGATCCACAACCCTCTTCGGCTGCGCGCATTGCTGAACTTGGGACATCGGATAACCCCAGATCCATCGGTACGGGAAATAATGATGAATCTCTTAGGGTGAACGAAATTGCTACAAATTACATTGAGACTGGAGAGTTATTTGACCGAAGAGCTACAGTTATCGACACTTATTTCTCTGAGCAAATTGCTGACATCCTAAATGATCCAGATCCTAAATCCATGGCAGTGTGTAGAAAACGCTCGAATTGGAATCAATGGAAGGAAGCGATCGAAACAGAGATTGCCTCGCTTTATAAAAGAGAAGTATTCTCGGAAGTGATGCCCATACCTCGTGGCATTTTTCCTGTAGGATACAAGTGGGTTTTCATATGAAAACGAAATGAAAATAATGAAGTGGTGAGATATAAAGCAAGGCTAGTAGCTCAAGGCTTTACGCAAAGGCCCGGTGTTGATTATAATGAGACTTATTCTCCGGTTATGAGTGGCATAACTTTCCGATATTTGATATCATTGGCAGTTGAAAATCGTCTATCTTTGCAGTTGATGGACGTAGTGACAACATACTTGGATGGGTCATTGGATTCTGAGATTTACATGAAGGTTCCTAATGGAATTAATGTACCGGATTCACAGGCAAATCATAATATGTATTATGTAAAATTGCAAAAGTCATTGTATGGCTTGAGGCAATCAGGGTGCATGTGGTACAATCGATTAAGTGAATTCCTTTCTTTAAAGGGGTACACTAATAATGATGACTGCCCATGTGTTTTCATTAAGAAATCCTCTACAGGATTCTGTATCATTTCGGTGTACGTTGATGATCTCAACATCATCGGCAACGAAACTGATATTAATGAAGCATGTCATCATTTAAAGATGGAGTTTGAGATGAAAGATTGGGGTAAAACCAAATTTTGCTTAGGTTTACAACTTGAGCATTTACCTTCAGGAATTTTTGTATATCAAGCTACTTGTCGAGGTTTGTTACCGACAATAATTAAAAGGGGGCTAGGCGCTGGATCAGGAAGTCGATGGTAGCACAAGAACACCGGATGTATACAGGTTCGGGCTCTCACGGTGGAGATAATACCCTAGTCCTGTGCTCTGGAATTATGTGTGGCTAGCTTATTCGCTGATGATCTCCCCTCTCCTCCTCCCCCACCCCCCTTTATATAGCGGAGGAGGGTGGTTACAAAGGAGAGTCCTAATTGGTTACAAGGTGGAGATTGTATCTCTTTCCTTATCTGCTAAGCATGATAGCGGTTAGGATTACAATTGTATCCTTCCTAAGCAGGGTTGGTTTCCATCTTCAGGGTTTCCTTGTTGCGCATGGCGGCCTGCCTCCTGGGAAATACCCATCTTCATGTAGTCGGCTTGGCCCATCCCCTCTAGGGTGATCCTCACGGCCCGCCATGCAGATACCCGGGGTCCATATACTCCACAGTAGCCCCCGAGTGCTTTGCGATCGAGTTGCCGCCTTCCTGGTCGCGGCTCAGCTGAGTCATGCTTCATGCCGAGTGCTTCCAGTTCTTGATGTAGTTTCTCGACGGTTTTCCTTTCGGTATGAAAGTGCCCATTGTAGGCAAAGAGATCGCGAAGGACTCAATAGAGCTCCACGCGTCGCATCCAAATTTAGTAGCCCTGAAATCCTATATATGCAGAACTTTAGACGATGTAAAAACAATTCACTCGGACGTGACATCCAACTGGTTTATATATAACTTTAGAGTTTTTTACTCCTTTTCCTTATTGATTTTGAATTCATCCGAGTGGTTTGACTCTCTTTGTTTAAACACTCTGCCCGACTAGTCTAGCCCCCGAGCGTCGGGAGTCGGCTCATGGCTCTTTTTCGCAGGCACGCGTTTTGGGTGACTAAAGTTCGTCGTTCATGGGGTCAGAGCTTCACAACTCGAAATTAACGCACTCGGATTCATTTGCAATCGCTAAGTAAAAAAGAAGAAAGATAACTCAGAAAAAAGATGTGCGCATGCGCACACTATTAGGTGCAGCCCTCGACTTACTACTTAGTTGTGGATCGACTAAGTAGCAAGTCAAGAAAGTCAACAATTTTTTTCATAATGACAAAATTAAATAAAAAGCGACTTAGCTGCTTTATGCTCCATGTGTTGCTGACGATCATGCCGTCCTTGCTCGTGGCGTAAGCATAGGCTTGTAGTCGAGCCGTAGAAGGCGTTCAGGACGCAGGCGTTGGCTCGTGGCCGTGCCGAAGGTGGAGCTAGGGGCGCAGGCGTTGGCTCGTGGCCGTGCCGAAGGTGGAGCTCGGGGCGCAGGCGTAGGCTCGTGGCGTCTTGAAGGATGGCGCCGAGGCGCAGCGAGGCACATGGCGTGCCGGTTGGCGCCCGGCGCAGCGTGGCTCGTGGCCGTCGCGGCGGTGGCGCTTCGGAGCGCAGCGAGGCTCGTGGCGTCAGCCGCAAGATGGCGCCGAAGCGCAGCGTAGGCTCGTGGCCGTGCGAATTGGCGCTTCGGCGCAGCGTGGCTCGTGGCGTGCGAAGTTGGCGCTTCGGCGCGGCGTAAACTTCGTGGCGTGCCGAAAGATGGCGCTTCGGGCGCGGCGTAAACTCGTGGTCGCGCGGTTGGCGCTTCGAAGCGCGGCGTGCTCGTGCCCATACCTAAGGTGGCGCTTCGAAGCGTAAGCGTAGCTTCGTGGCCGTCCGGCGGTGGCGCTTCGAAGCGGCGTAGCTTCGTGGCGTGCCGGCGTGGCGCTGGGCGCAGGCGTGGCTCGTGGCGCCGGCGGTGGCGCCAGGCGAGGCGTCGTGGCGTGGAAGAGTGGCGTTAAAGCGCAGCGTGGCTCGTGGCGTCTTGAAAATGGCGCTTCGGCGCGAGCATGGCTCTTGGCCGTGCGAATGTGGCGCCGGGCGCAGGCATGGCTCTTGGCCGTTCCGAAGGTGGCGCTCATGGCGCATGCGCTAGTGGTCCGCTAATGCGAACATCTCCTTTATCGTAGTTGGCGGCCTCCGAGATATCTTTTTGATCAAGTTGGCGTCGTTGACTCCTTTCTAAAAAACTGCTATGACGACCGCATCCGAGATGTTCCTTCGCAAGATGATTGCAATACCTTCTAGTCGCCAGACTCAAACCGTGTCACCACCGGACTTAGTCACCTTGCATACGCGGGTCTTCAGGTCGCCGAATCGTGCAGGACCCGCTGCAGGAAACAATGAAAGCACAAATCCCAGATAATTTCCTAAACTTTTTCCTTATCTCCTCTTCTCTTGCTTTCTTTCTATTCTTCTTGCCAAGACAATACCGCCGCTGACTGCGGGCACGACTTCTCAGAGCGATTCATCAGAGCACACAGTCTTCAGAAGCGCCAATTTCTTCGTCGCTCTGGAAGTTGCCGCCGTCTCTTACGAAACTCTTCGTTTTTCTTCTTTCTCTACCGAGCCGCGCTTCCCCTTTCCTTCGTGCGGCTGCGTCTTTTATTCTTCGCATGTGCGTACTCGATGGTTGACTCGGACACAGCTTCGCCCATCGCGTGTGTGCTCGACCGACTCAGACACGACTTCATCCGACTCCGTTACCTCTCGGCGTCTGCGGCCCTCTGATTGGCGGCCTGCATGCATGCACTCAAGAAACTACGACTGGGGCCAATGATGCCTGGAGGTTCTTCGGCCACTTTCCAGTTGCTTATACTTGCGCCGCCGGCCGAAAGAAAAACCTCTCGCGCCAAACAGATCTTTAGTCGCCATCAAGTTTGCTGAGATTGATCTTAGCTCAGCCCCTACCTGGCGCGCCAACTGTCGTGGTTTGTTACCGACAATAATTAAAAGGGGGCTAGGCGCTGGATCAGGAAGTCGATGGTAGCACAAGAACACCGGATGTATACAGGTTCGGGCTCTCGCGGTGGAGATAATACCCTAGTCCTGTGCTCTGGAATTATGTGTGGCTAGCTTATTCGCTGATGATCTCCCTCTCCTCCCCCACCCCCTTTATATAGCGGAGGAGGTGGTTACAAAGGAGAGTCCTAATTGGTTACAAGGTGGAGATTGTATCTCTTTCCTTATCTGCTAAGCATGATGGCGGTTAGGATTACAATTGTATCCTTCCTAAGCAGGGTTGGTTTCCATCTTCAGGGTTTCCTTGTTGTGCATGGCGGCCTGCCTCCTGGGAAATACCCATCTTCATGTAGTCGGCTTGGCCCATCCCCTCTTGGGTGATCCTCACGGCCCGCCATGCAGATACCCGGGGTCCATATACTCCACACTACTTATATTCAGAAAATATTAGAGAAATTCAATATGGATAAGTCATATCCATCCAGAACCCCTATGGTGGTGAGATCTCTATACATAGAGAAAGACCCTTTTCGACCTCGGGGTGATGGAGAGGAGATATTAGGACCAGAGTACCCTTATCTAAGGGCTATTGGTGCGCTTATGTATCTTGTAAATAGTACCCGGCCGGACATTGCATTTGCGATGAATCTACTTGCAAGACACAACACGCCCCACCAAGCGCCATCGGTGCGAGTGAAGAATGTCTTTAGATATCTCAATGGTACAAGAGATCTTGGTCTTTTCTATGGAAGAAACCGAGATTCGACTTTAACTGGATATACAGATGGTGGCTATTTATCTGATCCCCACAATGCCAGATCACAGACCGGCTTTGTATACTTACAAGGTGGAACAGCCATCTCTTGGAAATCTTCCAAACAAACTTTGGTGGCTACCTCTACCAATCATTCTGAAATAATTGCATTATATGAGGCCTCCCGAGAATGTGTTTGGCTTCGCAGAATGATAAACCACATACTTCAGTCATATAGTTTTGGTTCCATTGAATCTCCAACCATTATCTATGAAGATAATGCTGCATGTGTTATTCAAATGGAAACAGGTTATATTAAGAGCAACATCACTAAGCATATTGCTCCAAAATTGTTTTATCCCTATGCATTACAAAAGAGTGGGGAAATAAACATTCTGCAAACTAAGTCATGTGATAATCTCGCTGATTTATTCGCAAAGTCTCTACCTTATTCTACATTTTCTAAATGTGTTGAGGGAATTGGTATGAGACGATTTAGAGATTTGCAGGAGTCAGGGGGAGTTTCTCTCTCTGATAAATAACCTGTTGAACATTATATTGTACTCTTTTCTTTGTATGAGTTTTTCCTCTTTGAGGTTTTTTCATGTAAAGTTTTTAATGAGGCAATATCAATATAGTTTATATGTCGTATCATCTATTTTTTCCCATTGGGTTTTTTAGAGGATGATATTAAGCATGTTAAGTTCATCGATAAAATAATTCCATATTGATCTCAGAAGATGGATTCGATCAAGGAGGAGTGTTGCGAACAGACTTGAAGGCTTGAAGGGATGATCTCATCCATCTCTTAGAAAAACATTCAACCGACATCAAGCAACCGACGCAAAGGAAATAACCAACTCATATCAACGAAACTATCGTCTACATAATCTCTTAACTTCTTCCTCTCACATGTAATCCACGAACGGGTGCAAAGCCACCCGTTCACGATGTATATAAACCTTTGATCATGAATGGAATAGAACAACAAGTTCATATATCATTGCTCTTTACATTTCTAAACTAAACAATTACTGGCAGTAATTTTCCTAACATTTCCACTCCACATCGATGGTTAGACGTGTCGCTATGCAATGGAAGGTTGTAACTTTGAATATTGACCCTCTCCAACTTTTATGACTTGTGTGCTCTTTCTTGATTTTACGAATAAGGTGGCCGGTGAATTGGAATGGTAGATTCTATTCCTCAAAAGAAATGAGGAATCAATTAGACGATGTACTTAAAAGCTGCCCACACCATATTGGGGGCATGCGCATGACTATCTCCATAAGTAGATCCGGCGCTGGACCGGCCTTCTTTTTTTTTCCAACCCATAGTACGGCATGACTAAAACACAGAACGGCACGACACGGCACGTCATGAATGATAGGACCGTGTTAGGCCTCGTGGTTAAGCACAATTGGCAGCACAATACGATATGCTAGCAGGGCCATGTTTGGACAAACACGGCACGAAACAAGCTCAATGGACCCGAAGCTAGCGCAACATGCAGCAGGGCACTCTGCTGCGACATTACGTTATGTTGTAACTCATCCTAAGACTGGCATCCTTTGCAATCTTCGTATCTGAAGAAACGAAAGACAACGGAGATGTTAAAAGGTGGAGAATGGAGACTGAAAAGTACATGCTCGCTGACACTGAGCATGCATATCGAGCCGCTCCACTAGGGTTACCCCACACTGGATGTAAGGTTTTTAACGAGACAGTAACTCTGTACCTGTTGAAGAATGAATATAATTTACTTCTTTTTTTCCTAATATTTATATACATTGCCTTAACTTCGTGCGTCTTTGACTCTTTTTCTGTCGTCGCAATAGTGTACATGGGCCATGTCGATGTCCAAGACCTTGGGTTTCTTAATCGAACTTACGAAAATATAAATTGTGAGCTCCTAGAGATCAAAACGGAGACAATGAGGATTGGTTCTTTATTAACCAAACGGCTTTGATAGAGTACGTGATTTACAAAATAATCAAAATGATCGCAGGATGCTAATCACAGATTAGATTACAGACTCAATTCTATGTGGTGCTCAAATTAGGATGCAGATTAAGATATAGATGATCGTCGAAAGCCGAGTGAAGCATGGGTAGGAGGGTCTCGCGCGAGGCCCGCAGCTCTTCGCTCCAGCCAGCTCGTCTCGGCGGCTTTCGGCCGAGCCGCCAGACGCCATCTCCTCGCGCGTCTTGGCAAGCTCCTCCCGGCGGCCTGGGCGAGGGCCCGCTGCTGCGCCACCTCCGTCGCAAGGGAAGCGGCCCTCGCAATATGGGCGTTGAGAGGCCTCGCAATATAGGCGCGAGAGCGGCCTCGACAGTCCGTCCGTCCGTCCGCCGCCGCCAAAGGGGTGACCCGAGCGGTCGGAGTAACGCCGTCGAAGCCGTCTTGCCGCTTCGTTTCCCTCGTCGCGGCGGCCACAGATGACTGCCCCAGGCGCAAACCGGAAGCGCTAAGAGAGGAAAAGGAAAACGGTCCAACGTTAGTAAAAGGCGAAAATCGAAGCCACCCCCCGGCCGGTATAAAAGGTTTACCCGCGGAGGGGAATCCTGATGCGGAAGGCTGACGAAGGCAGCGTGACCTTGTCCCCCGTCGTGGCACCGGAAGGCCCGGCGTCAGTGCGGGACCTCTTGACGTCAGGGGCCCGCAGCCGCCTCACGCTTCCCCGCCATCCGGTCACCGCTGCTGTTTCCCATCCACCGTTCGAAATGCTGTAACCTTTTCTTTCTTGTGCTAAAACAAAAGCGCAAGGTGGACGAAGGGGTAGCGACAACGGGAAAAAGTGACGGCTTTCGGGCACTCCGTGCAGTCTTTTAAAGACAAGGCGAAATGGCCAAAAACGCGCGTCACGGAAGAGGGATACGCGCGCATTAACTGCGCATCCTGAGTGACGTGACGCGCTCTCTCCGTCCCTCCTGTGGCGCGTCGAGATACGAGGGGGCGACAGGATGCCGCCCCAGGCGAATCACGCCACGACCCTTCAACTTCGGCCACTGGACGAACCGCACCGAAAAAATACGAGCCTAAACCGTCACGACGTCTCCAACAGGCGGAATAAGAAGATAAGACAGTCTTTTCTCCGAGAATTTCTTCCGCAGTTGTTTTCCGAGTTTAAGCACTATGCAGTGACCACGAGCTCGGCCCCCCGCACCGCCCGGGGGCTGCAAGCTCACACACTTTCACGGGTCGGGTGATCAGATCGGCTACATGGTCCTCCCTAGCGGTGACTCCCTCGACCCGAAAGACTCGGCCACGCCCGGCGAAAGGTGGTTGCAGTAGTGCTCGATGGAAGAGAGAAATACCCGTCTTGGAGCGACCTCGGCCTGGTCGGGAGCACCCTCCTCCCACGCAAGTGTGGATGAGCGACTGGTACCTAAGGTCCCTACACTCGCGCGGGTCAGGCAGTCTGATCTGCCGTTAGATCCTCCTCAACGGTAGTCCCTCCGACCCGAGCGTTGCGGCCTATGCCCCATCGGCTACTTTGCAAAGTAATGCTTCATGAAAAGGGAACACCGCGTGTACGATCCATGACCGTCGGGAGCACTCGCCTCACAAGTAGTACAAGCAAACTCCTTATTATCCGAGCTTTCCTTAAAAACGTTCACATGACGACCCGCGCTTATATGACCCCCTCGGTCTTCTAAGCCACGGTCGTCGAATGTTCATCATCCCCGAAAGCACGGGAGGAAATCGACCAAGAAACGACCGAATAGCCATTCGGTTCCCCCCACGATGGTAGCCCTTTCGACCCAGTCCATGACATTTTGCAGGAGTGGAAATCGCGAAAAGCAAGGGAGCAGCGAGGTCGAAGGATGGGAAAACGACCTAGCCCCCATTACCTCAAAATCTTGCAGGCACCTATCAAGGCGCATGCAAGCCGGACACACATCAACCGGTCGCTTACCGACCCAAGCATCACGTGTCCCGTCGCAGGCGCCACGACAAGCCGTCGGTAAGACATGCCGCCCCCCGATCATTTCGTTTCGCGTTTAAGTTCCCGCACGCGCATTAAATGCTTGCAGAGACGTCGGGGTATCGCTCCATTTAAACGCCCATGACCCTTAATCTCCGCCTCCGGGTCGGCTCAAACCGACCCGAGGCAGGAGGAAAAGCCCACCAGGTCTTCGCGGCCTCGAGGTGGCGAGAAGGCTTGAATGCCTGACGAAAAAGACCTGGCCGTGGGTCCCGAAGGCAGGATCCACCGGATGGATCCCTTGCTGACCCCGGCAAGCAAACGAGCGAGGGGCAAGTTTAAGGCGAACCCTCGGTGGGTCACTAGTTGGGTTGGCGGACGACCCAATCGCCTTAGCTCGTGTCCGAGACCATACTTCAAACTCTCTCGAGCTCCCTCGAAAGGCAAGCGGCCACCGCGCCCCAAGTTATGAACGGCTCGGTCCCGAGACGGATCGAGTAAAGAAAGGTTTTTATGGGTCGCCCCACGGTCGGACACCCGACGCAGGATCGTCGCTCGGAGGTCGCGGACCTCTAGGGCCCACTCGGATAACCCGCTTGCAGCCCACGAGCACGGTGTTCGCCGACGAGGCAAACACGCGTCTGCTCACCCCTCGTGTCCCACACTGCGCGACGGGCGATACGTGGGATCGACAATGCCTCTCCTCAGAGATTGCCTCGCCGACGAGGACTCGAGATGGACGCCCTCCGCCTAGCTCCGGCGTTAAACCAGCACGTCTAACACGCCCAGCTACGGCGTAAAAATAGCACTAACACGCCCAGCTACGGCGTAAAAATAGCACTAACACGCCCAGCTACGGCGTAAAAATAGCACTCGAGAACCGAACCTCTCGCGAAGGCATCCGGACCTCCCTGCCGACCACGGTCGCGTCTAGCTTCGACGTTAAGCAAGCACTCGGGAAACGGAACCTCTCGCGAAGGCATCCGGACCTCTTTGCCGACCACAGCCGCGTCTAGCTTCGACGTTAAACAAGCACTCGGGAACCGGAACCTCTCGCGAAGGCATCCGGACCTCCCTGCCGACCACGGCCGCGTCTAGCTTCGACGTTAAACAAGCACTCGGGAACCGGAACCTCTCGCGAAGGCATCCGGACCTCCCTGCCGACCACGGCCACGTCTAGCTTCGGCGTTAAGCAAGCACTCGGGAACCGGAACCTCTCGCGAAGGCATCCGGACCTCCCTGCCGACCACGGCCGCGTCTAGCTTCGACGTTAAACAAGCACTCGAACCGGAACCTCTCGCGAGGCATCCCGACCTCCTGCCGACCACGGCGCGTCCACCGCGACGAAAACCAACGCCTAAAAATCGAACCCTCGCATAGGCGATCAGCGTCAGGTTGATCGGCTCAGCGTCGAGCCGGAGCCCTCCGACCAAGTCGGTCGGACTCGTCTGACCTGGATAACCCCCCGACCAGTTCTTCGATCTGCTCGAAGGCTCGGGAGCTACACCCACCGGGTGCGCTCGCGCGCCCCCACACGAAACAAATCGACCTATTTGGGCGGATCCTGCGCTACATAACAAAACCCACTGATCTACGGCATGGTTGGAGGCCTCGAAAGGGTCGCAAGAACAGAAGCCCCGGGCAAGCAAACGACGACGATGTTCGAACAAAGCCTGGAGCAACATTCGACTACTCCCACCCCCAAGATCAAGGGTGGACCCCAAGAAAAAAAAGGAGAGAGAGCTAGGCGCCAAGCGCGCACCGGACCTCCCGGATGAGGGTGGCCCCTGCCTTCGCAAGCTTGGGGATGACGCCGATCAGCGCGTCAACGGAGACGGTGGCGCCATGATCGATAGCGTCGAGCCTCGTCCGTTCCGCCATGGCGAGGTCGAAGTCCTTCCACAGCTCGCCAGAAGGCCTCTCGTCCGTTAGCGGCGGCGACGCCTCATCCTCGAAAACAAAACACCGACCCAGCGCCCACAATGGAGAAGGGCGACCGAGAGGAAGCCATTGTAACCTCAAGCGCCCCGGAAATCCAAGACCTAGATCGAGAGCGAGCATTCGACCCTACTTCGCGCGCGAAGCCGAAAGCGCACTCGAGTTAAGGAAGGCATGGGAAGCGGCGTCGCCGCCGCCTCGAAGGAGATATGTTACGAAGTCGAAGGTCCGTCCGAACGCCCGTGCTTCCGACGGCCCGGCTACTCTTGATGAATACCGATACCGTAAGTACCACAAAGAAGGTCTTGATCAGTTACGAGAGATCTTTCACCTATGATGCGCTCGCAGAGCGCCGATCCGCCACGGTCGGACTCCTTGCGCCTCTGATCGGGCTTCGGTCGGGTCTCACGAACGCTCCTACCCGATCGCGGGACGGAGTGCAGCATCCACCGACCCGGTCGCAGGTCGGGACCCTGACGAAATCCTGTCTCAGCAACTCCGGCCACGTCATCGATCGACTTCGAAGTGGGACAGCCCCCGTCTGGGCGAAGCAACCGAGCGGGGATACGCGTTCCTTCCCGAAGCAACGCCAGAGACGCCGCCCACGCGACCCCTACTTCTGACAAGCGCACAGAGGGCAGAAGCGCGCCTTCCCAACGAAGCATCGCCAGCTAACCCTACCGATAGGACATAGCTGGCTGAACCTGCTAACCCATCATGACACCTGCAGGGACCTGTCAACTCCGAAGATCGCAAACCCGATCGCTAAGGATAGTGCGCCCTAGTCGCTCCTCTCTCCCAAAGCCTCATGTAACCTGCTCTCTTTGCCTATTGTCGAGGTTTGTTACCGACAATAATTAAAAGGGGGCTAGGCGCTGGATCAGGAAGTCGATGGTAGCACAAGAACACCAGATGTATACAGGTTCGGGCTCTCACGGTGGAGATAATACCCTAGTCCTGTGCTCTGGAATTATGTGTGGCTAGCTTATTCGCTGATGATGTTCCCTCTCCTCCTCCCCCACCCCCCTTTATATAGCGGAGGAGGGTGGTTACAAAGGAGAGTCCTAATTGGTTACAAGGTGGAGATTGTATCTCTTTCCTTATCTGCTAAGTATGATAGCGGTTAGGATTATAATTGTATCCTTCCTAAGCAGGGTTGGTTTCCATCTTCAGGGTTTCCTTGTTGCGCATGGCGGCCTGCCTCCTGGGAAATACCCATCTTCATGTAGTCGGCTTGGCCCATCCCCTCTTGGGTGATCCTCACGGCCCGCCATGCGGATACCCGGGGTCCATATACTCCACAGTAGCCCCCGAGTGCTTTGCGATCGAGTTGCCGCCTTCCTGGTCGCGACTCAGCTGAGTCATGCTTCATGCCGAGTGCTTCCAGTTCTTGATGTAGTTTCCCGACTGGTTTTCCTTTCTAGCCGAATGCTCATTGTAGGCAAAGAGATCGCGAAGGACTCAATAGAGCTCCACACGTCGCATCCAAATTTAGTAGCCCTGAAATCATATATATGCAGAACTTTAGATGATGTAAAAACAATTCACTCGGACGTGACATCCAACTGGTTTATATATAACTTTAGAGTTTTTTACTCCTTTTCCTTATTGATTTTGAATTCATCCGAGTGGTTTGACTCTCTTTGTTTAAACACTCTGCCCGACTAGTCTAGCCCCGGCGCCGGAGTCGGCTCATGGCTCTTTTTCCCTGTGCACGCTTTGGGTGACTAAAGTTCGCTGCTCATGGGGTCGAGCTTCACAACTCGGAATTAACGCACTCGGATTCATTTGCAATCGCTAAGTAAAAAAGAAGAAAGATAACTCAGAAAAAAGATGTGCGCATGCGCACACTATTAGGTGCAGCCCCCGACTTACTGCTTAGTTGTGGATCAACTAAGTAGCAAGTCAAGAAAGTCAACAATTTTATTCATAATGACAAAATTAAGTAAAAAGCGACTTAGCTGCTTTATGCTCCATGTGTTGCTGACGATCATGCCGTCCTTGCTCGTGGCACAAGCATAGGCTTGCAGTCGAGCCGTAGAAGGCGTTCAGGACGCAGGCGTTGGCTCGTGGCCGTGCCGAAGGTGGAGCTCGGGGCGCAGGCGTAGGCTCGTGGCCGTGCCGAAGTTGGCGCTCAGGGCGCAGGCGTGGCTCGTGGCCGTGCCGGCGTGGCGCTTCGGCGCAGCGAGGCTCGTGGCCGCAGCCGCAAGATGGCGCCGGGCGCAGTGTAGGGTCATGGCTGTGCGAAGTTGGCGCTGGGCGCAGTGTGGCTCGTGGCCGCTGCGCGGTGGCGCTTCGGCGCAGCGAGGCTCATGGCCGTGCTTAAAAAGATGGCGCTTCGGGCGTAAGCGTGGCTCGTGGCCGCGCCGGTGGCGCCGAAGTGCGGCGTGGCTCGTGGCGTCGCCGAAGATGGCGCCGGGCGCAGCGTAGGCTCGTGGCCGTGCCGAAAGATGGCGCCGAAGCGCAGCGTGGCTCGTGGCCTCGCCGGTGGCGCCGAAGCGTAGCGTGGCTCGTGGCCGTGCGAAGGTGGCGCTTCGGCGCAGCGTGGCTCGTGGCCGCGCGAAGGTGGCGCTTCGGCGCAGCGGGCTCTTGGCCGTGCCGAAGGTGGCGCTCATGGCGCAAGCGCTAGTGGTCCGCTAATGCGAACATCTCTTTTATCGTAGTTGGCGGCCTCCGAGATATCTTTTTGATCAAGTTGGCGCTGCTGACTCCTTTACTCAAAACCGCTATGACGACCGCATCCGAGATGTTCTTCGCAAGATGATTGCAATACCTTCTAGTCGCCAGACTCCAAACCGTGTCACCGCGGACTTATTCACCATGCATACGCTGGTCTTCGTGTCGCCGAATCGCAGCAGACCTACCGCAGAAACAATGAAAGCACAAATCCCGATAATTTCCTAAACTTTTTCCTTATCTCCTTTCTCTTGCTTTCTTTTATTCTTCTTATACCGCGACAAAGGCCGCCAGACTGCGGGCACAACTTCCTCAGAGCGATTCATCAGAGCACATGGTATCAGAGCGCCAATTTCTTCGTCGCCCGAAGTTGCCGCCGCCTCTTCGAAACTCTTCGCTTTTTCTTTCTCTCTACCGAGCCGCTTCCCTTTCCTTCGTGCGGCGGCAAGGCTTTTATTCTTCGCGTGTGCGTACTCGATGGTTGACTTCGGACACGCTTCCGCCCATCGCGTGTGTGCTCGACCGACTCGGACACGACTTCATCCGACTCCGTTACCTCTCGGCGTCTGCGGCCCTCTGATTTGCGGCCTGCATGCATGCACTCAAGAAACTACGGCTGGGGCCAATGATGCCTGGAGGTTCTTCGGCCACTTTCCAGTCGCTTATACTTGCGCCGCCGGCCAAAGAAAAACCTCTCGCGCCAAACAGATCTTTAGTCGCCATCAAGTTTGCTGAGATTGATCTTAGCGCAGCCCCTACCTAGCGCGCCAACTGTCGAGGTTTGTTACCGACAATAATTAAAAGGGGGCTAGGCGCTGGATTAGGAAGTCGATGGTAGCACAAGAACACCGGATGTATACAGGTTCGGGCTCTCGCGGTGGAGATAATACCCTAGTCCTGTGCTCTGGAATTATGTGTGGCTAGCTTATTCGCTGATGATGTTCCCTCTCCTCCTCCCCCACCCCCTTTATATAGCGGAGGAGGGTGGTTACAAAGGAGAGTCCTAATTGGTTACAAGGTGGAGATTGTATCTCTTTCCTTATCTGCTAAGCATGATAGCGGTTAGGATTACAATTGTATCCTTCCTAAGCAGAGTTGGTTTCCATCTTCAGGATTTCCTTGTTGCGGCCTGCCTCCTGGGAAATACCCATCTTCATGTAGTCGGCTTAGCCCATCCCCTTTTGGGTGATCCTCACGGCCCGCCATGCAGATACCCGGGGTCTATATACTTCACACCTATATAAGGAGAGGCGGGATCTTTAGGGAGGGGGGCTCTCTTCCCCTCGCTTTCTTCTTCACGAACCAGAAAACTCCCTCCGCCCACTTAGCATCCGGCTTGCTCCCCCGATCCGGGCAGTCGGACGAAGCTCCCGAGCTCACACACGCAGACGAGCGCTAAGGGCCTGTCCTTAGCTCTCGCGTTGTAATCCGCCATACCCTAGATCAACGAGATCCTCCGCCACAAACTGGAAGTAGGGATGTTCAGCCCGAACCAGTATACATCCGAGACTCCACTGCCCGATATAATGTGTTCGAGACTCCATGAGTCAACCACCAAGGAGAGGGGGCGCGCGGCCCCTTAACCTACAAATACGTCTGCGGTTTACGAAACACCAACACTCATCCCTCTACATATAGTTGGAAGACTTCCCGGGAGGAGACCCGGTCCACATGTCCCCCTTGGCAATTTTGCGAAAAAAACCCCTGCATTTCTTGAAATTATGGATAGGTCTATGTAGATTACGAATAGGTCCTCCACGATTTTTTGTTAGAGGAAGATATTTTTCCCCGATTCGCATTTGGGTCCCTCGCGCAGTATTTTACAGAAAAAAACTCACGTTAAATTCAAATCGCGATCAAGCCTTTTTCTTATTTTTCAGGATAGCGGACAAGTCCAAAAACGTAACAAACAGGTCCTTGCTCTTTATGTTTAGGTTCTTTCTCCGTTTTTTCCGGGAAAAATATTTTCGTCACCAGAAATATGTGTGCAACTCTATCTCTAGACTTTTTTCCCATCTCGATCTCTAATATTTTTTAAAACATATATTATTACTCAGCGAATGCGTAGAGTGTTAAACTCGACAAAAGAAGGTTGTCGTCTCTAATAATTTTTCACCTTTTTCCCTCTAGACTTTTTCCCTTGCCATGTTTTCCAAATTTCGGTCTCCAATATTTTTCAAATAATTCGTCGAAAGAGATATTTCTACAACTCTATCTCTCTATTTTTCCCCGTTTCGTTCATTATTTCGACGATTTTAAAAAAAATGCCACTGAAAAAAAAGAAAGTTTTTGTACCGAAAAATGGCACGTGCGACGTGTTACACCACAAGTCTCTGATATTTTTTAAAACATGTATTATTACTCGGCGAACACGTAGAGTGTTAAACTCGACAAAAGAAGGTTGTCGCTCTAATAATTTTTACCCTTTTCCTCTAGACTTTTTCCTCGCCATGTTTTCCATTCGGTCTCAATATTTTCCAATTAATTCGTCGAAAGAGATATTTTTACAACTCTATCTCTCTATTTTCCCCCGTTTCGCTCAATATTTCGACGATTTAAAAAATTAAACGTTGTCGAAAAAAATTGCTTCGAAAAAACGACACACGCGACGTGTTACGCCGCGAAAAATTTTGTGCTCTTTCAGTTGTTTCGCTCATTATTTCGACGATTTAAAAAATAAAACACCGCCGAAAAACGACGTGTTACGCCGCGAAAAATTTTGTGCTCTTTTAGTTGTTTCGCTCATTATTTCGACGATTTGAAAAATAAAACGCCGCAAAAAAAAATTCTACAAAAAATACCACGTGCGGCGTGTTACGTCGCGAAAAAATTCCTAGTAAATATGATATCAGAACATATGCACATGATATAGATACATAGCTCTCTCTTCTTTATTGATTTTTTCTGATGTCTGTACAACTTGCCCCTACAACCCGGCTTATATAGTGGAACGGAAGTAAACTTTTCTTGAAAGCCAAGTATAAATTTAAAGTGATCTACTATGACTCTTAGCCCTTATTAGAAAACTCTTGAAGTCCATTTAGAAAATTGTCTAAACATATGTAACTAGATGCACAATGGGTTTACACTGTTCCTGTTCACTGTAGTTCTACAGTAAACAGGGTCTGTGGCGGGGAGATTGGCTTGTAACCGTACCTCCGAAGAATAATGAGTTATATATAGACGGTAGCATTCAATATTTCTGTTCACTGTAGTTCCTATGGTGAACAGGGGTAAGATGTATTGTAGTATTTATTATTCCTGTGTGTTGTACCATGAACAGGGGGCATGTGGTGGGGACGTCGGCTGGCAACAGTAATCGACTAGTTAGTTTGCCTAGAAATAGTTAAGACAACAGTTGCATATAGAGGTACAGTACCGAACATTACCATCTCTACCAGGGTTCGCAAAACCGCGATAAACCATCGGTTTACCATGGTTTTTGAGCGTACTGATGTGGCTCAGGAAGTAAAAGCGCATGGTAAACCTGTAGATTTAAAATTCAAATTCAAAAATTTTGAAACATTTATCCCAAAAATTCCTAAAATTAATTTTAATTTCTTTAGGGCCTCTGGTGCGATTTTTTTTAAAAATGAATTTTAGATATATTTTTAAGCTGTTTCAAATTCTAGAAAATAGAAAACAAAAAAAATGGTTGCCTATGGGCTTTTGTTCAGTTTTTCCATTAAACCATTCGGTAGTGTATAGATCAATAGAATGATAATGCTTGATTGATTAATTGCTTGGCCAAAAGTTTGTACGCTTGAAATTTGTAATGCAGTTCAACATAGTAATGCAACTATGCAAAGATGCCATACAAAAAAATTAGTAGAATTAAAGAGCCTTGAATTCATTTATGTCGGAAATCATAGTAAGAAGTGGATGATATCAGCTATTTGTTGGTAGTCCTAACACCTAAACCATAGTGAATTAGTGATCAAAACTATCATGTATGTTGTTGTTAGTTTATAAGAAGAATTTTATTAGAGGCGGCCCACCTCTAATTAAGAAGGGCGGCAAAAATATGGAAAGCGGCATGCTGCATGTGAGTCCATATATTACTTCATGAATGGCATATACATTGACTCATGTATGTTTGTTTGTTTATCGATGATGAAATACTCACTGTTTGTTTGTTCACCAATTTGTATTAACAATATTTGTTCGAGTATGTCATAGGTGAAACCCATTATGTAGGGAGTGATGACTCTACTGAGAGTGGGGATCATTGGAGCCCGCCATACCAAGAATACAATGATAGCAGCTTGAAGACAAACACCGATGGCATTTTTGCGACAATGGAAGAATGAGTAAGCTTATGTGATTATAGTATGGCAATGAAAGATTATTTATTGACATATTATTGATAAATGTCTAATTTACAACTTTTAATTGTCTAAAATATATCAAAGGCCAAGTCGAATTTTTTTTCAAATTTAGGAGAGACCATACTGGAATTTTTTCGTATTTTTCACATACCTTCTTTATATATTTATTTTATTTTTACTAAATTTTAGCCTTCCCTATATTTTTACAAATTTTATAACATTTTTGTAATTTTTCCCTTTTTTTGGATTCTCCCCTATTTTTTCAACTTAGTTCGGTTTTTCGTGGTTTTTGTTCAAAAACCGCGGTTTTCGCAGGTGGGTTTAACCATATTTCAAACCGGTTTGAATTTTCAAATCGTTCATTTTTTTCATGGTTTTTGTATGATTTTTCACGAAAATCAGTAGCGTAGGGCTAAAGTTTTTCCCTCAAAACAAAATTTTGGACCCTGATCCCTACTATCCGATACAGAGCTAGCTCATAGTGGAGTGCTTACTTGTAGGACTTATCTTCCACCTTCGTGTCTCCATATATTCCATCCTTCAATTTACACCCACGAACTTCACCCACTTACAAATGTGCGCTCAAGTGTTTTCACCTGTCCACTCTGTTCCAGAGGCTCCCAAAGTCAAAACTCGTGCCATGCTTGAGCCAACATTGTTGTGCCAAATTTGACATATCCGATCAAAGCACAGCTCCATCCCTAGGTTTTCCCCCGAAAAAATTAGTCCAACGACACTCAATTTGTTGGCTTTTAGCGATATGTTTATGACATATGGGTCAATCTGAGCCTATGACAGTGGAACCAGGGTATCATAAAATGAATCACGAATTTTAAAGAGTGTCAGTGGCGCCAATCTCCCCCCCCCATGGTAATAATACGTCGTACGGCCACACATGATACGGCTGCCCTCAGGCCATACGATCAGCTCTAAGCAGTCACGTTCTTTTCATTCTGTTGCCGTCGGAAAGGTTTCAGGCACGGCGAGACTGCGTCCATACGGAGGATGCCCCTCGAAGACATGCAAATTCGACGATGGATGGTAGAGAAACTCAAAATCGATTTATTAGATAAACAAAAGTCGCTTTACAAATGAAGAATTAGACCTGCTAGCTATGAAACCGCTACTAACTCTAAAGGTAAAGGTAATCTAAACCCTGGCAACGAATGCAAAGCATGGTCGTACCTAGTATAGAGTCATGGGTGTACACATGTACATCTAATTTATTTTTTTAGAAAAACTTAGGATATAGAAAGTGTATTAGATGTATATACTATTAAATGAGTTTAAAAATAGGTATTTTAACCAAGTCCATTTTAAACTATCCCGCCTATTTCCTCTCTCAATCTTCCCTACACGGCCTATTCGCTAAGGTCTATCTCCCTCTATTCTTCGAGCACAATATCAACTATCTCTTCATTTCTGACATTCCCATACTCTCTTACTCTCTTTGTGATGATGGCACAAGCGGCATTCCAACAATAATGGATAAGGGCTATGGAGTAGGTGCAAGCCGATAGAGAGCAAGGCAGCAGACAGACGTCAAGCAGCTACAGGCACCGGCGAATAGACAAAGGCAGTAGGGTAGGTAGTGGCGCAAAGAGCAGTGTGTGGTAGGGCAACGATGGCCCCCTGTGGCTGCAGCGAGCAGCAACTCAGGGATGGAGAGTGGACACTGGCGACGGCTAGCGGGTCAAAGCGACGATATCTACTAGGGCAAGGAGTAGCGCGCGACGTATTGCATAGCAGCTCTATTCCGCGTGAGCATCGAGACGGGGATGGAATGTGCAACACCAACCATGATCGGTGGGGCAGGAAGTGGTGCTAAAACAACATGCAACAGCTGAGCATTCGGTTTGGACAACCACACAAGTGAATTTAATTCTTGATTCCCAAATATGAAATCTTCAATTCACAACTCTATCAACGTTGTGTTAATTTGTAACGGTGAATCATAGTTTTTTAAATATAGCATGTAAAGCATTCAGAAATAGAGATGAAGTATATAGATTTGAAATTCCCAATTCACAAAATTTTAAATTATTTTAGATGTTGTCTCTATTAACAACTTATACTTTGTATTTTTTTTTTGCTATTATGAATTTTTATATTTTATGTTGAACATATTTTTATAATTTTGAATGCCCATTTCAAAAATCCTAGATCCGTCACTGGCGCAAAGCAAAAGTAATTGATAGATGGTAGAGTAACTCAAAATCATACCTTTTCTAAAGATTAAAGGTTTTCGGAAGAAGACGCCCTCCACATCAGCAAATATTTAGAAATATACGCACACGAATCGAGTTGAGCCGAGCCAAGCGCGAGCCTATTCGTGGCTCCTCCGTACGTGGCGTGACCATCGCTGCGCCAGCCGGAGATCTCCACACTACGCAGCTTCTAGACCCTCCTCGAGACGTCTCCAAATACTGGACGCAGGGACGCGAGCTAGTAGATTCTATGTACGAAGGATTGGACCTACTATATATGAAACGACTCCGATAAAGATAAAGGTAGTGCAAAAGTATATGGTTCACTGGACGTCTTTTTCCCGTCAATCTCTACCGGATTTATATAGCTCTACGCTACAACTCCTGTCCGTGGCTGACTCAATATGAATTCCGTTTAAAACTATCTTCCTATTAGCCCAACTTTTTCTTTTAAAAAATCACTTTTCATCTCGGTCTTGGTCTTTTTATTTCAATCTCTGTCTCTATGCCGAATTTTTCTTTAACTGATAGATCTTCCGAATCAGTTAAATATTTCTGTTTTCAATTTTTCTAAAATGTGATTTTTCTTTATTGTTGATTATTCTGTGGCCAATTTTAATGCTTCTGAGAAATCATCACTTTTCTAGACTTCTGGCAATTTTTTTTTCAAATTTGGCTCACATCTAAATGCGGTTGCAAAAATAACCATCTCTCTAACCCCACAGAAATGTCAGCAGATGACACATGTCACTTGTCACGTTGAGGGACCATGGTAGAGGGTACCACATAACAGGTACTTGGAAGGAGCCGAGCTATGCTATTTTTTGCGCAACAGCTAGTGTGATTTTAATTGAGTGATTCAACTAAGCGATTTTAATTAAGTGAGTAATGGACCTCGATACCTCCTGCTGTGGCCCTACAACGCGGTACGAGACATATATCGTTTACTGGTACTTCTGCTATTTTTGTATTTACATTCAAAAGGGTCTAGATTTATATAAAAAATATTGTCGGGAGCTTAAAAAATAATGATTTCTGCTTCTGGATCATTCGATGCTTGACTTTGTTTTCTTGATTTTTTCCAAATCCTGTGATAATGTGATCAACTAATTTACCTGCCAAAATTAGTGCTAACCCAAAACTCTATCAGACCGCGTTCGACTCCAGCTATTTTTTTAGCGTACGTATATACGAGCGTGCTGCGTGAGCGTGGTTTAGATGGGCTACATGCGTCGAGATGTACTTCCTCGGAAAAAAAAAGTCCGGGTCGGCCCCGCTGCACCGTACAAACTCGTCACTCATCGTCCATTGCATCAATGTATGCACCCGTTGATTGATGACTGATCGACAGATTGATTAGTGGCGGGGACCATGAACTCCGACCTGAAGCATTATTTCTGACCCGTACGTTGCCATGTCACGTTTTTGTCCCGACTCCCGACCGAACTAAATGAGCGTGAGGTAAGCAGAGTCGTTTAGGGCTTCATTTCGCTGGTGGCTCCGCGTGTGCTACGTTTGCATGTCCGTGTGCGGCGGCCTGACACGAGCGTACGTCGCACAACCAGCACTACGTTCGATTTCTATTTATCGATTCTTATAATATTTTTTTTACACTTGTAATATTTTTTATCAATGTATGTAACATTTTTTTAAACGCTTACAATATCTATTTACTGTAACGCATTTCACTGTTTGTTGAAGAAAAATATTGCACGTATTGTAAAAAAATGTTGCACATATAAAAAAATATTACAGTGTGTTCAAAAATTTCAAACGTCTGAACACAAATCATTCCGTTGTTTATTGCACCGCATTCGCACGCCCTGCCCGCTTCCGGTAGCAGAAATGTTGGACGGAGGAACACGTACCACCACCTTGTGAATTGAAAAGACGTCCTTTGCTCACATAATTTGCTCGAATTAGTTCCTGGTCTTGGTCAGAGACCAACTAAAATGGTCCAAGGAAATTTGGCAGGAGAATTATCTGGTAGAGACGATTTTCCTCTTGATCACCCTCCCCAACTTGCCTCTGCGCATCTAGAAGAGAAGCGCTGTCAGTAAATTAGCAAGTCTTGTGCATACTCCAATCTTGTATGGATTCCTAGATTCATCGTAAACTTATTTACGAAACTAAAGTAACAGTTGAATTACAGTTTTATTTAGACCTCCGAATTGTGTTGCAATGAAAGCTGGATCGCCGACTCTATGCCAAGTTCTCAAAAGTGTTTATTTTTTTTATAGAAATCATCAAAAAGCCATGACATTCTTTATTTATAAAAGTAATAGTAACCAAAAGTGAGATGATAATCTTTTAAGTAGTTCTATGTTTTCCCTCCCAATACAAGTTGCATAAATCTTGAAATAAGTAAAAGGGTAAATAATCACTATCTACCATTTATTCATACTTTAATATTTATATAATTGTCAAAAGAAAAGCATGAAAACGTCTCTCTAACTTTTTTTATACCAATCGGGCTCTACCTTCCTTCTTATGGACAAATGAACATTACATAAATATATTGCAAGCAATACAAGTAGTACTCCTCACACTAACGAGAGCAAAAATCAAACAAAAAAGCCTCAAGTGAATTTCTAGCCTTCTGATCATATTGTACCTAATCTCAAAGTTGTCGTAGTCTGATCATGTAATTCATCTGTGTGGTCGTGTTCCTCTTGTGAGGTGGTGTTGCGTTCCCTTCTGTCGGTTTCTTTTCTATCGCGGTCAACCACAAAATCTTCCCAATATGTAACATTTTACGTCTATCTTCTTCTTTAATGCATTTGGCAGAGCTCCTGTCTATTCCTTCAAAAAAAAATTTAATCCCAATGAAATTGTCGTGGATGGGTTATCGCCCGTTGCGACCATCGGAGCCCGGCCAACATCGACCATGCCCAAGCCCGGGCGCCGTCCCCACGTAGGGTCCCCCCGACCTTCCGACCTTGAGGTTAAGCTCCCCTCCCCGAGCATGCTTGCTCGGGTGTTAGCGGCCTTACGACTCAGCCCGTCAAAGACACCTCGAAGTTCTCCCAAAAGCCGGGCACGGTCTGCGAGGCGGGTCCGACATTAACTGCGGGGCCGCCCGTGGTTTGCGCGCCCGCAATACACGCCATTGCATCCACGCCGTGTGGTGCCCTACGGTGGCGCAACAATCTGCGATGTCCAAGAATAGTGGAGCGCCCACAGAATAAATACTTTGTCGCTCAGAATCCCTATAAATACCCACTCGCATGCGAAGGGTTGGGGGCTCTCCAGCCGAGCTAGCTCCACTAGACTCTCACTCACACTTGTACGCAGATTTGTAACCATTTTACATATCGCTGCAATTCTCGGACGAGGGTCATTATCTCCCCACGAGAGGTCCGAACCGGATCAAAAAGTCTCCTCTCGTGGCTTTGCGATTGCTCTAATCGCCTTTGTCCTCAGAGCTCGGTAGGGCCTCGACGCTACATCCTCGCGAAAAGGGGCCTTAGGTTGATCCTCATTCAACAAGTAAGCTCGGCGAGGACCGGTTCTCAAATCGCCGACAACGGGCGCCGTCTCGGGGATCGATCAAGTCCTTTCGCGAGGAATCCCTGAGGATGCCGAACTCACAAGACAATCAAGACCTCTGCGTCTTCGACGACGTGGAGGACGGCGACGAATACTACGCCAGTGATGGCGTGGGTGGTGCGGCCGACCTAGAAGGCCACACCGAGACCGGGAGCCTTTCCCCGGTGGCTGCGGCGCGAGAGCGTTTCCTCCGCTTGCAGTCAAGTACCCTCGTTCGCGAGGAAGAACATGGCGACCTCCATGACGAGCGGGACATTCCCGACCGTCTCGAGTTCAGCCAAGGGACCATGGCGTACGACACCACTTCGGCGTCATCCACGCGGTCCTGGTGCTCCCGCAGCGTCTACATGGCGGGAAGAGAAGGCGACCAAGGAGAGCGGCAGTCTCCGGCAGTCTCTCCCCTTCACCAGCAAAACGCTGATGAGGTTGACCCGGAGTTGTCCCCGGGCGGGAACCCGGCGATCGTCCACCACCAGCGTAGCAGGGGGACGGGCGCCGGGACCGGGGATCGGGCCCGCGAAGATCTCAGCCAGTACCGCTCCCCGGAGCATGTGCGTAACCGCCTTCCAAGGTCGCCCCCCGTCGCTCCTCAAAGCGCCAAGCGCCTTCGCACCATGGCGACGATCGTGCGCGGCCTCCAGAACTTCTCCAACCAGGCGGCCATGGGGGCCCTCGTGGCCGAAAACCTGGAAAAGCTCGCGGCTGACATAGGGCTCCCAGGACCATCTGGCCTTCAAGGGCCCCGGAGTGTTTCCCAGGGCCATCAGCGCCACTCCGGCCAAGGCCTCCCGAAGTCCTCGCCGGGAGGACCAGGAAACAAAGACTGCACCACGAGGACGTTCGGGCGGTTCCCGCGATCGCTCGCTTCGCGGCCATGCTCGCCCACCGCGAAGCGCCTCGTGCTCCACCTCAAATCCGCAATCGTCGCGCCGGCATGACGGCGTGTTCTCTCGCCTCACCTTGTGCGCGAAGGACCGCCTGGGCCCCAGCCGCCATGATCGCCATGTCCGGAGGGTCGCCATGACGGCCCGCGCTCGGATGCCGAAGTTTGGCGCCCTCCGCGACGTTAAGTGGCCGAGCATGTTCAATCCCGGCCGCATCGAGCGTTTCAACGGGACCCAGAACCCCGACGAGTTCATCTCGATTTACTCCACTGCCGTTCTGGCGGTCGGCGGTGACGAGGGGGTCATGGCTAACTACCTCCCCACGGTTCTCAACAGCTCCGCCAGAACTTGGCTCTTCAACCAGAAAGAAGGGTCTATCCGCTCCTGGAGGCAGCTCTCCGAGGCCCTCCGGGCAAACTTCCAGAGCTGTTATACTCACCAGTAACGAAGCGCGACTCGAAGGTTGATCCAAACGGACAAAGAGACGCTGCGCGACTTCGTCCAAAGATTCATTAAGGTGAGGAACTCCATCCCGAGCATCTCGGATGAGGCAGTCGTCCGGGCCTTCAAGTTTGGGGTCCGCGACGTTCGCTTCACGCAAGACCTGGAGATTCACCCCGACCTGACGGCCAACGAGCTATTCCGCATGGCCGACCGCTATGCAAATGCCGATGAGGCCGTGCAATGGAAAAAAGCGCTCGACGAGGGCAACCTGCCGCCCCAGCCGGGCCTGGAGGGCCCCTCGAGCAAGAGACCTCAGTTCATGAAAAGAAGGCCAAGAAGAAGAAGAAGTCGCCACGGACATGGTGGCGGCCGTGGAGCACCGCCTGCCTCGTGGCCCGCCACCCGTCAGCAGAGGCGGTCGGCGCCACGCCATGCACCACGACAAGACGGCAATACCAAGATCGCGGCGATCGTGGTCTCGAGGACCGTGGTCGCGGTGGCGTGATCGCGGCGAGAGGGCGCCTGCAGCGCACCGCCTGGCTTCCACCAAGTGGCCAGCCACGACCTCCGCAATTGTAGGACCTGGCTTACTGCCGGAGAAATTCTACAAGGGCAGGGGCCCCATGCCGCCTCCCGCAAGGGAGAGAGCAAGAAGGGCAAAGGTCCCATGACGACGACGACGACATGGACTACCAAGAGCCCCAAAACCACATAGCCGTCATATTTGGGGCTCCTCGGCCAAGTCCCGCAGGATTTTAAGGAGGCAGCATGAGGTTGGCCACATTGCTCAAGGCAAGCCACTGTCTGGCAGCCTGTGGTCCGAGCCGCCCATCACTTTCTCCAAGGAGGATTGTCCCTTGGGATGTCCAAACCCCGAAGCTCCTATTGGTCGTAAGCCCGACCGTTAATAATGCCAAGGTCGGTCGGGTCCTCATCGACGGCGGGAGCTCCTTGGACCTCATCTCTGCCACGGTCCTGGACGAGATGCAAGTCCTCGCTCCAGATCAAGAGCACAGCTCCGTTCTTGGGATCGCCCCCGCACCTCGATCAAGCCTCCGGGCCGATCGTCCTACCAGGACGCTCAGGGACATCGCGAACTTCCGGACCGAGCTAGTCAACTTCGAAGTCGTGGACTTTAGGTCGGCCTACAACGCCATCCTTGGCAGGCCGGCCCTCTCCAAGTTCATGGCCGCCACACATCACGCCTACCAATGCCTGAAGGTCCCCGGACCGAAGGGCATCATCACCATCAAAGGCGACTATCGGGCGGCCCTGAACTGCGACGAGAAGTCCCTCGACATGGTCGGGCAGTTGCCTCAGCGTGGCCCCGATCAAGCGCCGACGCACTCCCGGCCAAAAGTTGCCCTCCAGCCCGGAGGAGAAACCAAGGCGGTCCCTCTCAACGAGGCTGACCCAACCAAGGTCCTCTATCTGGGATCTTCCTTAGATCCTAAATAGGAACTCGAGCTCATCACTTTCCTCCGGAGAAGCGCGGACGTGTTCGCCTGGGAACCGTCCGACATGCCCGGAGTCCCAAGGGAAGTGATTGAGCACAGGCTAGTTGTTCGGCCTGACAAAAGGCCTGTGCATCAGAAGCTCAGGCGATTTTCCCCGGAGAAGCAGGCAATTATCCGGGAGGAACTTGACAAGCTCCTTAAGGCTGGCTTCGTCTGGGAGGTCGAGCACTCGGAGTGGCTGGCAAACTCGATCATCGTCAAGAAGAAGGGCAGCAAGTGGCGCATGTGTGTCGACCACACTGGCTTAAACGCCGCCTGCCCAAAGGACAACTTCCCGCTGCCACGCATTGACCAACTAGTCGACGCAACGGCGGAGTCCCAGGTGATGAGCTTTTTGGACGCCTACTCGGGCTACCACCAGATTAGCTTGTTCCCTGGGGACGAGGAGAAGACTTCCTTCATCACCCCGTTCGGCACGTTCTGCTACACGACCATGTCCTTCGGTCTACGGAACGCCGGGGCGACCTTCCAGCGCTTGATGCAGAAGACTTTCCAGGATCAGATAGGCCGAAACCTGGAGGTATATGTAGATGATATCGTAGTTAAGAGTAAGCTCCCCTCAGGCCATGTACCCGACCTCGAGGAGACCTTTTGTAATCTCTGTAGACATAGAATAAAGCTTAATCCCGAGAAATACGTTTTTGGGGTAAAAGCTGGCAAAGTGCTCGGGTATCTCATCGAGCCGAAGGGCATCGGTGCTAACCCGGAGAAAATCAAGGCCATCGAAAGGATGCGCCCCCCGGGCTCCGTGAAGGAAGTCCAGACCCTGACCGGACGCATGGCGGCCCTGAGTCGCTTCATTTCCGGTCGGAAGCGCGGCTCGCTTTTTTTAAGGCGCCCGCATGATTCTGAGGTTTCGGCTCGACAGAGGAGGCTAACCGCCTTTGAGGAGCTAAAGAAGTTCTGTCGACCCGATCTTGGCCACTCCAAGGTCGGGTAGCTACTTTACTTTACTCGCAATGACACCCCACGCCAGAAGCGCGGTCAAGCAGAGCGAGAAGGACGCAACGTCCGATACTATGTCGTGAAGTGTTGCACGAACCAAAGGAGCGCACCGAGGTCCGTAAACTTCAGACTCGCCGCTCATGGCTTCCGTGAAGTTACGCCACTACTTCGAGCCCACAAGGTCGCTATCCCGACCACTTTCCGCTTAGGAGATCCTAAGAATCCGGACGCCGGCGCCGACAATGTGGGCCATGGAACTCGCGAGTTCGACATACACTTCTCTGCCAAGACGGCAATTAAGTCCCAGATCTTGGCAGACTTCAGAGCGGAATGGATTTAACCCCGCCACCGCCATCGAGTCTCAAGAATCTCGAGACGGCATTTGACCATGTATTGACGGCTCCCGAGCTTTGAACGCCGGGCCGGTGTTGTCTTGGTGTCCCCTCAAGGATCGGCCCAATACGTTATCCATTACACTTCGCCGCAACAAACAATGCGGCGGAGTATGAAGGCCTCTTGGCCGGGCTCCGAGCGTCCAAGGCGCTTGGAGTCCAGCGGCTAACTGTGAAAGGCGATTCGCAGCTGGTCGTCAACCAAGTCAACAAGGAGTATCAGTGTTCCGATCACTCAATGGCGCTTTACTTGGTTGAGGTGAGGAAGATGGAGCGGTACTTTAGAAATTTTGAAGTACTCTACATCCCCAGGAAGGACAATTCCCTGGCCGACTATCTTTCCAAAGTCGGTTCCTCTCAAATGCCCGCCCCTCCGGGGGTGCTTGTCGAGCATCTGCACAAGCCCTCCATTCCCTCTGTAGAGGAGGCAACCCCCCAGATGCCCGCCACCTGGGCGCTAGCCGAAACATCCGAGAAAGCCTCCGCTCTCTCAGAGGAGGCACCAGAGTTGTGCGGTCACATCTCCTTCCTCGAGCAAGGTGCAGATTGGATGACGCCATTCGTCCAATATCTCGCCCACGGGACACTGCCCGAGGAAGCAGCCGAGCGTTCCCAGCTTACAAGGCGGTCCTTTGCCTACAAACTGGTCGAGGGCGCCTTATACCGCAAAGGGGCACTTGGAGTCCTCTCCAAATGTATATCCCGAGAAGAGGGCAATTTCCTTTTCAAAGATATCCACGAGGGCATGTGCGGGGCTCACTCGTCCTTTCGGACGCCAGAAGCAAAGCATTCCGCTGATACTATTGGTCGACAAATCTAGACGACGCCGGGCGCTTCGTGGCGACTGGCCGGGCGTGCGGGCCACGCCCGCAAGGCCCACCAACCAGCGTACGCGTTGCAGACCATCCCACTCTCGTGGCCATTCTCGACCTGGGGGCTGACATTCTCGGGCCTTTCCCCCGCGGTCGAAAGGGTTGCAAGTATTTGCTCGTCGCCATCGACACTTTCTCCAAGTGGATCGAGGCCGAGCCTGTATCAACCATCTCGGCTCATGCAGCCAAGAGACTCTTCCGCAGCAATGTGGTGACGCATTTCGGGATTCCCAATCGCCTCATCACATGCAATGGCACTCAGTTCACCAGCGAACTGTTCCAAGCCTACTACGAGGACATCGGAACAAAGGTCTGCTTTGCCTCTATGGCTCATCCACAGAGTAACGGAGTAGCTGAGCGTGCAAATGGCCAAATCCTTCAAGGAATCAAGAAAAGGGTCTTCAAAGACCTCTCTCGGCACGGCGGGTCATGGGTGGACGAGCTTCCTTCCGTCCTCTGGTCTGTGCGCACCATAGCGAGCCGCGCCATGAGCGAAACGCCCTTCCAGCTCGTCTACGGTGCCGAGGCCGTCCTACCTGCCGAAATTGTGCTCGGATCCCCAAGGGTTCATTTGGCCGATAGTATCCATCAAAGTCGCGAAGGCCGCCGACCTCGACTCGCCGAGGAGGCGCGTAAGGCGCGCTTCGATCCGCCGCCTACCGCCAAGCTCTCCGCAGCACGCGCCAAGTCAATCCGCCACGCGCCCGCAGTCGGCGACCTCGCCCTTCGTCGAATCCAGGATTTGTCGAAGGCCAACAAGCTCTCCCCCAGGTGGGAAGGCCCGTTCATGGTCGTCTCGATAGCACGCCCGGGGGCTGTCCGCCTTGCGCGGGAAGACGGTCGCGTTCTCGCGAGCTCGTGGAACATCGACCAGTTGCGCAAGTTCTTTGTCTAAATTTATGCTCTATTTTGCGCTTTGTATATACATCTGTTTCCTCTCTTTCCTTTTAAAGAAAAGTGGCACTTTCACTACGCTCACGCAAATGTTTTTTTTCCCCAAGATGCTGCGAATACATATATAAGGTCACTGCCTTTTGGTAAGCCGGCTCAGTCTCGCGCAAGGGCATACTTTTCATCTCTTTCATGATCTTGGTAGCAAAGCAAGTGCGGTGGGTGTAGTTTGTTACCAAAAATCTTTTCCAAATTAAAGCTCGGGCCGTGCACGCGCGCGCACCCGCACAAGGTGCCACGACCAACACCCCGCCGGTAAAACTCACCACCAGGGGGCTTCGGTCTCTATAAGCCGACCTTGGTCCGCATTAGCTCTTCGCTACGTGATGCAAGTCGCATACAGATAGTCCCTTGGTCGGCCCCGAGGTTTACTTCCGCGCGCAGGTTCGGTCGTCGCGCACCCGGTCGGGCAAACGTGTGTCTTCCCTCGCTTACGACCATACTCGCAACTCGGGCAAAGGGTGTGCGTCTCAAGCGTCAAGGAAGCCTCGGCCTTGCTCCTTCTTCTCCCCGACCAAAACCACTTTCGCTCCTCGAAAAGGCCAATACCTTGGTCGGGGGCAATCTTTCCCAACTCTCCTACGAATGAGCCTGTGCTCGCATCATAGGCGCACGACCCTCGTTCGCAGCGGGGGCTAAGGGGAGAGCGAGTTGCCGCCCTGGCATCATTTCAAAAAATCTCGACCAAGTACTTCGTCCTATCTTACTAACGTAACGTTACTTCTTTCTTAAGAGACGCGTTATCATTGTGTTGAACATTCCGGGCTGGTGCTGCCCACGTGTCGTTCTAACCTACGACCAACCTACTTCTTGCTGTTTGCCCCATGGTTTCTGTTTACAGGAAAAAGCCGGGCAAGGACAAAAGAAGCATAGCACCAGAAGCAACCCTTAAGCAAAAAGATAGTTACATGCCCCACCGGCGACATCAAAGGCCTTCCAAAAAAGCGCCGAAGAAAAAGACAAAGGAACTAATCTCCTACGCACCGGGCGTCGCTCCCTTGAGGGCCGCGGATAGCTTCTGCCTCAGCTCATCAATCTTGGCCTCTTTATCGATCAGCTTCGGCCCGCGACCAACGGGCTTCTTCATGAGTCGCTCGACCTCTTCATTCCTTGTTCAAGGTCGGCGGCGCTTCATACGCTCGTCCTAGCTCCGCCACTTTCGCCTCAAGGGCGCCGGAGTGCTGCTTCATCGCGTCGAGCTCTTGCTCGAGCTTGAGGGTCTTCTCTCCGGCATCAAGGGACCGCTTCTTTTCCTGCTCGAGCTCCAGCTCGAGCGCGTGGATCTTCTCTTTCTCAGCGGCGGCGCCTTCTTGGGCCTGGCGGGAGCACGACCTTTCTTGCTCAAGCTCTTGCTCGAGCTCGAGGATCCTCTCCCTACCTTGGTGAGCGTCCTTCTCCGCTTATGCATCCGAGCACGAGCAACTGCTCTCGAGCTTGAAGTCGTTTAGCGTCGCTTCAACCTCCGCCAGCGGGCCTCATGGTCGGTTAGCAACCGGTCGTGGCTTCGTGGACCTCCATTGCTACGCCGAAGCCCTCCATGGTCTTTTCAAGGACCCGCAATCCGAAAAATATCGACGCCATCCCGGCCGCCCATGATGCGCGAGCTTCCCAGCCGCCGAGTCGTACCGCCAGCCGCAGAGAAGGAACCGCCGCGATTTCCTCCTCTCGTTATTTTCAAGGCGATGCAAGGTCGATTCTCGGCCAAGACGCTGTCTCCCGCAAAGGCGTTGCTTTCGGATGTCGCGGTAGTCCTTCGCCGCAAAGATCCTCGTCCCCGAGCAAGCACTGCTCGGATGCTGCAGTAGTCCTTCGCCGCAAGGTTCATCGTCCCCGAGCGGGCATTGCTCGGATGTTGCGGTAGTCCACCGCCGTAGGGCTCCAACCCCACTCCAAGAACTTGGAGGCTTAAGGCGGATGCCTTGAGAAGGCGACTTCCCCTTAGCCTCGGGGCTAGCGTCAGGATTGGTTATCGCCGCTTCACGACCATCGGAGTCGGCCAAGATCGACGATGCCCAAGCCCGGCGCCGTCCCCGCCAGAGGGTCTCCCGACCTTCCGACCTTGAGGTTAAGCTTCCTCCCGAGCATGCTTGCTCGGTGTTAGCGGCCTTACGACTCAATTTCACAAAGACACCTCGGTTCTCCCAAAAGCCGCACGGCTCATGCGGCGGTCCGACATTAACTACGGGCCGCCCGTGGTTTGCGCTACCATAATACACGCCATTGTACCCACGTCGTGTGGTGCCCGTGGGTGGCGGCAATACTCACAGATGTCCAAGAATAGTGGAGCGCCCGCTGTAATAAATACTTTGTCGCCTGTAATCCCCTATAAATACCCACTCGTGCGAAGGGTTGGGGGCTCCTCCAGGCTGAGCTAGCTCCACTAGACTCTCACTCACACTTGTACGCAGCATTTGTAACCATTTTTACATATCAGTGCAATTACTGGACGTAGGGCTGTTATCTCCCCCACGAGAGGCCCGAACCAGATCAAAAAAGTCTCCCTCTGTGCTTTGCGATTGCTCTAACTGCCTTGTCCTGTAGCTCGGTAGGGCCTCGGACGCTACACCCCTCGCATAAAAGGGGCCTTAGGTTGATCCCTCATTCAACAAGTAAGCTCGGCGAGGGACCGGTTCCCGAATCGTCGACAGAAATTATCTCGGATCCGGTGAAACGTATACCAATTGATGAGTATGACAATGAAATTGGAGAACAAGTTAGGAGTGCTTATTTATTGAGAGGTTCAACCCAATCAAAGGGGCATGATTTCCTCGCAAAATACAAAATGGATGTTCAAAGGCATTTCAACCAATAATGTTTGTTCGATAAGTTCGATTGGCTAGAATATAGTGTGAAAAAGGATACGGTATTTTTTCTATTGTTTTCTTTTTGAGAAACCAGAAAGGCCTGAAAATTTTGGTAGTGATATATTCACAATAACTAGGTATTCCAATTGGAGAAAGGCTTTGAAAATATTTAATAAACATATTGGTGGACCTAATCGCTGTCACAATGTGGCAAATGGGGACTACGAGGAATTTATAAATGAAAGGGCAAGTGTGAGACAACGACCTTCCGATCATGGTCGAGAGTCAAAAATTGCATACAAAATTCATTTAATTGTTTGTTTAGATTGTGCAAGATATCTTCTATTGCAAGGTGAAGCTTTATGAGGACATAACGAATCTTCCTCTTCCACAAACAAGGGAAATTTTAAGGAATTGATATTAAGCATGTCACAAATTGGACATCTACTATATTAAAGGAGGATTTATTCGATTTGCTTAGAGACCACTAATTACCAATTTGTAGGCTACGTGAACAGGGTTATGATGGAGTTTTCAATATGAGAGGAGAACTTAATGGGTTGCGAAAGCTGATTCAAGATGAAAAACCATATACTTTCTATATTCATTGCTTTGCCCATCAGTTGCAGTTAGTGGTTGTGACCGTTGCATGTTGCAGTAGAGCTATTGCTGATTTTTTTTCAACTATGTTTCCTTGATAGTGACTAATGTGAGTGCATCTTGCAAAAAAAGGGATGCGTTGCTTACAAAGCATTAAGATGTCCTATTGAATAAGTTGGAGAATAGTAAAGCAGTTACTGGAACAGGATTGCTTCAAGAAATAAGCCTAGCTAGACCATTAGATACTAGATGGGGCTCAAATGTGGGAGGCAGTATTAAGCGTACTGGAGATTGTTTTTGAAGATGCTTATCAACCATCAAGTTACGGTAGAGCATCAGATTTGATACAGAAGATGGAAAGATTTAAATTTGTATTCATTTTGCATTTGTTGATAGACTTATTGAGCATTGCAAATGAGTTATTCCTTTCATTGCAAAGGAGGGATCAAGATATTGTTGAAGTTATGGGTTTGCTTATAGATATGAAAGTAGAAAACTTCACTGTAGTAACCCCCTTGTAAGTTTTTTTTTCTCAAAATGGCTAGCGAACAAACAAAATTGCAAAAATGGCCATCTTCTCGGACGTGGGAGATCTGGCAGGCGACGCGTGCCACGTGCTGTGGTATCCTAGCGTGGAAGGAGGTGCCTGCGTGGCATTTTGGCTGAGCGCAAAGGGAGGCTAACTCCCGTGTCCGGGGTGCACCGAACGTATCTAGTGGCTTCCACGTATGCCTAGCGCAAGACGTTGCCCTGCTCATGGGATGATCACACGGAGCGGCTTCTTTTTCTACTACCAGCGCAGAAGGAGAATTAGTATAAAGAGGCTTCAGCACTCAGTGTGATGGCAATTAGCAATGCACGGTCAGGGAGATATGCTGAAACCTCCTTTTCTACTACGATACTTGAACTTTATGGATGAAACAACGCCTGCCTCAGTAAGGCTGGCAAGTTGCAGCATTGCACTATCGCAGTAGTGACTTGCTGTGCATCCTTGCCATGGTAGGTGCCAGCCCCCTCGCCCGGTCATTGCAACCGCGTTCGAGGCCCGACCCACGCTTGCGTCTGCCTGCCGTGCTCTGCTACAGTGGTAGGAGCCACGTGTCAAGAGCTGGTTCTTCCGTGCTCCAGAAGGGGACTAGTTTTGTCGACGTTTGGGAAACGGATCCCCCGCCGAGCTTACTTGTTGAATGAGGGATCAACCAAGGCCCCTTTTCCGCGAAGGGTTTGGCGTCCGAGGAATGCCGCTAAGAGAATGATGCTCAAAAGGATGATAGACAAGGGATTTTATCCTAGTTCGGGCCTCTCACGATGGAGATAATAACCCTACGTCCAGTGGTCTTACTACTGCTTGAATGCTTATAAGATACTTGCGTGAATGTGTTGCGCGTATCTCTCTACGGGTGTTGCTTGTTAGCCTTCTTCTCTTTTTTTTCTCCCCGCTTTCCCTTAATCTACAGTGGGGTATTTATAAGCGTCCACAGTCCACAGCAGTCCCTGCTTTCCCTTAATCTACAGTGGGGTATTTATAAGCGTCCACAGTCCACAGCAGTTACAACCGAATGACATGCCACTACTGTGCCCAAACGTGGCCGTAACTGACTCTCTCGCTTTCCGCCATGCTGTGTTGTGGGCGTAATGGGCTCAGATTGTGGCCGTAATTGTCCTTTGAGCCGCAGTGTGATTATCGCCACGTCGTCTTCATGGACCAAGCACGACATGCCGATCATGCTCAGGATTTTCCTTCGCTCGCCGAAAGATCACTCCTCCGAGCATCACGCTCGAAACTAAGCGCATGCTCGGGGCGAGCTTGATGTGGTCGAGGCACCCATCACCGTCTGCATCGAGGATCTTCCTTGGGAACACCGTCCAAGGGCAAGTATGGTCGGCTGAAGACTGGCTGCCGGGGTATGATGGTCTTTATGGAAATTACCCAATCCCCGACAGTTTTGCAAAAAAAAATCACGCGAGTAATAAATTTACTAAAAAACTAGGTTTAAGGGGCTGCTTTTGTGAACAGTTCGTAAAAGTGCGCTTGCAAGACATGAAAGACAATGGATAGGAGCCATTGTTCCAACAAACCAAAACCTTTTGTGAAGCAAATAAGATTCATGTGCCAAATTTGGAAGAGCTCATGCCAATTAGAGGTAAATCTGTACGTAGAAAGCATACGGTGACTCACTTTTATTATTACCATGTTGAGATTTTTATTGTTGCTATCGATGCGATTACATCAGAGATGAACCCTCGATTTAGTGAAGTTTCTTTAGAGTTAGTGTCATGCATGTCTTGTCTTGATCTAAGAAACTCTTTCTCAAAGTTTCATGTAGATAAGCTTGTTCGTCTTAACTGAGATATATGTTGATGACTTCACCATGGTTGATCATTTGTTGTTAAGAAATCGATTTCAAACTTTTATTCTCAACATCAGGAGAAGTGTAGAACTCCATAGATGTGGTGATATTACAAAGCTAGCTCAAAACATGGTTAAAACAGGGGAAAATAGAACTTTTCCATTAGTCTATCACCTTATCGAGTCAACATTAATCCTTCCAGTGTCAACGACATCAGTAGAAAGAATCTTCTCAGCAATACATATTATCAAGACAGATTTACGCAACATAGTAGCAGATGAGTGATTTAGTGACTTAATGATGTGCTACACTGAGCAAGAGATATTTAGAAGTATTGATGATGATAAAAATTATAAAACGCTTCCAAGCCATGAAGAAATGTAGAATGCTATTGCCTCGTACTTGTACTACTCATTGCTAGCACTTAGTGGTATATTACATTCTTTTCTCAATGCTTATACCTATCTGCAATTCATAATCTACGATTGCATCACTAACTTTTCTAATTTTGATATATAGGTAGCAATTTACACATATTTATGTAGTTTTCAGGAACATACTAACCATTATGGCATTACCAAGGAACTTCCTTCGTTGTATTTCACATTTTTACTATGTTACTCTTCTAATTATGTATGCTTTTGGATTACAATAGTCAATATAAGGTTCTATTTTGTTTGGTTTTTTTGTCTTACTATAGCATTGTCTCATTCCCGGGTTAGCACCCCGTAAATGTTTGTCCTGAGTCTGCTACTCCATGCGACTCTACCACTTACTAGGCGGTGGTACCCTTTTTTGCCCAATAATTTTTATTGCTGGTTTATTTATCGTTATATTATACTCTCAAATACTTGTCATTTTCAAAATTGACAGTCTTCGAAACATAGCTTTGACCTCTAATTTTTATTATAATGCATTTATAAAACTAATAAGATTATAATATTACGAAAGTATTTTCCAAGACAAATCTACGTATGATTTTCATATATCCAAATTAAATATTTAAAAAGATATTGATAATCAAAATTTCAAAAATTTAACCGTTCATATATTTGAAATGACAACTATTTGTGATTGTGGGGAGGTATATGATGACATTGCCACAACATTTTTGGTTGGTTCGGTTAAGTGAATATTGATTCCACTGGTCGTATATACATCCATAATGCGTACAGCAATATATGAATTGTGCAAGCATGCCTTTCAAGTTTGATCGAACTGATATTAAAGGATACGAATCGGAAACTTGCGCTCTTGGTTTGAACCGAGTTGGAACCTTAACGACTTCACCGCATCTCACGTAGATGTTCCTTGAGCCTTGACCACGCGGCCGGCAGGCCGGGCTGGATCTCTCATAAATCACAATTACGTCGATCTTGGTTTGCCGGCTTGGTTACATAGACTGCTTTTGTTGGATCCCAGGTTCCCAGCCCGGAATCCAGAGGCACGGCGTGCGCACCTTGCAGGGCCAGGCCTATCGAAGGTTGTCAGTACTATCTCAAGATACAACGGCCTCTTGTGGCCCGCGGCCCATCGGACGAAGCCAGCCGTCGTCGCCGAGGCCATTGGTCCGCACAGCACAACCGTTAGTTTCCTCCGGGGAGCGCACGGAGCAGGAGGTACAGAGGCGATGCCGGATCTGCTCTGCTCCCATGCCGCCGTGCCGGCGATCGGGCACGCAGCGTACGCTGCCTACGTCGCCACCACCACACCGTACTGCTGTAGCTTGCGTGCAAGCCGCAGGAGCCGTGGAGAAATCCCTGTAGAAAACGCGGACGCGCTGTACCGTTTCCTAGGACCACCACCACCCTGATCGAATGGTCCAACAACCATGGTCATCACTCGTCAGTGAGGCAGCGAGACATTGACCAACGCAAACAACCGCGCATGGTCGTTCACCAAGTCGCGATCTCTCTCTCTCTCTCTCTCTCTCTGCGAGGAAGGAAACAGCGTATCCGTGATTGATGATAAACAACTAATAACAAAAGAACCAACGAAGATGACAGGAGCTTTAGCCATGGACAAGGGTTTTTTTGGATAAAGATTGATGCAAGCACGTGAAACATCATCGAGGGCCACCCAAATAGTCAAAGGAAAAGGATATCCGAATCCAATCCGTGCGTACCATTGTACCAAACACATAAAAATTAAAACTACTCTCTAATGTATCTTTGCTAACGAAATTTCATGGCAGCGATGTGCGGTGGCCTGGGCCTGGTATGTTGGATGCATATCCGGGTGGAATCAGAGTGTGTATCCGTACGGTTACACTGTCAATGACTGCTGCAAGCCTACAAATGTCCTTCTCTGATGCTTATCAAGAACAAAAAAATCTGTTCGTGGATGTTGGTTTTTCTGTCGAGGACGGAGGATGACGTCACACCGACTGCAATGGGAGTTGAATATACAACAGCAATCCAAGGATGCATACCTAGATGGAAATTAAGTTTCCACCCATGACCCATATAACAAGCTACATCAAGTAAGAAGTGTAGAATAATTAGCTCATAAGAACTTCCACTGTATAACCACTCATCAACAGATGCAGCTTCCCAAATTGGGTAAAAGTGCAATCCGATCGCCGCAGAAATAGAAATAATGGCACCAGAGATAATATTGTTTATGGACCACATCTCGGAAGTAGCCAAAATCCAAAATTTTGACGAGAGTTAGGAATGTCAGCCAAAATTCAAAAAGCAAATTCGGGAAAACCAAAATTTCAGTCCAAATTGATTGAAAATTTGGTGATTTCAACTCCTGTGAAATGGTTTCCTGAGGCTAGAAAAATATGAAAAAAAATCATGCAAGCATTTATTTACATTTCCTATCTATTTGAATGTAAAATATTGAGCATTTGCACATCAAATTCCCAAGCTAGGGTTTAAGATTTAGGCCGAAATACAATTTAAAACCAAAATACATTATAAAGGCCGAAGTCCAAAGTTAGGGTTCAGGTTGAAATGCATCATTAAAGATCAAAATCCAAGTTAGGATTTAAAGTTTAGGCCGAAATACATCATTTAAGGCCAAAATTCAAGTTAAGGTTACATAATTTGTATATATTTTTGTGCTAATTTTTCACATGTATTTCTCATAAAAGGCATTACAATTCTTCACAAAAATATTGGTATGAAATCTGGTCAAAAAAACCATGAATCTCGATGAGATTGATCGAAATTACTATAGCAACCCTAATTTTTATTTTTTTTATTCCACCAGAAAATCTCGGTGAGATATTGAACCTCCATGCATTAACCATGCAGTACAAGTATCTGTACTACTTGCAATCGATTGCCACTAAACCTAAGGTTTCAAATTTCATTTTCAGGCTATATCTTGGAGGCAGCCAAAATCCAAAATTTCGAAGAGATTTTAGAATTTTGGATAAAATTCAAATACAATTCAAAATGCAAAATTCAAATCTGGAATTTTTTAAGACTAGGATTTACGAGATTTCGGCCAAAATTACCGAAATCTTGGTAAATTTCAACCGAACGAAAAATATTCAAACCACGTTAGAAAATCTTGAAAAAAAATTGGATGGTCCTGATGCATCATTAATTTTCCCAAAAAATAATTTAGATGATGATCAAGCCTGATAAATTTTCAAAAATTTTGATAGTGCTGCTAACCTGCATACATGTATTTCTAAGTACATGTATTGCGTCCATAGATTTGATTGAACAATCAAAATAGGTTTATAATTTTAGAAAATTTTAGAAAAGAGTGATGAGGCAATGCTTAATCTCTCATAAAAATTTTGGATCATGATTACACTCAAGCGAATTTATAAAATTCTTACATGGTTACTGTCTCATTTTTGTTTCTTCTATTTTTGATTTTTCAAACATAATAAATGAAGGTCAATTTTTTTGAAATTTGTTTGTATGATCTTAGACTACTAAATATTGTACCATAATTTTTCATAGCATGATCAAGCTTATACATTTTTTGTAAAAATCTAACAATTTTTCTTATTATTTTTTATAAAACGTCTAAAAACTTCAATTTTTTAAAAAATTCATAAAAGATTATATTCTTATGAGGCATTGTTCCAAATCCGGTCAAAATTACTAAGATTATAGTGAAATTTGCTAAAAAATTTTAAAAATCACTATAGCAACTTGAATTTTTTTTATTTTTTTTATTACCTGTGATTTAAAACCTTGTCCCCAATTGAAATTTCTGAGATTTCGTCGGGAATTTTGAACCTTGCTTGCCACGATTTTGAACCTTGCTGGAACCTACAAAATGGGCAGCACTCTATACTTTTTTTTTGTAGGGTCTGACATTAATTTACTTTCCCAATAAGACACGCTAGCAATGTACATACCGCGAGGTCAGTTGTGTCTTGCGCTAACCCCTAACGTCGTTGTTAACACGCTCACCGTTTTCGTTAAGGTAATAAATCGTCTTGAACATTTCTAAAAATAATTAGAGATAACTCTCAACGCGTTCTTCAGTCTTCACTCGTACAAAACCGCGCATTGAACGAACACTTTTTCCTATAAGAAACGAAAAAAAAAGAGGGAGGAATTTGATGTAAAAAAAACTTTTGCTCCCTCTCTCCCAGACTTCACACTTTTCGAGGGGAAGCGGAGAGCTTTCATTAATCAACGGAATTAAAAAGATAACAATCCATCCGGAGAGAGAACAAATGAAAACAGGGCTCGTCGCAGGTCATTGGAGGTTGTGGTATTGGATATTTTCGTCAAGAATAGATGAAGAAGCAATTATAGAATTTGCTTTTAATTTTCAGTTCTCTTTATTATATTTTCTTTCCAGCTATATGGCTATGATCTTTGTATGAACTCGGTTGTGTGCTCTTGCAGAGACCGGATTTAATATCCTTTATCTAAAAAAAATAACGTAGTGTTTTTTGTTGACACTGTCAATGGAGCGCCGCAAAAATCCTAATTTGATTCTTACTGTAGGTAGAGTCACCTGAAGGCCCGATGTCGATCATTTTGACTGGGGAATTAATTGCTGTTGTGAAGGAGATTTGGTGAGGACGTTACTTTTTCACCACCTACTTGATTGAGGGGAACTATTCCTCATTCAAATTAGCACAGGATCATCTCATGATTTTTTCAGAATTTTTTTTCTTTGGATACTTGACAACATCTTCTTCATGCTCATTCCTTTACTCTTAAAATAGTTATTGTTTATCAAATCCCCATTTTTTTGAAAAAGAAGTATTTATAACCACTTTTGAATTTTTTTAATTGAAACTTTTCGAACCAAAAGTTTTTGAATTGAAAGTTTTCGGGTTTGAATGTTTTCGATTTGAATTTTTTTAAGTGGAAACATTCCGAGTTGAAACTTTCTAATTTGAATTTTTTCGATTTAAAATTTTCAAGTTGAAACTTTCTAATTTGAAAATTTCTAATTTAAAATTCATTGAATTGAACCTTTCTAATTTGAAATTTTCCTATTTAAAATTTTTCGAGTTGAAAATTTTTTTGATTTGAAAGTTCATGTATAAAATTTTCAGATTTAAAAATTTATAATTTGTTTTTTTTTTTGTGTTAGAAAGGAAGAAAGAGATGTGGGTGAATTGAGTAGGGAAGACGGAAGGATAGAAGTGGACAGAGAATACGATACATGGTATCTTAGAAAGGGTTCTTAATTTTATTTTATTCTTTAGTTTAAGGATAAGCTCGTTTTGGTTTTCTACGGAGGATGAGGTGCACAGACAATGAAGGCAAGTTGCTTTACAATAAACTTACGGCCTGGCAAGTTGCTTTACAGTAAGCTAGAACCACCATTAGAGCAATGGTGAATTAATACTCACTACTGTAAAACACCATATCATTACCAATTTCAAACTGATATCACTGCCGAATATCGAAACAGGCAGCCGGTTTGTATGCGAACGGTAGTGATAATGTAAATCCAAAAATCACTCGGTAAAATAAAAAAATAAATTTATTTGCACCTGGACCAACTTATATTTACTACTACGCGCGGTCACGCGTCGCAAGTCACAAGTCACGCGATTTTCACGCGGATGTGGTTGCTAGAATTCGAACCCATAACCTGCTGCTTCGCATGACTCCTCTTACCATCTCACCTAACACACTTGTCAACTACTACAAGATATATTTTCCTTTTATCCCTTCGTATTTGAAAGTTTCAACGATTATTTGGACATCTAAATGACTTTAAATAAAAATTTATCAACTACAAAGTTATAGATCTCATAAGAGCTACAATTTTTATATAAATTTTGTCTCCATCCGACTTCGTATAAAAAAACTCAGCCCAGAAAACTACAAATCAGTTTTTTTAAAAAAAACTTACAACTCCCCTAAACAGAGTCTAAAAGTGTGAGGATTTATCCTGTCATAATTTAAGTCGTAGACTCGGTGATGATGTTCATTAAATTTATGACTAAACATATGCGTAGGTATTCAGTCTGTCTATACTTTATAAGATCTTAGATGCCTTCTATAAATCTTCAACTGGTGTAGAGAATCCGTACATATGTGTTTCTGTAGATGGTTTGCGTGGTGTGCGTTGAGTGTACATCCGTTCTGTACTTTAAAAAAGTTTCATGTTTGAACTAAGCAGGTTTGGGCGAATTACCGTGTCCTCGCCTGGTACTGACTTGTTGTGGCGCGCGCGGTGCCAGCTAACTCCGAATCATCTCCACTTCCTGGTTGGTTTCTTTCGGCGGACGATTGTATTATTGTATACTCACACGCACAGCCAAGTCAGCGCCGTCAATGTTAAATATACATGGACTCAAGGACACAGTGGGCCGGTAGAGACGAGCCTTGGACCAGCAGCAGGAGAAAGCCAGAAAGCATGGCGGCTGCCGCCTGCCGGGCAGCAAGTGCGACTGCTTTAGCGCATATTTGTTTTTACTTTGGATTTTTTAAAAGTTGATTATGAATTATAGCTGTAGAGAAGCTAATTCTCTAAAAGTTGAAATCTAAAAACACATATGAAGTGGATTGTGGATTCTAGTGTATATAGATGGGCTAGATAGTGAGAATCGATTTATAAAATCAGACAGTTTGTTTTTTTATTTTGGTTTTAAGATCAGAATCTAGAATCAAAGCAAAAAAAATAGGCCTTTAGACTCCCGGCTGATAAGACGGGAGCATTGCAATTCTATCATCGCAAACGTTGTGCAAACAGGATTTTTTTGCAAGCATTCGACTTAGACCATTAAATAGTTCGGTTTGTATATGCTCTTAAATTTTCCTAGCTACATATATACGGCTCGTTTGGGACAGTATATAGCCCAACGTCAAGGCTGAAGACAACGTAGAGCACATCATCCCGAGTTCTTACCGTAATGTTGTGTGATGAGTAGGGTTAACAAAATCGACATAGAGAAAATCGCTTGAAATTCAAAATTCGGAAATATCAAGCCAAAAATCAATCGAAAATCATAAAAAATCATAGAGTTTCAAAATCAAAATTTTTGGGGAAAAAATTCAAAAATCAACTGTTTTTATGGAAATCACCCGGCTAGTTGAACTTTTTGAAGGTCAATTTTTTTTAGCTATTTTCGTTGATTTTTTTCACCGATTTTCAACCATTTATGTCACATAATTTTTTTTGAATTTTTCAATTTTTTAAAATTTGATTGATTTATCGGGCGGTTTTAGAAACCGAGCCTCGCCGATACGGCTGATAATCACAATTTTTAGCGATTTTTATCTATTTTGCAAACCTGGGATGAGAACTGAGATGCACAAACTTTCGGAACACAAGAAATGTTAGATCAGGTTCAGGCCTTTGCTGAGTTTTAGGGCCGGTTTGGTAGAGTTCCAGATTCCAGCTTCTCTTGAAATCTGAAACTTGTAGGCTAAAATAAAATGAATTAAGTTTGTATTTTTGATCTAAAATGTAAACAAGATGATCTATCTAAACACTCTTAATGTACTCACAGTTTCAGCTTTATGAATCTGATGAAGCTAGAATTTTCAGCTTCACCAGATTCACGAATCTGAAGAAACTGAATCCCTGCCAAACACACCCTTAGTTGGCTCTAAAACTCACTCCTTCCAATGTTGTTAGACTATTTTTTTAAGCACATAGACAAAAAATATATTTAAAATGATTAGATTACCACTAATAATTATAAATAAGTATTATATTTAATTTATTAATGTAGAGAATATAAAATAAAAATGGATATTTATTAGAGATATATAGAGAACATCATACTAATTTTGCATTAAAATATGAAATACACCATACATTTATGGATAAGGCCATGCAAAAAAATATGTTGTATAAACTTAGTTAGAGGGAGCGTATGTCATTCGAGCATTCAAATTTTGTTCATAAATACAAGTCATCTTACAATTTCAAGACAACTTTTAACCACTATTCATTATTCTCAAAACTATTTACTACTATAAATTAGAGTAATACATACCATTAAAAAATAATAAGTGAGCTAATAAAGATTGTCGATTTGATAATTTTTCACACTTAGGTTTGGTTGAAGTGTAGAAATCTACGACATCGTCTAATTCACGAACGGAAGTGGTACGTTTGGTGGCATGGAATAAGGCTATTCACAATACATTGTATCTTGTCACAATATCCAAAGTTGTCATGTCATATGATATTATAGAAGATACAACTATCCCAATGCATGGTATCATGAATTGTTTCTTAGTCCCCACAAGATAATTAAATGCTAGATGTGTATGAGAGTATGAATTGTGGGCCACTTAGATGATTCAAGTTTCAATGTCTATGATTTCGTGCCCAAGTGGTATCTTCCTCAAGATACAGCTTTCTTCTCTCCCCTCTTAACTCTCTTGCCACATCATCAAAAATGCTTATGTGGCATGCATTAAATAGGTATGTTATCATGCACTGGGAATAGCCTAAACTGGTTGAAGTGTTTTTTGGATTGTGTGCACTCAATTTTTTTTGTCTATAAGATTTTTTTTGTTTTTTAGCACTTAATTCTTTTATTTATTAGATATTACTTTGTGACCTACATTGTGCTTTATCATTTCGACTTTGTTGGTATCTGACTTTGTGATCCATGTTTTTGTTTGTTGTGTTTCTTATAGTTTATTTTGTTTCTCTTTTTTTACGGATTGTCACATTACTTTTTACATAATTTAATTTATGTAAAACTAGTATATAATTGATGTAAAAGAAGTCATGAAGAAAACAATAATATTCTTTTTTTACAAGCTATCATATCATTTTTATATAATTTAATTTGTGTAAAACTAGCATATAATTAATGTAAAAATATCATACGAAAAAGAATAATGTTCCTCATGTAATACCTAAAAAATTGAGTACTCCTGGATAAAATAGTACTCAAATGGGAGGAAAAGAGGTTTGAATAAAATAGTACTCAAATAGGAGGAGAAGAGATAAATTGATTTCATCTATTGGATCTAGATGTGAATGCTCAAAATTTGAGTGTTATTTAGTAAGAAAACACTTAGATTCTTCCAAGACACCCCTAATTCTGTTTGCCTAAGCAAGCATGGGGCGGGCCTAGGGCCTAGGCAACAAGGCAAAATGTGGCAGAGACATTTTTGTGCAAGTTCTACAACAAGAAGGATGTCCCATGGTTAGCTTCTTCTAGCAAAGATATTATTTAAGTTATACTCGTCATGCTGATAGTGGAAAAAGCTCTTTCGGACGGAGATGTGTTGAAACGGTTGGATATGTTTAGTGGAAAAGACTCTTTCTGATGAACTAATAGGAAATGGAACATCTATCCTGTTTTGGGATGATGTATGGAAAAAATCTTTTTCTATTGTTGAAAGGGGTTATTGGCATTCTCATGTCAAACTAATAGCATGCTGCTTTTAGACTTCTTGGCTTGAGATGACGTCGTCAGGGCCTTATATTTTCCATTATTAACAGCTGCTTCCATCAGCTTTAGGAGTTGCATGTGAGGATATTTTTCTTATCATATTTTAATGCTGACCTGGATGTTTGGGTTTTCATTTGGATTTTTCGGAGATGTTGTTAAAAAGGTTTATCTAGTTTTATAGGAAATACTGAAGTGAGTATATATCAATGGGTTTTGACGAACAAGTCCATGCTCAAACTCTAGAGGATAGCATGTGTTTGACTTCTGTTGTTGTGTCGATCTACATAATTAGTCCAGGTTAATAACAATAACACCGTCATTACTCTGAGATAATTACACTAATCTCCATATATTAGCTAACAAAATATCGGACGCATCCAACACTTTATCAATTAATACACTGTATAAGTGTTACAGCAGAACAATAATTAAAGATTGAAATGAAAACTTATTACAACCCATTGCTACATATGCTACATGTCCATAGATATCACATCTTATATAATATTTATACTACATCAACAATAATTTATATAAACACTAAGTGGCTATTGGAATGACGGTCGCTATCGTACGGTCCACTACTCCACCCAGTCCTCTAGTAGTCCTCCGCCATCTTGTCACCCTGACCCTGCGGGATATACTTAGCCCATGCCTCACCGGCGAATCCATATGGCTTAGTTTCTAAGCAAAGACTGAGTTAACTAAATATGAGTACAAAAGTACTTAGCAAGCATTATTAACAACATACATCATGTGAATTTTACTATCACCCATTTCATAGATATTCTTCTCTCAAATCCATTTTTAGAAAAATAGAGTTTTATTAGGAAAACATGGGTCTTTAATTTTAATTATTTAAATTGTTGCTAGCACTTTTATATGAGACGGACTTAGTTTCTGTAGCCTCTAATCCAGGAGACAGGCATGAATTCATGATTTTACCCCTACGCAGCTTTGTTTCACTTTATCTATAGTGAACTAACCTCAACTGCGAACCCAAAATGTTTATCACTACTCAGATATTAGATCTCCAACCCTGAGAGTTGATGAGCCATGGTGTCCTTCACAACGTTCCCCATCCACTCACACCTTACCAGTTGTACTATGCTATCATATCAGCATTGATACTCATCTCATGGTATTTAAATATAGCGTCTCGGAACATTCAATCGCAGTTGAATTTCCAAAACAATGTCCCTCATCGGCCTTCTGGCTACCCGGCTTCTATCTCTTAATTATTTACTCATATCCAATGTGGAGATCATAACATCCTTATAGGACAACCTTTTCTGATCAATTCCACACATTATGGTTGATATGAATTATATGGCTCATTGCCCGAGTGTAATTATTTATCCTTATATCATAGCTTACATAGAGAGCCCTCCTGGCGATACCCTTATATATATACACACGTCTCCGACTCCATTCATTGAACAAGCCATTTCAACACATTAATATTCAACCACTGTTGCAACAATTCATCAATAATTAAACATATGCATAATCAATTATTGCCTCAATAGTATATCATCAAACCATCTTTCCAACCACGTCTGAATTGGGGTTTTCTTAAAAAGAGATTTTCTAATGCATGGGTAATATCACATGTATTCAAATATGTTTGATTAAAAAAATATTCAAATATGATCAAAAGATTGCTTGTCTAGATTTTGGTACAAAAAGTCATCCTCACAGAATCACTAGTCAGATTTGCTTTAATTCATGAAATTACAAAATACTATATTTTAGCTGGCTACTAGATTCCTACGTACATGTTTTACAGCGTCCAACCCCTTCTTTAAAAATGTTATTATTTAATATACATATAATGCCTCTTTTAAATTTTTGAATATTTTTTATTTTAACGTATTTTATTTAAATGTATGATAGCTTAAATTGTTTCATTTATCATATATTAATTAAATATAGTTAATTTGGATAATGCATTGGTTTAGATATAATTTTTATCCCCCTTTTAATAATTTTTTTCTTTTTTCCTCCTCTTTTTTCCCAACCGACCATCTTATCCTCTGGCTTCTCATTTCTCCTCCTAGCTCAACTCTTCCTCTCCCTCTTCTCCATACCGTTGTCACCCCTGCATTGCCAGCCTCTAACCACCATCGCACCCAACCATCGTTGGCCAACCCCAGGCCTCCGCTACTGTCCACCGGCCTCTAGCACTCCACGCGTGCATGGCCTCACTCCCAGCCTACGCCAGGCTAACTACCTCTGGTCCGCTCCACCCAAGCCCCCTACTTGGTCACCCCTGAGCCTTGCTACTTCCGCCACCGGCCTCGTAGGCCACCGCTAGCACCCAAGCCTACACCCATCCCCTCGCATCTACAGGTCTCCCGTCACCCTGAGCTGCCCTTATGGACGCCTCCCTCGCGTCGGCCCACTCCCGCCTAGGCCTCTCCTTGCCGCCACTGAGCCGCTCCCCTCTAGGCCCCTCTCCTCTGGGCCTCACTCCCTCTGGTCTACTACTCCGTCGGGCTCTGCCTCATCGAGTTCCCCCTTCCCCACGGTTGCCTCTGGCCCCTCTTCTTCTACCTATTTTCCTACTGTGATTTGCATGAGTACTTGTCTAGTTGTTTGATGTAGTGCTGTGCTATATTCATCAATTAATGATGATACAAGGGTTGATGCTATGGATTTGGCGGTGTTGTTACGACACCAAGAGACCTCCTGTACGTCAGAGAGTGCGGTAATTGTTCGGGCATGCACAACACCACCTCTATGGTGATCCCCACTAAGACCACTAGCATTTACTTTTGCCATTATTCTCTATATTGGTTTTTCTACTGTAATTTCCTATGTTGGTGCTAATGGCCATGGATGGTTGCTTAGCTTTGATTGAGAGGATGGAACAAGGGTTTGGGGATGTGAGATTGTGGATGGGGCTGATGGAGTGGTGGTCTCACTCTTGGCCTCCTCTTGCTCCTGGTCTTCTTGGCCTCCTCTTACTCCTAGTTTGTGCTCCTGGTGGCTTTGTGGCTTTTGGTTGCCTCCTAAGGTTTGGATGCTTCCTAGCTCTTGCTTGCGTTGCCCCAACCTTCTTGCTTCCTAGTCTTCCTGCTTGCTCCCTGGCCTTGGACTTGCTTGGCTGTGCTTGGTGCTCTCGATTGGCTTTAGAGAGAAGGATGGTATTGGGTGTCTGGCTATGGGTTGGAATGAGCTAGGGTTGGGTGTGTGCTTGGTTGGCTTTGTCTCTTTTAACCTTGGCACTTTCACCTTTTCACTATATGTATTTTATCTTTTTACCATTAGATATTTTTTTGATACTATTTAGGTATGGCTATGGTGACCTAGCAAAATACAGGTTTGTTTATGCTGGATGATGAAATCCTAACCGGTGAGAGGTGCTGACTGGCCCCAGACAGTCAGGTATCTCGATTAGCGATACCAATTCATTCGGGTCTTACAGCACACCTAACCTTTTTAAATTTTGCTTTATTTGCCTATTGATTATATATATGTGAATGACTAAACATTTCAAGGATCAAGGTCGAAGATCAACGTAAGATTAACTTTTAGGAAATTTGAATATTATTGTAATCTTTCTTTTTGATATATTTGAATATTTATGTACATTGTAATTTATACCATTGTATAATATTTGTTAATGAATAAAATTGATGATCAATATTTGTTGATTAATTTAATTATGTGTGTTATTAATTGGTGTTGATGATCTCTTTTGAGTGGATAAAACTATGGATTGTTTCGGTTGTCATACTGCAAAAGGCACATGAGCAAGTGAATGGGTCTGAATTGTTCTTCAGGGCAGTTTAAACACCGGAGGCAAGTAAGAAGAATTGTCTAGACTAATAAGATTCAATCATACAAACAAACAAGGCCGGTCCATTGCAAAATTGACCGCTCTAACAGGATTCAGTCGTTTAGACACTCTTTCTAGTTCTTTTGGTACAACCAGTCGAATTCTCTGCACGATTGCATGTCTAAATAGTCCAATATATATGTTTACATCAAAACATAGATTTGTACATGTTACACCCTCCGTTTCACAAACACTTGTCGGTTTGGGATACGTGTAGTCAAACTTTTGAAATTTTAGCTATGGATATCTTTTTAAATATTTAGATTGGATGCATGAAAATCATATGTGTAGATTCGTCTCGAAACATGCTATCATAATATTATAATTTTATTCTATGTTTTAAATATATTACAATAGAAATTAGTGGTCAAAGTTGAGTTTTTTGGACTGTGTCGATGTACAAAACGACAATTATTTGTGACTAGAACAAGTAAATAACTATTATGATTATGATGGTAATAATAATTGAATATCTTCTTATGCTTATGTTGGAAATAGAAATGTATTTCTTATACATTTGTAACAATTTTCATATTTATATATGCTTAATCTTCACTGTTTATAATCTAGACCTACTGCAATCAATGGTATATATTTATTTTTTGTTAACACGATAATTTCTAACATTGAGACTGAATATGGTGACTTTTTTACCATTCTAATAAGATAATAGATGGATAGATTAAAGGATGGGATGCAATTGTAAAGCCTCTAGAAAAGGAATTTTGCGTGATTTTGACCTTGCCTCGATGGTGCTAATAAAAAAGCAGGGCATTTGAAAATTCCAGTGAGGAACAAAACGAATGATAATAAAGTAGCATACAATGCTGCAAAGGTTGCATCGGACAGCTACATTGTCGTATTAGGATAGGATTTTTGTGCGGTCTATACCGCACCGCAAAGTAGTCTTTATCAATATGGTAATATATCCTGTGTATATTTTTTGTGCATACATTATATACATCAATTAATAAAAGTTATGAATTTTTTTTTTAAAAAAATTATAGATGTACTTCATAGATTATTCTACCTATGTATGAAGTTTCGAGAATTTGAACCTACAATTTTATACATAGGTAGAGTAATCTATGAAGTACATCTACAAATTTTTTCAAAATTTTTCATGATTTTTATTAGTTGGTGTGCACAGTGTATACACGAGAAGCTCTGTGCGTACAGGATACGTTGTCTATCAATATTCGATTGAGCCGACAAATAGTCGGAATCATCTAGTAGTGACTTGCTACAGTATATTTAGACTATTATTTTTTATCTATAGTCTACGCGCAACTACTCGAGCCGACTGATTGAATCTCTTCCCGTCGCACGGAGATAACGCATATTTGCATGAACCTTTCGGCGGCTTCTCCGTATTTCCATGTTGGAGTTCACACTGTACATGACTATTACATGGTCACAACCGGAGGAAGAGGTTGCAACCTGCCTACTTTGCCACGTCGGAGATCGGTGCGCTAACAATCGCATCTTTTATAGCAAGGTGCTCTGGCATTATCATTATAGATTAGTCAGAATAACGCGTTACGTTACGTCGCGCACGATGATACGATATATAAAATTTAGAAAATTTAATCGTATTTTCGGTTTTCTTTTCGTTTAAATAAAATAGGTCGTTAGGACTCACCGGCAAATCTATAGACTGCTATAGATCTTCGACAAATCTGTGTTTTTTTTAAAAAAAACCGCGGTTAGGACCCATCGGCGTATCTATAGGCTGCTATAAACCTTCGATGAATCAGCGTTTAAAAAAACCGCGGCTATTTTTTTACGTATTTTGGGAAATTCGTTCGTTTTTTTTTGCGTTTTTTAGAAAACCGCGGTATTCACGTTTTTTAAAAAAAAAGGGCGTTAGGCCCCGCCGGAAAATCCGTGAGTTGCTATAAACCTTCGACGAATCTATGTTTTTTTTGTCGAGACGTATCTTTGTTCTTTACTTTCGAGGTTTTCGCATTTTTCTGTGTTTTTTTAGCAAACCGCGGTTTTGGCATTTTTTTTTAAAAAAAAGGGCACTAGACCCCGCCGGTGAATCCGTGGACTGCTATAAACCTTCGACAAATTTATGTTTTTTTTTTTGCCGAGACGTATATTTGTTCTTTGTTTTCGAGTATGCTTCTCTAAACACCGCTGAGATAGGCCAAACGTAAGCCGTAGAGGGAACTAAACTAATCTTCTTTTTTCCTAGATCTGTTCCGCTAAAAATCATGAGGATGACCTAAATGTAAACCGCGGAAGGATCTAAACATAATTTTAATTTTGTCGGGTCTATTTTATTAAAAAACATTTGAAAGGACCTAAACGTAATTTTCAATTTTTGAAGGACTTCCCTATGAATGTGCTGACGTGGACACGGCCAGAGCTCTTCAAACTCTAACGCTATAATATATAGTATGTATGTATTCGTATGGAATAGTTAACCATGCGTAAATATTACTAATATATAATCACACTAATGTTAATGTATTTCATATATTTGTTTTATATTTAATCTTATACGTATTCTCCGTATGTATTTTATATCATCCATATAGTTAAAAATATTGTAAAAAGTCAATATTTTTCTATACAAATTCTTTTTTGCCTGACGATTGAGCGATAGCTTAGTGGCGAAGGCACGAGGAAATGTCCCCCTCATCTAGGTTTGATCCCTGTATTGGTCAATGTGTCTCGCCTAAATAGTTTAGATACACGTGTGCTCTGCCAACACCTATTTTTCAATGAAGCCTTAGAGCTTCTAAATTTCCTTGTGTTTCAGTGTGTGTATGGTGTGTATGTGCACGCGTGTGCGTGTGGTGTGAGTTAGATGTAAGTTTGGTGTGCGTACGCCTTATACCCTTTTGAAAAATTCTTTTCTTTCTTTTCATTTTTGTTTCCCTTTTAAAAAAAAACTGTACTTATTTGCGCTCGGAAAGACAGCCGAGTGAGATGTACATGGTCCGGGTTCTTTTTTCGCCGTGTGGTCTATTTAGGCTATGCCGTATTTTTACTTTTAAGTACCTTCTTATGTTTAATCTTCAAACACATCCATTATTTCTTATATCTTTTAGTTTAAATAGGTTGCTTAATAACATCTAATGGTCTTGATTTATAATCATAAGTTGGGTCCACAAAATTAATTGTCAGATTTCTTTTTTATAGTTTCTAACGTGTGTTTATTTTCATGGAGCATCTAGTGATTATGAGCTATCAAACACAGTTAAAGGCCACCAAAATAAGGGCTAGGTGTTTTCAATATAATAGAACTAAGCCATTATAACTTGGATCCGCGAGATATATGGATAGATCTTTCTGGTTAACATGGGCTTCCTTGGAGTAATAAAGTTTTTACTTGATTATGCTCTTATATTTTTTTCCTATAAGTTTGATAGGAGACTCTAGGTCCCGATCATTGATAAAATTCATTTACGAATCAAACATCTAGTAATCCTTTATTTTATTTCAAATTTGAAAATTTCTCTAAAATAATATCATTAAACATGTTTAATCCATTAGATCATTTGTACTAACAAACCTATTTACCATAGCAAAGAAGATCCATGGTTTAATTTAATCAAGCCCGTATGTGAAGAGGCGTCCTTGTGCTTTTAGCTCGCATCCGACAGGTATCAGGATGCGGTTGATGACGTGTGTTGACAGAATGTACATACGAATATTGGTAGCCAAGGAAATTCTCCTTTTTATACGTGTATCTTCACGAACTAAATATTCTATCGTTCAGCAATCTTATTATGTAAGTATAAGTCATACGCACTTCTATGAGAAAATCCCTTAGCTATTATTTGCTAATCATAATAAGGTTCCGTCGAATTAAGCTTTGGATATTTCTCTCTCTTTTTATAGATTTTCTAACATTTTTTTTTATTTTTAGCTAGCATTCATCGTTTGTGATTTGTTATATATAATTAGAGACCATCTGATCAAGGACTAGATGTTCCTATTTTTTATAAGAATTATTGAATTTCTATTTTTGCGACAGCTTTTGATCGCATATCATGAGTTTTTAATATATCTAAACAAATAAAAGACAGTTGATCCTGGGATTCATTCTTCGGTTTTTCTTTTTTAAAATCCTCGTCCCATGACTAGTTAGCGTGTTCCATTGTTTAAAATTTTAAATTCGAGCTTTTCAACTTTTGATGTTTGGATCATGCATAAGAAGGGAATCTTTTCTATTCCGTCCAAAACAGGAATCAAATGGTGTCATTTTAACCAATGCCAGACCTTTTCAAAAAAGCTTGTTCCAATCGGTAAACCTTGTAAAGAACAGTTTTCGGTCGAGATTTGTTTCCCCTGTTTTGATCCACTTTAGAATCCGTTTGAAATGTAAGAATTCTCTCTGATTTTTATAAGAATTAGATTGTTTCCTATGAAATTCTTCTGTTCTAAATGGACCTTAGGATTAATCACCGATCCCCTTTGGGTTCACATAAGGTTGACCTTTATATTCTCTAGGGATGAACTACCAACAACAAGCAACGCATCAAGATTGAAGAGGAGGTAGGCTTCATGGGTTACACTCGACTCAAGCGCGCGTTTGTTGCAGATGATAGGGTGGGGAGGTTTGGTTTATGGCATTTGCCATGTAATTATGGTCGTTGCGCATATACTACATCCCTTAGCATCTAAAGTAGGTGCTAAGGTTGACACATCACCTTTCTCTTCATAAGATCATTGCCAGTTACTTTTACTCTAACCTTTAGCTCTTAAAAACTTCAACTTTTCTGACGCTCTTTTCTGACCTCAGCAACCAGCTTCCGAGGTTTACTTTGATGCTATGTAATTTAGGCTAAGCACCATTCCTCCCTCAGTTGGCATTGGTACTAAGAAATTTTTGTCACTTCTAGCATTAGGTCCTGTTTGACATGGTTATTGATTTTCTGAAAAGTAGCTTTCAGCTGAGTTGCATGGCTGAAGTATTGCATAGCTAAACTGCTGGTCTGAAGAAGTTTGGTATTTGGCGGTCTGTCTTTTAGGTGTGAGGGGTGTAGATTGGGAATGAGGGTGAGTGCGGTGGGGTTTGGGATTTTATACTTGGTAGGAGGTGGTAACTTTTTTCAATTCTAGTAGCAAAGTCAGAACCCCAACATATCGAACCTGTGGGAAATTATCCCAAATTTGCTTCAGCTTTTTCTAGAATGAATGGGCTACTAGCTTTTGGCATTCGACTACAGAGAATCCAGCTGTTTGAAACAGCTTTCGATTTTCAAGTGGGTAAAGTCGAAACTGAAGCCATTTTAAATAAGGTCTGACCTTAGCACTAGAGATGCTCATGCTATAAAAGAGGGAAGAGATAAAAGGTGGTGGTTAGTTCCCCTTGTCAGTTTCCAGTTGTGTCCCTAGAAGTGGTAGACTCTAAAATTGGAAGAGAGGAAAGCCACGGTCCACAGTAATAGATTTTACTTTGGTTCTAACTCTAGGGAAGAATTACACTAAGATAGAGAACAGAGCAATGATACTAATCTGGTGGTTTTTTTTATGCAGACACATGTGTGTATATCTGATACACATTAAGGTCTAGTTTAGGAAGCCTATTCCCGATCGAGATCCATTCATAGAGATTCTGATAAAAAATGAACTAGTTTAATCTAGGGCTCTTTGAGACCCAGGACACGGGAAGACTTACGCGTGTGCAGTACGCACGCACCAACTGGGCTACGCTCAGCCTCATGCTAATCTGGTTTTGGTTTCGCCCTAAGAGATATATTATGCGCCAAGAGAGAAAAGATAGTGATTCCCTCTTTGTTAACTAGTCCCGCCCCAAGATAAATGCGGTTGTTGTGTGCTAAGAGTAGAAAGATAATGATTCACGGATGTTTTAAAAAAATAAAATTTTAAATAATTTTACAAAAATAATATAAAAAACTATTAAAAATACACCTTTGCTGCTAATTGAATTGACAACAGAAGGCATGTTAGCTCTTTTGCCAAATAAATTGACGATAGGACTTCTGTCGCCAGTTTGAGTCAAATCGGCTTGTCGATCAAATGAATCTGCGATAAAACAATCTGTGTACTAAATAAATCAACGACAAAATAGACATCTGTCATCAAATAAAATAGTGACAGAAGATCTGTTACCAAATGAATTGGTGACAGAGTTGTATTTATGGAGATTATTTTTGTAAAATTATTTTAAATATATATTATATAAAAAAATCAATGATTCACTCTGTTCCGTTACTAGCTCCACTCTAGTTGGAGGTTTGAAAATCATTTCTTATATAGCCCTACATACCTTTTTTCCGAATATAGCTCCTCACGTATACATTTGCTAATTTGGTCTACTCCCCCACCGCAGAAGGTGCAGTAGGTAACAATATCTCCTGTCCCACCTAGGGAGCGCAGAAGGTTACCGAAGCCTCGGAGCTTGGCCCACTGTGGGAGCAGTGTATGTCCCACCACGGTAAGATCCCTTCCGGGCTCCCCAAGGCCGGCAACATCTCCTTCTGCACAGTGCCAGGGGTGCGCTGTAGCTCCTCCCGTGCTCCAACGTCTGCTCCCGTAGTTCCTCGCACTGCCACGGCGCAGGTGACCTTTTACACTCCTGAATGCGGTAAGAAACAGGTGTCGCCTGCCGCGCTTTCTATGGTAGGGATAGAGCTAAATTTGCAAATGTATGCGCAGAGGATGGGGGTGGGGATACAAAGAGGAGGCTAGATTTGAAAAAAAAAAGTTACAAAAGATTAGATAAGCAATGATTTCTGGATGTGTGTGCTTGAGAAAATGGAACGGTGGAAAGATATATGGCCTGTTTGCACATATGTCCTAACCAGCTGTGCCCATTACATGTGTTTGTTGCTCTGGTTGATTGCGCCCATATGGTGTCGAGAAGGATGCACTGGACGGCAGTACTAAGGATCACAATATTGTCTATAATCACTCGAATATAGCGATTGTTCAATATCTACAACCATTTGGTAAATTGATGAAATTCAAATAAAAAATAAAAAAATTGAAAAATTTATCAAAAGTGTCAATTTGACAGTGCTACGTGCTGTCATCGTATATATTGTTCTGTTTTTTATTTTCTAGGGGCACAAAATGAAGACTAATATTTCTGCAAATTTTTATGTGAGATTCAGAGGCAATGGTAATGATTTTGTAAAATTTTCAAATGATGATCGGACATGTGTATTTTTAAAAAATTCTGACATTGCTACTTAAATTAGAAATTTTCAAAAAAGTTATGTCACATACTATTCTTTATTAGAACCGTATGTGATAATACATCATGGATGGTTCCATACTCTTGTGATATAAATTTTTTGAAAATTTTCCAGAAGTACTAAAATTTTCATTTGGTTGCCGATTTTTCGGAGAACTTGTTCGTTAATCGCTGAATACCAGTATCGGCCATATCGAGTGATAATCGAATTTTTTTGCGCTGGTTTGACCACGATTTCAAATCCGTTTAACTTTGCAAATAGTTCAATTTTTAGCGATTTTTGATCGATGAAAATAGGTCCTTTGGGTCTTTGATTTTCTATCATAAATCGGTATTATTAACCCCGAACAGAACCATATCTTAAGAGTGGAACAGCAGTGTCACTAGTTTTATGTTATACCATGAAGAAGCGATACACTAAGGGTCTGTTTCTTTCAGTTTTAGATTCTCTAAAACTTAGTTCTAGATTGTGGTTGTAGAGAAGCTGATTCTTTAAAAACTGGAATCTAAAAGCATATATAAAGTGGATTCTAGATTCAGTGTATATGGATGAGCTGGATTGTGAGAATCGAATTCTAAAATCAGACTGTTTATTTTTTATTTTATTTTTAAAGCTAAAATCTAAAATCAAAAGCTAAAACAAATAAAAATATGTGTGGTCCAGGGTCGGCGGTTTGTTCGCACATTTGCCGTCGTCCATCTCCATCGGTGCCCGGTGCCCACTACGCGTTTCTGGGGCTGTGGGCCCTCATGGATCGCACCAGCCAAGTGTCACTGCTCTCGTCAATTGCGTGCATCCAATGTGGACTGCTGTTAACGCCCCGTTAACCTTCTGTTAGGTCACACACGCACCGGAGTTATCGGAAAGGGTGTATAAAAATGTACATAAACGGATAAACCAGCTCTTGCAACGCTAGACCCAAGCTCGAACCGGTAACAAAACACAGCCGTTAATCGGCGCCACACGACTCAAGTCTGTTCGATGGATAAGTTGCTATGCAGTTTTTAAGAGACTATAATTCAAGCAGTACCGATCTAGTTAGATTGTAGAATCAAGACGATAAACGGTTTGATAAACTAACAGTGCTAAGCACAGCTGTTTTCTACAGTACTAGTCATATGTCCGTGTATTACAACGGAAATTTAATTTGCAATAAAAAGTTTATTTGCAAAGAGCACTAAGAGTGGTAAAGGTGGGTAATTAAAGAACAGTGACAAAGATAGTTAATTAAAGAGCAGTGGTAAAGTTAGGTAATTTTGATGAAGTAACACGAAAAGAAACTCTTGTTTTATATAATAGAAGTATGTATAATGTTTGTTTTCGCTTGATGACTGCACTAATCTCTTTGCCCCCGGCGTCCCAACCAACTACTCTCCGTATCCACGTAGGCGGCCGCCGTCCGAACCAACTACTCGCCGACTTGCCGTGGACCCGTGGTCTCGACGGCACAGAACCGCTCCAGTCTCCGTCTCTCTCTATAAATATACCAGCCCGTCCCCGCACCTCTGCAGTGTTGGAATCGCCTTCGAATTGGCTTCCTCGCCCAGCCCAGACTTGCATGCCTCTGTCCTTGTGGAGCGCACGCGCGTGAGGCGGCGGTGGGTGACGCAGAGGCATGGAGCACGGGAGCCTATTCGCGTCGGCCATAGGTGTCGGCGTGGGCGTCGGCCTCGGCCTCGTGTCGGCGCGGCTGACCGCGCCGACTCCAGGCGGCGGTGGCGGCGCCGCGGGAGCGGAGGTGGAGGCGGAGCTGCGGCGGCTGGTCGTCGACGGGGGCGACAGCGGCGTCTCCTTCGACGAGTTCCCGTACTACCTCAGGTCCGTGGGGAAATCCCATCCAGTGCGGAAAAGTCGTCTTTTTTCTCCCATCTTTTCGTTAGTATTAAAAGCGAGAATCGATTAGTGTATGACTTTGCTGGTATGTTGCGGGTACGATCGGGTGATTTCCTTTACTGATCGCATCAACACGAGTCATGTTCTAGGTGCTGTCCCGTCAATAGGATTTAGTATGTGTTTGGTGAAGAGCAACTAGTAATTGAGCATGTGCTTCATGGTTTGTGTGCAGCGAGCAGAAGAAGCTGGCGCTCACGAGCGCGGCTTACGCGTACCTCAACGAGACGGAGCTGCCAAAGCATATCCGGGTCCTCACCGCCGTCAGCCGCACCATACTGCTCTGCGGCACCTCAGGTTCGCCTCGCATCAGTGATTAAAGTACTTCGCAATTTGAGTTCTTTGGATCGCGAAGATTATCTTTTGGCATGCGCGGCTTTTTCTTGCAGAGCTGTACCTGCAGTCGCTCGCGAAGGCTCTGGCGCACCAGTTCAATGCTCGCCTGCTGCCGCTCGATGTCGCCGAATTCTCGCGCCGGGTCAGTGGAAACTACTCGAGCAATCGTAATTTTGCTGTCGCCCTGTTCTGCTTTTATTCTGAACTATTTGTCGTTGAATGCCATTGCAGATCCAGCACAAGTACGGCACCCCATGCAATGCACTGGTTGGTATCCTAATTCCACCTTATGCATATAGATGGTGGTTTCATTTTGTCTGGTACATTATTTTGATATTTTTCAGGCAAGGAAAATTCACGATTTTCTGCACAGTTCATCAGTTGATTGTGTGGACATGCAAAAGTTTTCTTTAGTAGACTGAGGGCCTCTGTATTTCCGCCTTTCTGCAATCAGGTTTTTGGCCGCTTTTCCTTCAGGAAGCAAATCGTGAATGTGAATTGGGGTTGTCCTTAAATGATCATGGGGTCATTGAGTAAAAAGGCAGCATTAGCCTATCCACATTGAACAATTCGAGAAAGTACAGATCCTGAATGTCCAGTTTTTACAGCATAGGAGCATTCGTTGCGTCTACTATTTTGTAAAACTGGCATGGCTATGAAAGCTCTGATGATTTGTGCTTGATGCAGGCCCATAAAAGATCCATAACCAAGACAGCCTTGGATAGAGTGTCTGGTTTGGTAGGATCTTTCAACTTGTTTCGCAAGAAGGATGAACCAAGAGGTATCAAAGCATTAATCGGTTTCCTTTTTTGAATAATTTAATATTTTTCTTTGTAAATCCATCTTTACACAAGATCTGCTGTTTGCACTCTTTTGTTTTCGCACAGCTTCTGCTCATCATGCATGTGATGCAACGCCCTTGCTACAATATATGTGGTTTTCTGATTGTGTTTTCATGAAAAACTAATGCAGGAACACTGGATCGTGAAATGGGCCTTCTGGATTTAAGGATGGGGTAACATATCTGTGATGATATTAAACGTGGGATATAGATATTCTATTGAGTCCCTAATAATTTTTTCTACTGCTTCTGCAGCGATTGTTGTACTAACAACACGCCTTCAGTTCGGGTACAGGTATCTTTATTACCTGGTGTGAAGGACTATAACTCAGAAGCTTCTGAAGAGTTTGGTGAGTTATTTTTTAAAATAAAGCCGTTCACTTGTGCCACAATTTCTCATATGCATTGATCAAATGTAACGCATAGTTGCCAGCTTCGACTAGTCTCAGACAACCCAGCATCCTCATTGTCTAGTAAATTAGAATTTGCCTGTCCATATCGGTTCATCCAGCTAAATTGGGAAGCTTATGGGCTTGTCCTAGTCTATTTAACTATTTGTGGGTCAACCCCGTCTCTTCTTTTGCACATGATTTATAGTGAAGGTACAAAGTAACAAATTTTCATGGCGAGTTACTTACAGTTCCTCTTCTGATGCAGATTCAATTAGACAAAACAGAAGTTTAGATGAGAAAATTCTCATACGGTCCCTTTACAAGGTAATTCAGGCATTCAGCTGCATGATCGAATTTGAAGTGCAATACTTGTATTATGAGCTGATATTTGAATCATTTTTGCAGATCATAGCTTCCATTTCTGAACGCAATCCAGTTATTCTTTACATACGGGATGTCAACCAATTCCTTGCTAGCTCAGAGAGAGCATATTCTATGTTCCAGAAAATGTTGAACAAACTATCTGGACAAGTGTTGATAATTGGTTCATACTTCCTTGAATCTGATGAAGATGGCGATGATGTGGATGAGGGTGTCAGTGCTCTATTCCCATACATTCTGGAGACTAAACCTCCCAAAGAGGAGACCCATCTTGAGAAATGGAAAACCCAAATGGAGGAAGATATGAAGAAAATTCAGAGTCAAGAAGTTAGAAACCACATTGCAGAGGTGCTCTCAGCAAATAGTCTGGAGTGTAATGATTTGAACTCAATCGATGCAGATGATGATTTTAAAGTTATTGCAAATAACATAGAAGAAATTATGGCCCCAGCAGTCTCTTACCATTTGATGAATGACAAGGACCCTGAATACAGAAACGGGAAGCTCATTATTTCTTCAGAGAGGTTAGCTAATTTATCACGATGATCCATTGTTAGATCTATTTCCAGCTTTTGCTAACATGATTATTTCACAGCTTATCTCAGGGATTAAGCATTTTCCAAGAGAGCAACCTTGGGAAAGATACAGTGGAAGCAAAGGATGAGGCAAAGAAGGTATTCCATATATTCAACTTGCAACAAGTTATATCTTTAGTAGTTTACCAATGGATTACTTATTATTTAAATTTTTGCCATCTCGACTTACAGGATATTCCAGACAATGAGTACGAAAAGCGGATTAGATCATTGGTTATACCTGCCAGTGAAATAGGAGTGACATTTGATGACATTGGAGCACTGGCTGATATCAAAGATTCACTTCAAGAGCTTGTCATGCTTCCACTTCAGCGGCCTGACCTCTTCAAAGGTGGTCTTCTGAAGCAATGCAGGGGAATTTTACTATTTGGACCACCTGGAACCGGAAAAACGATGCTTGCTAAGGCTATAGCAAATAAAGCCGGTGCTAGCTTCTTGAACATCTCTATGTCTAGCATCACGTCGAAATGGTATGGAGAGGCCGAGAAGAGCATCCGAGCATTGTTCAGTCTAGCTGCTAAAATTACACCGGCCATCATTTTTGTGGACGAGGTGGACAGCATGTTAGGGCGACGTGATCATTCCAACGAACATGAGGTGTCGCGGAAAATCAAGAATGAGTTCATGACTCACTGGGATGGACTCTTGTCAAAATCCAACGAAAGGATTCTTGTCCTTGCTGCAACAAACAGACCGTTTGACCTTGATGAAGCGATTATAAGGAGGTTTGAGCACAGGTGTGTATGAATGAGTGCTTTTGAAAGAACTTTGTCTTGACAAAATTTAGCTGTCTGTAGATGAGTTGCTGATGTGTCCTGTTGTGTCCAACAGAATCATGGTCGGCCTCCCTACTTCGGAGAGTAGAGAGCTGATTTTGAAAACACTGTTGTCGGAAGAGAAGCTTGAAAATATTGACTTCAACGAGCTTGCTAGAATGACTGAAGGATACAGTGGCAGCGATCTGAAGGTTTGTACAATGTTTTGACCCAGTGGTATTAGGAAGTGGGAACTATTCAGTTGTCACTCTGTGAATTACTAACGCTATATTTTTTTCCAGAATCTTTGCGTGGCGGCTGCTTACCGCCCTGTCAGAGAACTACTTCAGGAAGAACAACAAAAAAGGAAGGTGAGACCAAGAGAAACATATCCCTTAACCAAATTTGATGAGCCGTAGCTCTGCCATTTTTCATGTAATTTTTGCTCAACAAGACATGTAAACTTGTTGTTGTTGTGTGTTTTTTTGTTGCTGTTTTCCTTTTATTCCCCCACCTCTCTTTTTGTTTGATCTGTATTGTCCTAACAAGACATGTAAACTTCATCATTCGTTTGCTTGATTAGGTAGCTTGACCAATCATATCATCATCTCGCATTGGCTAACGATAATTTGATGCCCCAGGAAAATGCAGTGAAAGTGGAGGTGGAACCAGACGAGAACCCCAAAAATCAAGAAAGCGGGAAGGAAAATTCAGAAAGCAAGAAAGGCGAGAAAGACAAGCCAGGACCCAAGAAAGGCGAGAAAGACAAGCCAGAAACCAAGAAAGGCGAGAAATACAAGCCAGAAACCAAGAAAGGCAAGAAAGATAAAACAGAGAAAGACGCAAAAGGCGAGGCTGGACAAACCGTTGTCCTCAGGCCGATAACCATGGATGACTTGAAGCAGGCAAAGGATCAAGTAAGTCGCTGGTGACTCGATTTGCATGCTACACGCACAATATTTTCTACTAATATACCTTATCACCACGAAAACAGACTGCTAAACCATTGCGCATTTGACACTATGCAGGTCGCCGCAAGCTTCCCTAGTGAAGGCGCTGTCATGAATCAGATGAAGCAATGGAATGACCTGTATGGCAAAGGCGGGTCAAGAAAGGAGGAGCAACTGACATACTTCCTGTAGGAAAGGATCCAGAATTGTATATACATGCACGTGCGGTTGGATCGCATTGGCCCCTGGATGTACCTGCGCTTGGTGATAATGAAGCAGAGGAATGATTGCAAGCGATTTTCCGTGGATTCATTGGAGACTATTCAATTAGGAGTGGTCGTCATACCAATTAATTAATAGCCAGTTGTATACTGATTTTCCCATTTGGAGTTTGAACTCGGGTATTCCTTGTGTTAATGTAATAATGCTGAACCTTGTTTTGGGAATGGAACGTGTTTAACGAACTGTGTGAAGTACTTTGGATTACAAGATTTTTTCTGTAAAGCGTTACAAGCAACTGGGAGGCATGACAAAGCCGGAAGCCCTGCCGTCGGCGTGCTGGCAAGTCGCCTCTGCCGGCTTGCCGCCGTCGAAGGTGAGCTTGATGTCCCGCAGGCCGATTCCGCTGCACGGATTGCTCGGGCTGCAGTCAAACTTCACCGCCACCTGCGACGCGGACGACCCCTGAATGTCAGTGTACGTCACATCACTGATCTTCACAGCTGAGCTCTGGAATTGACACGCAAGCGAATCAGACAGACGATCAACGGGAAGAAGCATAGAATCGCAGATGTACATCTCTCTCTGAAACAAATGTTTGCGCTGCGTCGCACGCACCTGGTGGGGGCAACCCTGGCCGTCGTGGTTGGGGCAGTAATTCTGGTCGATGATGATGGGGTTGCGCACGTCGCGCATGAGCGCGTGCTCGAAGACGACGCCGCGCACGTACGCGCCCTCGCGCGCCGCCCGCCCCCACGTCTTGATCCGCAGCCCGTTCTCCGTGCCGACGAACGCCGTCCCCGTCACCGTCACGTTCTCCACGCCCCTCTCCTCGTTCTCCTTCCCCAAGCTCCCTATGCTGCAACACAAACAATCACTTGCTGCCACTCGGTACATGGGTACACGCGCGCAACATTCGTGTGGTGCGTGTAAAAAACGGGCTGCAGCTTGTACTCCTAAGATCACCTTATGCCGTGGCCGGGGCCGCAGCTGACGTGCTCGACGCGCAGGTTGGTCGTGCCGGGGCCGACGGAGATGCAGTCGTCGCCGGTCTGGATGCTGGCGCCGGTGATCGTGACAGCGGACGAGGACTGGACGTGGATACCGTCCGTGTTGGGGCTGCGCTCCGGCGCGACGATCTTGGCGCCCTGCACCGTCACGCTCTCGCACCCGTCGATCACGACGTGGTACAGCTCGCTGTTGACCGACCTGAGGCCGCTGATCAGCACGTCCCTCGAGTTCCGCACCGTCAGCGACTGCCACGCACAACACAAACAAATAGTGTGATTATGCGAGTTTGCACGTAAGTTTCCGCCTTGAAACTTAGCGTCTAGTATAGCACAACTCACCCTCGCTCCGTCCCGGCAGCCGCCGTGCCCGGCCGCCTTGCACGCCCAGAACGACTCACCGCGGCCGTCGATGGTACCGCCCGACACGGTCAGGCCGTCGACGTGGTCGAACACAATCCACTCTGCGGCCGAGTTAGCGCTGCTGGAGTAACCGGATAGTGCCACAAGCGTGCCATCGATTTGGACCGTCATCCTGCTCAAGCATGGGCCAGTAAAGGCCGCGTGGCTGAGCAAGAAGTCTCCGTTTGGCACGTAGACGGTCGCCGGCTCCGGTGACCGGCAAGCCGCGCGCCAAGCGGAGGCCAATGAGTGGCACGAGTCCGTCCGGCCGTCAGGTTTTGCTCCGAAATTCTCAATGTTGTACGCTGCTTCTGCTGCAGCTGACAAAATGTAACAAGAGAGCGTCAAGAACAGGGAAGCACTGAAGTGAGCCATGTGTGAAACACTTTCAGATTGCTGCCACTGACACTTTTGCTTCGTTGCATGCCATTTATAGAGCTCATCGTGCGAGGTTGGGGATTCGTGTCAAGTAACGGCCTCCCAAGATTTGAGGCGAGATTGTAGTAACAAAGTCCAAAATTGCAGCCACTAGCTTGCAAGGAGGCAATGCATGTTTCTTGAACGTGTAACGTGACATCATTTTCGAAGCATTTGAGCGGTGCAACGAAGTCCGCAAGCTGGTCAGGACATTGCTTAATAAGTAGTCGAGTTTGATCCATACAACCGAAACTTCAGCTTGACTTGCCGGTTACAAGTCACATGTCTTGATAGTACAAGAGATAGAACGCGGCACTGCAACAAACTGGGCGTGTCGACGCATCCAGCGTACAAGAGGCGAAAAACAGGGCGGAATTCAACGAAACTTGTTATCCATGTCTGGACGTGCTCAGATTGAGTAGCAATCCTGCAACCATTTTCTGAATTTAGAGTCGTACTTGAGACGCGCTTGGTTGTGCGGCATTGTGCTACTGTGTTTGTTTCATAGAGAAGCAAAGGGGCAGCGGCTTGTCACTCGTGTGTTCTGCTATCTTGTGGCTGTAATAATATTGTCACTCGTCAGGCTAGGGGAAATAAGTCACGAAAAAGTCATATTTTGGGTCATGTTGGCAATGATCAAGTACTTAACTCTCATAATAATATAAAAGTAGAACATGGGACACAAACTTTAGTCTTAATCTTTCTCTCAACATTATTACTCTTTTGCTTGTAGGCTTGTATGTACAATGTATAGCTCGTACCTTTTCTTATATATGGAGAGATATAGGTGCCTTTATAATAGAATTAATCATATGGTCTGAACTGCGTTAATGTGTCTTGTAGGCCGGCCACACATAGTGGGCCTTATTAGTTAAAATATCCACACAACCTGGCCTTCGTAAACAGGTCGATATACAACGCTATCCTTGGGCACTTCACCGATGTTATGTGCAGAATTTTTTTTTATTTAATATTTATTTTTAATCGTTTTTTCAGAACTAGTCGTCCGCGGGAAAAAATTTCAAAATACCGCCTGTCGCCGCCGGGCGATCGCCTCAGACGGCGAACGGCGGGTCCCACTAACGGTCGGCTTAACTTGGCCGACGCAGTCGTTCGGCGTCATGGCGGCAAGGCACACGCGTCTGGCGTCTGGTGGTCGTCGCCGGCAGCGGCGATCGCTGGGGCATCGCGACGGGTCATTTAAAAAGCCCCATGAAAGCAACAAGATTCATTTGCGTTCGTCGTACGAAATTGCTTTCATTGCGAGAGAAGAAAGAAAGAGGAAAGGAAGAGAGGAAAAAAGAGGGAGGGAAAAAAAGGAGGGGAAGAAAAAGAGGAAAAAAATATCCGTCGTTTTTTGAAGGTAAGTTCGAATATTTTGTACTCATATTTTTGAAATGTTAGTATTGTATAATTTTTTGAAATGTAGAAATGTAGTATTTAGAGATTTAATGTAGTATTTAGAAATATTAGGATTGAGATGTTGAGAATTAATATAGTATTTAGAAATTTAATGTAGTTAGGATTGAATAGTACAAATATTAGGCAATGTTTAGAGATTTAATGTAGTTTTAGAATTATTAGGATTGTAGTATTTAGAAATTTAATTTAGTTAGGATTGGATAGTAGAAATATTAGGCAATGTTTAGAGATTTAATATTTAGTATTTGCGGTATTTAATATTTTAGAGATTTAATATTTAGTATTTGCGGTATGTAATATAGGTAATCGAATTACTTATTTATAGTCAATGACCGTGTTACGTTAAAAATTAGTATATTTAAAAACATGGCAGGCGCCGTTACAAATCAGTAGGGTAAAATTTGACGACAATATATTGTGACATTTATATAGTGGTTAGGTGGAGAAATGATGATTTTTTCGGTTCGACGTTGTAGGCAGTATGTCGGAGACATTGTATTTTCAGATATTCTATGGAGATGGGGAGATAGCACAGGGGCCGAATGGAGTCGATTTGTCGGGAATTTCAGCAGTCATACAGGGCATATCTAGGCCGAGAGATAGGACATACAGGGGTTTGATGGAGTTTATATTTCGGATGTTCAGTTTGGATGCCCAGAGTGTTCTATTTGCGGGTTAGAGCGATAGTAAGTCGTCTGCGCAGACTTTTTATGGAGAGTGATTCCTATTAACGCGACCTCGGCATGGAGGAGCTATGTTGGATACTGTTGAGAGCGGGTTGGCCGCTCATGTTCTTTGTAGATTGGTACGGTACCTCCATCGGTGTCGAGGTGCGTGATGTCGGGTAGATATTACGGAGGAGGAATACAGATATGCAACAACGCGATGATGAAGGTGGTGGCGAGGTTGGCGGTGGCGACGGATCGAGGCGGGCGGGAGCCACCGTGGAGGCGCGGGGTGGCCGACGAGGGGGAGGAGGTGGAGCACATAGTTCAGTTGATGGAGGAGGAGGACCGTGCGGATGAGGAAGTCCCTGATGGCGAACGCTCGGACGAGGAGGACAATACTCCTGAGGTGCCTGTCCCCGGTGCGTGGACTAAATATAATTTCGAAGACCTGACAATGAATGAAGGGAACAGAGATGCATGGGAGTATCATGAGAACGAGGTCGCGCAGGGGGCCATATATAAAGACAAGGAGGCCGTGATGGATGCGGTGAAGTACTGGTCAATGTCTCTTCGGCGGCAATTCAGGGTAGTGAAGTCCAGCAAAAAAGACTACGACGTGAAGTGCGTAGTTGATTCGTGCCCATGGCGGGTGCATGCATACAAGGGGAAGTGGAGGGACTACTGGAAATGTTCCATAGTGACGGAGCATAACTGCCAACTGGAGGAAGCGGAGCAGGAACACCGCAATCTGTCGTCCACTTGGGTGGCAAATGTGTTTTATGGTCAGATCGTCGACAATCCGCACCTGCAGCCTCGATCCATTATCAGAGCCGTGGAGGAGAGGTTTCAGTACAAGATTAGCTACGGAAAGGCTTGGAGAGCAAAAAGAACAGCTTTGGAAATACGGTTCGGGACATACGAGGCTTCTTACGAGAATATTCCACACTTGCTCAGGGCAATATCAAGTAGGAATCCCGGTACGGTCATCGACCTTGCGGAGTTTCCCGCGGATGGTGCGTCTTGCGGTAAGTGGGTCTTCTGCAATGGGCCTTCTTCGCCTCGGCGCATGCATTAATGCCTTCCCAAACCTTTGCCGCCGGTCATTTGCATGGACGGCACATTCCTCACAGGGAAATACAAGGGCCAGATTCTAACAGCAATCGCGGTGGACGCCAACAACCAGGTTCTACCGGTCGCATTGGCCTTCGTGGAGGGGGAAAACACGGAGAGTCGGTAATCGGTTTCTTGAAAGAGTCAAGATGGCAGTTGTGCAAGACCGCCCCGATGTATGTGTCATCCATGACCGACATGCAGGGTTGCTGAGGGCGATCGTGGATATGCAACAAGGGTCCGACGTCGTGGGAGCAGCAAAGTGGCTGACTCAAGAGCGGTGGTGCATGAGGCACATGGGTGCCAATTTTTTCCGCGGCCAGAACAAGGAACTTATGAACATGTTCAAGCGGTACAGGCAAACAGAACCACGGAGGAAGTTCGAGTCATTGTGGAGGACGTTGGATGAACTAACCAAGAAGCAATCATCAATCCAAGGGATGGCGCTAGTTCGTCAAGGAACCCTATGGTGTACCACGAGCAAGGAGATGACCCCACGACCTTGTGTGCGCTCCCGACCGACGCAAAACATCCGGCGAGGGCCGGGCAAGCATAAAGAGTTTCACGAGTGGATACGATCTGAGCCGTTGGAGAAATAGTCCATTCGCATGACGAGGGCGGTTCCCGCTATGGAATAATGACAACCAACCTGGCGGAGATTTACAACTGGGTAATGAAAGGCGCGAGATGCCTCCCGTTGGTGGGCATTGTTGAGGGTGTGTTACTAGGCACCCAAAGATATTTCGTTGAGCGGTACAAGGCCTCCGTTGCATGTATGTCGGACAATCGCCTGTCGTACTCGACGGTTGTCTCTACGTACATGGCAAACAAGACACGGAAGGCACAGACACATCGCTTGACACCGGAGAGTGGCGTGGAACGGAGGTACCACGTGCGCTGCGGTGACCGAGGTCGAAGAGGTGCCCACCGGGAGAGGACTTCCCATCTGTGCATACTCCGAGCTGCCGACTGCGAGTGCTCCTGCCAGAAGCCACGCCTGCTGCACTTGCCGTGCTCGCACGTGATTGCCGCAGCAGGCGAGACACACCAGTCATGTCGTCCGTACATCTCCCACTACTACTACAAGCAAAGTGTTCTCAACACGTGGCATAACGAGGTGTACGGGTACCGGGTCGATGGATCGTTCACGGCAGCCCCCCCTCCAGGGCATCGATGGGTACCGGACATCCGAATGTTGAAGCAGAAGGTCGGGCGTCGAAGGACACGGCGTATTAGGAATGATATGGACGAGTCTGAGGCGCGTCGTAATTGTGGATAATGCAATTCTATGTACCAGTTATTTGTTGTCCCCGTCAATGTATTTTCGATTCCATATACGAGTTAATTGTTGTCCCCGTCAATGTATGTTCGATTCTATGTACCAGTTAATTGTTGTCCCCGTCAATGTATTTTTGATTGTATGTACCAGTTATTTGTTATCCCCGTTAATGTAATATTTGAATATGGAACATTGCATTACTTTTCATTTACTTTTTTGTAGTTGCAGCGTGTACCATGAATTTGCTTTCTAACCATGAATTTGCTTTGTAACCACGCAGGTACAGGCGACGATGGCGAGAGTTGGGCGTAGAGATGGCTCCCACGTTGCAGGATGTGTCGTACCTCCTCGGCCTCCCCTGCAGGGGTCGTGCAGTTGTGCCGCACGACGCCCCCCTCGATTGGTGTGAGCAGTTGGAGGCACGCTTCGCCCAGGTGGACCGACACCCCGCAGCCGACCCGTACGTGCCCCACAAGACAGATGAAAAGCACGGAGTCCGTATATGCGTGGCTGCTCCAGTTCACGGTTAGTACCTCGTTCATTGCAACTTAACGGATCGCGACCGAGCTGCCGACAATCTGCATCACGAATCTTGGGTCGAGCATCTCCACCGGAGGTCGACGAGGAGGACTCGCACGCCACCGAGGCGTACTGCTAGTCTGTTCGGTTGGTACATGTTCCGTCCTCACACGGGACACGGTGGACCGCACTGATCGAAGTTCGCCCGATTTATCGCCGACACCCCGGCGAACCGGTAACACATTTCGTTAAAATCTCTTCTGACAGACATGTCTAACTTTGCCGCCAGTACACGATGGTGCAGATGGTCGTGGGGCTCTGCTGTGCTCGCGCGCACGCATCGGGTCTCGCGAGGTCATCTCAAAGGTAGGCAAAGAGGCGCATGATTCGCTGCGTTCTACTCTGCAGTGTGGTCCCGGGAGCACTTCTCCTTCGGTAGGCCCTTGGTTGACCAGCGCCGACTCACTCGACCAGACCACGCCCAAATTTCAGATCGACCGCCCACTATGGGCCTCATCTGGGTTCAAATACAGTATGCCCCTTGTATCTAACCCCTAATTTGGACACTTTAATAAGATGCACTACTTTTTGTTCCGCAATGGTGTACGCCCACCGCAGACCAAGAAGTCGTACCGAGTTCGTTCGGGAGTTTGACAGTCAGACGACGAGGACGTCACGGTGGACACCGTGACAAATGCAGCGACGTCTGTGTCCGAAAGCACCTCACGGCCGCTTGAGCTTTGTTTGGCGTGACCATCGGCTCGCTCACCGTGAAGGTCCTCCTCTTTGACTCAGGCGTCGAGGAGTACTCGCCCGACCGTGTCTTTGGCGATTCGCCTCTTCCAGACTTTCCCCGCAGACTACTCACACTGTCTCACGTGCGCCGCAGTAAGTGTCCTGAGCACAATACTTACCATTCCAGCGGAATGAATGTTGTATGTAAATTGCAGTTTTTGCTTTGCAGGATGACCCGGTCGGGGCATGCACTAGGCACTCCGTTCTTTGAGCGCATGATACCGTGGCTGATGCAGTGGGACGAGGCGGGCCAGGACAGGGTGGACGAGACCCGGCATTTAATCGCGTGCCGCATCTACGATTACATGGACTGGTTCGCGCCGCTGACTCGGCTTAGGGTTGGGTACACACCAGCAGAGTATGTCCCAGCTCCGGCATCGGTGTCGGAGACGTACCCTTCACAGATGTCCCAGAGGGAGAACGTTGCGGTAAGGGTCACCCCCAAAACCCTACACGTATGTTTTTTATGTAAATTAACTCATATCAAGTTGGCATTACTTGCGAGCACGCCTTGCGAGGCGGATGTACGGGAGTTCGAGTCCGTGTTGGCGGGCCTCGACGCGACGTCGTCGCTCACCCCCTTCAAAGAGCGGAAACAATTAGTCGGTGGCGCGCCACGATGGGGCGGATGTGCGGCCTACTCACTGCCGGGGCCGAGACGTGGTGCCCGCCACCAAGACCTCCCGCCTAGTGGGCGTGCCCACACCTCGCCCAATGAAGTCGGCCCTGCTTGCCCGACGTCACCCAAGACGCGTGCCCTCGTGTCCTCCACGACGCAGTAGCCACGGTGGGGTGACGCCGCCTTCGCCTCTCGCGCGGTACCGCGGTGTCGAGTGGTGGGGTGACGGCGATCTTCGTCTCTCGCCTGCAAACCGCAGATGTCGAGTAGGGTGACGCGCAGTCCGCCGCGGTCTTGTCGACTACTCGAGGTACGCACGACATTGACGAGGATGCGAGTTTCGGCGTGGACGATTCATGTCCACCGAGGAGCACGGCCACCACCGCAGCGGAGACACCCGAGCGCCGACATACTACGCTACCCCTCGGAGCGCAGGCCGGGCTAGGAGGTCGTCCGTCCGCCGTCGCCACTCACGCATTCCCACCGAAAGCAGATCGAGGCGTCGCCGTGGATGACTTGTTGTACAGTTGTACTTTTGTAATGTATTTATCTTCACACCATGTTGTCTAACTATCTGAACTAAGTGCTTGCATTTGCGTGAGGTTATGTTTTCTTAGCCATGTCGTTCAAACTTATTTTTCGATTTTCGCAACTTCGCGTCGAACAACGTCATAGCTCGACAATATATAATTGGCTATTAATAAGCGATGAACAAATAGCCTCTTTGTGAAAATGTAAGGAGGCACACTACCCAAGGTAAATTTACATACTGAAATGGGGTGATAGCCCGATATGTCGAGGCACACTACCCCAAGGTAAATTTCGCTCTGAAATGGGGCGATAGCCTGATATGTCGAGAGCACATCGCCTGAAGGTAAATTTCATACTGAAATGGGGCGATAGCCTGATATGTCGAGGCACACGCCGGGAAATGTTAATGTAATATTTGAATATGGAACATTGCATTACTTTTCATTTACTTTTTGTAGTTGCGGCGTGTACCATGAATTTGCTTTCTAACCATGAATTTGCTTTGTAACCACGCAGTACAGCGACGATGGCGAGAGTTGGGCGTGAGATGGCTCCCACGTTGCGGATGTGTCGTACCTCCTCGGCCTCCCTGCAGGGGTCGTGCAATTGTCCGCACGACGCCCCTCGATTGGTAGCTTGAGGCACGCCGCTTCAGTGGACCGACACCCCGCAGCCAAACCAGACGTGCCCCACAAGATGATGAAAAGCACGAGTCCGTATATGCGTCTGCTCCGGTTCACGGTTAGTACCTCGTTCATTGCAACTTAACGGATACGCACCGAAATGCCGACAATCTTGCATCACGTCAGAGGGTCGAGCATCTCCACCGGAGGTCGACGAGGAGGACTCGCACGCCACCGAGGCGTACTGCTAGTCCTGTTCGGTTGGTACATGTTCCGCCTCACACGGGACACGGTGGACCGCACTTTTGATCGAAGTTCGCCAGCTTTATCGCCGACACCCGGCGAACCGTAACACATTTCGTTAAAATCTCTTCGACAGACATGTCTAACTTTGCCGCTGTACACAGATGGTGCAATGGTCGTGGGGCTCGCTGTGCTTTCGCGGCACGCATCGGTCTGTGGCGAGGTCGTCTCAAAGGTAGGCAAAGAGGCGCTGCTGACGGCTGCGTTCTACTCTCGCACTTGTGGTCCCGGGAGCACTTCTCCTTCGATAGGCCCATGGTTGACCAGCGCCAGACTCACTCGACCAGACCACGCCCAAATTTCAGATCGACCGCCCACTATGGGCCTCATCTGGGTTCAGCCGATGTATGCCCCTTGTATCTAACCCCTAATTTGGACACTTTAATAAGATGCACTACTTTTTGTTCCGGCGGGTGTACGCCCACCGCAGACTAAGAAGTCGCACTCGAGTTCGCTCGGGAGTTTGACAGTCAGACGACGAGGACGTCGGTGGACACCGTGACATGCTGCGACGCGTCGTGTCCGAAAGCACCTCACGGGCCGTCCGGAGCTTTGTTTGGCGTGACCATCGCCTCTGCTCACCCGTAAGGTCCTCCTCTTTGACTGCGGCGTCGAGGAGTACTCGCCGCACCGTGTCGCGATTCGGCCTCTTCCGACTTTCCCCTGCAGACTACTCACACTTGTCTCTCACGTGCCGCCGCACGTAAGTGTCCCGAGCACAATACTTACCATTCCAAATGGAATGAATGTTGTATGTAAATTGCAGTTTTTGCTTTGCAGGATGACCCGGTCGGGGCATGCACTAGGCACTCCGTTCTTTGAGCGCATGATACCGTGGCGTCGATGCAAAGGGGACGAGGCGGGCCAGATAGGTGGACGAGACCCGGCCGCATTTACCGCGTACCGCATTTACGATTACATGGATCGGTTCGCGCCCGACTCGGCTTAGGGTTGGGTACACACCACAGAGTATGTCCCAGCTCCCAGATCGGTGTCGGAGACGCACCTTTCACAGATGTCCCAGAGGAGAACGCTGCGGTAAGGGTCACCCCAAAACCCTACACGTATGTTTTTATGTAAATTAACTCATATCAAGTTGGCATTACTTGCGAGCACGCCTTGCGGGCGATGTACGGGAGTTCGAGTCCGGTTGGCGGGCCTCGACGCGGACGTCGTGCTCACCCCCCTTCAGCAGCGGGAAACAATTAGTCGGTGGCGCGCCACGATGGGGCGGATGTGCGGCCTACTCACCTGCCGGGGGGGCCGAGACGTGGTGCCCCGCCAGCCAGCACCTCCCCCGCCTAGTGGAGGCGTGCCCACACTCGCCCAATGAAGTCGGCCCACACCGCCCGACGCCACCCAAGACGTGCCCTCGTGTCCTCCACAGACGCAGCGGGCTACGGGGGTGACGCCGCCGCTTCGCCTCTCGCATGTACCGCGGTGTCGAGTGGTGGGGTGACGCGGGCGATCTTCGCCTCGCCTGACCGCAGTGTCTGTAGGGTGACGCGGCAGTCCGCCGCGGTCTTGTCGACTACCGAGGTACGCACGACATTGACGAGGATGCGAGTTTCGACGTGGACCGCTTCATGTCCACCGAGGAGCACGGCCACCACCGCAGCAGACACCGAGCCGCCGACATACTACGCTACCCTCGGGAGCGGGCCGGGCTAGGAGGGTCGTCCGTCCGCCGCCGCCACTCACGCATTCCCACCGAAGCGGATCAGAGGCGTCGCCGTGGATCGACTTGTTGTACAGCTTGTACTTTTGTAATGTATTTATCTTCAGACCATGTTGTCTAACTATCGAACTAAGTGCTTGCATTTGCGTGAGGTTATGTTTTCTTAGCCATGTCGTTCAAATTATTTTTCGATTTTCGCAACTTCGTGTCGAGCAACGTCCGCATAGCTCGACAATATATAATTGGCTATTAATAAACGATGAACAAATAGCTCTTTGTGAAAATGTAAGGAGGCACACTACCAAGGTAAATTTCACCTGAAATGGGGTGATAGCCCCGATATGTCGAGGCACACTACCCCAAGGTAAATTTCGCTACAAATGGGGCGATAGCCCTCGATATGTCGTGGAGCACACTTGCCCGAAGGTAAATTTCATACTGAAATGGGGCGATAGCCTGATATGTCGAGGCACATCGCCTGAAGGTAAATATCGCCTGAATGGGGCGATCGCCCATACCCAGCGATATCTACCTTTATAATCTTCGCTCTCGACGCCCCGTCGATACCCAAAGAAGGAGAGAACAAGAAAGAACAAGAGAGAAGGAAGGAGAGAGAACAATGTCGTTCTACTGTCGCCTCTTGAAAGCGAAGTCATCCACCCGAATATCCGGATGAGAGTTGCGCCGACGCCCAGCTCCCGGAGTTGCCCGACCGAAATGTGATCGCAACCTACCGCCAAGATGATGCAATGTACCCATGGAGACACGGCCGCCAGCCACTTGTCAAGCAGTTCGCACCTACAAGGTAAACCTCATGGTGTCCACACAATACATGGTAACACTACCATCTCATGCTTCGTTCTTTCTTTTCTTAGCACAAGGACCGGTGTTGCTTCTTCCAATGGATCGACGGCCGAACGACGCGACTACTTAATTTCTCAACAAGCGCCATGACAACTACCTCGCTTCGCGAGAACTTCACCCGGGGGAGAGGCCGCCAGATATGTCCCTTTTCTAGATCGACCAGAGCTTAGGGCCGGTGTGCAAGCGGCCAACCGATCGGTGAGTTTCATGCGACATACTCATGTTAAACTCACAAAGTAGTAGTAGTAGTTCTAAACCAGTTCATCGCACACAGGAGTTCAACAGGACACTTTCGAACATCAACAAGTCAAAGGAGGAACCTCCTCCAGGGCCACCCGAAAGCCCCGACGTTTGCGTATATGGCCTCGAGGCAGTGGTTGATACCTGCCACGGTGATCTAGCGGACCGGAGATTCTACCGGTGCCCCTTGGCCGAGAATGAACGGTGCTGGTACTTCAACTGGGTGGACCCGGAGACGTACCACCCACATCTCAGGCAACCTGCATGGGATAACTGGGGGGAGCAACCCTCTCCGTGGTGCCACTACCGCCTAGAAAAGCCAGACCCCGAGTACGTTCACGGTGTTATGCAACCACCAAAGCGGGCATACTGCATGGACTGCAGGGCACGCTTCCGGTTGTCCAAGCATAAGCCCAACACACACCTCCTGCACCATATAGTGGAGTGCGAGCCGAAACAGAGCAGGCGTCTCCGCATGTCTCCGCCAACGGCCAACACAGCAGAGGTGCCGGAGGGTTCCTCCTCTCGAAGAAGAAGGACAAGAAGAAGCAACCGAGGTCCGCACCACGCAACAAATCCTCGACGCGTTCGCGGACCATCCGGAACCTGTGGTATTAACATAGGGGCGCCGAATCGGGATGACATGCCCATATGGGAGGGCGAAATCCACATAAACAACAACCAAAATTTAAGTCTTATACACCCAAGACGTGCGCAGATAGGCCACCCAATGGGCGGCATTTGGGAGAATCATGAACTCCATGGAGTTCTTTCATAGTAGGGATTGAGCGGTGTCCGATAACACGTCGCAATATTAGAACGGGTCAGGTAATATGCAGAAAATGTCTTACATCATTCTGGCTGTACGCAGATAGGCGGAACGATCATTTGTTCCACCACGACGAACAGTGCTTTCCTTATTAACCTCGTCACTGTTGTAATGCCATGTAATATAATATAATCTAATCTATTGCTTATTTTATCATCTGAACTTTCGGTGTATGTGCCCTTATATATGTATTGTTTGAATTTTAAAAAATTCCTCATATATTAAGATCATTTGAAATTTATATGGTAATATCACTGATTTATCAGGAACCTCCATAAAAAGTTTTAAAATTTTCTAACCTTGTAAAAGTTTTCATGATTTCGTGGGCGTGAGTGCCTTTTTCCGATTTCGCAACAAAATGCGGGCAACGTCCGCCATCTCGCCAGACGTAAGTGGTAGCCCGCATTGCGTGGGCCGCCTTGATTTTTCCGTAATTTTTGACCATGTCCGGCCTATCCCTGGGCTACGAAAACCCTAAGTGGCCACGATTTCCGCGGTTTCGTGGCCGCGAGTGCCTTTTCCGATTTTCGCAACAAAATACCAGGGCAACGTCCGGCCATCTCGCCCATACGTCGTCGAGCTCGCGCTGCGTGGCCGCCCTTGATTTTTTTTTTCAGATTTTTTGACCGTGTCCCACTGGCCCTGGGGCTACGAAACACCCAAGTGGCCACGATTTCTGTGGTTTCGTGGCCGCGAGTGCCTTTTCCGATTTTGGTAACAAAATGCCGGGGCAACGTCCGGCCATCTCGCCCACGCTGAAGTGGTATCCCACGCTATGAGCCCGCCTGCTTTTTTCCCTCAGTATTTTTTCGGCCGTATTCGGCGGACCCTTCGAGGCTACGAAAATACCTAAGTGAGATGCGTATTACTAACGAACTAAAACAATTTTTCCGGTTCATTACATGACAATAAGTTTTTTTTCTAATTCGTCCCGATTCAATACAACAATTCTACAAACAATTTACAACAAAATTTTCAAAAAAAATATCTCTGATCGACGCCAGGCGATCGGTACATTTTTATATTTTTTAGTTCGCTTAGATGTCATGAAGTTTTGTTGTTAAGCAGCCCGCTTGTCGTCTGTCTGAGGCGATCACTCAAGGGGCGACATGTATTTTGAAATTTTTTCCATGGCGACTAGTTCTGAAAAAACGATTAAAAATGAATATTAAATAAAAAAAATTCGTTATGTGCATGCCTTATAAAAAAACTCCTTTCGAAAACAAAGTGGGAAAAAACAGTAAGAAGAAAAGAGTATATAATCATTGTATACTTTTTTTAGATACACAACACTCCCCTGGAGTGCTTTATCAATGCCATGCTCTTGCGTACACTCAAATTCTCTCATAATTATCTTCTTTGTCACTTCGCTTATTCTTGCACACGCTATTCTTGTACCAAAAACAAGCTTTGTATGTATAATCATTGTATACTTATTTAACGTCTTCTAGAGTGCCAAACACCATCCCAACAAAGGGTACAAGTGGTTGAGAGCACACAACATCTTCGTCTTGATCACCAAATTGTTCTTCTCCGACATCCAATGTACTATAACCATCGCCATCTCCAATTCTCAGGGATACATCCTATTCAGTACTGAGCTCCGCAATGTCGTAAACGAAAAACGTTGGTAACACTTGTAATTATTGTTGCGCTAGATCATACAATTTGTTGCGTTGCGATATGACAGAGGGGACACCAATCCAAAACTATGCTAACATGGATCAACCCATATGTATTGTAAGATTTGATGTCAACTTTTCTCCCACACGTATTTTTGTTGCACTGGGTTGTTCGTACTATAATAAATAAGAATAAATTAGTGTCGAAGAAAGCTCGAAAAAAAGTTCAACTGGCTCGGCGTTCTCCTGCACGGGGGCGCGTTAAGTTGCAAAAAAAATGTAAGTTTGTTGCGAGGGATTGGAGGGAAGGGGGGTAAGGGGTGCGTCAGATGGGTGGAACTGATTGTGTTATATCCAACAACATATAAGAACGTAGGGGGCTAGCATCTTGATCGGACGCTAATGGCTTCCTAGATTAAAAGGATAGGGATTAGTTGTAGTTCAGGCTATAACTGTATGGGCTGAATCCATTTTTTGTCATGGTCAATTGATAATTCGCTTGCAGATTAGGTGTGTAATCAAAATTTTAAAAAGCATCTCTTGTAAAAAATAAAAATTAACCGCAACCTATCCAGACGACCGATGATTTTTACTCTCTTGCTCTCTCAACTGCTTCCCTCTATTTTTTGAAATTTTGAGTATTTTATCCGTGGAATATCCAAACTTATCCTTTGAATCATTCCTTATTTCTAAATTCATACAGGATTCCACGAGATTCCAAAACTATGTTGTCTGGGTTTTGCTTTTATCGTATACGAAACTTTTTATAAGATATTAAAATATACATTGAGCTAGTATCAAAAGATACGAAAAGTTTAAAAAGTAAAAGATACCAAAATGTATAAAAGCATAAACGTAATTTAGTGGTATCTCTCGTGGATAGTAAAAGCTCTAATGTATGAACTTCTTGCGTTGAATCACTTCTTCTAGACACCCACTCGACAGACATAGCATTTTTGAATTCCCGTAAGTTTTTTCTAATATTCAAATTGGGAACTAACATGACTTAGAACAGGAACTTTTTTTTTCTGTCGAGGGCAGGAACTATTCTTTGACTCTGCCAGAAGTCGTATCTGACAGTAAGTAACTGCTAGTACTGCTATGAGAAAACCTTTTCGCGTCTCTGTGGATGACGAGCCATCAATATTTGATCTGAACGGTATGCTATTCGTCCTTGGATCTATTTATTGCTCTGCTTGCATTTCCAGGGAAAAGATCCATCAGAGTTTCAGACGTATACGTACCTGCCCGTCGGAGCTGCTCACGGTGACCGACTTTAAGAACAAAATTTTAAAACTCCGTTAAAACTTTTGTGGTACTGTCTTACCGATGCAGTTTCTGAATCTCACGAACAGCGGCAGCACGGCCGAAAAACTAACCACACTTGTGCAAAACGAGCAGGAAATGAAAGAGGGCGCTTTATGCTCCGGAGATTAGACTATATTTACGTCAAGCGCATGCACTGATGCACACCACTGAATCCAGCTTGGGTTCTCTTTTTTTTTTCTTAAGCAAGGTTGTTGCTGTTTCCATTCTAATCCGGACAAGAGTTCTTGCACGGGGTTCACCTATCGTCTGACCTGACCTGACCTGACGCAGAATGCCAAAATCAAGAGCTAAAAGTCATCATCCATGATCCATCACGTCACATCTTACTTTAGCAAATGGGAGATGTGGCCCGTCAGTAGCAGAACGGTGGGGGCTAAACCCGGTAAGAACACTTTCACAGATGCAGCGGAGGGCTACCGGTAACAGAATCTACCCTTCTACTCTTGGCCTCTTGGATGACAAGAGCTGGCCGCTTTCACGACCGGCTCGGTCAAGCCAAATAATTGCAGTTTTTGACCACGGGCTACTGTAGATAGGTTGGACCAGACGAGGAGAGAAGGGAAGACCGCAGGTGTAAAGGCTGTAAAAGCCTGCACCACGGACTTGCCCTCATCGAGTGCTGCGCTTCGTCGGCAGCTGCACTACTGCAGCGCCCTGTTGCAGCCGTCGATTCCCATCTCGCCGCGGCACTCATCGAGTGGGAGCAGTCTGCTCCTTCGCTGCCCACTCTGACTCCTCCGTCTCTTTACGAACTTATGGACAATCTTGCAGACTTTCATGAAGCTTCTGTGTGGTGTGGCCTTGCATTTTTTGGCCCCGGAATGAACCCCTGTTGGATGGACTAGCTCCTGCGTTTTTTCTGCATGCATAGTCCATAAAATATATAGCCCGAGGGGCCAGGAACCGAAAATATCATCCTGTATGCACCCTTGATTTTATAATGTTGGCATGAAAGGGAGAAATGCGATTTCCATTTGTTTGGATAGTGGTTAGCGTCAACTTCGGATAATTAGTCGTTCGTTAGTGTCGATCGTGAGGTGAAGAGTTATAAACATCAAACAGCACCTTTTTTTTCCGAAAAGAAAATGTATCTTTTTTAAGCAAAAAAAAAAAACTCAAGGTTGATGAGCATGCAGATTTCAGTGCGCGCGCGTGATTGGACACGTGTACGAAGATATTCACTTTGCTTAATTTGCCGGTAAGTTGTATCTTCTGGATTTCAGGTTGGTAAGTACGAGACAAAAGTAAAATCCGGAACAATGACATGGCTGCCCACTGATACTAACATCACACGCGGCATTTCTGTGAGCTTCGCTGATTTTTGGCGTAAGCTCTTCCCTTTTTGGCCTCCGGAAACGCGCGATCCAAACATACGCAAGATGAGATACCACGGCACCCAAAATTTCTCCGAACCATGGGATGTATCACCCGTCCGGTAAATTCTCCCGGGCCGAGCGTGGCAAGAGGCGAGGCGAGAGCCGCAAGCAGCCGACGGCCGTACGTGCCGGTCGGTCGTCGATCCCAAAGAATCCAAAACTGAGCCATCAACCACGGCCACGCCACAAAATGCCCGATCCTGACAAGCTTCCTCCGCGCGCCACGCTTGCCAACCACGAAGCTTAGCTTTTCTGGCCCTCCTCCCTACCATTTTTTTTTCAAATCCAACTCTCTTTTAAATAAATTTACAAAGATAACTCTCTCTCTAACAGTGAAAGACATAGTATGTGACACGTATTATTTACCACGCTTAAAGAGCTAATAGCTTTTTGTGCCCGCAACAAGGATGTCAAGGCCACTTTGTTGTCGTGTTCCCATGTCTCGAAAATAGCTCATGTGCTCGATATGTCCACTAAGCAACCCTACAAGGCTCATCGTGTTTCGCAGCTATCTGAAAAATCTACCAAGTTCTCGAAACGTGGAAGGTGACATATATCATCTGTCACGCCTTTCGAAATCAAGAAAAGGGTATTTTCACAAATATTTTTGAAAGGAGACCATATTTGAAAGAATGTTGGTAATAGAACTAGAAAGCGACTCCAACAATGGTCCATGCGCCGTACACAAACCCACGCAAAAAAAATTTATATGGCATCACATGCCTTGAGCATCTATAGCATTATTTTTGAAACAAAGACATATGGTATTTATTGGAGAAGAAAGAAAATGATTCAGTTACTTTTATATCTATATTTACTATTTACCATATACTCCCTCTGATCCGCAAAAACTTATCAGTTTGGAATACTTACAGTCAAACTTTTAAAATTTTAGCTATTAATATATTTTTAAATATTTACATTGAATGTATAAAAATCACACACACACACACACACATATATATATATATATATATATATATATATATATATATATTCATCTCAAACATACTTTTATAATATTATATTTTTATTGAATTTTTAAATATATTATAATAAAAATTAGTAGTGTTATAGGAACCATGTGAACGTTCAAAGCGACGACTAACTGTGAGGAGGGTATCAAGATTTTGAAGGAGACACTGTAACTCAGCTAGTACTGGTGACGTACAATTTTTTTTCCCGAACCCAGCCCCCGCACGACCAAAAGGCCAAAGCAGCCACGCACCGGGGCCGAGTGCCGAGACCCCCACATCACAAGCGCAAACACCGCCAAAACAGAGAAAAACGCTAGCCTTTCTTTAAAGGATTCTTACACACGTCCGCCGCCGCTCGGTTCTACTGCCTTTGCCGCCCCCATTTAAAAGGTAACACCACCACCTCCACCCCAAACGCCGAGCTCACCACGCCCAACCCCGCCCGAACAGAACGCGCACGCACAGAGGCCCACACGCACAGCACGGGAACGCACCCATGCATGTCCTCCGGCTGCTCGCGGCGCGGCGCCTCCGCTACCGTGCCGTGTCCATGATCACGGCAAAGGCGACGGCGCCGGCCACCCCGTGCGACTACTACGGCGAGGATGAGGGCCCGTTCTTCGACCTCGACCTGTCGTGCTGCTCCGCCCCCTTGTCCAGCGCTGAGTCCGGTTCCGAGTCCGAGGACTCGTGCGCCGGCGAGGACGATTTCGTCATCTCGCTGCAGCGGAGCCGCTCCGCGTCGCCGTCCTACGAGCGCCTCTTCTTCGGTGGTGGTGGATGGGCGGCTCCCCGGCCTCTCAAGTTCGGCGCGTCCGAGCCGAGCGACATCGCCTCGCGGTACGGCGCGGGCAGGCGCGGTATGCTGCGCGCGCTCAGCTTCGGGCCGGCCAAGGCCGCGTTCTACGGCGGCCGCGCCAGCTTGTCCCGGAGCTCCAACAGCGCACGCTCGGCCAGGCTTTTCGCCGCATACGGGTACGAACCGCCGGACCAGGAGGCCAAGAGGGCACCCTCGGGCGACGTGATCAGGCGGTACCTGAGAAAGATCTCCAGGCGGCTGAGGAGGGTAGCGCCAGGAGCCGCCGCCGCCGCGGACCTCCGGCTACGGAAGAGCCGCTCGGCGTCCGCGGCGAAGACGGCGGCTCGCGTTCCTCACTCGCCGCCGCCTCGCCGGGATGACTCGCTCCTCGAGAAGCAGGACGGCATCGCGAGCGCCATCGCGCACTGCAAGGAGTCCCTCCATCGTGGTACGTGCGCCCACGCCTTCACGTCACCATCCGTTTTGTTTCTAGCCCCCATAAATCTTCTGCAGGCAGCTCCGAGTTCTGACGCACATGTTTACTTACGCTGTGCAGCGTCCGTGTCGGAGTGCGACTCGTCGTTGTTGCGGTCGCGGAGTGATCCAGGATCCTAACATCCTAGTTTGAGGAGTTTTGCGTGCCTACCAGTCAGCTTCGGGGTTCTGGAGGAAGCGAGGCCGAAGCTTCGCGCTGAATTTCGCAAAGCAAGCAAGGAGAAGACGAGGAATCTTCAAGTACAAATTGTTAAAGCTTGAACAACATGCGGTGGTTTAGCGAGCTAGAGATCTTTAGCCTTCTTTTGCGTGAGTTCTTTTGTGGTTTTAGGCGTGGGAAAAGAGCTCTTTTTAGGCTCCTTTAGCCACCTTCCTCACGTACAAGCGTGCAGCTGTGTCCTGGTTACTCTCCTCTTTTGTTGGTTTTTCATATTTTGGTTTGCCTTGTACGAGAGACTTGCAAACACGACTTGTAATTAGGCACTCCTACATTATTTGCTTCGACTCTATCACAGGCCACAGCCTCGCACTAAGCACGTCGGCTCGTTTGTGAGAACGGTGCACGAACGAATCATGATATCTCGATTCCATCTTCATCGCCCCCACTGAATTGGCGGAGGTTGACGACTGGAACAAGACGGTCACTGTGTCACTGGTCTGCACGACTGCACTGTACAGAGCACAAGATGTTACAGATCTGTATGCATCCGATAACTTCTGCTTGCAAGAGCCAAGAAGTACACGCTTTGGTTTCTTGGCTTGTGCGAATCGAGGGAGAGATGAAAATGGGATCTCAAAAAAAGCTTGGGCCCCGTCACGTCGCAGCGCCATGATGTGCTGGTGGAGCTAGCAGGGAGGCAGAGGAGAGCAATGAGTGATGTGCGTACGTACGATGTGGCTGGTGAAGACAGATCTGTGCATGATTCGGAGGGTCTCAGTGAAATAACCCAGCATCAATAAAATTAATACCATATATAATTAAAACATTCAACGACTGATCATCATTTTCATTCATTAACAAATATCAAATAATAATTGTATATATTACAATGTACATAGATATAAAATTACATCAAAAAGGAAAAATATAAAAATTGTACAATGGCCCTAAGATCTAAGCCTTTGTTGGTCCTTGGCTTTATTTCCCTAAAAATCATTAGTCACTTATGGATATAAACGAAAGGAAAATCAAGAAAAAAAACTAAAATATTATTTGTGTGCCGTTAGATCCGTATGTGATGGTATCGTTCGCTGAGATACCAGACTGTCTAGGACTAATCAACACATCTAGATAAATCGGGTTTCATCACATGACGTAAACAAACCTATTTTCATCGAGCACCCCTAGCCTGTGCCTAAATAGTGCCAAAATATCACTTAGTAAAAAAATAACTCCAACATAGTAAAGTGGTAAAACTCTTTACGTAATCTTTACGTAAAAGGGGGGAAAGAGGCAAAGCCTTCCTCAGACAATACATCCCTAAGCCATCGAACCCTTCGAAGCCCTCGTAACCTCACGAAAAAACCAAGCCACCAACCACACACACACACCCAAAACCACAAGCAACCATTAGCAAGGCCAACCAAGAAAACCAGGCAAAGGAGCAAGCCAAGACAAAAAGCAAGTCAAGCCCTAGATCCTAAGGCAAGCATCAGGAGGCCAAAGCTCCAACTCTCCATCCCACTCGAGACCAAGCAAGATTATAACACCAACCCTATCCCTAGGATAGCCACCTTCCTAAACCCTCCATTCACCAGGTATGTCATCACCCACATTCCAGTAGCAACATTAGAGTCATAGCATTCACATAGGAGATCAAAATAAAATACTAGAGTAGTAAAAAAGATTAGATTTTAGATGGGGATCACGGTAGAGTAGGCATCGCGCGTGCCCAGAGACCTAATGCAATCCCTGGTGTACGGGAGGTCTCTCGGTGCTGTCACAACACCGCCATTCTAAAGCAAATCAACCAATGCTACTCATCATTAACTATAAAACATTAAATCTGAAATCATGCTAAGGTAAAACAAATGTAGACAATCATTAAATCAAGAAACCATCATAGGGGGGTAGAAGAAGCTACGGTCAAGTAGACCAAGAGAGGAGGCCGACGACAGCTGGGGTAGAGGCCTGAGGTGGCGGTGGGCCGAGGGGAGGCGGTCGAGAGCGGGTTGAGGGGAGAGGTGGCAGAGATCAAGCCGAGGCGAGGCCACGAGGGCGACCGAGGCCGAGCTGCGGGGTTCCCTGATTCCTATAAAAAATTGAACTATTATTACAAAATTTATGTAAAGTTCACGTGTTCTCGGAAGAAATACAGCTGCATAGGTTCCCTTTTCCCGTAACAGCACGTGTCTCCGTTTTCCCGTTCATTTTCTAGATGGGTTTTGCAGGTGTTTGGTACTCGGCCTTTCTTTCTTTTTTTAAGGTGTTTCTGTACATATAATTTTTAAAGTTATACAGATATTAAAGTATGGTATGATAGGTAGATAGTAATTATTTAGCCTTATGCTTGTTTTAAGATTTATATAACTTTATACTAAGAGACAAAGCATAGAAGAACGTTTTTTTAAGAGAGAGAACATTGGTACTGGTACTCTAAGATTCCAAATAGTCCGTCTTTCAAGTTTAAAATGTTGTCGGGGTAATGAGTGAGTTGGGCTTCGTAAAGGAGGCATTTTCCAAGGTGGCTGCGTAGATGGGCCAAAGAGAGCTTTAACGAGTCCGGCTACTTAAGAGTGCAGTTTATCTTTCCGCCGAAGTTGATGGCCAGCCCTTCCACAGATTCTTCATTATTACCCTGTTTGGTAGAGTTTTAGATTCTAGTTTTATCTTAGATCTGAAACTTATAAGTTAAAATAAAGTAAATTAATTTTATATTTTTAGTCTAAAATGTAAACAAGACGGCTCACCTAAATACTCTTTATATATCCATAGCTCCAGCTCTACGGATTTGTGGAGTTAGGAATACCCAGCTTCAGAACACATGCTAAAGACAGTATTGCTGCTACAGAACGTGCACTGACACTGGAAAACAGGAAAAGGGCTCTGAAGACGCTCAGCCATTAGTCCGTTACCGGGTGGACGGACGATCTAAACCACACCCAGACGACTAGACGAGCGTTTCCATTTCGTCCCGTCGGACAACAGCGTGGCGAAGCTCGTTCTGACGAGTCAGGCAGCGGAGAGTTCACATCTGAAATACTAGCATCGTTCAGATTACTAGATCCCCTAGTGGTACGCTTATTTGTCAGAGTACTTCGTACAGATGGAAAGAGCGCGTACACCATGTAAGTCAGCGGGTTACGGAAGAGATCTACTACCATTATGCCTCAAGTGAGGTCATATGATCCATGATTCCATTTTCACATATATTGACAGTACACTTATGTACAAGCTATATATATTCCTTTCATTGGAGCTTCACCATAGGGACGCCAGTCTTATAGGACGAGACAAGGCTACAATACAACCCTCAAATACACATGTAAAAACCAAGGGGGAACTGTGCAGGTGCAGTAACGAGTTTTCAATCTAAAAAGTGGCAGGTGCAGACTGAGGTACGTGTGCATTCAAAAATAAGTGTACTGCCTAACGCACTGCGAATGCGCGCGAGGTCCCTGTAAAATGTTTGATGGACCCGAATAATGACTTAGAGGCACCAAAATGCCTCAATCTGTAAACACCAGAGGCAGCATCTTCAGGAATGGTCCACTCCAACGTTGCAAAACTTCTTGGGCTCAATCTTGCCGGCCTTGACCACTTGAAACGCAACGACCAATCATCATCGTCATAGACAGGAATCCAATTGCTGCCATCTAGCTTCTCAACGAGCGAGAAGGTACCATCGGTAAGAAGGTCATTCCTTGGGCAGGCCGAATAGAATGTAGCACTCACAGTACTGCCTTTATTGAAGATTGAGTTTGCAGGAACATCCGAGCTGACATCTCCAAACTTCACACCAAGAGGAGTCATGTCAAACATAACACCTGGGAGGAGTCCAATTTGCTTGTCCAGTAGATCAGGAGGTTGGACATTTGTTGGGACCTCTTTGTTTGCAACCATGGCTGTAGCAAGCTTCTGAAACTCTTGAATGTATGCGCTCAAGGTGTGGGGCCCGTACAACGTTGATGCTCCCTGAGAAAACGTATTAATTCCAATAAATTGTTAATGAATTGATACATAAACTGAGAGATCCTACTGTACATATTTGCCAGAAAAACCACTGAAAATTCGGGTCAAAGAAAAATCAGATCTTCAGCTACAACACATCTATAAAAGCTAACTAATGTAATTGTGCAAAGCCTCAAATTAAAAATATATATATATATGATTTTTTCCCTTTTGTTTGGACCACATGGAATGGATGTGATTGAAAGAACTGGTATTGCAAGACATCTTAGGGACATCTTTGAAACAGGATAGTTAATTTTAATGCAGGTTTGCAAACAAATGGAACAGAACCCTGATATGCAGGCCTAATATTCTGATACTTCTAGATTGAGCAGGGACATGAGAAAACATGAGAACAGAAAGAGACTTAATTTCAAGCTATTGGTGTAAATCTGACATAGGATGAAGTGCCAATTTAGCATTATTAATTAAATCAAAAAAACCTAAAAATGCATTTTTAAATGTCCCATGTACGTAACTACAAATAAACTGTCCAAGGAACATGAAGCTATTTTCTTTGTTTCATTTCATATTTTGTTCTCAACTGGAAAAATGATACCCTGAGAATATACACACCTCGTATCTTTGGATCTGGTATTCTTCGAAAGTTGTAACATATTGCGAATACGTGTTTGTCAGCCCCGCAAGAACAACATGAATATTGTTATTAAATTCACCATTGCTGCCACTTGTAAGCACATTTTTGACAGCATCACGTAGCCGCCTGCCAGCCATTGTCGTGAATTCTGTAGCAAAACATAACCATGGAATTTAGGGTGGTGATGCATGACATGAGCATGGGATGTCATAACACGTCAATAGATTAAGACATCACATGCATTTCTAGCTTAGCAGATATCCTAGTAGTGAAGAATTGGGACTATACCTCCAGGAACACACAAGATAACCAGCTGGCCAATTCTTATGATCTGAATGGGAAGTATCGCAGGCTGCACAAGACTACACGTCAATACAGGACACCCAAACAAAAAAAAATGTGTAAATTCAGTAAGTTGGTTTCTAGTTTGAGATCTGGTTAGGATTTGACATATCAGGGAGCTTACTCACATCAGGTGGCCTATGGTTCACAAGTGTCAACCCATTTGATCCCATCACCTCTACCACAAAAAATTGTGTTGACTCTAAATGTGCTGATATTGGCTATGATTTAAGCTCCGAAACTAAGCAACTCCAGTGGAAAAGTTCAAATTAATAAGCCATAAAAGGAATGTGTCATTCACCAATATTACAGAGAATTATATTCTATATCTGCTTATGCAGTCCTGATTTGATGCAGAGATAAGATTTGACGCAGAAATACTTGCTCATCATTAAGGGTGACCTTGGTACCAACTATCAAGTCAAATAAGACATTTTCAGAGAAAATTACTTATAAGCATGTATATGATTACTGAGAAAATGAAGCCATACCGCCCAATCATATGGTTCCTTCATTTCACCAGTGTCTAGCAATATTGGTTTTGGAGCTTGACACTCAACTTGCTCCTTCCCTGGTGGCTTTAATAAGTTCCTTACTAATTTCCAGAAAGGGTTTCCCTGATAAGAGGTGGTAGCAACCAGTTAGTACGTATCTAACATTGTGAAGCAAGTATTTCATTAATATGCTATATTGCATTAATATACTCAACCTTGACATCCCCTTGTTTGAAATCAAAAGCTCCAGGGCCATCTGTGGTTCCAGCAGCAAAGGCAAACCCCATGGCTGCTGGGCATGTTTTCACCACCTTCTGACCTCCCGTACTTGTAGAAACACTAACTTTGAGTTGCGAGAAATCTAAATAAGTGTGCCGAAAATCAATTTTGCCTTGTATTTCTTCAGAAGCTGAATTAAAGAGATCTACAGCCTTGAGAAATTGCCTATTCCCAATGATGCGGGTACTTTCAAACTCATCAGGATATCTACAAGACAGCAACATTTGAAAGCCTCATTTATAATTATTTAACACAAATGTGCAAGAAAGGTTGTTAACTTGTTAGGCATGGTGAATACCCTGGGCCTCGTCCGTAGCAAAGCTCGTTCTTCCCATTACATGTGCTGTGATTGAAGTCGCAAGGAAGATGGGTATCTATGCAAAATGTTCCCAGAACATTTGGACTAACATCTCCACAATTTGACTGGCAAAATGCAGAAACAAATTTAGCTTTGTTTTCTTGAGTGCTTCTAATGCGCCTAGTGATACTTGAATCTGCCAACCGCCTGCCACCAGAGGCCTCATAGGATGATGCCAATTGTATTAAATCATCAGCTGAACAAAAGCAATTGGAAAAAAGTGGAGGTTTAGCCACAACCGAACATGATTCATTCCAATACACTATCTAAACAGTGCAAGAAGCATGGAACATACTTATCTCATTTGGTTCAGGAATTATTGTAGAGACTCTTCGTGGAAGTCCAGATGTCTTGTGCAAAGATCCCAAATCATCAGAATTTGCATGAAACGCCTGCATTGGAAAGTCACTTTGTTCAGCCCAGTCTTCCATGAAACGTGCAGCTGCTCCTTTGTTATCACCGCTAATCAAAGAATTTGTACGACTCATTGATGTTCCATGAGTTGCAAACCAATTAAAAGTTCCAACTGGACCCAATTGATCATCTACAAACTTGACGAGGGTCATTTCTTTATCAACATTATACTGATATTTGCTTCTTTCGTCAGCAGGGTTATTTAGGTATGCGCTCGGGCTGCGATTCACACCAGCATCAAGGAGGTCACCTGAAAATCAAGTGTGTAGTGTCAATAACAAAGTCTTTGCAGCAATCAAATCTCAGTTTAGCAGGCACCATATAAGGAGTAGAACATAAAAAATTAGACATTGATTATTATAAAGATTTCTAAATGGTCATAAAGAAATAATTCAACCAGGCTTCAAGTAATAACATTTCAAGGCCTACCTAAAACTAATGCCATTTGCATTTAAAATGAGATGGAAAATCACAAATAATACCAACAAATGCATTTTAACTAGATAGATGTGAGGTCAGTTCCAACAGGATATGAAAAAAACTAGCTAGTCCCAGGACCTGCAAATAAATTTTTACCTTTATTCACTAAGATTTTCCCAGGACGGAGGTTGTTATGAGCTTCAACAATGCTTTCCTCAATGCCGTTGACAATTACATCAAATGATTGGCGAACAAACCCAAGAGATGTGACAATATAAACTACATACTGCAGATAACCTCCAGGTCCAGCATGAGTATGGATGCCACTGATAGCTACGTTGTTCTTATTATAAAGGTCACCATACCTGCCAAATTGAGGTTTGCATAGTCAACTCCAACCCACATTGTTATTAAAAAATAAAAGAAAGGCAGGTTTAAACAAGATTATGTCACTGGTGCATCTGGATTTAAACAAGGTATTTTGTGCGTTGCAAAATGGCTAAACAGAGGCACTGTTTCAATTGAATAATTTTTAATACGCAGGAAAACAGCTATGAGTTAATGATGGCTGAAAGAAACCAAGAAAATAAGTCAGGTATTGTGAATTACTTGATAATGAATCGACATCTTGGGAAAGATAAATGTGCAAAGGATGTGGATCATGCTAACTTACACACAATCTACGAACAGACATCACACGGACAGTTACAATGAGCATGCCAGGATTTTCCGATAATTAGATTCCAGGGAATTGACTCTTACCTTGCTTTTAGCCTTTCAAGCACCTTTATAGTCACAAGTTGTGATGCCATGCATGCATCAAGATTCACAAACACAACACGCTTTCCATTAGGCTCAGCAACAATAAACGCACGTGACTTTAGCCTGAAGTGAATCCCTGATGTAATCTGCTCAGCATTTGCATATCCCATCATGTTAACATCTGCTGCAGGCCCTGTTATGTCATAGCTCCCCATGCCGACCAAATAAGGAGAGGATGATATTACTGGGCTGCAATTCTGAAGAACAAGAACTAGAAGAACACATAGCCATATCCTGGGTGAACCAAAACCACAAATTTGGTGGCGCAAACAAGATGATGCCTCCATCAGGGACCAGGGAATGGGCATGTTAATCAACTCATGCAAGTCCAAATCTCAAGAAAATGATGAATTAACTACACACTGCAAAAGAGAAGAAAGCCTATTAAAAAATCGCCAAACATTATAGCATAATGATGCAAAGGAAGAGGTGTATATTATCCAAGTGGGTAAACAAACGAGAACAAAACAATTTTTCTGAAAAACAGTAAGAGTAGCAACACTATTCATTGAGTTCCTCTACATGAACATAGTATTAACAGAACTATTGGGCATCAAGAAAATTATGCTGCCTGACAGAAGGATTCCTCGACCTTATCATGGCAAAAGAGCATGCCAGACATACAGATGGGGAAGGTCGTACTGCAATTGACCATTTAGACCTAAGCACACGCCCTACACTACAAATCCTCTTCGAAAGGACACACCTCAAAACGGCAAGGGCAGCATGACTCAACAGGCAAGCAACCCCCGCAACGCTCTAACCAAATCAAATTCCACAAGCAACCACAAGCAACGCCAACATAAAGCAACAGGGCCAGCCATTCTCTTCTCACCAAACAAGCAAGAGTAGCGCAGTTCAACAGTCTTGGGCAGGATACAAGCTAAGCTAAGCCGACAGTACAACCAAACAGGCATCTCACATCACTGAAGCTCAACTACATCACCCCCAAATCCGCATCAACTACGCACAGACCCCAGCATAATTACCCAACCAACCTCCTGATCCAGTAAAACGCACCCAGTTAGCATCAAATCGCGAAAAGAAGAAAAAAAGAAGAGGGGAGAGGAAGCCAGATCACCCCGGCCGCGACTCCGCGAGCGGCGAATCCCACTCCCCGGAGGATTCAGTTGCTGCTTCACAAAATCACAGACGAGTCGCCCCCGCCGCCATTTAACGGACACGACGCGACAGATTGGAATTTCCAAGGGCAGGGCGCCTTGTAGCACTGGATGGGGGAGCACTGCTATTTTGAGGCGAGCCGGGGTCAAATCTGACGAGGGCGGAGGCAAGCGGATGAGACACGACGGGGACAGGATGAAGCGTCCAAGGCACGGCTTGGAAGGCGAGGAGGTCTGCGCATCTGAAGCAAAAGCAGTTGTGTGCGTGTGGATTGTTGATATAAAAATAAATGTTTTAGATCTTTTAAAAACTATAATAAAAATATTGTACCTATTTTTTTTTACTGTGAAGCAGATACAGTAACAAGTCACTGTTAATCGATTCGGATCATTCTTTAGCTCAATCAGATAGTGTTGAGAACTGAAGGCTGCTAAGTTACATTGAACTACACAGGAGCCCTATCAGCATGCGGGTGGGGGAGGAAAGCTCCGGAGATCGCGATGGGGTGGGTGGGTGCGTGCAACTGGCACTCTTGGAGATCACATCTTTGATAGATTAATTTTGTTGTTTAAATTGATTATGATTTTGCTGGTTTATGATTTATAAAATCTTAGAATAATTCTAAATATATATTTAGATTTACATATTATAAAATTACTAGACAATACTATAGATTTATACATATAAATTATACAATATTACTAAATGTTTTCAAGTTCTGCTACTAGTTAGTTACAAAGACAGAAACAGACATAGGTTTTGCTGCCCCTGGTTAGTTGGGGCACGTCGCTTGTGCCTGAAATTTTTCTTGGCGCGCGGATCGTCGGCAACGGGCTTCGGAGCGAGCGGTGGTTGGCGTCGCGATGGGAACGAGCTTCGTCAAGGGACTGGATTGGTGTCCTGCTGAGCAACATAATCTGTGGATTGGATTGCTGTAATGTTGGGAATCTATGAAATTGGGGATAGTCGCGGTGTTTGATCTTTCTTACCCGCGTACTTTAGATTTTACGTTTCTTCTTTCTCAAAACAAAACTATGTTTCTGTGAGATACACTCTTTGTGCAGCAGCTCATGTCACTGGCCAAACACATTTTTATTAGGAAGGTGCTTGTATCTATTATATATTAAAAACTCATAAAGAGTTGCTAAGAAAAAAAGAAATAGCTTACAAATTCTCACAAAAAGTTACTAAGAACAAAAGAAATAGACTAGAAATTCTCGCAAAAAAGCAAAACATCTGGCTCTTAATCTAGTGGACTTTAATTACATCCGTCATTGGATCTTTTAAAAAAAGGGAATATGATAGCAATTCTCACAAAAAAAGCAAAACATCTAACATTTAATCTGATGAACCCTGACTAAGTTGAATTATAGTAGCTATTAGATGTAACGATTTAAAGAAAAACTATCTAATAGTCTATCTAGTGGACTTGAGTTATAACGTCTCATATTAAAAGAAAAAATTTGCTTGCATCATCATGCACGGCCCGGAGTTCGTCTAGATCATCGTGCATGGCCACATCTGCGACTGCACGAGCTTCCTCAAGGACCAACACCGATTGCACCGAGGAGTTTGATGCCATCCACTCCAATAAGGCCCACAGCCTCCTAGAGATGTATCGTATCGGCAAGCTCATCATCAGGAGAAGTGACTACTTGCCACAGAGTCGCAATGCCGACCTCAAAGCCATCGTCAAGACCCTTGCTGCGGCACTTGTGTCAGTATCAACCGTCATGCTCTGCAACCCACAAGAGAAGGTGAAATGTTGGATCCTGGACCAGAATAGTCTTGCCTTACAACGTACGCCTGTTTAGTTCGTGCTACCATTGTTGGACCAGAAGCTTGGACTACCGGTTGGCAAGCACGTGTATGTGTGCATCCATTGATGGGAAGCTCTGCATGGACATGTACACACCAACGAGCTCCGTCGATAACAACTACGTGAAGCTCTTGATCAAGATATACTTTAAAACAAGGATCCCAAGTACCCCACGGCGAACTCATGATGCAGTACCTGGATTCAGGATGAAAGTGGGATTGCTCGTGGCCAGCCCGCAAACGCCTGCATGAGCCGCAAAATGTTTTGCGGGCTAACGTTGTGTTGGCTTATTGTGTTTGTGGGTTAAGTGGGTTGCTCGCCAATCACGCAGCAATTTAGCAAAAGCTTAGTGCGGCCTTTGGTGAACTCTTGCACGGAGGGCATGGCTGCCACGAGCGGTGCTCACTGCTGCTACCGATGCCTTGGACGAATAGGCGTACTCTACATGTATGATCAACCGATGATTCAAGTGATGCAATTGAAGGACGAATAAACAAACACATTGGCGATCGATCCATCCATGCATGATGATTATTAGTAAGGGGGTTAATTACCTGGCACGAGGTAGCCGTAGGTGCCGGCGATGGCGATGGCGATTGTCGGCGTATTTCACCAGGCAAGATCCCGTCAATGAACAGAGTAGCTACTCTCTAGACGGAAGATTTGGTTCGGTAGAGGGCATCTTCATGGTTGAAAACCCTAATGTCTATCAACGATGGATCCGGGAATTAGCAAACTGGTGGACACAGCGATTTACCCAGGTTCGAGCCCCTAAGCTTGGGTAATAGCCCTACGTCCTGCCTGTTCTTTGTTGAGGAAATGTGGGGGTGTTTACAATGATTGTCTACTCTGTGTGTTCTCTATTTCAGTCGACCAACCGGCCTCCTCCTCTATGCACCGAGGTGCCCTTATATAGGCGAGCCGATTCGGGCAGGGGAGAAGGAGGCGTTATACTTTTCTACAACACATTAATTACATACATCATTCTAACTTCTACGTCGACCCACGATTCATTTATTACGCACGCCTCTGTGACCTCGTCCTTCGAACCTCATTTAATGTCGGTGAGTAGTCTCGTCCGGTCCACCCGGGACACGATGCCCCCGGGGCGGGTTTGGTAAGAGGCGTCAGACGGATGAGCCGTCGTCGTGTCGAAAGCTGAATCCTTTACAATTAATGACCCTGACACGAGGTGCCAGGGAAGGGAAACTTCGAGGCGGCCTTCCTCATTCCTTTGGTTGCCTTCGTGGCTCGACAAGGGGCCGACGCCGCCCACTCATCGTCGCGTCATAGGCCACGTGGGCGCTTCGCCCGGCGAAAGCGGCGCAACCGCCAGTTGCTCGCCAGGACCGCGTGGGCTTCTCGCCGGCAGCGAGCATGATCGCCGATCGCCCGCCAGGTGCCATGGGCGCTTCCGCCCGGCGAAAGCGTATGCGTGACCGCCAGTCGCCGCCAGGTCACAGGCTTCTCGCCCGTGCGGCGAGGCATGATCGCCCGCCGCCGCTAAAGGCCGTCAGGCCGCCGCCGCGGTAGGGCGTGACCGCCATGTTGCCCATCGTGTGCCACGTGGCCGCCGCTTAGCGGCGTGGCGTGACCGCCAGTCGCCGCCAGGCGCGTGGCTTCGCCGCGGCGCGGCGTGATCGCCAGTCGCTTGCCGTGGTGCCACGTGGGCGCTTCGCGCGGCGGCGGCGTGACCGCCAGTCGCCGCCGAGGGCCTCATGGGCTTCTCGCCAAACTGGGCCAGGCCACTCTTTGGGTCTATCACTTCTGCGGCAGAGAGGGTACCCCGGTGCAAAGTACACCGACAGCGATCACGGTGGACAATAGGGAACATGAGGTCGTGGTGGATGTGCGTGAGGTCCTGCCCGACATTGAGTGCCACGCGGTGGCGCGTTGGCCAGTCCAGGAATCCCCAGTCGCCGTGCAGCGCATCCCACAGGATTTCGTTGGGCTTGTACTCATACACCAGCAGGTTGCTCTCAGCGACGGAGTAGCAGCAGTAGAGCTTCATTATGTTCTTGTGCCGGATGCTATCCAACGTCTCCACCTCTATGCGTAGCTCGTAATCTAGGCTGCCTCCGCATCTGTTCTGGTGCTCCTTGGACCGTCGTGACACTCACAGCTTCTTCACGACCACCAGCTCACCTCTGCTCAACTCGATCTTGTACACCATCTTTGAGCTCTCGTGGCCAACAATGTCCTTGTCGATGAATTCCTCCACGATCTCGTGCTGGTCAAAGCTTAGCTTGTGGAAGCTTGTCACGTTGTAGGATGAGCTAGACGTCAGATATGTCAGCAGCCCTTTTGCTCCATGTCCTGTCGTGCTCGTAGCATCTACCACCCCATCAGCACTAGCACCACCACCACGCAAACTAGCGCCGACACACCAACGATCCACATGTTGCCTAGCCCCCTTTGCAGGCTTGCCTTCGGGCATCTTATGGGTTGAAGGGGAGTATGACAGAGATGGGATTAAGATATGACGGGCTATGCGGGCGTCCACTTAAGTTAGAAGTTGGCCCACGGGTGACCACTTAACGTTTATTGCGGGACGGATTTAGCGGGCTAGCGAACGTCCCGCGCACTTGCACCCCTAACCTGGATTCCTTGCTGCTCGACACAACCATTGAATCAAGGGCCACGTGGGGCGCATCGAGTGTATCGACCGTGGCACCTTCAAGGTGAGCGGCGAGCGTGAGTTCATGAGTCGGCACGCCATGGTGGCCGGCGGGACGGGGATCACGTTGGTGTACTAGGTGATCTAGGCTGTGCTCAGGGACTAGCCCAACGACGACATGGAGATGCACAACTGTATTTGTATGTTAGATCAAACATAGAACTAATATTTGAAATTAAATAATAAATAATAACAAAAATAATGCTTAGATTAGAAGGAAGAGTACATACCAAATACAACAAAAATAACATAAGTTTAGAATAGAAAATAAAAGAAAATCAACTATTTAACTTTTATAGGAACTCCAAATTAAAACATGTACATAGCTAAATTTTGGAATAAAATTAGCATCTGGATTTGCATACTAATTCTAACATAAAACTAATATGCGAAATTAAACAAAGAAATAACAATGAAAATTAACATAAATTTTACATGAATAACAAAAGAAAATTAACCATTTGATTTGAACTCTAAATTAAAACCTCAAATTCTAAACTAAATAAAAATAACAACAAAAGTAACAGAGGAATAAAAATATATAGATTGTTTTTAATTTCATACCAAGTGAAAAATATAAAGTTTGCTTTTATTTAGAATTAAAATCAAAAAATATGCTAATTGATAAAAATAAAATAAGGTAATGAATCCATTTTTGTATATATAAAAACTATTAACCGTTATATACAAAAGTCAATGATAGCTTTTTTATGATCACTAAGAAAATATAGAATGAGCTACAACTAATCAAAAAGAAAGCATTCAAACTCTTTATTTAGTAGACCTCCACAGAATGAAGAGGTTAAGAGGGTGATATATGACAGGTGTTCACTCGATTATATCGGTATAAACAATGTGGTGAGATTAAAACAAGTATTCAAAGAAAGAGAAAAGCATTACAATAATGAAATTAGATAGGTGCTTTCATGCTTTTTTCTTTTGACAGTTGCACAAATATTAAAGCATAATGAATGGTAGATAGTGATTGTTTGCCTATTTGCTTGCTTTAAGATTTGTACAATTTGTATTGGGAGGGAAAGTATTGAAGTACCGCTCATGGAATTAAGAGATAATGATATAAATGGAGAATGTTATGTTGTACTACGTTTACTATTTTGCTATAGAAGTATTTGGGAAAGAAAGTTTTGATCACATTTGGCAAGTATTATGAAACAGAGTGACTATATTTTCTCCTGTAACATATAATATCAAAATATCACAAATAAAATTGTGCAACGATCCATTTTTCAATAAAAAATCATATATGTATTGTCAAATCATTTAAACATGTTTTAAGAATAATACAGGCGTAAATGCGCGGGCCACCTTACTAATTACTATTTAAAAGTTGTATAAATATTAAAATATGAATACTAATTACTATTTAAAAGTTGTATAAATATTAAAATATGAATACTAATTACTATTTAAAAGTTGTATAAATATAAAATATGAATAAAAGATAGATGACGATTACTTACCACTTTATTACTTTAAGATTTATGTAACTTACGCAACTTGTATCCAGAAGATGATTCATAGAAGCTTTATCAGGCATACATCAAGCATGGTCACGAAAAAGAGAGCAACTACCACACGCTATACCGTTGGGAATCACTTCCAACGGTATAGCATGGTTCATTCGGTTCGCGGGTGAGTTTCAGTACCAGATTTCACGGGTAAGTTTCATGATGTTTCACGGATAGGTTTCATGGGTTTCATGAGGTTTCAAGTTTCATAAGGTTCGTATTTCATTAAAAAAAGTCTCATAGATAAGTTTCAACCAAAGATTTCATCAGACAACATAATGCTAAACTTTTTTTAATGAACACGAACCTTATGAAACTTGAAACCTCATGAAACCCATGAAACTTATCCGTGAGACATCATGAAACTTACCCGTGAAACCCCAGATAAAACTCACCATGAACCTAATGAATCTGGATACCGTGGAAGTGATTCCCAACGGTATACCGTTTGGTAGACTTTCTGCACGAAAAAATCATGATGCCAGGTAGGCTTTAGGTGCAACTTTTTTCTCAGGCACGTTGAGTCACCTACCGAACGGTCACACGAGTACACGACTGTGGCCTATGGGTTAGTTGCGATCTTACGTTGCCGTGTGATCTTGGTTGTTTTTTTAAAAGGGAAAATATGATCTGGTCCATCTGGCAGATCACAATATGCTGTCCTTGAATGAACTAAGCCTTAATTTCTTATTATGTACGGGATTGTGATGTTGGACGAATCGGGGTTTATCTGGTAGGCGGGGGCGTTTTAGCCCCGGGACAAAGTCGAGTGGTTTCGGCGACGTGTGCAGCTGCAGGCTGCAGTAACGTGCATAGAGAAAGAGAAGCGGACCTGTTTGGCTAAACCGATCATCATGACACACTCGGCAAAAATACCAGTGATTCATTTCCTTTTCAGAAAGCGAGATTAGAGATTCATCATTTGTTCCTTGACGTATTAGTCCGTTGTCCTCCTACGTATACTCTACGCGGTCGTATTAAGTGTGAGTACGTACGGTTTGATGTGCTTGCATATGAATCGCCAAAAATGTTGGATAACAACACAAGGGTCTCTGTCCCTGTTAGAGCGTATTCGATGCATGTGCTAGGGAGGTGCTCAGTAATAAAATACTGATTTTTCTTGCTATATAGAACGATAATGTGCTTATTTTGGAGTATCGATGTTTAATTAAGCACCGGTACTTAGCAGATGCTTATATATATGTAACTAATATATAGATAATATATTATCTAAGCATCTACAAAAGAGATGTTTGCATCGAAGAAAATAACTTTTACATAGGTGCTCGATGATGTGGCTATAGTATTTCTTGTTAAACACTTTTTTACATAAGCATCTTACATTATACGTACCCTTGGATTTCTCATATTTTGCCCAATTGCCCCTCTTTTGTTGTGTGTTGACAGCATGCATTTCTGCCGTGTCAAGAGGAAGGGCTTGGTTGGTTGAGACTCGGATAAGAAAAGCTTTGCGCTGTGCAGCTCGTTTGCTTGCTCAGCCTCACGCGCTCGCCGAAACATGCAGTGAATTGTGATATAAGGTTGGGCGTTCTAGATCTGAAGCCAGAAAAAGGAAGAGGAAGAAATGCAAAAGCAAATTGGCATCATTCGCGGCAACCACCACTATCTGTGATCACTTCCACGCTAGGCCTTCAATACCTTCCTCCTCTCGATCACTACTAGTTCATCACTGTAGCGTGCATCGCGTAGTCTTCAGTCTCCGCTCTACCGCCTCCCTTTCAGGTGCAGCCGTGCAGAAAGAACGCTTCAGTGTGGCCCAGCGCAATAACAAAGCCGCGGAAACAGACGAACATCCCACTGTCAAGTCTCCAATTCTCTTGCAAATGCTCTTGCAAATGCAGCTACAGTACGTGCTTACATTTGGCAGTGCAAGGTGGTCCACGTAGATGAAATTGTGTATGAACAGCATCGCTCCGTACTGGGAACTGCGAACTCAAACCAGCGGGCATGATTATTTGGGTTCCTGATCATTTCCCACGGGTTAATGGCGCTGGGTGAGTGGTGATTTGGCGGTTTGGCCCACTCATCGACCCTACCTGTCATTTAAGAACGTCCCATGAACAACTATGCTGCTGCATTCCGGATAAACATGTCCCGGCAGATCTGTTTGAAGTATGTGTGCATGCCTACACTCCGAGCCCCGTTCTGTAGTGGTCTTGAGAAGTTCAATGTTAGTAGAGTTCTTGTTGACTGCAACGATGCTATGGCAAATTTGACTAGGCCCATAATTTTCGGTTACGAACAATTAGGCCGACAATATGGAGACCACTGGCGTCAGAAACCACAACCAAACTTCGCAAAAAAGAAAGAAAGAAAGAAATCACAATTAATCTGTTAGAAAAGTGAGAATGCAGCTTGCTGTATTCCAGGGCCTAATGGACTCAAATACATGTGTAGTTTGAAGAGGTGTCGGTGTTTCGTACAACCGGCAAGTAAATTTGTAAGTATAGGGGCCGCGCGTTCCCTCTCCTTGAATGGTTAGATTACAGGAGTCCAAGATGTATACTGGTTCGGGCCGAATATCCCTACGTCCAGTTCGTGGTGGTGGTTTTGTATTGCTCGGGGTGCAGCAGACTGCATTGGGTTACAAGCGAGGGCTCAAGACAGGCCTTGAGCGCTCGTCCGAGTGGGAGGAGCGAAAGCTCGGGAGCTCGGGAGCTAGGAATGTTCGTCTGTATGTTTGACTTGCTCGAGACCGGATGTGTTTGCTTAAGTCGGATGCGAATGCGAATGCCCTTCCCTGAGGGCCCTGCCTCCCTTTATATAGGCGGAGGGGGCAGGTTACACGGGAGTTTGGAGAAAAAAGGTAGGGGTATGCTACGCCCGGGAGTCCCGGTCTTTGGTTTTGGTGACTGACAGGTTCCTGGGCGTCCCACGTCTGGGTTGGTAGACACAACGGGCGGCGTTCCGTCGGGAAGGTGCACACCTACCCTCTGAGTGCTTGTCAGGTGCTGACGTCGTTACGCTGTGCTCTGGTACCGCCTCGGGACGAAGCGCGTCTCTCCACTGCGCAGGACGGAGTGAAGGGATGAGCGCTTGACTTTGGCGGCCCCCTGGCCACCTTGGGAAGGAGCCACCTGCTCCAGCATGGCCGTCGCGTCCATGGGGCAGGTGACCTGCTTGAGGTCGGCCGGCGACGTGGCGGAGGTCGCCGAGTTGAGAAGTCGTTTGGGCTCCGACCTGAGGCCAAGTCGAGCTCTGGGGCATCCGACCTGTGGCGGTCGAGCTCTGGGAGCGCTCGACTGAGGTCGGTCGGACCGCCCTGGCGAACTGAACGAGGCCGAGGGTCCTTTGTGGACCCACGAGACCTAGAGCTGGGCCCAAGACGGATCATTTGACGTTCCAGCCAATATTCAGTGATAATCCCATCTGTGAGGGACGGAGACTTTGGTAATACCCTCTCCAGCATTCTGCACCGCTGCCAATCTTGCCGCCATGTTCGCACGACTGAGAAAGAAACGATCTTGAAATAGATGTATACCTTGCTGTGGGGTACCCCTGGTATAAGTATTCGTCAAGAGGTAAAAAGGCAAATAAGCCCCTATACATATGGTTAATCTAACACCCTCCCTCAAACTCATGGTGGGTCGACAACACTGAGTTTGGAGAGATGTAAGCAATGTTGCGCTTTAGTCTGTGCCTTGGTGAAGAAGTCGGCGAGCTGAAGCGACGAAGGCACATGATGTAGAGTAACCACCTGATCTTGCACCTGGGAGCGAACATAGTGAGCATCGACGCTGATGTGTTTGGTGAGTTCATGCTTCACCGGATCACGAGCAATGCTGATGGCGCCAGTGCTGTCGGAGCAGACGACCGTCGGAGTAGAAACAGGCACACCCAAGTCAGCAAGAAGCCACCAAAGCCAAGTCACCTCGGCGATCCAGAATACCGAGGCCGTGGCACGGAGCTCACCTGCTAGAGTGAAAACAATGATCGACGCTTTGTCTTCCAAGAGATCAAGGAAGATCCAAGGAAGACACAGTAGGCCGAGACGGACTTGCGATCGGCAGGATCACTAGCCCAGGTAGCATCTGAATAGACCCAAAGCTGTAGACTGCTGGAGCTGGGGAAGAACAAGCGATGGTCAGCTATACCACGAAGGTAGAGAAGAACCCGAAGAAGGTGACCGTAGTGCACACTGGTGGGAGAGGCCATAAACTGACTAAGGATGTGCACATCGTGAGATACATCCGGGCGAGTAAAGCCAAGGTAGACAAGACTCCCAACCAGGTGACGGTAGCGAGTGGGATTGGCTAGAGGAACCCCATCAGTGGCACGAAGTTGAAGGTAAAGCTCCATCGGAGTGTCAGCAGTACTGTCGTCAGTAAGGCAAGCACGAGCAAGAAGCTCCTGGATGTACTTGCGCTGAGAGAGGTAGGAGCCGGTAGGCGTGGACTCAACCTCAATCCCCAAGAAGTACCGAAGAGGACCCAGATTAGACATCTGAAACTGCTCACTAAGGCGCGTCTTAACAAAGGCGATAAAGTGAGAATCATCTCCAGTGATGAGCATGTCATCAACGTAGAGGAGGAGAAGGGTCCGACCACGAGGAGAGGTGTGGACAAAAAGAGCAAGGTCATGCTGACTGGGAACAAAGCCAGCAGCCGTAATGACAGAGGCAAAGCGCTCAAACCAAGCACGAGGGGCTTGCTTGAGGCCGTAGAGAGAGCGACGAAGGCGACAGACGTGACCATCAGGAACACTGTAGCCAGGAGGTGGGTGCATGTAGACCTCCTCACGCAACTTGCCGTGAAGAAAGGCATTCTTCACATCAAGATGGGAGATGGTCCACCGACAAGCAGAAGCAACAGCCACAAGGGAGAGAACGGTTGTCTTGTGGGCAACTGGAGAGTACGTCTCGCCGTAGTCACGGCCATGCTCCTGCTGAAAACCACGAGCAACAAGGCGCGCCTTGTGGCACTCAAGGGAACCGTCTGAGCGAGTCTTGATCTTATAGACCCACTTGCATGTGATCGGGGTGACGGTGGAGGGATAGGGGACAAGATCCCAAGTGCGAGTGCGCTCAAGGGCAGCAAACTGAGGGAAACCCTAGTCTGATACCATGTTAGAAAAGTAAGAATGCAGCTTGCTGTATTCCAGGGCCCAATGGACTCAAATACATGTACAATTGAAGAGGTAAAAAGGCAAATAAGCCCCTATACATATGGTTAATCTAACATAATCACCATTCCAGCTAGAAATAAATCAACAAGCATCCGAAAATTATCTGCAATTCACACACACAAGGATACTACTACTAGATGTGCGTATTCTTCCCTGGAAAAAAAAATACGCGTATTCGCTTTTACGAAGTACGTTCACCAACCCTTCGCGCTTAGGCCATCTCCAATAGCATTTCCTAAATCTGAATCCCTATATCCTCATATATATAGAATTCCCTAAAAAGATTCCTTCCCTATATCTCTTCCCTCTCCAATAGCATTCCCTAAATCTCACTCTCTATTTTCTCCCTCCTATATTATAATGTATTTCATAACCGCTATATGAGCCATGTTTATTTTTTATCGGGAAAATTTTGATTGGCCATTTTTAATTGTAGGAATCTAAAATTTGAAATTTATTGTAACGGCTATATTGTAACAAATATTCAAACTCATCATTCCATTCGGAATAGAGAAACTCACCACCAGCTTCAAGACGATTTAGTGGAGCACTTATGGAAACGTTATGGAGGGGTGTAATTCAGTAGTGTTTCAATTATATACTAATTTATATTTTGTATGTATTGTAATGGAAATATTTAAATGAAGAAGTTTACGACTCCATCACCTTCTGAATTGGCAATAGATCTTTAATCTTTTGATCTACACTTTATTCACAGACCATCTAATGCAGTTAACCATCTAACGATGGTCAAAAAACATGCAAGCCATTACTCAGTCAAGCCAATAAGCATCTCTCGTGTATTTCTTTTATAACCAGATTGAAACATGTACGTATACAATATCTAAAGAACAACTCTAATAAAAGATGCAGCATGGGAAGGAAAATTTAGCTCTGAATTTTGCCATCAACGCAAAACCATTGCAAAATCCTACCATTAATTTAGCTCTGAATTTTGCCATCAACGCAAAACCATTGCGAAATCCTACCATTAAGTGCACAATACAACTTCCTTCCACAACCACTGAATCCACTCGATCTGTATGAAGTACTATATACTTCTATCCACTAGGTCATCGACGGAGAGGTAGAACTTTGAAGCCAGGAAGGGAAGCTTTATCCCTGCCATGCAAGAAGTACAAAATCAGCATGAGCTCCATGGGAATGGATGAATAATTAGGAAAAGAAAGAAACAACAGTGAACTGGGTCATCACAATAATATGCTTGCAAAGGCTTAGGGCCTGCTTGGAAGCCCAGTTTTCAGCCCAAAACCGGTGTAAATTAAAGGCCCGAAAATTTTTTAGGACCGGGTTTAAAAAGTATGCTTGGGTGGGCCGGAAATCAAATATCTTTCCACCCGGTTTGGGCCAACACAGTCGAAAAAGATGTCTCGGCTGCGAAGGTGACATTTTCTTTCCAACGGACGTCTCACGACTCGCGAGTGCTCGCTTCGCGTTCGCGACTGGCGACTCGACGAGGCGACTAGAGAGAACCCTAGAAGGCAACGGCGGTGATATCGACGGCATCGACGGCGATTGTTGCTGCGACTTTCATCGGCGACGATGGCGAGCACGACGGTAAGATCCCCTATGTCATCCCTCCTTGATTTTGATCCAATCAGTAGCTATATTGCCTCGCCTCTCTCCAATCACTAGGTTAATAGTGGCAGCGACGGCCTCCCTGCAAGTCCATCATCCCCTTGTCCGGTCAAGCCACCGCCATCTCCGCCTCCTGCCGTCTTGGCAACCATCCAGTGGATTCAAAGTTCCCGTGATCCAGCAGCTTCATCGGCCTCACCTCGGCGACTTCATCGGCTTCACCTCTCCTGGTTCAGGTTAGCAGATGCTTCTTGTTCTGAGCGTTCTCCTCATTCTGATCGACTTATAATCGCCGCAACATATAAGGCTCAGCTCATGTTTTCCTGGTTCTAGTTTTCTACCATATCTGCTGCTGCACTTTTCTTAGAAACTCACTACATAGGTGTTGCCAGATCATACAACAGTGTCAGGCTTTCCATTATTTGTGCAAGAAACATACCCATGGACGTGATCTAGGTTCACTCTGTCAAACAGAGATGAAGCAATCTTTGCCTATTATAAATTCATTATCGTTAGATTCCATGAGTACACCATTTGCCCTGCTCATTTCTTGATGATGGTATGCTTATATTAATGATTGGTGATTAAGTGGTATGTGATCTGCATCTGGATTTGATGGGAAAAGAAAGAAAGGGAAATGGCTCCCTTCCTCCCTGTTCCTTGGGCTGCAGTCCTATCCTCGCAAGTAGTGGTAGTTTTGTTTCGCCACCATGGTTTGTGTTTTTGATTCTGTTTGTGTTTTGGATCATCGAGCATCAACATTGAAGTTTTGTTTTTTGTGTATCTCACTTGTCTGTCAGTGTTTATCTTTTGATATAATTACTTTTGTCCTCTCCTTTTTATATGTATGTGTTACATAGTTACACTGATTTTATCTTTATTTTCTTCACTTTGTTTTATATATGACTATTGTTGACAGTAAGGTAGCATCTGTAGCCTTTGTTGCATTTAACTTGCTATTTGTTTATTGATTGACAATTTTTCATTTCTAAAATTTAAGGTTCTTGAGTGCTAGTTGATATGAAAGACCTTACTCTTACTGACTCCGAAGAAGAGGAAGATGACGATATGATGCTACTTATTTTGCCTGCATTATATTCAACTTCTACCATAACTAAAACTCCATGTCATACATCAAAGCTTACTGGAGCAGAATATATTACTGAACTTCTTGAAGGTCATCCACGCCGATGTTATGAAAATCTTCGAATGGAATCCCACATTTTCCAAACACTCTCAGACTATCTTACATCAAAAAATCTTTTGCATAATACAAGAAGTGTTGCCGTGGAACAGCAATTAGGCATTTTCATGTATATGCTTGCACGGAATGCTAGTTTTCGAGCATTGACCGATAGATTTCAGCATAGTCCTGAGACTATACATAGGCATCTTGGGGCATGTTTTGAGGCGATCACTTCATTGACCTATGAATTTATCAAGCCTCCATCCACTGAGACTCATCGGAAAATATCGTCAACTCCACAACTTTGGCCTTACTTTGAGGTACATGTAATCCATGTCAGTATAATTTCGGAATTTTTACCCTCTCATCTTAGTCCTCAATTAGTAATAAGGTATTGTTTCTTGCAGCGTCATATAGGCAATAGATGGTACTCATGTCCCTATCACAATGACGGATAGTGAGGCTGCTCCATATCGAAATAGAAAAGGGACTCTTTCTCAAAATGTGATGCTTGCTTGTGACTTTGATTTGAATTTTGTTTATGTTTCTACTGGTTGGGAAGGGTCTGCGTCAGATGCAGGGGTGTTACATTCTGCCATTAAATCTGGATTTCGAGTACCTAGGGACAAGTACTATCTGGTTGATGGGGGCTATGCAAACACACCATTCTTTCTTGCTCCTTATCGAGGAGTCCGATACCACATTAAGGAACAAGGACAGGGCAATTGCCAGCCAAGGGACTATAAGGAGTTAATCAATCTTCGCCATGCCCGCCTACGCAACCACATAGAGTGTGCTATTGGCATCCTAAAGATGCGATTTCCTGTCTTAAAAGTTGCAACATTTGATGTCCAGGTCGACGGCGGGCGCGTCGCCAAGTGGGCTATGGAACTGGCGGCGTTTGATGTCCAGGTCGTCGCTCGAACAGCCATCAAGTCACAGGTGCTCGCCGACTTCGTGGTCGAGCAGGTGTCGCAATCTGCGCCCGAGCCTGAGGTCGAGGACGAAAAGCCTTAGGTCATGTTCTTCGACGGCTCGAGGTCCTTCAAGCGCACGGGGGCTGGCATCCTTATTCTCACACCGTGCGGCAACGAGCTGAGGTACGTGGTTCGTTTTGGGTTCGCGGCGACCAATAACGTGGCAGAGTACGAAGCTCTCTTGGCGGGCCTCCGAGCTTGCAAGGCTTTGGGCGTGCGCCGGTTGGTCGTAAGGGGAGACTCCCAGCTCGTCATCAACCAGTACAACAAGGAGTACCAATGCTCGGGAGACTCGATGGCGAAATACCTTGCCGAGGTGCGCAAAATGGAGAGGTGGTTTCAGAACTTAGAGCTTAAGCACATCCCCAGAAGGACAACTCCAACGCGCGATTTCTCTCAAGCTCGCCTCCTCCGACGAGGTCCCACCCGACATCATCCTAGAGACGCCGACTCCTCGATCTCGAAAGCAGAGGCCTTGCTCGTGGCGGTCGAAGGCACACCACCCGACCCCGCCGAGAGGAGCGATTGCGCCGGCGAAGTCTATACACGCCGTCGAGGGAAGCTCTGACAGGCATGTTTCCAATCTGGCGGTCGCGTCTCTCACGGAGGAGGGTAAGTACCTACTAAACGACATCCATTCGCCTTTGTGGAGCACATTCTTCAGACAGACGATGGTCGGCAAGGCCTTCCGCATGGGGTATTATTGGCCAACGGCTCTTCAAGATGCTCGTGATATCGTCCGCGACTTACGCGCATGCCAATTCCACGCCGGAAGTCGCACCACCGCCTCGCGCTCCGCACCATCCCGCCGCCGCCCTTCTCGACATGGGGCCGGATATCTCGGCCTTTTCCCCAGCGGTCGGGGAAAGAAGTTCTGATCGTGGCCATCGACACCTTCACCAAGTGGATCGGCGAACCGGTCTCGACCATCACCGCCGAGCGGCGCTTCATTTTTTTCACTTGTTCGTGGTCACCAGGTACGGAGTTCCATGCAAAATTATCACTGACAACGGTACCCAGTTTACCAGTGAGTTGTTCCAGGAGTTTTGCGAGGAACTAGGCATCAAAATATGCTTCGCTTCGGTGGCTCACCCCCAGAGCAACGGAGCAGCGGAACGCGCCAACGGGCAAATCGTCTAGGGCATCAAGAAATGAGTTGCAGATGAGCTCGAACGCTACGGCAAGACCTGGGTGGACGAACTTCCCACCATCCTATGGTCTATCCGTACCACGACAAGCCGAGCCACGGGGTCCACACCCTTTCACCGTGTTCGCATGCGGCCGCCCCGCCTCCCGAGGTTACGTTGGCTCGCCAGAGTCGCCTTTGGTCGACCAAGTCGACTTCGAGCACGAACGGTCTCTCGACCTTACCCTCGCGGAAGAAGTAAGATGACGCATCGCCACGATCAACGACACCGCAAGCTCTTCGCAGACATGCGTCTCGGTCGGACAACCTAGGAAGCTCCTTGTTGGGGACTTAGCCCCGAGACGGATTCAGGGCTCGCCCAAAGACCAACAAGTTGTCCCCACTGGGAGGGCCCCTATAGAGTCATTTCAACAGATCGCGACGGGCTTACCTAGCTAGCGATGCCCGATGGCGAGGAGCTCTCTAGCTCGTGGAACATAGATCGCCTTCGGAAGTTTTATGTGTAAACTCTATACCTTACATTTCAATAAAGTTGATTGCTCCTTTTTTCACCCTTTATGATTGCTTCCACTTGTGTTGTTACCATTCTTTGTACGAGCCTTTTTTGTGTTCGAAACACGACCTTTCGCAAAAAGACGCTTTGCTCTTGGTCTCGTGTCGCGGGCTTGACGCTCACCCCAAAGGACGAGCTAAACGTAGTTTAACCTCTTCGCGATCTAGCTCTCCCTCGTGCGCCCGAGCCGAGGGCCTCGCCACTTTGGTCATTGAGCAAATCGCATGGTCGTGATGGTTGCTCGAGCATTAACCCGAGTGTGGCCATCCGCTTAGCGGCTCGCTTTGTGTCACACCCCTTGCGGCTTTTTTCCTCTACTCTACTGTGTCGTGGCCGCCATCCGTCTATGTCTTGTGCCCAAGGCACGCCGCCGACCTCGGCCCAACGAGGGTCGGATAAGGCTATCCTATCGGCGACGACCAAGAGAGCGCGAAACGGCAAACGAAAGCAAAGCCGAGGGACAAGTATCCGCAACTATGAATTTAAATCGTGACAAGGTTTCTCGTTCCCCAAACAAAACGATCTGTTTTCTATTGGAACATTACTTGCTTTATAACGCCTTTTCTGCTCGCCATCTCACTGCAAGCTTCTCTTGCTCGAGCTCGGCGACCTTGGCCCTCGGGGCGATAGCTCACTCGCTCAAGGGCCACCGTGGAGGCATCCGCACTTCGGTGCCGCTTCGCTTTGGAGTTAGGCCATCGCGCTGCCGCCGCCTTTTAAGCGCGCTCAAGTCTCCTTCGAGCTCGAGAGCTTGGCCTCGAGCTCGGGGACGCCACGAGGAGGACGACGGTCCGCGCGGCTTTCTCCAAGGCTCGACCTTGGCGTGTTTCGCCTCGACCGCCTTGTTGGCGTGCCCAAGCTTCTCTTCGAGTTCCGTGACCTTGGCCTCGAAGCTGGGACGCCTTCGGGGGAGACGCTGGCTCAGCGGCCTTCTCCGAGCTTCAACTTTAGCCCGCCGGCCTCGAGCGCCTTGGCCGACCGTCGCGCGTTCTTGCTCCACGGCCTTAAAGCCGTGGTTGCGTTCGGAGGCCCCTGCTCGCTCGAGCTCTGGGCGTGGGCTACCTCTGCGCCTCATCGTCTGTGCAGATCGATGAGCTCTTGGGCTCGCTTGCCGAGCTCCCCGCCGACCTCTATGGTCCCGATGAGCTTGAGCGCTGACCTCCGCGCCTCTATCACGCTCAGAGGCCCCTCAAGACGTCGCATGCTCTTGAAGGCCTTGTAGCCCGCGAGAGGCATGGTCGATCACCTTCACGACGAAAAGGGGGGTCCAAAATGTGAGTGGACAAGGAGCTCAGCTCACGAACCACGGCGCGCAGAAGACCCTTACCACGGAGACGGCCCTCCAGCGTGCATGGGTAATTCTCATGGCCGTCTCAGACGATCGCGAGGGATCTCTCCTCCTCATCGCCGCCGTGTTGGAGCCGGGCGCTAAGGTTACATGGCGCGACTTGGGCCAGGCCTCAGACTCGCGCCGATGGCGGCTCGGTCTTCCGCCTCTTCCGGTGGACTCAACTCGCCACCCGGGCGCGCGGCAGATCGATCCGACCTCATGCCGGGGCCTCACTGCCTCCGGCACCAAGGAATGGCGGCCGGGTCCGCCAGCATCCCCGACCTCCACGGCTCGATGCCGCGCCTCAAGACACGGCGCCCATAGCTGGAAAGATCCACGAGCACCCGCGCTCGGTCACCTTTGGTGGCCGCGCGTCGCGCCTCAACGCTGGAGCGCCATGGCGGAGGAGCTCGGTATCGCCGCGCGCCACGGCTCGAGTGTCCTCCCTCGTGGTGGCACCGGGAGAGACAACGTCGGCAGATGCGCTATGGTCGATAATTGCGCCATGGGCCTCACCGGTGTCAAAATCCGCGCTGGTTGCGGGCTAGGGCTCGTCATCGTCCGTGTCGTCAAGGCCTTGGTCGAACTCGCCAGCCTGAACCAGGCTCGGCGACCCCGACGGAGTTCGCGTTGGGCGCGAGAGGCGGCGCGGGACCAATTCGAATGTGTCCTCCTCCTCGGACTCGGACTCGCGGATAACACCATCGTCAAACGGGCAAGTTTCGAGCTCGGGCGCCAAGGTCTGCGATCAAGAGCATACACTAAGCCGTAAATCGATGCGGCGCGCGCAGGTACTAAAGATGCTGGGGTTTACCTGGTCACCACCTCGCCTCGCCGAGGGTCGCGAAAGATCTTGTTTGCCCGGTGCCGCACGGAGCATCGCCGCTTCCGCCCGCCACCGGGACCTCAAGACTCGGGCGGCTCTGCCGCCAAGCGGAATGCGGTCCCAGAGGCCTCGAGCCCGAGCACCTGGGCCTTGGGGGCTCAAGTCCGGGCGGCGGCCAAGGCTACTGTTGCTACAAGGAGGAAAAGCTCATCAACCGACAGGTCGCGTAGGCGCGAGCTCGGGGGCTCGACCGGTGGGATCCTTACCATGGCACGGTCCCCCCACTCGACGTTGGATTTCTTCGCCTCCGAGGGGCCCGCTCCGGCAGCGGGAGGCCTCTTCTTCCTTTTCTTGCCCTTTCCTCCGGCACGGAGCATCCGCTGGTCAGATCAAACAACTTTGATGGTCTGCAAGCGCACGAGAGGGTCAAGAAAGGCATCGGGCCGCTAAGACGAGCCCTTGGTCCGATTGGTTTACCTCGGTTTTCGGCGAGCACGCCCTTGGGACGGAGTAGTCCATGGAGTAGTTGTGCGCCAGTTTCCCAAACATCTCGTACATCCTGCTTACGACCAAGACTCCTTCGAGTCTGCAAAAGGAGCGCCCTTCAAGGACCATCGAAGGGTAGATTCGAGCAAGACCACGGCAGAAAGGGCTTACCGGACGATTCTCGCGTGTCGGTCGATCGCCCTCGATCTCGAAGAACGGGTGCGTTCGCCTCGCAGGGGGACACTCGGTTCCGCAGAAATCAACACGATCGCCGCCGGTGAGACCGCTCGGGCGAGATGTATGGCGGCAATGGCCTCTTCGCGTCCTCGAGGTCGCCTGACTGGGGTCCCTTCTTCCCGCCGACGGGCTTTCCTCGATGACAGACGTCTTCGAGCTCCCCTTTCTTCAAGTAGAACCGGCTCTCACTACCGAGGGAGTCCCGAGCTTGGACCTTGGGAAGGACCACTTGAGCCCTGGCTCATAGTGATATGCCCTAGAGGCGATCATGTGAGATGATTGTATCATACGCCTATGTTCATGTACTTATCGGCCCATGAATAAATGTCACTCCTTTGTTTATTGAGTATGACTTAATTGTGAAACATATTGGTTATATGATATTATTCTAAAGGATCCCGATCACATATCATTATGTGGGACAATAGTGATCGACCAAAGACATGTATTGATTGATGGTAATGTTTCACATACCATAGATATGGAGATATCAAATCAATAATGTGGGCACATGTTAGAGAACATGGGGTTGATAGACCCACTCCGAGACACCGATGAGATTGTTATCTTAGAAGTGCCATCGGTGTTGTCTCGAGTGGTATACCTTACGATCCTTTGACCGAGATTCTTATTGATTCTCAAAGATGTGTAATTGTATACTTTGGGGCTATCAAAAGCTTCCGTAATAGGAGTTATAAAGGTAGCTTACTTAGTATGCCATGAAACATGACGTGAGATATAAGAGATCAAGATGGAATTTGCCCTCCTTGATAACGGGAGAGATATCTCTGGGCCCCTCGGTGTGGATGGATAAGGAAAAGTGCATGGCCATGCCAAAGTGATTAAAGTGTTAATCATGAATTATATCCATTACATTGACGAGTGAATGGGTCGAGCTATCACAAGGATGGCACGATCTTGCCTTGAGCTTGACCGATATCGCGTGGCAAAAGGATTGGTATATGAGTATATCAAGGTTCAAACCGATACGATCATTCTGTGCATTCGGGGGACAACATGTCCTGCTAGGAACCACTGTTGTCTGATGGTTTGGAAAAGAGGTTTCCAGGGCCATGGCCGTTTGCGCATGAACCTAACGAGTCACACACTTAACGGGTTGGATCATGTCTGATGGATTGGATCCATTAGTGGGTTTACACGGATTTGGATCCTCTGGCGCCTTAATGGATTTCTCAGAGAAGATCCATTAGTGAGTCCTAGTGGGCTTCTATCGTAGAAGGCCCGTTAGTGCACTCTATATAAAGGGCGGGGGGTGTGCGACCATGAGGTCCTCCCCACCACGAAACCCTAGCCGTCGACCCCTACCCCCGCCAGAACCCTAGCCGTCAGCTGCAAGTGCTAGCACCGGCCAAGACGCTGCTCCACCGGGCGGTGGATACCGTAGAGGTGCCGCCAGCATTTGTCCTCGGCGCCGATCGGCGATTGGTTTCACCCTCTCCAACCTCGCTGCACATCTTCATCCGCCGCGATCGTGCATCCGCGGCGAGGAGACGCCAGGACTCAGCGATCACTTGGCGAGCACTCGGGCGGTCCGGAGACCACTCGGCGAAAGCACTCGGGTGATCTCGCAAGCACTCTCGGCGGGCAATGGAGTACGCTCGACCACGTCAATGCTTCGAAGCACGCGGGAGGCTTCACCCACTCTACTTCCGCCGCTAACGTGCTCCAAGGGTAATGCTCCATGATCTTTGACTCGCATGTATCCTGGTTGAATGCGTAGAAAATTTTGTTTTCAGCTAGTGTAGCATACGCGTTCTCCTTCACTGTCCGCTGTCGGAAATAGAGGCACCCGACCACAGGGTCCTTCCCGGAGCGGAAGAGGCTGAAGTACCGAAGAAGAGCGAGGGTGGGGAAGGATTCCTAGGAACCCTCGCACAGTGGGAAAAGATGGCGAGAGTAAGAATGGAGTTCGGCACTGTGTTTATGAGCTCGATCTCGCACCGTGAGGACCATCGAGAGGAACTCGCTCTCCGGTCCGCAGCGAAGAGGACGGCGTGCTCGGTGCAGACGATTTCGCTGCCCCGGGGTTGGCTCGGTCTCGTTGTTCTGAAGCCACCATGTGAATGGGTCGAGCAACCCTGTGGTCTCGAGTTCCTTCATCCTCGAAGGCAAAAAGTGCTCCTCCCTAGCTTGGCCATGGCGATTGCGCGATCTCGGTCGGGCGGGGAGGAAGGTTTTTGCTTGGGCGGAAGGGTTTGGAAGACTAAGGCACCGGTCGGGAAGCTTCTCGAGAGATGCAGCTTCTTGGGTTTATAAGCCGCACTGTCGCCAATCCAGATCATGGCGCGGAGGACTCACCGCCACGATTTGACAGATGCAATTAAGGCCGGGCGGCGGTTTCGAGGCACGGCAGTGTCACCAACCGCCAGATCCGCATCGGGCGACGGAGATCAAGAGGCGCCAGTGTCGATCCTCAAGACTGGCGTTAGATTCCCACACGACCTCGACCTCAAGGAAGTTCTCGAATCGATCCCGCTATGGAGACTCAAGGTCGGCCCATGTTCCAAACCATTTACCTTAAGCCTCGGGGCTAGCCGACGAGGGTCAAGCGCCCTTGACCTACCGGTGAAAGCATCTAGGCCCCCATACGATTAAGGGTTTGGAAATTAATGACAATCAAGGTTAAATGACTAACGATGTTTATGTAAGTAAGTTGAAAAGTAAAACTACTCTTCTATTGACATTGGAGTGTCTCGAGTACAAAATGGAAGGAGTACGCAAAAAGAAGTCAAGAAGTGAAGGTATAAAATTTAGAAGTGTTTTCTAGTCTTTTCACCGATCTCGGAGTTGGGAAAAAGATCGGATTATTAGGATAGTAGCCGTACTATCAAGAGGGACTTGATATGGGTCTTTGAATTTTGAAAGTGCATAAGATATGGCTCAATACATCATTCATATACTCTTGCATTCGAGAGAGAATTTAAATCCTGAAAAATGCATTAAGTCCGGCACTACCGCAAGTGTTGAGCGGTAGTACCGCAAGTGCGGTACTACCGGGTGTTAGATGGCGGTAGCTAAATTCCAGAGAATGATTTTTTACTGCCTTCTTCGGATTCCTCGAGGCACTCACTATCGTTAGGGGTCGAGCGGTAGTACCGATACGGTACTACCGCTTATAAATGATAGCTTTATGACGATTGATCTCTTCGGGTCGCTCAGAGCGGCACTATCAAGATGGTCGAGCGGTAGTACTGCTGACGCGATACTACCGCACATTAGTTGGCGTAGCTTTATTCCGAGAAATTGTTTTTCAGTCGGCGGTGCGGTACTATCAAGACCCTCAAGGGCGTAGTACGGACATATATAAAAAACGCAGAACGGACTACGTGTCGAGCATTAAATGCCCGTTCTAGCCGTTACACCTCGGTGCGGTACTACTGCCCTTAGAGGGCTGTGAGTACCGGCCATGGCGCAAAAACTGCAAAGAAAAGCAAATAACGGCTAGTTTGAGTGGGTGGGGGTTATAAATACCCCCTCACCTGTGCTAGGGCCTAGTTGGTGACTCCATTGAATACATTCTAAGCCCTAGCAACTCTCTCCACTCTCTTGTGCATTGAATTCTTGATTCTTGAGTTTTGGAGAGCTCCAAGTGAGTGCATTGCATTAGTGAGCCATATTGATTGCACTCTTGAAGTCCAAGCCCACGCCAAGTTTGTTACTCTTGAGGTTGCCGCCTCCTAGACGGCTTGAGGCGTGAGGCTCCTGTGATCTTCACAAAGGAAGTTGTGTGAAGACCCCAAGGTTGTGAAGGCACGGCTCGCCTACCCGAGCGGGAAGAGCTATCACTAGTGATCGGGAAGGCTCAAGCGAGTGGAGCCGGCTTGAAGGAATTCAAGCTACCTCAACGTGGAGTAGGGGAGACCGGCAAGTCTCCGAGACCACGGGAAAAATTCTCTTGTCCATCAATTGTGGTTTGCTTGTCTTTACTCTTGTGCAATTCTAGCAATTTGATTCTCTCGTGCTACTCGCTTAGCTATTAGTATACTTGTGTAGTGATATCATCTTAGGATCACTAGAATTGTTGAGTATTAAATTTGCTAAAATTGTCACAAGTTCTTAGAAATCATTAAACTTGAGAATTAGTGATAGAAAATTTTAGAAAAGCCTATTCACCCCCCCTCTAAGCTCATCCTCGATCTTACAAGTGGTATCAGAGCTTGGTCTCTCTATTTCGCTTTTACCGCCTAGAGAGCAAGGATGGCCAACGAGGAATTTCAATTGAAAAGCTCCTTCTTTGATGGTACAAATTATGCATATTGAAAAATCGATGACGGTTTACCTTAAAGCTATGAATCCTAACATATGGAGAATTGTTAATGAAGGTTATGTTGTGGCCGGTGATCCCGCTTTAACCCCGGAACAAAATGAAAGATATGTTCATCTAAATGCACAAGCAATGAATGCTATTTTTGGTGCTCTAAATGCGGATGAATTTAATCGTATAAGTAATTTAGGTACCGCATATGAAATTTGGAATACATTATCGGAAATTCATGAAGGAACATCCACGGTTAAGGAAGCTAAATTGCATATGCTTAGAGTAAAATATGAAAGTTTCATTATGTTGCCTCATGAGAATATTAATGAAATGTATTCTAGATTAAACAATATTGTTAACGAGCTCAAGGGTCTTGGTACGACCTTGAGTGATGTTGATATTGTCAGGAAAATACTTAGAGCTCTTCCGGAGAAATATGAGACATTGGTCACCTTATTCCTCAACTCGCCGGAATTGCCAAGAATGACGCCAACCGGACTTCTCGGCAATCTCATCACAAATGAGCTATACAAGAAAGACAAGGAAGAATTATTAGAACAAAGCTCATCAAAGAAGAAAAACATCGCTTTCAAGGCAAAGGCGGAGTCAAGTGATGAGGACTCCGAAGATGAGGACACCGAGGAGGAAATGGCTCTCCTCGTGAGAAGGATGAATAAATTTATGAGAAGGCGATCGAGCTTTAGCGGTCCGCAAAGGTACAAGAAAGGACAAAATTCTAACACTAACCGGTATGCAAATATCCGGTATTATGAATGTGATGAAAAGGGACACATAGCCTCGCATTGCCCTAAGAAGAAGGATGACAAAGACAAATCACCTAAGAAGAAGAAATTCTTTCAAGGCAAGAAGAAGCTATTCAAGAAATTCCAAAAGGATGGCAAGGGTGAAGCTCATATTGGAGAATGGGATTCCGAAGAAGAATACTCAGACTCCGATTCATCCGAAGATGAAGCTCCTTCAAAGAAGAAGGGCTTGCTTCAAGATTGCTATCAAAGAGGCTTCATCACCATTCGTCACTCCTTTATGCCTCATGGCAAGAGGAGAAACTAAGGTAAATTCAAATGAAGATAATGAACCCTCGTATGATGAATTAATGGATATACTTGAGGAATTAAATGAATATCTTGGCAAAGAGAAATCAAAATTTAAGGCTTTGAGAAAAGAGTTTCTTTCTCTCAAAAATTCTTATGAGGAGCTAAAGGAAGCTCATGAGGTTCTCCTTACCAAGAATCATTCAAAGTCCTCAAATGACATTGGAATTGAATGCAATATTGTTGATGATGTGTCTAGATTAGAAATTGACTCATGCTATGTTGAAAAATCAAATATAACTACTTCATGTGATGATTTAATTGATATATCATGCTCTAGTGCTAGCTCATGTCATGAAAACTTAATTGTTGAAAATAATGAACTTAAAAAGCAAGTAAATAAACTAAATCAAAGTCTAGATAGATGCCTTAAGGGTAAGGACACCTTAAATAAAATTTTGGGTAGTCAAAGATGCTCCTATAATAAAGAAGGTTTAGGATATGTCCCTAAAAAGAACAAGAAAATAAATAACAAGGCTCCGCGTTTTGTTAAATCAAATGGTAAATTTTGTTATAAATGCCATGAAATAGGACATCTAGCTAATGATTGTACCTTGAGTAAAGCATCTAAGGATAACGTTCATGATTCTTGCTATGTACTCAAGAAAGATAAGAATGGTAAAACATTTGCTAAATTTATTGGAACTCCAATATTTGGCCAAAGAAAGAAAGCCATTTGGGTTCCCAAAACCTTGGTTACTAACCTCCAAGGACCCAAACAAATTTGGGTACCTAAAAAGGCTTGATTTTCTTTTGTAGGTAAATTACAAAACCGGTGGACGGCATTGGGTGTTGGATAGTGGGTGCACCCAACACATGACCGGTGACCGGAAGATGTTCACCACCTTTGATTCGGGAAATGGACAAAATGACAAGATCACGTTTGGGGATAATAGCAAAGGAAAGGTATTGGGCTTAGGTAAAATTGCTATATCAAACGACCTTTCCATTTCAAATGTATCATTAGTTGAAACATTGAATTTCAATTTGCTATCCGTTGCTCAAATTTGTGATCTTGATCTTATTTGCACTTTCTCTAAAAAATGATGTTGTTATTACAAAAGAAAATGATAATTCGCTAGTGTTTAAAGGATTTAGATTTGGAAATTTGTATTTAGTTGATTTCACTTCAAATGACTCATGTCTTCAAACTTGCTTAATGGCAAAAACATCTTTAGGATGTTATGGCATAGAAGACTAGCTCATGTTGGGATGATTCAACTTAAAAAGCTATTTAAGAATGATTTAGTTGTGGGCTTGAAAGATGTGAAGTTTGAGAAAAATCGATTTTGTAGTGCTTGTCAAGCCGATAAACAAGTCGCTAGTTCTCATCCCTCAAAGAGTATCATGTCCACATCTAGACCATTAGAGCTCTTACATATGGATTTGTTTGGCCCGACAACCTATAAGAGCATTGGAGGTAATTCTTATTGTTTAGTGGTTGTTGACGATTATTCTAGATATACTTGGGTTTTCTTTTTAGACGACAAATCCGAAACCTCAAGTATTTTCAAAAGATTTGCAAAAAGGGCTCAAAACGAATTTGATTTTATAATAAAGAAAATTCGTAGTGATAATGGCTCCGAGTTCAAAAATACAAGAATCGAAGATTATTGTGATGAACTTGGAATAAAGCACGAACTTTCCGCAACCTATACTCCGGAACAAAATGGAGTTGTGGAACGGAAAAATCGTACATTAATTGAAATGGCAAGAACAATGCTTGACGAATATGGTGCGTCCGATAGTTTTTGGGCGGAAGCCATTAATACCGCTTGTCATGCTACAAATAGACTTTATTTGCACCGTCTTTTGAAAAAGACTTCTTATGAGCTTCTTGTTGGAAGAAGGCCGAGCATTTCTTATTTTCGAGTTTTTGGTTGCAAGTGTTATATTTTGAAAAAGGGTGTTCGGCTCTCAAAATTTCAAAGTCGTTGCGATGAAGGTTTCTTGCTTGGTTATTCCTCTAATAGTAAAGCTTATCGAGTTTTTAATAAAAATAAAGGTTTTGTTGAAGAAACTTGTGATGTTGAATTCGATGAGACTAATGGCTCTCAAGAAGAGCAAGAAAATTTGTATGATGTAGGTGAAGAAGGCCTAAGAGAAGCAATGAAGAATATGACAATTGGAGATGTGAAGCCGGAAGTGGATAAGCATGATCAACCTTCATCTACTCAAGTCGAACCTTCAACCTCCGCAACTCCGAGTCAAATTCAAGCAATAAATGAAGATGACAAGAATAATGATCAACAAATTCAACCACTACCTCAAAGGATTCATCATGGCCTCTCCAAAGATCATCCAATAGACCAAATATTGGGTGACGTGAGTAAGGGTGTTCAAACTCGATCCCGTGTCGCTTCTTTTTGCGAGCATTACTCCTTCGTGTCATCTTTTGAACCCACTCATGTAGATGAAGCCTTAAGTGATCCGGATTGGGTAAATGCCATGCACGATGAATTAAATAACTTTGCTCGTAATGATGTATGGACATTAGTAGAAAGACCTAAAGAACATAACGTAATTGGCACAAAATGGGTCTTTCGAAATAAACAAGATGAGAATGGTATACTAGTAAGAAATAAAGCTAGATTAGTGGCGCAAGGTTTCACTCAAGTCGAAGGATTAGATTTCGGTGAAACTTTTGCACCCGTAGCTAGATTAGAAGCTATTAGAATCTTGCTCGCATTTGCATCAAGTTTTGACATTAAATTATTTCAAATGGACGAAGAGTGCATTCTTAAATGGACAAATATCCGAATTAGTATTTGTCGAACAACCTCCGGTTTTGAAAATTCCAAATATCCTAATCATGTTTACAAACTCTCTAAGGCGCTCCTAGAGCATGGTATGAGCGACTTAGAGATTTTCTACTCTCAAAAGGTTTCAAAATTGGGAAGGTTGATATGATGAAGATTTCTATGAGTTGATGATATTGAAATGTCTAGAGTTTGAAATGTCGATGATCGGAGAGTTGAGTTTCTTCCTTGGACTTCAAATCAAGCAACTCAAGAATGGGACATTCGTGAGTCAAACCAAGTATACGAAGGATCTTCTCAAAAGATTTGGTATGGAGGATGCAAAGCCGATCAAGACTCCAATGGCATCAAACGGGCATCTCGACTTGAACGAGGGAGGTAAACCGGTAGACTTAAAACTTTATAGATCTATGATTGGTAGTTTACTTTACCTCACCGCATCTAGGCCCGATATTATGTTTAGTGTTTGCATGTGTGCTCGCTTTCAAGCTTCTCCCAAAGAATGCCATTTAGTTGCCGTAAAGAGAATTCTAAGATATTTAAAGCATTCCTCAAACATAGGGTTATGGTACCCTAAAGGTGCAAAATTTGATTTAATTGGATATTCGGATTCGGATTATGCGGGTTGCAAAGTGGATAGAAAAAGCACCTCCGGGAGTTGCCAATTGCTAGGTAGATCCCTAGTTTCATGGTTCTCCAAGAAACAAAATTCCGTAGCTTTATCCACCGCCGAAGCCAAATATATATCCGCCGGTAGTTGTTGCGCTCAATTGTTATGGATGAGGCAAACTCTAATGGATTATGGAATAAATTTTAAAAAGGTGCCTCTCTTATGTGATAATGAAAGCGCGGTCAAAATAGCCAACAATCCCGTCCAACACTCAAGAACAAAACACATTGATATCCGTCATCATTTCTTGAGAGATCATGTGAGTAAAGGGGATATTGAGATTAGTCACATTAGAATGAAAAATCAATTAGCGGATATACTCACTAAACCCTTAGATGAGGCTAGATTTTGCAAATTGAGGAATGAATTAAATGTCATTGAAATCTCTAATGTGGCCTAAGTGTAATTCCTTTGGTTGCTTATTGAAGTTTATTTGGTATTTGTTCTTTAGATGAGTCTCACATCAAGGGGGAGTAATATGCAATTCATATATATATCACAACCCCTAAATGTGGAAAATTGATGATTGTGCTATAAATATCTTTAAAAGATACAACTAGACCTTATAAGTCAAAATTACTTGGAAATAATCTATTTTGAATTTACAAAGTGCAAAGGGTTCTCAAATCTTCATTTAAAAATTTATTATTATATAAACCCTATCTCTTGGAACTTATACCATATTATAACCTCTTTATGTTTATAAAGAAACAAAACTTTTGTTCTTTCAAGGCTTGATAAAATCCAAAATCTTGATCTATATTGATCTACTAAAAGCACATTTGAGTTTTGCCCATAGAACTAGAATTTCATATTTCTAGTCTCTTATGTGGTATTTCAACTCGAACAAGTCAAATCATTATTTCTTATTTGATTTTGTTTAAAAGTCTTGTCTTGTGCTTATCCTGTGATTGGATATGATCTAATAAACACTCATACGTGATATAACAATACTTGAGAAAAATTCGCAATCAAATTCTCTCAGAATTCTGCCACTCAACCTTTCCCTAAGACTAATGGCCGCTTGACGCTAAGAGTACGCATTCTTGACGGTACTACTCGGGTTAAGAGGGCTAGAGTACCGCTCAACCCGCTTTTCTTCGGTGGGGACCCAATTCAAACCGCCTGGGATCCTTCTTCTCTCTCATTCACTCTCCTCACCGAACCCTCTCTTCCCTCATCTCCTCCCGTGCGGCTCATTCCTCTCTCTCTCTCCCTCTCAAAACCCTAAAACTCTTCCCCTCCGAAATCTTGAAGATTTGTGGGGGTTCTTTCATTGGTTTTAATCCTTGTGTCCTCCTCCTCCAAAAGGTATCAATCATCTTCATTATCTCCTCGTTATTTCATTCTTTTGGAGGATGTTAGGGTTTAGAAGAAAAGTTGAATCACATGATTTTTATGGCAACTCTTGTGGCGAAATATTGATGGTCTAGACTTCAAAAGACTAAACATTATCTCTAATTCATGCCCACACAATCTTATTTTGCCACATTGCCACAAATTTTGGAAACAACCGCCGAGATTGCTCTTGGCAAAGACTATCAAAGCCACATGGAGCTGTAGTACCGACTTTTACAGTACTACTAGCTCCTTGAGCGATAGTGCCGATCAGGCATTTTTGGGCGAGTTCTTCCAAACTTTTGAAGCATCGCTTAATTGCCAAAAATCATACGGTTCTAATTTCTTCTGAAAAACCATCTGGTCCATATGCTCATGTCCTAAAATCCTTGAAACTTCTCTAGATCATGCCTCGCACTAAAGTTGCCGGAACCGGTCCATCTGGCGGAGGTCAAGGTGGAAGAAAGACAACGAAGGGTCGCGGTGTTCCAACTCCGGACACGGACAGTGAAGATAGCGACAACTCCTTCACTGTCGCCATGAGGACCACAAGGGCTAAAGGAAAGGGTCCTGCTGAGCCTTCCCAGGCTAAGAAGAGAAAAGTTCCCGCAGCTGCTCCTCAAATAACTGGCAGTGACGACGAGACTGAGAGTGACAACGAGGAAAGCTCAGAGGAAGAAGAAGTGGTGCCTCCAATTGGAAGGTACGATCCTTCTCAAATTAAAGGCGATGACTATTATGCCCGCAGAAGTCAGAATCAATATCTCCAGCCTCGCTCTGCCACCAACCAAAGGTTCCATTCTCTGTTTCATTGAAGGTCTATGAACAAATCTATTTGGAGAAGGATTTTGCAAATCGTGATGGGTCGATTGGAAGCACATCCGTGAGCGACTGAGTTTGCCGGCATTCCTAACTATTTGGAGGAGCTGGCTCGCACAACTTCCTTGGTACAAGGATCGATTATCATGAGAAGGTCATCAAGCAATTCTATGCGATGCTTCATGTTTCGACAATTTTGAGCAAATCACCGATGACCGACTCTCACCGCTACATCGCTTCCAAGGATGATTTTGAGCATGCCTTGGGAATCTTTCATACGACATCCTAAAATCCATGACGAGCCTCCTTGACATTAGAGCAAGCTTCGAGTTCTATGATCACCTCATGTTTTCGAATTGGAAACTCAAATGTCTTCACTCCAACCAAGCATGGTAAATAAAATCATTCGTGTCACTATTCATCCAGAAGAGTGGCAATTTCGATGTCAGGAGAGGCCATGCTTGGAATGTCATTGCGAAGATCATGGCAAAATAAAAATTTGATGTGGTGGACTTCATAATGAGGGAGATGTCTCAATCTGCTAGGGATAGGGGGAAGACGATCTACTTTGCTCCATACATCATGGCACTAATCCGGAGAGTTGCCGAGTATAATGGTGCCACCCCTACTCCTCATAAGCCATACAAGTCTCGTGTTGCTCCACCTCAAGTCCTGCATCACATAGCCGAGCAAGCAGCTCAAGCAAAAGCTCAAGCGGAGCAAGCAGCGCAAGCCCAAGCCCAAGCCCAAGCCGCTCAAGCCGCCTCCGTGCTCGATGCCTACCTTGCTAGCCTTGAGACTCTTCGTCGGATATGATGGCCGGGTTTGCACGCCAAGAATCATACATGCAGGCCGCTTTGCACTTGTTATGGAGCTTCAAGACAACAATCGCCAAATGGTTGAGGAAGTCCGAGAGCGCTGGATACACTTAGCACTTCTTTTGATGACTATCGCCATATCATCACCCCTACCAGCTGCCGCCCGATGGCAGCAAAGGGTTCTCCTTCCTATCACCCTCCTCCGTCTTCTAGCTGGGATCCATGGTCTCCTCATCCTCTGCCCGGCTCTTCTCCTGGAGATGCTGAGGAGTAGACGGTTCTTTGGCGATCCTCTTTTGGTCCTTGATGACAAAGGGGGAGAAGAATGAAGAATTGAAGTCCGTTGAAGCCGCCTAGCTCAAATCTATCTATTTTATTGTAATAAACTTGCTTAATTTATGTGGTTGTTGGATTTGAATTCCTTGTGGTTATTTATGTCGTCGTTTTGCGTCGTTTTGCGTCTTGTTGAATCTATGTTGTGAACTCAGTCTTGAACTCAATTCTATGATCTTTTGCGCTCTTTTTATCTAAAATCATCCTTATTATGAGTTTCGCATTATGCCATGTTAATTCAATTGAACAAATATCATCTCTATTGTCATATAAAACTCATATACAAATTTGCAAAATTTTACTGTTTATCCATGGCACATTTGTAGGGGGAGCTATGTTCTCATCTAGCAATATTTTCATTCAAATATCTTTTGTCCTTCAAAGACAAAATATTGCTAAATAAGAATCCCGCGGTGTGAGTAATCAAGCTTTTTGGTCACTCACCCAAAATCTCAATTTACTTCAATTCGTTTATAAGGATTGTCATCAATTACCAAAAAGGGGGAGATTGAAAGCATCTAGGCCCCCATACGATTAAGGGTTTTGGAAATTAATGACAATCAAGGTTAAATGACTAACGATGTTTGCGTAAGTAAGTTGAAAACAGGTAAAACTACTCTTCTATTGACATTGGAGTGTCTCGAGTACAAAATGGAAGGAGTACGCGCAAAAGAAGCTGAAGAAGTGAAGGTATAAAATTTAGAAGTGTTTTCTAGTCTTTTCACCGATCTCGGAGTTGGGAAAAAGATCGGATTATTAGGATAGTAGCCGTACTATCAAGAGGGACTTGATATGGGTCTTTGAATTTTGAAAGTGCATAAGATATGGCTCAATACATCATTCATATACTCTTGCATTCGAGAGAGAATTTAAATCCTGAAAAATGCATTAAGTCCCAAGACTATGAAGTGTTGAGCGGTAGTACTGCAAGTCTTGTACTACCGGTGTTAGATGGCGGTAGCTAAATTCCAGAGAATGATTTTTTACTGCCTTCTTCGGATTCCCTGAGGCCGGCACTACCGCAGGTGTCGAGCGGTAGTACCGCAAGTCTTGTACTACCGAGCTTATAAGGGCGGTAGCTTTATGACGATTGATCTCTTTCGTTCGCGTCAGAGCCCAAGACTACCAAGATGGTCATAGAGATAGTATGCGAATCTTACTACCGCACATTAGTTGGCGGTAGCTTTATTCCAGAGAAATTGTTTTTCAGGTCGGCAGGTGCGGTACTACCGCACCCCAAGGGCGGTAGTACCGGACATATATAAAAAACGCTGTAACGGCTATGTGTCAGTGCATTAAATGCCTGTTCTAGCCGTTACACCTCAAGTGCGGTACTACCGGCCCTTAGAGGGCGGTAGTACCGGCCATGGCGCAAAAACTGCAGTAAAAGCAAATAACGGCTAGTTTGAGTGGGTGGGGGTTATAAATACCCCCTCACCTATGCTAGGGCCTGGTTGGTGACTCCATTGAATACATTCTAAGTCCTAGCAACTCTCTCCACTCTCTTGTGCATTGAATTCTTGATTCTTGAGTTTTGGAGAGCTCCAAGTGAGTGCATTGCATTAGTGAGCCATATTGATTGCACTCTTAAAGTCCAAGCCCACGCCAAGTTTGTTACTCTTGAGGTTGCCGCCTCCTAGGCGGCTTGAGGCGTGAGGTTCGGTGATCTTCACAAAGGAAGTTGTGTGAAGACCCAAGGTTGTGAAGGCACGGCTCGCCTACCCGAGCGGGAAGAGCTATCACTAGTGATCGGGAAGGCTCAAGCGAGTGGAGCCGGCTTGAAGGAATTCAAGCTACCTCAACGTGGAGTAGGGGAGACCGGCAAGTTTCCGAGACCACGGGAAAAATTCTCTTGTCCATCAATTGTGGTTTGCTTGTCTTTACTCTTGTGCAATTCTAGCAATTTGATTCTCTCGTGCTACTCGCTTAGCTATTAGTATACATGTGTAGTGATATCATCTTGGGATCACTAGAATTGTTGAGTATTAAATTTGCTAAAATTGTCACAAGTTCTTAGAAATCATTAAACTTGAGAATTAGTGATAGAAAATTTTAGAAAAGCCTATTCACCCCCCCCCCTCTAGGCTCATCCTCGATCTTACACCGGGCGCTTGCGGTCAACGGACCCCGAGCTCTGGAGGCCACCGATCTCGACTGGATGCGTCTTGGCGCCGACCTAGAGCGCTAGACCTGCTGCACGGCCTCGCCGACCTCGAGCTCGGGCGGGCCCTGATTCGAAGCCACGATCCGCCCTTGGATTTCGGGTCAAGCATTTGACCGACGGTTGCTCAAGGCGCGGGTCGTGGGGCAGGAGTGCATGCGTACAACAAGTTCGGAAGCAGTTACCGCCGGCCCTCAACGTGCACGAGGGCCACCTCCCGGGAATCTAGCCCGGCCATTGTGTACTGAGGAGGAATAAAAACCTAGGGAACACAGTCCTTTGGGGCAGAAGAAGACAACACACAACGCGCCCTAGCTCGAGCTTAGACTTAGCCATTGCTGAACTTGAGCTGTAAAACACCCTTGTACTCGTAATTAGTCAAGAAAACAAATGCAAGGCGCCGGAGTAGAGCTATTACCTTCCACAGGCTCGAACCAAGATAAACCTCGATCTCCGCCGTTGTCGCTCTTGTTCGACCATAACCGGCCCATACTTTTCCTTCGACTAAGCGAAGCGCAATGGTCCCGTATCACACCGACCCTAACTCACTTCTTGCGGTCGGCGATCCCGATCGTCGACACCTGCGCTCATACGACCCTAACGGTTCCTAAGGGCTACGGTCATCCGGCGAAGCGCTCATCACAGAAAGGAAAACGCGCGATATAGGGCAAAGTCCCCAAAAAAACACGGCAGCGTACAATGTGCATATATTACATCACACAAAAACAAAAGTTGGGCGCACTGGGTGTTCTGAGCTCAGCATCACCTCGACGGTGTCTCGCCGAGCTGCGCTACTCTCGGACATCGCCGCCCGCCGGCCACCTTCTCCGCCGCCGGCCGCACGCTGGCCCGTACTTGGTCGGCGTCCCCCTCGATCCCGGCAATGGTCGCGATCGGGTCGAAGGAGGCGTCACGGCTGGCGCAGCAGGCCAACACGCATTGTCAGCAAGAACGGAGGCGGCCCACCTCGCGAAGGAACGCGCAAAGCGCTGGCAGTCTGCAGGGCGTCGGCCGCCTGGGTAAGGCGGAAGGCGTACCCCGACGGAGTAGGCTCCAGAGGCTCCTGTAGCCTCACCCCCAGAGGCTCCAGACTCCTTCCCATACTCTCAACGGCTGGGCGGAGCATGGAGAGGAGGCTCTTGCGCGAGGCCAAGCGCTCCTCGTACATTGAGCCGAGGTCCTCCACGACGGCCTCAACCCGGGCCCGCTGCGACGACGCCTCCTCGCGCGTCTTGGCGAGCTCCTCCTCGAGGGCTTCAGCCCGAGCCCGCCCCGCCGCCACCTCCTCGCGTGCCCTCGCCAGTTCCTCCTCGGCGGCCTGGGCCCGGGCTTGCTGAGCAAGCACTTCCGCCTCCCGGGCGGCGCATCACAGTACTGAGCCGCCAGGAAGCATCCACCACATAGTCAGGCGTCATCTATGTCCACACCACGCCCTCGCCCCAGAGGCGGTGGCGCCCACTTTCTCCGCCATGGCGATCGGCCAAGGCCAAGCAGGCGATCCGGAGCCCGAGCCAGTGGCACTAAGGGAAACGACAAATAGTTCAACATCAGCAACCGAAAGAGAGCCGAGGCCATCGTGAAGTCAGGCAAAGGAACTCACTCCGGAAGGGGGTTCCGGATACGGAAGATCGACGAGGGCAATATGAGCCCTCCCCTTCTCGCGCGCATGGGCAACCGAACAACGGTGCGGGACTTCTTGGGGTCCGACCCCAGAGGGTCCGCCGCCGCCTCCCGTTTGCCGGCCCTACGATCGTCGTCTCCGCTCGCCATCAACACTCGCGTCTCCTAGCCCTTTCCTCTTTTTTCGCTGAAGGGCAGAGGGAGAGCAGGAGGACAAAGAGAATGACTGCGCGTGGTCACCTCTCCCCCCACGCCATATTTATAGTGACGGGGCGGAGCGGTCGAAGCGAAGTCACTCCGGGCTGCGCGCCGCACGCGCATTAACTCCACGTCCCGCGCGACGGGACGCGCCCTGTCCGCGCCCCCCACCTCGCATTAAAATGCGATGCGACTGTGGGGGCGGAAGGACGCTGCTCCAACCAGGGAGACGCAGCGTGACTCTTCGATTTCGGCTCCAGACGGGCCGACTGCGAAGGAAGGCCTGGACGAGCCGTGGAGGCACTGAGGTGGCAGAAGGCCCATCAACTCGACCTCTCCACCCGAGGGCCCAATAACCGCGACGTCTCCGACATACGCAAGGAAAAGTTAAGGCAATTCTTTCCTTAAAGTTTTCCGCATTCGTTTTTTTCCCTCCGAGTTTAAGCGTTGCGTAACGACCACAAGCTTGATCCCCACGCACCGCTCGGGGGCCACAAGTTCACACACTTTCACGGGTCAGGTGACCCGGTCGGCTATCCGGTTCTCTCTAGCGGTAGCCCTCTTGACCCAAGCGCTACGGCCTACGCCCCAGCGGCTATGGTTGCGAAGTAGTGCTCTGCGGTAGAAGGAAGTACCTGTGTGGTACGATCCATAGCTGGTCGGGAACACTCCTTTTCCATGACAAGTGCAAGCGAACACTCCATTCCCTAGGTCCCTATTTTTTCTGCTGCAAGCCCTCCTCAAAGGTGTCAACATACCGACCCACGACTTGTATAACCCCCGCGGTTTTTAAAGCCATGGTCATCGAATGTTCATCACCTCTGAGAAGCGCGAAGAATAGAGCCGGACCTACGGAATAACCCGGCCCGACTGGCCGTTTGGTTCCCCCATAATGGTAACCCTTTCGACCCAGTCCATGACATCTCCAGGAATGGAAACCGCAAAAGGCGAGAAAGCGACTACGGCAAAAGGCGGGAGTGTGCCCTAGCGCTCGCCACACCAAGTCTACAGGTACCTACCGAAGCACGTGCCAGCCGGACAAGCACCGACCAATTGCTCGCCGGTCAAGCGGACGTCACTTTGGTTAAAGCACCGCGCTTCTCGTCATAAACGCCACGTCAGGACGCTGGTGAGATGCATCACCCCCAACCATTTCAATTCGCATTTAATTCCCGCAGCACATTAAATGCTAGCAGGAGGCGCCAGGGTATCGCTCCGGGCGAGACGCCCCGCGCCTCTCGATCTCCGCCTTCGGGCCGGATCAAATTGGGCCGAAGCAGGTATGCAAAGCCCACCGGGCCATAGCGGCCTCGAGGTGGCGAGAGGGCTTGAATGCCTCACGATTAAGACCTGGCTGCGGGTGCCTAAGGCAAAATCCACCAAGTGGATCCTCGACCGCCCAAAGAAAGCGAATCGAGCAAGGGCGAAGTCTAAGGCGAACCCTCGGTGGGTCTTTAGTTGGGTTGGCGACGACCAATCGCCTTAACTCGTGTCCGAGACCAAACTTCAAACTCTCCGCGGAGCCTCGAAGGGCGCAGACACCACGCTCGAAGTTACAAACGGCTCGGGTCCGATCTGGATCGAGTAAAGAAAGGTTTTTATGGGTCGCCTCACGGCCGGACACCCGCCGCAGGATCGTCCGCCGGAGATCGCTTGATCTCCGTGGCCCACTCGATAACCCGCTCAGTAGCTCCACGAGCACGGTGTTCGCCGACGATGGCAAACACGCTTTCTCACCCTCTAGGTCCCACACCGCGACGGGTGTATACGATGGGACCGACAAGGCCTCTCCTCGCAGAGATAGCCTCGCCCGACGAGGACTCGGGATGGATGCCCTTCGCTTAGCTCCGGCGTTAAACCAGCCCGACTAACTCACCTAGCTCCGGCGTTAAACCAGCCCGACTAACCCGTCTAACTACCACGTAAAACGAGCACTTGGGAACCAGAACCTCTCGCGAAGGCATCTGGACCTCCCTGCCGACCACGGTCGCATCTAGTTACGACGTAAAACGAGCACTTGGGAACCAGAACCTCTCGCGAAGGCATCTGGACCTCCCTGCCGACCACGGCCGTGTCTAGTTATGACGTAAAACGAGCACTTGGGAATCAGAACCTCTCGCGAAGGCATCTGGACCTCCCTGCCGACCACGGCCGCGTCTAGCTACGACGTAAAACGAGCACTTGGGAACCAGAACCTCTCGCGAAGGCATCTGGACCTCCCTGCCGACCACGGCCGCGTCTAGCTACGACGTAAAACGAGCACTTGGGAACCAGAACCTCTCGCGAAGGCATCTGAACCTCCCTGCCGACCACAGCCACATCTAGCTACGACGTAAAACGAGCACTTGGGAACCAGAACCTCTCGCGAAGGCATCTGGACCTCCCTGCCGACCACGGCCGCATCTAGCTACGACGTAAAACGAGCACTCGGGGACCAGGGCCTCTCGCGAAGGCGTTTGGGCATCCTTGCCGACCACGGCCGGGTACGGCCTCGAAACCTTGCGCCGGAGCCCTGTGCAAGACATTCAAGCAACCACACCGACCGGCGAAGGTCCGAACCGAGCCTTCCGACCAAGTCGGGCGGGCTCGCTTGATCGATAACCCCGACCAGCTCTCCGACCCGCCGGGCTACACCCATGGTGCGCGCCACAAGACCAATCGGAGCGCCAACAAAGTTGGTCGGACCCCGTCTCCCAAATCGGCATTCCGGTCCACTCGGAGGCTCAGGGTCGATCAAGTCCGCGATTTCGCTCGGATTCTTCGCCGATCGATATAAACCCCGACCAGCCTCTACGAGCCGCCAGGCTCGGGGCTACACTCCACCGGTCGCCAGGCAAGACTCAGATTGAGACCGACCGACTAGGTTGGTCGGGCTCGGCTGAGTAAGGCGACCACCAAGAAGGAGACCCGCCGTTATAAATACAAGCTTATTGGGGAGACCGCGCTAGCCGAAAATGAAGGGTCCATCCGAACGCCAGATTTCAGACGGCCCGGCCATCGATTTAATACTCATACCAGGGTACCTGCAAAGAAAGTATACATCTATTTCTAGATCAGATCTCTCGAGTGATCCAGTTCGGCCCTGACCGACAAAGGATACGGGTGTCAAGAGGGTATCACCGAAGGCTTCGTCCCTCACAAATAGGATTATCACTGAACAATGGATGTATATCAAAAGGGCCGTGTTGGGCCGCGTCCTGGTCAAAGGCCTCCTCTGGCCGTGAAGAGCCCCCGCCCTCGGTTACTCCGACCTGACCTCGGGTCGGGCGCCCCCGACGGCCCCGACCTAGACCCGGGTCCGACACCACCGCAGGCTCCGACCCCGACCAGGACCCGCGCCAGATGCCCCTATAGGGTCCTCCCTAGACCCGGGTCCGACGCCACCATAAGCTCCAACCTGGGTCCTGACCGGGGCCCCAACGAGCTCTAGCTCCGCGACCTCCGCCGCGTCGACGGTCTACAAAAAGCTGGTCACCCGTCTCACGGACACGACGGCCATGTCAGGGCGGATGGATCCTTCCCAAGGTGACCAAAGGGCGGCCTCAGCCAAAGCACCCGTCCCCTCAAGCCGTCAACATCTGACAGCGACAGAGGCAGTCAAGACCTTCCCAACGGAGCGCCGTCCGTTGTGACTACTAATCCAGCATGGGATGAACAGAAAACTGTCAATCATCAAGACCGAAGACCGGGACTCCCGGGCGTAGCATACCCCTACCTCTTTTCTTCAAAATCCCGTGTAACCTGCCCCCTCCGCCTATATAAAGGGAGGCAGGGCCCTCAGGGAAGGGCACGCACAAACACATACACGTTCATTCGCTTTCTCACTTGAAACGCACTGAGCCGTCCAACCCGGCTCAAAATCCAACTGAGACAAGCTCTCTCGACCTCCTCCTTTCGGACGAACGCTAAGGGCCTGTCCTTAGCCTTCGCTTGTAACCCCCGATGACCTTCGGCACCCAGAACAATACAAACCACCACCACGAACAGGAAGTAGGGACGTTCCGCCCGAACCAGTATACATCCGGGACTTCTTCAGTCTAATCATTCGAGGAGAGGGGACACGCGACCCCCTAAACTTACAAATCTACTTGCCGGTTATACGAAACACCGACAAGCAGCTTCATCGGCCTCACCTCGGCGACTTCATCGGCCTCACCTCTCCTGGTTCAGGTTAGCATATGCTTCTTGTTCTGAGCGTTCTCCTCATTCTGATCGACTTATAATCGCCGCAACATATAAGGCTCAGCTCATGTTTTCCTGGTTCTAGTTTTCTACCATATCTGCTGCTGCACTTTTCTTAGAAACTCACTACATAGGTGCTGCCAGATTATACAACAGTGTCAGGCTTTCCATTATCTGTGCAAGAAACATACCCATGGACGTGATCTAGGTTCACTCTGTCAAACAGAGATGAAGCAATCTTTGCCTATTATAAATTCATTATCGTTAGATTCCATGAGTACACCATTTGCCCTGCTCATTTCTTGATGATGGTATGCTTATATTAATGATTGGTGATTAAGTGGTATGTGATCTGCATCTGGATTTGATGGGAAGAGAAAGAAAGGGAAATGGCTCCCTTCCTCCCTGTTCCTTGGGCTACAGTCCTATCCTCGCAAGTAGTGGTAGTTTTGTTTCGCCACCATGGTTAGTGTTTTTGATTCTGTTTGTGTTTTGGACCATCGAGCATCAGCATTGAAGTTTTCTTTTTTGTGTATCTCACTTGTCTGTCAGAGTTTATCTTTTGATATAATTACTTTTGTCCTCTCCTTTTTATATGTATGTGTTACATAGTTACACTGATTTTATCTTTATTTTCTTCACTTTGTTTTATATATGACTATTGTTGACAGTAAGGTAGCATCTGTAGCCTTTGTTGCATTTAACTTGCTATTTGTTTATTGATTGATAATTTTTCATTTCTAAAATTTAAGGTTCTTGAGTGCTAGTTGATATGAAAGACCTTACTCTTACTGACTCCGAGGAAGAGGAAGATGACGATATGATGCTACTTATTTTGCCTGCATTATATTCAACTTCTACCATAACTAAAACTCCATGTCATACATCAAAGCTTACTGGAGCAGAATATATTACTGAACTTCTTGTAGGTCATCCACGCCGATGTTATGAAAATCTTCGAATGGAATCCTACATTTTCCAAACACTCTCAGACTATCTTAGATCAAAAAATCTTTTGCATAATACAAGAGGTGTTGCCGTGGAAGAGCAATTAGGCATTTTCATGTATATGCTTGCACGGAATGCCAGTTTTCGAGCATTGACCGATAGATTTCAGCATAGTCCTGAGACTATACATAGGCATCTTGGGGCATGTTTTGAGGCGATCACTTCATTGACCTATGAATTTATCAAGCCTCCATCCACTGAGACTCATTGGAAAATATCGTCAACTCCACAATTTTGGCCTTACTTTGAGGTACATGTAATCCATGTCAGTATAATTTAGGAATTTTTACCCTCTCATCTTAGTCCTCAATTAGTAATAAGGTATTGTTTCTTGTAGAACTGTATAGGGGCAATAGATGGTACTCATGTCCCTATCACAATGACGGATAGTGAGGCTGCTCCATATTCTCAAAATGTGATGCTTGCTTGTGACTTTGATTTGAATTTTGTTTATGTTTCTACTGGTTGGGAAGGGTCTGCGTCAGATGCAGGGGTGTTACATTCGCCATTAAACTGGATTTCGAGTACCTAGGGCAAGTACTATCTCGTTGATGGGGCTATGCAAACACACCATTCTTTCTTGCTCCTTATCGAGGAGTCCGATATCAGATATGAACAAGGACAGGGCAATTGCCGGCCAAGGGACTATAAGGAGTTATTCAATCTTCGCCATACCCGCCTACGCAACCATATAGAGCGTGCTATTGGCATCCTAAAGATGCGATTTCCTGTCTTAAAAGTTGCAACATTTTACCCAATAGAAACTCAAGTGAAAATTCCAGCAGTAATAGCTACGTTGCATAATATAATCTGGAGACATAAAGGTGATGAAAAATGGTTAAGTGATGAAACAATGAGCATTTCTTCAGATAAATTTGTGGATCTCCCTAGTGGAGATGAACGATACAGAGATGATGTTGTACCATTGAACAATGAAAGGAACCTGGGTAATGCTTTGAGAGATGAGATTGCAAAGAAGATGTGGGCAGATTATGAAAGAAGTAGGAGGAGGAGAGTACAAAGGAGATCTCATTAGCAATTATGATAAATCTCTGTTTTTTTACTTTATTTTCTTTTATACTCGTTGTAATGAAACAGAATAATTTTGTGAGTTGTATGAAATTCTCCGATGTCATACTTTATGTTGCTTGTCTAATTATTAATTGTCACATATGTACTTATATTATAAATCGAAAACTGTAGTTTTATTTGTCATTTATTCGTACTATTTACGGTTCCTTGTGGTTTATGGTTTATCTAAGGCTTTATGGCAAATAGAGCAAGATGGACGTCAAAGTATGAAAAAGGATTGGTTGATGTACTCCTTCAGTTCAATGTTTCTCACTATCGTGGCCAAAATGGATGGACTTCAGAAGGTTGGAACAAGATTGTGAAGGATTTCAACAGACTCTTTCCAGAAGCAAGACTTTCTAAAGCTCAAATTCAAGATAAAGAGGCTCAATTGAAGAAAGACTACAAAGCAATTAGATCCATTCGCAATCGTAGTGGTGTCTCATGGAATCAAAATGCATCCATGATTAACACCACATCTGAAAAATGGGATGAGATAAACGAAGTAAGCTTCTTGTTTTTTTAATTGTGAATCTTCTTTGTGTCCAATTAGAATTGTTCTATTTATACTTGAATTGTTCAATCATATTGTAGGAGGACTCTAGGCTAAGAAGATATGAAAACAAGAGTTTTCCATTGTTTGAGTCGTTGGATCTCTTGTATGAAGGTAATATCTATTCTATAATCCTCTCATTTTCAGTATAATATGTTGAACTCAGCTTGGGTCTTTATTACCTTCATTGGCTGTTAACAAATCATATAGAATCATAGGTTTGTAGCAGATTTAATTTGATCATTTTGTTTTTAGGTTGTGTTGGCTTTGGTTGAAGCATCTTTGATGTCTTAATATCCATTCTATAATTCTCTCATCTTTGATGTCTTAATAGGACAATTTGCAGAAGGAAAACAATGCTTCACTTCTAGTCAATCATCTAATGTTGCAAATACAAGCATCACTAGAAAACATTCACGGGATGCAAGCATCACTAGAAAACACTCACGGGATGCAAGCTTTGATTCAAGAGTTCACATTGGGGAAAGGCCGGAAAATATGAATTCTCCTCCAAGAATGCGTGAACGTGAAGTTGAAAGGCAAGATTTGGAGAATGACATACAAGATGAAGAAGAGAACACTATGTACTCTTGTCAAAGAATGGAAGACATTGCAAGGACTGTAGAGAATGAACTTCAAAATCGCCGTGCTGAGCAATTGAATGTTGAAGATAATGAATCAAATTAACAAGAACGAGGAGGTGATGATCATCCAAATTCAAGAACTAGGAGTGCTGGAGCACAAAGAGGAAGACCGAAAAAACAAAAAGGTACATCGGCACCACGCATTGAAGAAACAATGGCAGCTTATTTTGAATTCAGAAAAGAACATGCTAGCATGAAGGAGCAAGCTTCAAAGCAAGGAAATGAATATTCAATTTCAAGATGCATTGAAGTTTTACAGGCGATGGATGATGTGTCCGATGAGATCAAGGTCTTTGCCTCCGATGTTTTCAAGGATGCAATAAACCGTGAGATCTTTCTATGCTATGAGCCAAGACTTCGTGGTTTGTGGTTAAAGAAGGAAGTAAAAAAGCTTGCAAATTGACTCCTTGTAAGTTCTCTTTTGGCCTTTCGCCATTCTGATTACTGCAAATTTCATCACAATGTAAATATGTAAATATGGTGTGAAGATGTGTGCTCTTCTTTCTGCCCTTGCAGTGTCTCTTGCTGCTGCCATTTGTTGGGGTGGAGTGTTTAGCAGTAGCAGTCAAAGTTTGAGTGCCATTTGTTGGTTGATTTTTGAGATAATCTGGTGATCTATCCCAGCGTAAATTGAAAGGAAATTAGTTCTATTTTTCCTTGGTATGATTATAACATATGTGTATCTCCATGATCCAAAAGCTTGTTGCAGCATTATATGCTTCCAGGGAGGTTTAGGCTGGAGCTTGTGCTTATTTGGTCGAGCCGAAGAAGTCATTGAGCTGGAAGAAATCACTGAGCTGGATGAGGATGACAATTTTTCGTAAATAATAGTTAAGTTGTAAGGGTACCAGGGAAGTGGGATTTTTAGAAGCTCCAACCACCCCGAGAAGCATCGTTTTCCTTGCTTCTCTCGCATAGTGCAAATTGGGCTAGAAGCTTCTTCTCTTCGCCTGGCTGGAAAAATACTGTTTGTTTTGGCTTGTGGCTTATAGAGGTGTAGAAGCCAAATAAGCCCAAGCTCAAGCCTAAACAAACTGAGTTATAGTCTTGAAGGCCTTGCACTGACTTAACTGAAATGTCTATTGTGGAAGTGTTAGTTCAGCAAAAGCTTTCTTTTGTCCAACGTCCTATGAAGGACTAATGATTTGAATAATAAATTTGCAAGTGGAAACTGTAGGATTGCTGGGAGACCAAGGAGGTAACAACTCAAACAACAGCCAGGTGGGTAACTTTCTTCATTTATTTCTCACAGTGACTGATTTCTGGTATGCAGCTGTGACTAATCTAAGCACTCTGTTCCATTAGTATAAGCACTCTGTTCCATTAGTGATCCTTGAGTTTCATCTTTTACAGGGCTGGCAGCGCAAGTTGGATCTAGATTACAATGTTATGAAAACATTACAAACTTTACAATGTTATGAAAACTTTACTTTTTGAAAACATTACTCAGGCTGCAGCAAATGCTTAAATACAGTGACATATGCCAGAGTTTTGCTGTAACAGAATCTGAATAGAACATAGAGAATTGCCATCCTATTTATTTTGAAATTTTGCCTTTTGTTTGAGTTGGCAACTGATGTTTCATTCTAGTTGAAATGCAGCTGTTTTCAATAGTACTATTGAATTGCAGAGACACACATCTTCCGGATTTGCTTCTTTCTTGTTATGATCAAGCGATTGGAGTACTCTTAATTTGGTCTTGTTTCTGTATTGTCTAGTTTCCTATCGTTAAGTTCTGAATGATTTTGTCACCTTGGATAGATATATTGGCCGAGGTGTCCTCAAAAGAGATTCAGGTAAACTTGCTTGAGTTAATGTTATGTGCAATATTTACAAGGGGAATACCCAAATAGAATACCAAAGTTTTTACATGGGAAAATAAATCCGGATGTATTCAAGTGGTTTTTTTGTGCCCATAAATTTACAAGTGTAAAATATTTACCGGTGTAAAAAATTTCAAGGTTCCCAAGCAGGTCCTAAAACTTTCACAATTCCAATAATTTACAAGCTAAATCGTAGAACTCTACATCCCAATTAGGGTGTTGCGCATTAAAGGGGATTACCACACACTACAATTCTACATGAAATAAGACTGCAAAACCACAACGAAGATGAGATGGCGGATCATGAATTCATGACAGGTCACGATCCTAAAGATCCTACTAAGATATGGATTACTATCCTATATTAGAACATACCAGATTAGATCCCACAACCATTCATCGCTTTTAGCACACTAAGCATCACAGCACTTGCAATCGCCACTCAAATCATTGATTGGCGCCTAATTACCAAGAATCAGAACTCATTGCAACCTCATATTAGTCAGAGGCTTTTCTATATGACCAAACCTTGTCCCATATCTAAAAGATAAAAGCCACCCACCATTCCTCCTATAAAATCCCTTCATCTGATGTTCAGGATTTGCTAAGTATCCTTCACATCTGTCTGATGATGGAACTTAATCCAATGCTAGAAATGGTAACCACATGCTGTCTAAGTAAAATGTCTGATGTCTTGACAAAGAACAACTGTAGTCAAGAACGGTTAGCTTCAAGAAGAGACATGCTAAGCTCCAGATGAAACAGAGTTCAGGGGGTGACCACCAATGATCCCCCTCATGAAGTTAACATGCAAGTAGGCTTGTCTTTTAGCGAAGTTACTCAACCAGCAACAATTGTCATTCGTACTGGATTCTACAACTTCAGTTGTTATAACTACTTAAAGTGAAACTGAGTGCATACTCTACAAGAAAATTACAAGAGAACTGGTTCTCTAGATTTGCGAGATAGGAGTCAGGAATACCAGTCATGTAGAACAAGAAAAAAAGGAGTAGAAAATAAGTACACATATGCACAAAAGACTGGCATCTACTCCAATGCTACGGAACGACATCTACTCCAAAAGCCAAGCACAGTAAACACAATTTGTGCAGAAACACCAAAATCCCCCTACGGTTGTACGAACAGCATCCCAAGTAATAGTGGTCAACAACTCAACATAAACTGAACACGAACAGCCTGCAAAAGAAAATTATTTAGCTGATAGCCTTTGAAAATTCTCTTGGGAAAAGAATATAGATTTGTGCTAATTGCCTACTTCCCATTGCCAACAACCCAGAGACAAAATTCCCGAAGAAATACCTTCTAACATACTGAAGCTTATTATATAATTTCTGAAATAAATTAGTATAATCAGTTGCTTGAAACAGGGAAGAGAATATTAACCTTCCCATTTTTGGGTGAATACTATATAGCAATCATCACAGAAATAATAATGGCATGAATTACTCCAGGTAACTTTTATGCCATTCCATCATCATAAGCACCAAGAAGCACAATTACAAAGGTTGTGTAGATCAAAGTAGGTTGTGAAACAACTTCTGTTACGAAGAAAAGAATGCTAGGTAAGAGCGAACCAGAATGTTGTGCACTCAATCTTCTCTTTACATGGTGTAATAAATGGATTTTTTTTCTAGGACTACAGAGAAATAAACTACCCTTTTGATTTTGGTTAGACAACAATTTGAGCAGTCCACGTATAAATTGAAAATTATCTGCTGTTTCTAAATGAAACAACAATGAAGTCACTCCTTTTCCAATCCATATTCACAACCATGGCAGGGATTAGAGAAAAATAGAATAATGGCCACAATTATAGGTGTGCAGAGCACAAAACATCACACATGGCATTTCAGTTTCCCTGCCGCACCATTATTGACCACTAGAACATGAGCTCAATTACTTCCAATCTAGAACATGCAAAAAGATTCGCCTCAATCAAAAAGGTTCCATGGGAATATTGAGCCTTTTGTGGAAATATAGATAAACACGCACATTGCCACATTCCAAAGCCCCTTTGAATCATGAATCGATCACACAGAACATGAAAGGATAGCAATAATCAGTGAGACTAATAGAACTGCTACCTCCGTGGCGGTTCGATCTTTCGCCGCTTCAGCAGTGGAGGCGGCACCATTGCCGGGGAGCCAAACTCCAAACCCTCAATAGCCATGACGCGACTACTACAGAGGCTATAACCTAGTAGCCGCATGCCTGAGCCCAAAACAAACTCGGAGCTAGAGTTCGCTAGGGTTCATACCTTGCGGCGGCCGAGGTCGAAGGGGATGACGGCAAGGAGGACTGAGTCGAGGATGCAGCCAGCCACCAGATCTGGGGGGAGGGAAGCCACCTGGGTCTCTTCGCATGGGGGACAGAGTGGCAGCTAGACTCCTGAATGGCGCAGGACCGAGCGGCGGAGCTTCGGCTCGTCTCCTCGACAGCACGGGAAGGAACGACGCCTTGCCTCCACAAAGGCTCGGGACAGAGTGGTGGAGTGGCCGCTCGCCTCCTCCAAGGCGCTGGCCCCTTAGACGTTCCTCGCGAGCGCGGGACGGAACTTGCCGATGCTGCCAGCGGATGGAGAATGTAATAGGGAAGGGAGAGAGAATCCTGTTTCTCTCTCCCTTCCCTAAAGATAGAGAACGCGATGAAGATGTTGTTGGAGAGCATTTTCTTTATATTTCGCTAACCGGCTACTTATTTTTTCTGGTGGAGCACCATATAAGGCTTTTGTTGAAGATGGCCTTACAACATCTCGTCTACATGTGTACGTACGAGTGTTTGACGAGATTTTGTCACATCAAAACAAAATGCGTACGTGGGGCACCTCCTGCTGCATTGCTCTTGGAAAAGTTCAAACTAGGGTAAACAAAATAAGTGTTTAACTATACGGCATATTTCACATGACATGCACGCACAGTTGTCAAACTAAAGCAACTTGTTGGGCTATAATCAAGTAGGCAGCTGCATGCATGCATATCACATGTCAATCCTAATTAAAGTTCTATGCATATACATATGCCTCATGAATAGTACGTACGTATATATTTGGAATACTTCTGTTCAAGCACAGCTACAGTAGGGACCACAAGGCAGTCGGTGGCGTTGCATATACGCCCAGGCGCCATCAATCCGACGTGCCCGCGCCGGCCGGCGGAATCAAGTCCAAGTCCATATACGTGTACATAAGATAATATATTTCTATTCAGGCCTAATCTCGTTTGAAGTACTTCAATAAGTGTCGAGGTGCAGCCGTTTGCGGAGATCACGCACAAATAGCTAACGGCGCATCGGCTGAGCGATGCGCCGATGCCTACCCTCGCACGCCCCGTCGCTCCAGCGGCTGCCTACAAAAGGCACCCCCATGGCCCCATTCACCAACGAAAGGCGGCAGCGGCAAAGATGCACACACGCAAGCTAGGCAGCCGAGGAGGGAGCGGCAGCGACGACCAGGTGGCCAAGCTCCGTCAGACCAACGTACATTCATAGGGAGCCAAGCTCCGGAGACCAGAGGCACGCAGACGCGAAGAAAACGGAGGCGCGAAGTGACGCGCAGGCCTCGACGAGGAAGCCATCAAGAAGTGATCGATCGATCAAGAAAGATGCATGCCATCTCCAACGGGCAGACCATCTGATGAAGCACAAGTACTTGGAGTCCACTAAGAAGCAAGGGCTGGAAGCATAAAAACAGAGTTGCTGCCAACAACACCCATCTGCTATATGAACAAGACAAAGACATCATCTCTTACGCTCGGTGAAGAATGGAGCTCTACCGGTTCGAGAATGTAGAAGTGAATAACGGTGAAGACGTTGAATAGGAGTACGGTGGGAATGAGATGTGGTTGTGAGTAATTTATAAAAGTAAGTGGGAGGTGCAGGAGACTGTGAAGGAATAAGTAGTGTCAATACGGAGACCATTTAAGATTGTTAAGTTATCATCATGGATTTATGACATCAGGTGCGAGATGGACGGGTGCTCATGGCGTGTTCATACGAACCAACCTAAGTGGGACATCATTTGGAAATGCTCCATAATCGTTCCACATACATGTGTGGTGACAAAGTCTATGCAACCATATAAAAACATCTCTTCAGGTTTTGTTGCAAACATAATGTACGGAGTGATCATTGGCAACCTGGATCTCAAGTCCTGTTCTGTTATATTTGCAATAGAGTAGAGATTCCAATACACCGTAAAGTATGTGAAGGTCTGGAGGGCGAAGTAAAAAGCTCTTGAAGCTAGGCTCGGTACGTATGAAGATTCATACTAGAACCTGCTTGGCATGCTTCAAGCCATTCAAGGGAGTAATGCTGGGACAATTGTGGATATTTTCAAGCACCCTTTACAGTGCTTTCTAAGGAAGATGGTTCTGAAGAGAGCATTATTCGTATTCGGTGCGGGCATCAACACATTCAGGCATTGTTGATCATTGCTTTGCGTGAACAACACATTCTTGGCTGGAAAGTACAAAAGGCAAATTTTGACTACCATTGGAATAGATAGCAACAATCAAGTTCTCCTTGTCGCGTTGGCTTTTGTGTAGAGTGAGAATACAAATAGCTGGCTTTGGTTTATGAGGAGCGTAAAAGGGGGAATTGTCGGCAACCGACCTCGAGTTTGCGTAAAATATGATCGTCACCCTGGGTTGTTAAAGGCAATTCTGCAGTTGTAGCAAGATGAAGATGACCCGACTCTATAGACAGATTTGTAGAGCAGGTGGTGCAAGCAGCACTTGGGGGAGGTAATTCAGAAACAAGGCTCTAACAAAGCTATTCAAAAGATTGTGCAATCAGAATTAGCAGTAGAAGTTCGATTCACTATGGACGAAGCTAGATGAATTGACGAGGAATCATATAATAGAGGTTGCGAAGAACCTGACTCTTAGCATGGAAGAGACCCCCATAGCGCTTTATGACTTACCTACGAACCCTCCACAACTGGTTAGGAGAACTAGCAAGGTGACGAAGTGTTTCTCCGAATAGATTGAAAATGAGCCAAAGGAGAAGTGGGTTTTATTTTATGACACAGATCGCAAGGTACTGCAGTATCATGATGATAGCGAATTTCGCCAGAAAGCGATTTAATATAATTATTTTCGACGGCTTACGAGTCAGTTAAATTACTTGTCGATGCACCGAACCCGCGCTCGGTGGTGACGTGGCACATGTATTTTAAATTGGCAAGCCGATTTAAAGTAACTTATTTTAAATCGGCAGAGCGATCGATTTAAAATAGTGGTTGTACCCACTCCTGGTAGCCTGGCAACTCTATTTTCGTCGGCCCAAGGCCGACGAAAATAATATTTTAAATTTAAAAAAAATATAAAAATGCTATTTTCGGTATTTTAAATTAAAAAAAATATGAAAATGCTATTTTCGTCGGTCTTGGGCCGACGAAAATAATATTTTAAATTTTAAAAAAATATGAAAATGCTATTTTCGGTATTTTAAATTAAAAAAAATATGAAAAATGCTATTTTCGTCGGCCATGGCCGACGAAAATAGTATTTTACATTTAAAAAAAATATGAAAATGCTATTTTAAATTTTAAAAAATATATATAAATCCCTGAAAATTTACAGAAATTCACCGAATGCATACAATGACAATTTTGATGAGCTACTAAGCAGCATAACATATAAGTACGACATAATGACATCCTATAATTTTATCCAGTGCCAGTTAATAAAAGTTCACAATTCTGTCTTCGATAATTTGGATGTCATGGTAATGAAAAGGCATGCATTATAGTATGCAGGGATGCATCAGTCATAATCCAAGCACAGGCAGCAACACACTACAGGAATCCAGTGCCATTTGGCAGTACAAACTAGATCTAGGACATGAAGATAAAGTTGAGAAAAATCTGAAGTTACTAATGCTGTCCTGTTCTCGCATACAGAACTTCCAACATCATAGCCAAAAGAAATTACAGAACTCAATTGTGCCGAAAGAAGAAGAAGGTGCTCAGTTAAACAATTATGTTCAACCTTACTCTAACTTCTAATGAAGAAACCATACTTACGAGGCATTGTGGAATATTTAAGTATCTGACCTAGAGCTAGTATTTAAAATTTGGAATCTATGCCAGTGAAAAGGATTCTTAAGTATTCTTCTATAAGCTTACTACACATGCATATGTGAACATCTCAAGAAACAACTGCTAGTGAAAGAGAAACTGTTTACTTCATCTCCAATGCATAAATGCTAGTGAAAGAGCACGTTTGAAGTTTAGCAATTAAATCAGATGCCTGCAGAACCATGCAATACAATAGTTAATGATAAACACATCTACAAATACCAAATGAATAATCTTAGACTTGTGCACTTTTTTAAACAGGCTGCAGGGAGATTCACAGTTAAAGAAAATGAAGGAAATTTTACTACAGAATTGCGTAGTACATGGTAAGTTCACTCAGCATCCCCTACAAGTAAGATCTCTGGATCTATCCCTGGGGTGTTATCAACTTTGGGGCAAATTAATATCTTGAAGAGACACTGTAACACCAAGAGCTGACTCATGAACATTGAACCATGACATTTCTCTCAGACAAATGAAAACATGAAACATGTGCTGGACTGGATAGTTGGATCATTAATAGTTTTAAGCCAAGCTATGTATCTTTTCTTGTTCTGACCTTGTTATTATGTAGGTATCCAACACAACAGGAATAGCAGGGACAAAGGCAGATTTTTTATTATTATTATTATTATTTTGAAAGCAAGGGACATGGGTTTATCTGAAGTTGTCAATAGTTTGTTACAGACAAATGGCCACTGGTCAGAACTAGTAACACTATAATACATTATTCAACACAGTAATCAGTCAGACATTGCAATAGATCCCGTTAAAAAAAGATAGCCCAATAGGCAATATCAATAAATCAACTGATGCATACTTGATATTCTACTGTAAAAAAAATCTGAATACTAAATCGTATCAAACAGAAAGATGAGAAGTGTACAAACAAGAATAACCGCCGGTGGGCACGGATGAAGAGATAAGGGAGGTTCCAAGTCTCTGACCATGGTGTTTGAAAATAGACAACTGTCATCTTCATTGGAAAATAGGACAGAGGATAAAGACAAGAAAAACGTGTACATTTTGGTACTGTAGAATCAACAACCGAGCCAAGAGTGCAGGCTTAGAAAGGTTTAATACCTGCTTCATGACTTCTTTGTATTAGCTATACTTTAGAATTATCCATCACATGTATGGTCCTGAAATTGAAACACACAAAGCAATCACTCAAAGAAATACCTGCAATAGGAATAGTATCATGTATTATGTGGATTAAGACTTAAGAGACAGACTAAAGGAGCCCATGTTCAGTTTCCATGTAGGTATGCATTGTGCATGCTGTCAGTTTACTAGATTGGACAAATCATAATATGCAATGAATTGCAGTAGTGACATGAGTCAGATCTGCTTGGTATGTAGACATAGTCACCACTGTGTGTCAATTAAATTAAACTCAACCTAAAAGGTAAAAATAACACATTAGAAAAAGGAAAGCTTGTTGCGCGACCTGATTTAGTTACTACTACTTGAGTTAGCAAACATGAAGTACCTGCCCTCTTCGTAACATTTCAGACTTCTTGAGCTTTTTCATTGCATATACATTGGATGTAGCATTCCCTCTACAAAGTGTCACCTGAAATATCAGTATAAACTGGCGAGCCGGGCAGCGCCCGGTTGGTGAGCGAGCGAGGGACTCGCCCCGCCGGCCAACGTTCGAGCGCAGCTCAACGCTGGCTCGCACGCGCAGGGGAGGCCCCTGTTGCTTCCCCCTCAAAAAAAAATATCAGTATAAACTGGAGTTAAGCAGCACATGAACGCAGAGAACATAGATCGCATCTATGAGAAATAGAAAAAATTTCTGAATGTAGAAAACGAAGCCTCAGCTTTCTCGGTACTGAGTAAAGTTATGTTTATTACACAACACTCAACTATACATGCATCAAAGAGGGGGCGTAAAAAGAGTTTTATTACCTCTCCAAATGCGCCTCTCCCGATAAAGCAATTCAAAATCATCAACACCCATTTTATGTCTCCTTAGGCGCATGTATTCTGTCTCCTTTTTTTGTTAATCCTTCAGGATATTGTTCGCTCTTCAGATACATCAGCATCTGCAAGTTTCCTCTCCAACATCCAACGCCTATAATATAACTCAGTATTAAGATGGATACCACCAAGCAAGAACGGATGGTCTGTGGTATCTAAACCATGTAGCCAAAACCAATATATAGTGCAAGCCACCAAAGTATGAGAGCAGTCGAGCACAAAATATGGCAATAAGATAACTGTGAACAGCCTCTGTGAGACTGCAATGCATTACTTAGTTACTTTATGCTAGACACCTTGTTCTTGCGTACCATCTTCCTTGACTATCTTATAACACAATAACCAAAAACGACAGCATCTTAATAACAGTGCATCCATAAAGTTTAATAGCTTGTATACTCATTGTGTGAAATAACAATCTAAGGTAGAGACAAACAATTATAATGAATGTTTCCTGGTCCAGTCTATGTCAATCAAACTAAGGTAAGATGCAAAATTCATGCAAAGGTCCTAGATATGCCCATCTTCTGCCTGGTGGCGCTGACAGCTCCTCCTCCCCCGCAGCAGGCGATCGCCATCGCCCAGCCCCGTCTAGCCGCCCGCCGCCTCCCTCCTTCCACGAGGCGTCGGTGGGCGCCGGCTTGGCCTTGTCCTTGTCACACTGCAGCAGCTCGAACCAGCTCGGCGGAATCCATGGGTCGGAGACAGGCCGGATCGGATCGAGGCGGGCGCCATTAGAGGTGGGGCGATTGGTTTGCCTCATGGCGGATCTCCGGATCTGGTGGGCTAGGGTTTGGGTGCGTGCCGCCTCCCGGTGGCGCCGGTGGGAGGTGGCGCCGGCGGGAGGGCGCGGCCGAGGCGGCGCGGCCGGGAGGGCGTGGCGAGGAGGCGCGCGCGGGAGGGCGCGGCCGGGAGGCGGCGCGGGTGGGAGGCGGCAAGGTGGCGGCGGCTGGGAGGTGGCGGGGAGGGAAGTGGTGGGAGGCAAGGCCAAGGGGAGGCGGCAAGGGCGCAAGAGCGGGAGGCGGGCGCAAGGGGAGACGGAGAGATTTTGGGGGCGCAAGAGCTAGGGTAGGCACTGATCGGGGATCGGGAGGTATATTAGGGCGATTGTCGGTCCGAGAGATCGATTTAAAATAGCCGATTAATTTCGTCGGTTCAAGAGGGCCGACGAAAGTAATTGTTTATTTTCGTCGGTTTCATATTGGGCCGACGAAACAAATTGTAATTACGTCGGTTCTTACTAGGCCGATGAAATTAATTGGTTATTTACGTCGGCCAACTTAGAGCCGACGAAAATAACTGGAGCCGACGAAAATAAGCTGTTTTCCTGTAGTGGTTCCTGCACATGCAACAAGTCCCTTCTGTTACACAGGCATTGTACACACGTAATGGCTGCATATTCCACCATTCGTATGGGTGCGGGCATATTCCTGGATCAATATTTCATGAAGGAGATGGTGACTACAACTTGGAGCAAAGAAATGTATTATTTTTTAAAAAAATTCCAGTCACCATTGCCTTTCCGTTTACATCAATGAACTTATTGTTGTAAATGTGTTTTGTTTTTACCCATAACCTTTTCTACATTATTCGTTCAATTCATTGAATCGAGTTTTTGCTAAGACAACAAAAAGTCACGATGATGTGGACCGAAGCCATTACATGGACATGCGTGTTACACGGGATCGGCTGTCTCTCAGGATACTTGCTAGTTTTTGTACGATTCCGAGTCCAATTCCATGCCACTCCGTTGTGAAGCCTTGAGCGAGCTCGGATGCAGCAATACCTAGTGCCATATTCTATTCTCCATTTGCCATAAGCCTAATGGCACATGACATGACAGCGAGGATGTCATGTGCCCTTGCTGCTTTTTCCTAATCACGATCCCTGACACAAAACACATGTTGCAAGGCTGGCATTCCTGGCTTCCCGATAACAAAATGGGAGTGTATAGGTATCATCCGGATGTTTTTATCTTAACTAACATCCAAATTTATCGGACCGTTGGATCTAACATCCAAATTCACCGGACCGTTGGATCAAATCATAGGATCGGATGTGGGCCGTTGGATCTAACATCCAAATTCACCGGGCCGTTGGATCAAATCATAGGATCGGATGTAATCGATACTTCCGAATCTCAACAATGATCCAATGGTTCTAGATTTGGATGATTTCAACAAAAAAAAACATCCGGATGATGTTTATCAAATCCCTAACAAAATTAAACGACCGGACTACTTGACCCACACAAAAGGCCAAAAGAAAAAGAAGAAAAAGCAATTAAAAAAAGAACGGGATAACTTGACGAGGAGTTAACCCAGAAAGAAGATGCGATGCAATTGAATGCAAAGCCCTTTGCTTGGGCCGGCCTTTCCCGCATCGAACTTCCAACAAGCACTCGGGCCCTTAGCCACTATCTGTGTAGTGTAGGCTTAGTTTTTTTAATAGATTAAAGTCAGTTTTGGTTTATAGATTAAACTCAGTTTTTTTTACATAAGCAGCTTAAAAATAGTTTGTTTTTATACATTTTAGAGGTAGATAATTTTATTCTAACTTTAGTGACATTGATCTAAAACTAACTCCTAACTCTTTTTAAGCAAAAAAAAAAAAAACATATCCTCGACCGCTTTTGTCTCTTAGTTCTACAAAGACTTACGGTTTTTGAAAAAATATAGTTCAAAATCAACCCTTTATTTTTTGATATTTGTTTGAGAATAAATTTTATTAATTTTAGTGGCATTTGTCTAAGATCGACTCTTGTTTAGTGGCATTATTTTACAACCAACTCTCAATATATATAAAAAACACTACTTTAATGATTTTTGCTTTTTAATTATACGAAGCCTAATGTTTTTTAAAAAAAACTAGCTAAAAATTACCTATTTATTTAGATTTTAACTTTTTAATTTTTAAAACGGGAAAAGTCCAAACAAGGCCAAGGCAGCACCGTTCATCGCAGGCAGCTTGACGCCATCCCATCCACACATAATAGGCTAATAAGTTACATACCAACCACCTCCACGATCTAGTATTCCGCTCTCCAAGTCTTCGTCTGGTCTCCTCCGACCTCGCAGCCGTAGTCGCCATGGCCACCGTCGCGTCGGATCTGGAGAGCAAGGCCAAGGAAGCCTTCGTGGACGACGACTTCGAGCTGGCAGCCGAGCTCTACACGCAGGCCATCGAGGCCGGGCCCGCCACCGCCGAGCTCTACGCCGACCGCGCCCAGGCGCACATCAAGCTGGGGAACTACACTGGCACGTGCTTCCCGCCCTTCCTCTCTCCCCCTTCCCCCTCGCGGTCCGATCCGTTTTGCCTGCGCGGTGTCGTGGAGCTGTGTGGTGATTTGGCGCCTGGATGAATTGAATCACGAGGTGTTGAGGGGTGGCTATGAGATGCTCTAGCGTGCGGTTCTGGCTGTAGGTGGGTCTGATTCACGCTTTTTTTGTTGCGTTGCGAGCGAAGTCGTGAGGCTCTAGGTTAGGTTTTTGGAGGTCAACCCGTGGTTTAGGCCCGAATAAGCTTTTGGTTTGTCGTCGTTGCGATTGTTTAAGTCATTCGTGTGCGTGTATGGAAGTGTCGTGTGATTGGAAGAGGGTCTCTGATGGGGATTGTACTGAAATGGGCGACATAAGTTCGATTAGTGAGAGTTGACTAGCCAATAGAGTGGGGGTATGAACTATGGAGGATGTGCAGATAGAATAGCTCCACTGTGGGAGGAATCCTGCTATTTATAACGTGTTTTAGGATATAGCTCAATGACTTGTGTGCTATGTAAGGTCCCTGCTTGTTGAGATGCTATGTTTGCTTTTTTTGCGCATCCCTTGGTGAATTTTAGTCAAAATGGGTGCAAACATGCAAAAGAGGAGTGAGATTACATGGGTGAGTTGCTATGGGCTAGATAGCAGTGATCTCTGGTTGTTAACATATAGTTGCTTTCCGTCCCTTCCTCAGTGGGCTTTCAGTCACATGTTGTAAAGGAGTGAGATTAAATGGGTGGCTTCGATGTCTGAGGGGTAAGATTTTATTAATCTCTTATGGTCTTAACTGCTAATGTGAATCAGTAGGAAAAAACAAGAAACTGGGTGGCATCCTCATTGCAGTATGTTATTTGTAATCTGTAGTTGTTCTGTATTCTGAATGAGTATTTGAGTGTACAGAAATGTTGTTTTGTTTCTTGTTGTCACATGGTTGAAAGTGTTGCATAGTAGTAGGTAAAATTTCTGGAATGAAAAATAGTGCTAAAATCCTTCAGTTCTGTCCCCATGCTTTTCTGGAATGAAAAATAGTTCTAAAAATAGTACAAGGATCAAAACATTTGGGGTCGCACTGTGACATTAATGATGTGTTTGTTTAGCTGCTTTCTGAAGGAACACCAATTAATAAATTAGCATCAGCTAGGTACCATCGCAAAGATAAATTGGAAAATATTATCCAACTTGAATGATCTTTGTGATGTTACGGAGCAATTCTCTCCATTATAAATTGTTAACGTTTCTGTCCAGTTGTCGGTGCTGTTTCCATGAAGTGTGCTTTTGTTGTTTGTTTTTAAAGGAATTGCCTGTGAAAATTAGTTATAGCTGTAGGTATTTGTTCAGCAAAATAATTTGTGACCAATGATGCATGATGGCGCATTTGATACTGGTAGTCAGTTTTCCTTTGTTTCCTATGTCCAAGTGCTATTTGGACAATGGATCCCACTGCTTAATAGGCCAACACTTACATGTATCTAACTAGAGAACAGGACTGTTGTTTTTTTTGGGGTGTTTGACTTATTTGTTTGGACCTTTGGATGTTTGATAAAATAAGGAAAACAATAAATTTGATTCCTAAGGGTAGATATCCGTGATTCTGATTATTTAGCTTTTTATGCTAAGAAAGTACAATTGTAGTAATATATAAAACTATGGTTTTACTATATCTATGAAGCAAAAGTTCTAATGCAGTGCATGTGGAGATTTGAGAGGTATGTTGTTGTGGTTGTCATATAATGGTTATGGCTCATAACCATGTTCTGGACTTTGGAAATCTTGGTACCACCTAGTTCCTGTCTGTTTGCGACCCTTACTGGTTTCCTTTCTGTTAACTGGTAATGGATCCACAAATGGTCGGATATTGTTACAAAAAAAGTATAGGCAACATATTAATTTGCCAGCAAACACCTTGATTTCTGGTTTTGCAAACTTGTCAGGTTACTTATTTGTTCACCCATTACTTCTAAAATGTTGTGAAATGGTAGTGCCACAACTGGCATAGATCATCGTTATCTCAGTTCTTAATTAACGGTTGTAACTTGTTTTGTAAACTGTAGCCCCTAAATTATATCTACTGCTAAATACCTATCTTGCATTCTTGCTATACCTTATGAGCTCAATAGTTTAATTATGCTTGTTTAGTTGCGTTGCCGTTACTTGTTAGTAAGCAATGATTTTAATTGTATGTTTCATATTAAAACAATATAGTGCACTGAGTGCATATTAATTTGTCTTGCAGAGGCAGTAGCTGATGCCAACAAAGCTATTGAACTTGATCCTTCAATGCATAAAGCGTACCTTCGGAAAGGGTAGTGGTGCACTTGTCTGTTTCATTTGTTCAATATCATTTAAATACAGACTTCCATTTATTGCAATTTCAGTTTTATGCAATGAGAAATGTCTGTTTGCAGTGCTGCATGCATCAAGCTTGAGGAATATCAAACTGCAAAGGCTGCTCTTGAATTGGGTTCTTCCTATGCATCTGGTGACTCAAGGTTTACTCGTCTAATGAAGGAGTGTGATGAGCGCATTGCTGGTGAGCATGCTTAACCCGTGATCTCATAAATTGCCTAATGCATGGCTCTACAGGGTGGTATTTTGTTTAATTAGGCATGCCATTATATGAGAATAAATTTCCTTTGTGTACATGAGAATGATTTCCTTTATGTTTGCACATTTAATCACTTACTGACTTATTGCCTTCTGTGAGATTCCTCAATCTTCATAGCAGTGTTGCAAACTGATAATAAAAGAACACATTTTAACCATCCAATGTTTCCTCTCTCTCACGTACCACTGTTGGTGCTGGTTATTATCTGTTCAGAGGAGGCTAGCCAAATGCCAGTAAAGAAGGCTGAGGGTGAATCAACTCCACCTTCTGGGGCTGCAACTGTGGCTACTGCTGTTGAGGACAAGGAGGATGGTGTGAATGTGGAGAATACACAGCCAATGGTAGAAGTGCCAAGCAAGCCCAAATACAGGTAATCAGTGCACAATTTCTTCAATAATGTCCCCTTTCCCAAGATATGTCAGTTTCTTTGTATAAGACTATTGTATCGAGTGAGCCATCTCTGGGGTCACATGTCAGTGAGACAAATAGGGTATTTTACCAATTGCACAAAGTAAAATGGGGTATATGGTCAAATCTCCCCCCTAGTACTATCCAACAAAATCTATCTTTGAAACCACCTTGTCCACAGGTGTACATAGCGAAGGTTGAGAAATACTACTGTATTTATATTAAGAAGTAGAAATGTGTGCTTCTGCCCTAAACAGGGTTTTACGTCAAGTGTTTCTTACCAACTGTGCTAACATTTTCTTGTAATGCACTTTGTATTGCAGGCATGATTACTATAATAGTGCTACAGAAGTGGTACTGACAATCTTTGCTAAGGGTGTTCCAGCTGACAGTGTGATTGTTGACTTTGGTGAACAGATGGTGTGTTCCCCTCACCTAGTTCTTTTAAATTAGCTGTGGTTGCTACTTTGCTGTATTGACTAATCTAGCTTCACTTTCTAGCTGAGTGTCTCAATTGAAGTCCCTGGTGAGGAACCATACCATTTTCAGCCTCGTCTGTTTTCAAAGGTACCCTCTCTTCTTACTACTTTCCCTGCATCACTGCTGTTCTTACATGCATTGCAAACAGAAAATGCTGTATGTTCCTTCGCTTCTATGATATGAAGTTGCTAAGAACTTAAGGTAGTCATTTCTCAGAATTGCTTCCTTATGCTCAAGACAAGGGGCTCAAAAGCATAGGTCTTGCAATTATGAGTTATGAATGATCCCAGAAAATAGAATTTCATAGGGGGATAGTTATGGTACGTACAACGTTTTACAAAGAGTTATTGAACTTTTTCCTTACCCCAACATTATTTTCAGTCCCCACCACTCACCCTACAGGTGGGAGTGGTGTATGGTGGTAAAAAGCGTATGTAAGGTGCATAAACTACATACGCATGTACCATATTCACTCTTTTTTTTCCCACTCCCCACCACTCCCATTTGCAGGGTGAGTGGTTTATGGTAGGAAAAGTATACGTATAGTGCATAAACTACATACACATGTACCATAGTCACTCTCATTTTATATGAAAAACTGTTAACAATCGCTTCTTGATGTAAGTACAATATCCTTCAAAAAAAATTTGATAAACAACTCTGGAAACACATGATTCTGGAGGCTGGACTTTTGATCATGGCAAAGCCAGCATAAACAGTAACTTTTCTTAGTCAATAATTTTAGTACAATATTTCAATTATACTTCTAAGACAAGTAACACGTATTAGGTGAATCCTCAGATCTATTGTTTAGGAATTAGGAGCGAAAATCTACTGATAAAGCTAGATATTGTAACTTCTTTACATTTAATGATCAAGCTAGTTGATTGCTAAGATATGATGTGATGCTACAATAACATGATACGATCCATATCTCATTAGTGAGTACCACATGTGACAAACTTATCAGTTGTTTTTGCAGAGTTTTGGTTTCTTGCTCCAACTTACCCCGTAAGCCAACCGATCAATACCTGGAGTTCTTAGATTGATTAGGAAAGCAAGATCTATGGATTTACTGACTATTGTTTCTTCCTTATCAACCCCCCCACCCCCAACACCACAACACGCAACCCACCACCACCACCACGGCACCACCACATACACACACAATAAAAGTAAAAATATGGTCCTGTACTTGTTCTCCTCAGTTGTTTTGCCCTTGGCCCCTATTCCATTGAAATTCTGCATGCTATTGTTCTAAAAAATCTATTACATTCTGAGAGTATTTCTTTATAGTTATCCTGGTTCACTAGACTAGGTTGATCATTCATCACTGCATTACTAACTCTTTTTGGTTGTTTATTGACGATCAGATTATCCCAGAGAGATGCAAATATATTGTATTGTCTACAAAAGTGGAGATACGCCTTGCAAAAGCTGAGCAGGTTACTTGGACATCTTTGGATTATAATGGTAAACCAAAGGCACTTCCACAGAAGATAAATACACCAGGTAATTCCTTGAGTGTAAACAAATTTGCTGGCACTGGATTTCTGTTAAATCATATCCATATTTGCCTAGTGGGCAAGCTATTGCTATGGCTCTAATTGTCCTTGATTTCATCATGATCATATTATCTGTTTTGTGGTATTTGATGTGGACAGATAGACATTGCACAATTCAGACTTGCATGGGAGATTCTCTTATGTTTAATTCACTGAATATTACAATTGCCAACTTTGCTCAAATTCTAATGTTTAGCTATGATTTACGGCCAACAGAAAAAGGATGGCTCATAGGAGTTCATGCCTATTAAAGTTTTGCTATGATGTCAGTATGCATGATAATGATTTTAACCAACAGTACTGCACTTATGCTGATGGATAAAAACCTTTGTAGTGTATTCCTGACTTGTTTGTTAACAAGACTGGATGGTTCCTGCACATTTCTAGTGTGACACTTTCATGCAAACTGAGGGCAACGGACTAATAAGAAAAAAAAATGGAAAGGAAGATAGTTATGAGTGTATATGAACACCTTAACAATCGGTCCAAGTCACAGACTGTTTTGTAGTGTTTAAATTTTGCGTAATAGTTACTGAGGTAATTTAAGCCTGAACTGTGTATGTGATCGAGAATTCAAAATGAACAGCCTAGTAGTATAGATGTTCTAAATTTCTTACAAAATCTGGGTGTGTGTTATTGTTCTATTGTTTTGTCTCGTATTTGTTATTGAAAATGTCTTAATGTTTTGTAGCTGAAGCAGCCCAGAGGCCATCCTATCCGTCATCAAAATCCAAGAAAGATTGGGATAAGTTGGAGGCTGAAGTAAAAAAGGAGGTTTGTGCACTGCGCACAATTAATATCAACGTTTATTACTACCGCTGTTAAAGTTTCTTGAATGTTGAGTTGGCATGATTTTTTTCTTGTATCAGGAGAAAGAAGAAAAGCTTGATGGTGATGCTGCATTGAACAAATTTTTCCGCGGTATTTACAGTGATGCTGATGAAGATATGCGAAGGGCAATGATGAAGTCTTTTGTATGTGATCTTTAGCCTCCTTGCTGCCACATTCAGTCAAATTAACTTGTGTTGACGTAGCTGACAGAAGCATCTCATGCTGAGATTGTAATTACATACTGCCTGTGAACTACGTGTCTGTTGTTGCAGGTCGAGTCAAATGGAACAGTTCTCTCAACAAACTGGAAAGATGTTGGTTCAAAGAAGGTGGAGGGAAGCCCTCCTGATGGAATGGAACTGAAGAAGTGGGAGTATTAAGAGTTCAGATCATCCATATAGTAAATCCTGGTCGCGAGTCATGACTTAGCTGCAGACTTGCAGATCAATGTCGTTTGGATGTTGTGTGATGTGATGCTCTTCATCTTGTTTCCATATTGTAAGCTGTTTGCATGACAGGTTAGCTTGTCTGAGTACTTACGCTAGTTTTGCATGATACAACTGGGCACGTAGAGTATGCTGCCTGTGTCTGTGGTATGAAGTGCGCCATCTGTGAAATGCTGCTTTTATTTTTTGGGGGTCTGAAATGTGTCTCTTTGAATGCACCCATCTCAATTGATGCTCATTCACCGTCTTGATCGATTTGATCACACCATGTGTGCAATGGTATGTGATCAAGAAAGAGTTCAAGACGCCATGCGTACAAGGAGATCAGCGGTAACTGTCCGGTTACGGGATTTCACTGATGGCAAGGAAGTACAAAAACTTGAAGAACACAAATATAAACCACGAGGTTGTCTTCTTGTCAGGAAAAAGAAATCTCAGATGCTATGGCGGTGGGGCCCGATTTGTTGCGAGTTGAGGGTTTGAGACTAGTCGGTTGACCTTACGAATCCATATTTTGCAGCTATCATCAGTGCGGTAAACGACGCTTTAGAGTGGTGCACTGTAGCCTTCGGTAGATGGCAATGGAACTGGCGCTTTGCCTAAGCAAGGGCCGGGTCCATGTGGTCGACTGTCAACAGGCACGAGAGGAAACACAAAACTCAAAGCGCGCCGACATCTCAGAGATTATCCAAGCTCGCAGACACATCAACACATGCTCATTTTAACTTTTTTGAGAGGGATCGTGCCAGAAACACACACACACAAAGACGCCTAGGATATACATGGGTTCTCTGCCGCAAGACCTCTCTCGTGAGGGAGGAAAAAGTTGCCAATCAATGGCCCTAAAGCTACATCTTCACCACCTCCTATAGCGAGAGCCGTCGTCCCAGCACGCCGTCCTCCTCGAATACATGATCAAAGTCGTCATCGACGGGCGCCAAGAACTCGTCCAGCTCCATCCCCGCCGGCCAGAGCTCGTTCTCGTCGTCCGCCGCCGCCGCCTCCTCGGTGCCGCCGTCGACGGCCATCGCCGACGTCTCGTTGCTGTCGTCTTCGCACTTCACCGCCTCGCCGGCGTTGCCGCCCGCTCTGTCGACAGGGTCGTCCTCCTGGTTCTTGGGCGACGTCGTCGGGTGGTCCTCGCTAGGGGTGGACTTCTGGCGCGTAGTGCCGGCGAGCGCGTTGAGCTGCGCCGGCACGGGGTGGCAGTGCTCGGCCATGTAGGTGACGATGAGTAACCCGGGCTTGGCCGGGCTGCGCTCTACCATCTTCCGGGCCATGCACCCCTTCATGCTGCTGCACTTGTAGTACCCCCTGTACGTAGTCAGAGATTCCCAACCATAAATTAAACTTGATTATACAGGTCAGGCGCACGTACATACTTACTACGTATTCTACCAGTGTACCACCGTGTTACAAAATCGCATGACAAAAAAATAGAGGATCAAATGAACGTAACACAGAGATTTAGCATAAAAACCCTTACAAGAGAAACCATGGTCACATGATGGCAAAATTTACTATACAAAGAGAGATCAAGCGCGAATAACTTTGGTGAATCTAAACCATACGTACTATAAAGATATATACGTAGCTTAGGAAACACACAAGTCTTGTGTGGACATGACAAGAATCCGGATCACACTTTGACGCAAGTACCGCAACTAAGGTACTGTTTTGTACTGCAAAAGTACACGTGACGTGTAGTGACCTAAGCGTGATGCCCAATCAGCAAGGCGTTCCATTAATTATTGCGGCCGGCCAAAATCTTTAGTTCTCTACAGTAGGTCATGTACGTATGCAGGATGTGGTCTTATAGAACTGTTCATTCGCCCTCATCCAAATGCTTGAAGATCTTGTGATCACAGTGCAATTTCCTTCGTATACGAGAAATCAGTTGACGATCGAGTTGTGAACCTGTGATCCTACCAAGATTACCAGTGCTCTGTAGTAGTGATTGGCAAGGCTTTGCACGAGTAGCTAGTGAGTAGTGACGACGACTGTTAAGCGTGGAAAGGGTGGGCAAGGTCAAAGAGGTTAGTTACCGGGGATAAGGCGAGCCCTTGATGGGCTTTTGGCCGTACTTGCGCCACGCCCACAGGTCGGAGGAGACGCCGCCATCGGCCACCGGCACCTCGCACACCACCTTCTTCAGCTGGCTCTTCTTGCTGCTCACCACAAAGAAGATTACAGGAATTGAAGCTATATTACTCACTCCGTTCTTATCCATCCATCCAAATGGTGGTGTGCACTGAAATTCCCTACCATACGTGCCAAAACGAGCGCACAAAAGTCCCTACCTTCTTTTAGGCCGCGGGGTGCGTATGCTGGGCTTCCGGCTGGGCGGCATCCGCGGCTGCATACCGGACGTCGAGGCCGCCGCCGCCGCGGGGAAAGAGATCATCACCTCATGGCCGTCATCCCCGGCCGCCCGCGCCTGCGACGACGTGGGCAGCAAGAACGGCTTATGATCCAAATCCAGGTACTCCAAGTCGTACAGCGACGCGCCCTTGGCCGCCGCCACCGCGGCCCGGGCCGATCCCCGGACCACCTCCGCTGCCCGCTCCCGAGGCTCCTGCGCCTCTGCTTCCGTCGCCGCGGGTACTTCGCCGCGAGGAGGGCCGGCGGGCTCTTCCGGCTCGGCCGGGTGGGAGAAGCTGCAGCTCCTCACGACGGCCTGCAGGTCCCAATCGTTGAAGTGCTCCATGCGCAGCAGCAGCTCGTACATGAACGGCGACGGCTTTGCGAGTTTGAGAGCTTTGACAAGGCGAGAGAGCAGGACGCGTGCCGCTCGCACCGGAGGGGGTTGACTTTTGGCCCTGGCAGGCCGGGCCGGGCACATATACGCGTACGTCTGTACGTAGACGCGTAGGCTTGCTGGGTGGATTCAGAAGTGGCACGAGCCGGTTAGCTCCATCGCTATAAAAGTCAAACGCAAGTGGTGGGCACGGCGGCAGCAGGGATAAGAAGATCTCGTCCGGCCGGATTTGCACTGAACAGGCAAATATACCTACTCATCTTATATATGGCAGTTGCTGGTCTTCTGGAGAGGAGGGGTGCTCTGTTCCTGTGCACACTTGTCATCAAAAGGAACCCCACCGTCCTTCGCTACGCTACGCATTCCCCTTGCTTTCTTTGACCTCGCTCCAAATGTCAAAAGGGGGGAGAGACACAGAAAGGGCTCGAATCTCTTTCGAACTCTCTCGCGTCACGAAAGCAGGAGCTGCATCTCAAGTGTGGGAATATATCCGCACCTATCATTGGCTGCACCTGACTACTAGAGCCCCTCCGTCCGGCGTTCGTCAGTTATTCGTCTGTCAATTTGATCCGACTTTGGGCAAATGTCAAAGGGCATATATGTTTATATAGTCTCACAGAGAGAGGTTGGGGTGAGAACCGCAGCAACATATAATCTTGCCCATATGCGTCATATCTCGCGCGGAACCTTCTAGTTCATCGCGTGGGGCCGAGCCGCCGTGGGGCCCATCCAACGGATAAGTGGCAAAGCGACGGTGGAGTGCGGCGCCTTTGGCGACGACAACGACGCGACGGGTCGCGCGGGTGCGGCCGGCCGCTGTTGCTGCCGTGCGCGCTTGTCTGTTGCGCGCGGGATCCCGATCGACGCGCAAAATGTTATATCAAGAGAGGGCTACGGATCGTTGCACTGCATGCGTAGTGTCGCGTACGCAACGCAACGCACGGCACGGCACGGCGACTCTCAGGAGCCAAGCGAGGGCGATATATGGTATGGATCTGGGTAAGCGAAGTGTGGTGCGTGGAATAGCTGGTGCGTTCGGTCTGTCCACGTTATCGCCTCCGGAATAGCTCCGGTCGTTGGGTTTGAGTGGCTGTGCTTCGTGTTGAGATGGAGGGAGAGCGGACACGTGAAATCGTTTTCTGGTAAGGTTGCGGGGTTGAGCCGGTATGTCCGGGGTGCGCTTTTTGCAGTGGTGTCGTGCGATTAGGAAGTAAGATGATCGAGATGGAAACCAGGGATAAAACTAAGGTATTCTCTTTTTTTTTTTTTTTTTTGGTAAGAAAGTTAAGTTGTTCATTTTTTTTTGCTTGTAAGATAATTAAACTCAGTTCCCCTCTTGAATATGTGAATTTTACGGGAGTTTGTAGGGATTATAACCCTTGTCTTAGCGGCGGAGGGATTGCACTATTTCTACGCGCTATGTTCCAAACATGCTCGTACAACATCTTTTGCCGCCGTCTCAAATATGAATTTCCAGCCATACATTAATCAAACTTCATGGCAGAGGATGTCAACCTGTAATGTTGAGGTATACTGTTTTATCTATTCTCGTTGTTTATTTTGGTTAAAATGGTTGGTACATATTAGATTTTTAGGTGAACTTGTTGATATATACAATTTAGAGGGTGTCTAGAGAGCATCTGAGTGTTTTTTTTTTTGCTAAAAAAACTCAAATTTTGAGCCTTCAGATCTAAATTCAATTGATGGAATCAATTTGCCTTCTATCCTCACACACACACACACATATATATATATATAAAGAAGAGAATTGTGGATCTGTATTTTATATCTGTATTCTGATCTCGTATTTATATAATCTTGATTAGTCAACGACTACCTAAAAGCAATATTCGATTGCAATGTTTGACCACGAAAAGGATCTATCTTATCTCTACCGCCTAAATTTGCTTTAGGATCACTGCTCAAAGTGGGTTTGGAGCCGGCGATGCCGACGGTTCTCGGTCACATGCAAAAGAAATTCTTGTCTCTTTGCACGAAGTGAAATAGATTCCTGCCCTTGCAACTTCCCTAGATGCGGCGGCCCTTGCACAAGGGGATGAACTAGTTAAGCTGCTGCGCTGTTGCTAGGCATTGAGGGAGTTTTCGAAGAAGCGCCTAATCGAGCTAGCGAAGGGACCTCCATCGACTAGTACTTCCGGCTCGCCGGTTGCTCGCGGCGGCGAGTTTGCATGCGAGATGCAGACGGCACAGGGGCATCTTACATATATATTCTTATTGCCATGAGGCTGTACCCCCCAACTTTTTAGGCAAACCGCACGTCATTACCGTTATCATGAGTTCCAGGTTTCAAATCGTAAAAAATATTGATCCACTTAGAATGCAACTAAAATAATCTGTTCCAACACTGCTATGCAGACATGACTGAATAACAATGCAGGGCCGTACCTAAGGTTTTTGGGGGCACTGTTTCAAAACAGAGATGAGGCCTTTGTATCGTTGCAGTAATTAACTTCAAAGTATGTAAAGTAAGTATTAACTGGTTGTAGAATCAAGAATGACTGACTAGAGAGGGGATAAATAAGAGGTTTCTAAATTTTTTGACTCTAATTGCGATAAATAAATTTACCAAGTAAGAAATAAAATTTTCGACAATTAAAGCCTAAATGTTCTAAGTCTCACTGAGTGCACCAATAAACTATTTTAAGCAATGATGCTATCCTTGTTACAAAAATACTACAAAAGGACTAGAAATATAAATTGCTTGCAAGAAATGAGAAATCAAACCACAAAGGAGATAGTGACACAAGAATTTATATAGTGGTCTCGGAGACTCGCCGGTCTCTCCTAATTCACGTTGAGGAAACTTGATCAACTTCAAGCCGGTACCAATCATACAAGCCTCCCTCGACCACTCGGTAGTTCTTCCCTACTCTGGGTAGGCGAACTCTGGCCTTTCTCACAAACTCATTTGAGAAAGTCACCAATTCCTTCGCTTCCAAACCGTCTAAAAGGCAGCAACCTCCAAGAGTAATAAACTTTGACGATCACTTGAGGTGTATCAAGTGTCTAAATAGCTCAATTTAATACTCATACTTGATTTCACTCTCAACTACTCACAAAATGTAAATTGAATGCACTAGAGTAGTAGAGAAGCAAGTAAGGGCTCAAGAATATGCCATAAGTGTCCAAGAGTTGCTCTATGCTGCATATGGGGGTTTATTTATAGTCCTCAACAACAATTCTAGCCGTTGCTATCAAACCCTCAAAAATTTAGGGAGATCGGCACTACCGCCCATTTAGGGTCGGTAGTGCCGGCCTTAGATTCAACGGTTGACTGTAACATTAAATGCACTGACAGACTAGCCGTTACTACATAGGGTTGACACTACCGCCCATTCGAGGCCGGTAGTGTCGGTCGAGCGACAGTACTGCCACCATGGGGCAGTAGTGCTAGCCGGGCACAACCCCAAATTCACCCCATTCTGTGAAAATAACTATCGGCCTTAGGGCTGCTATTGCCGACCGAGCAGCAGTACCGCCCTACTATGGGCGGTAGTGCCGGCCATTGCATGAGTGAAAATGATTTTCAGTTTTCCTTTTATGACAAGTGAAAATAATCATTTGTATGAGCATTGATTGAGCCATTTCCACTAAGAACACATCAAGCTACTAATTAAGATTCGCTCTTAATAGTATGATACCTAATCTAGTAGTCCGATCTTTCTCCAATACTTCGAAATCGGTAAAAACTATGAAAAAGTTCTTAATTATATACCTTGGCTCTTTAGCTTGACGCATTGATATCTTTTCGCTTCATTTTCATACTTCATCATGTTCTATATCTATGACTAACCTATTTTTAACATTCTCAACGAAAATATTAGTCCTTTAACCACGATTATCATTAATTACCAAAACCATCACAAATTTGGGAGCCTAGATGCTTTCACCGGTTGATAAGATGGAACCCTAAAAATAAAATTTAACCAAGATGGTGCTTAGTCCCATTGTTCTCAATCCATAAGAAATGTTATAATGGTAGAAGAGAATATATCTCAATTAACAGCACTTGTTAGACCCGAAGAATGATACAATGGATTGAAAGAGTGGAGAGAGGAAGAGATACAGAGCTTATTTTGAAGTTGAAGAGATATAGAGCTTACAAATATTGTTTTGTACTGATTTGTTACAAATTTACCCCAACAACATATATTTTTTTCATAAAGATCTTTTGATAAATTTAAACAGTGCGTAAGAGTACTTTGTTGCAATTAACTGACTAATCTACATATTTATTAAAAAAATACCCTCTAATTTGGTTAGGGCGTGTGCAACAACTCACTTAGCACATTCATCAGATATGGGTTTGTGCAATGCAACGTAAACTAGCTAGCTATGAAACATACTAGCTGAATAATGCTACTACTGCAAGTCAAGCATTTACGATGCAATGTGAAAAAATTGAGAAATTTGATCGTATTTTTTTAAAAAAATAGGTCGGTAGGACCCGTTGGCGAATCCATGGGCTGTTATAAACCTTCGATGAATTGGCCTTTTTTTTTAGAAAACTGCGGCTAGGACCCGTCGGTGAATTTACAGGCTACTATAAACCTTCGACTAATATGTGTTTTTTTAGAAAACTGTGGCTGTTTTTTTACTTATTTCGGGAAATTTGGTCATATTTTCGGTTTTCGTATTTGTTTAAAAAAATGGGTTGATAGGACCCGTTGGTGAATTTATAGACTGCTATAAACCTTCGACGAATCTGTATTTTTTTTAAAAAAACCCGTAGTTACGACCCGTTGGCGAATCCATGGTTTGCTATAAACCTTCAACGAATCTGCGTTTTTTAACTGTAGAGGGACATAAAGTAAATTTTTTTGGGGTCCGTTCTGCAAAAAACCACCTGGAGGACCTAAATGTAAACCGCGGAAGGACCTAAACGTAATTTTTATATTTTTTGGGTTTATTTTACTAAAAAACCGCTAAAAGGACCTAAATGTGATTTTTAATTTTCCGGAGGACCTAATCGCGAGGAAGGGTGAGGTGGTACACCTCAATGCCCTCCAATCCTTTCCATTATAATATATAGTATATATGGGTTTTTTTTTGTAATTTACTGCTGAAAAAGAGAGGTGCTTTAATATTTTTTTCTTTCGATACTTACACAAATATTAAAGTATGAATGAATGATAGCCGGTGACAGGGGCGGAGCCATCGGGGCGTGATGGGGCTCGCCCTGTGACTCAGCAGCAGTGGAGAAGGCCGGCTTCCACAGTGAGGTGTCGTGAGGTACATCGCTCACCATGGGGGCGAGGCCGCCAAGGACGCCAGGATCTCACTTCTTGTCGCTCGACCGGGCGCAATAACACACTCGATCGAAGCGTGTTTGGCTTCTCATGGTTTGGACGACAATCCAATTGGAAGGTTCTAATGACTCGTCAGGTAACAACTTAGCAAGTCACCTTTGTGAGGCCAAGTTTGAGTTTTCCTATTGCCAGTTTGGGAAAGGCTAGAGTCAGCGACGGCGCGAGACTCCGAGCAAGCATGACGGTTGGAGACATCGCTGCGCCTGCACCGTCACTGCCATCTGCCGCCACTACTGGCAAGGTATTATTAATTATTATATATTTTCTGTTGTATTAATCTATCGCCTCTTGTGAAATAATAAGTGGTACGTTCTCTAAATCCTTGCAAGTTACAAGTTTTACATATTGTACTTACTACATATGAAACTTTGACTATCAATCATTAGTAGAGGTTCACTTCATTCTTAAACTCCCTCCTTTAAAAATTTCTAACTCCGCCGCTGGCTAGTGAACATCAGAGAGTAGAAGGGATCAAGAGTGGCAGCAGGTGTCAACAGATCACACCGGGACCTGTATAGGTTTTCTTTACAAGCCAAGGGTCTGTTTGCCGATGGCCTTCTGCAACGATTTCGTCGTTGCTCTTACCATAGATGTCTCCATCAAATGGGATCATGTCAAGCATCTATTTCTTTCTAGTCAACTCGTCCATGTTAAATCAACACGTACATGCCAAGCCTGCCTTTCCGTTTGCCATCTCACCTAAAACTACTATCAATTATTTACCTAAGTACGTACGCACTAGCTAGTAGTTTTATAAAATGAGTATCACAGACATTGAAATTTCGAGAATATAATGAGCACGCACGACCAGAGAAAAGCATAAAGAAAATTCCATTCGTACTACTGCTGCTACTCTCTCTCTCTCTGGTAGACAGGGAACTTAAGGCACTTGACTCCGTATTCTATGTGTGTACTTGATGGATCAATAGTTCGGTAATCAAAAGCGATGGTGCTTACTGCTTAACGTTAGTGATCTGGAATGCCCAAAGCTGCTTTTGCTGGTCGCAGTCGCAGGTCGCTCTCGGGTTTTATCGAATCGTCTTTCGCTGTGCGGCGTACGTACCGCCGTATTGGCATAATGGCATCTCCAAAGGCAAAAAGGGTACGCACTACGCAGCGATCTGTCTACCGGGCCAAATTGGGCCTGTCCGTACGATTTGCCCACTTCTGCGCCGGCAACGTTGCGTACACTATTCACTCGCAGGCCGAAGTCTTCCTGATGAGCCATACTCCCATTACCCACATAATCGTTGATGGATGGAACCACGTTTTTTTCACTCCAAAAAGAGAAAAAGATTTTTGGTTGCAAGTAGCCTATACAGGGAATTTTCTTCACGTGCCTGAACTACGTCCTTCGACCTTTGTAATGCGTGCATCACGTGGAAGCGGAGATGCCCAGACCTTGGATCCCTCTTTGTTTTGCTTGGTTTGATGGTTTCTCCCAGACATGACAACAAAGCATGTGAAATAGAATCAGGCCGTGTTATAAGAACTAGGCATGTTTGCAACGAGCCGGTCACCGTGCTGCTATTGCTAGCATACGACAGCCAGCGCAAGCAGAGCACGGCAGCTTGCAGCAGCTAATCGCCTTGTTTGTTCCGAAAGCTTCAGATTCAAACTCGACCGCAATCGCAGTCGCATGGACCGGCTACTGACAAACGGTTTGAAACTGGGATGCGGCAGCTTCACTGTAGCTTCACACTGCCGGTTTTCCTGCTCCTGCTCCTACGCCGCTTCAAACAATTGGACTTCTTCGTAAATCGTAACAGAGCGCCAAAAACACTGGCCGCGAAAGCTAGTACTCCCAGCAAGGAGCATTAAACTAATCATAATCAAGCTTACTCACCCAAAAATATTGTTATTAGCGACTAATCGGTTTGAAAACACAGAGGCTCCTCTCAGAAAAGGATTTCTACAACGTGGGCCCGCATATATATCCAGCGCCGGGCAACCGGCTGGTAGCCTCCGTCGCACGGTCGCTTTGGGCCGCCCGACCGCCGCGTGCCCGTGGACCATTCAAAAATCATTTTGGCAGCCGCGCCCTTGTTCTTCTAGGAATTTTCTTAGAAAGGTTAGATCACTTGTCAAAAAATAGTGCAGGTGAATTTCCTTCTGTGTTTTAAATACTTAGGTTCTGTTTGACAGAGCTCTAAATCCTAGCTCCACATCAGATCTAAAGCTTGTAGACTCAAATAAAGTGAATTAAGTTTATATTATTAGTCTAAAATGTAAACAAGATGATCTACCTAAATATTCTTACCCACAGCTACAACTCTATAAATTTCTGGAGCTAGTAATACCCTGCTTTACCAACTCTACAGATTTTGGTAGAGCCGAAACTGTGCCAAACACCCCTTTACTTGCCTCTTGAGCTTGGACATTAAATTATCCCTAATTAACTATCGGACATCAGTGATAGTAATTTGTTACTAAAACCGTGCTACTAAATGAGAGAGGCTACTAAACGAGAGAGGATGTACAGGGTTATAGTTACAACCACTACAAGAGCATATTACTCTCTCCGTTTTTTTATAAGGTCTATTTTTTGAATGTTCTTATTTATAAATATAAGACTTGTATGTAGATTTAATGAGACCTTTCCTTCTATATCCCTATTTATTTTCTCTCATCCATATGCATTTATTCATTACCACCCACATAAAGTATATCTTTCATCTTCCAAGACAATTAAGTGGGGGGCATCTAAGTCATTTTCTCTCGTATCTTTCTCAATTTCAACGCAACCTTAATCCTTGTGCAAAATCAAAATACGCCTTATAAAAAAACGGAGGGAGTAGTACTCAAGTTTTTTTTTATAAATAACCTCACAATGAATTAATTGATGAATGAACCTCTAGTCTCTCTCCAATAGCTGAATACCTAGCTTGTTACTGATGGCATGCCTTTTTAGGTTTTCGGATCGAAATCTGATGCCCCAAATCACAGCACAAAAGAGATTGAGACCTTTCCATATCTCACAATAAATTATCATTTTCTCGTCCACCTAAATCCAGGTCATCTAAGAAATCTTCCGATGGTCACAAGTCAACCAAATGCCATATTATTGTACACCTCTACCTCTTACGTAGAAAGGCAAAGGATTCACACAAGTTTGTTTTTTTTGGAAGAACTGGTAGAAGCTATCTTACATTAAAAAAAAGATAGTGGCAATACAAAAACAGTTTGAACAGCCAACGATTACGAAAGAAATGACCTAGAAGGTCACATTAGAGAACGCAAGTCGTCGTAATAGAGTAACTATTTGAGAGGATGGAGGGTTGTCCAAGGCAGCAAAGGAGCTGTGAGTCGGTGGGAAGGTGCAGGCTGCGTGCCGTAAACCGTGGTTGTAGGTATTGAACAACATAATTGCTGACTTCCAGTTGTGAAAGCGTTGCGTGATGTTTGTATTGACATTTTGTGTTGTTCGATATGAAGAATTGAAGATCCTATTGTTTTTTCCTTTCCAAATGTTCCATAACCCATTTATGAGTAGAGCATCTACGTCCTTTCCCCTGTGATGCATGAAATGGTCTCTAACTTTCTCACACATGTTTGTTACTCATGCAAACAATAAGTTCTTCTCTTCACCTGGCTGTTTCATGTGACCTAAATTCTAGTGTGATAAGGGTTTATTAAGCAGTGATTTGCACTATTGGGAGTGCCCCTGGTACTAGGGATGTAAAAAAAGCTCAAGGCTCACGAGTTCTTCGAGCTCGGTTCGCTCTAGGCTCGATTCGAACTTCAAACGAGCCGAACTCGAGCTTGATTCTGAGCTCGTGAGCTTCATTGAGTCAAGCTAGAATAGCTCACGAGTCTAGTAAATTTATAAATTATTTGTTAAATATTACTATATGTTAACTCTTACTGAGCTTACTTGAGCCAAGCTTGAGTTTGAATATTTTTTATTGTTGAAAAGTAGTACATATTTAATTGTTTACCGTTTTGAGCTTAAGCCTACTCAAGCCTAGACTAAGCTAAGCTTGAGCCTAGATCCAGACTCGAACCCCCAACTAGAGTTCATTCAAGCTCAACTCGAACCTTAGAAGCCACGCTCGCTTGAGTTCAACTCGTTTATAGGCCTACCCTACCTAGTCCTCACATTGCATTATGGAGCTTAGGAATACTATTGTAATAGTTTCTTGCTACGTACTTTCAAAAAAACATCAAATAATTTTCCTTTCCCACAATACTCCAAGCGAAAAGGTTGGTGATGTACTAAACAACTACATGGAATGCCTTGGTCGACCTAACTCTCCATTAAAATTAGGTAAAAATGCACCAGGAATCTTTACTCTCTCTCTCTCTATACACACACATATGTGCGAATGTGCTAATCTATGCTGAACATAGAATTAGTTATTCGACATACTGGATGCCAGCCGGCCCCCATGCCAACACACCACGCGCTAGTGCACGGTCCAAAAACTCTCCCATCCCAAAACTTCCACGACCTGCTTAATCGGCAGTAATTCCATCCCGATCCAATCTTTTTCAATATGCTTCTTCTAGACACCTCAATTTTTTTTGTCGCTAGTAATTGTAACATCGCTGCTTCAACAGTAGTATATACTCTACTATCGGTGGATCGACTGTAACATGAAAAGACAAACCTGAACCACCTCCATTCATGAGAGCCAGCTAATCCGTGAAGATTGGACAATAAAATACGTTGTAACACATGGATCTGGTTGTCTTCCTTGCTGCCGACCACACATATCTCTTGACCCATGTCTCCTCATCTAGGTCATAGAGCGATCCAACACTAAATCTGTCCCTTGTCACATCATGGCTCCAGTTCATCGTCGTGAGTATCACGGATGACTTCAAGCTCTGGTTTCACCCCCTTTGGATGAGCAATAGGAGGAGACAATAGTGTTGGCAAGTGACAAGGGTAGGGGCAATGGCTGTAGGTAAGCATGGTGGTTTTTTCTTTCTTTTTGTATTTTTTATATTGATGAAACTGTTTGGGTTGAAACTTGATGAAACACACTAAAACTTCTTAAAACTTTTGGATTGAAACTTGACGAAACACACTAAAACTTCTTAAAACTTTTGGATTGAAACTTAATGAAACCTGCTAAAACTTCTTGAAACATGGTCTTTAAACTTTCTTGGAATCTTCTTCTCTCTCACCGAATCCACCTTGCTTTCACTCTCTCGTGTCGATGGCTGACAGGGACGGCATCCCTGCCACCGCGTTCACCATGCCTCAGGTTGTAAAGGGAGATTGGGGTAATAGTGACCCGTAGGGCTGGAAATTTGGCTCATGGCTCGCAGCTCGGCTCGGGCTCGGCCAGGCTTGGCTCGGTCAAGCTCGCGGCTCGGAGCGAGCCCGAGCTGAGCCTATTTTTGTGGCTCGGTTTTTCAGCGAGCCGGCTCGGCTCGGCTCGGCTCGCGAGCCGCTTGTTAGCTCGGCCCAATTAGCCCATATGAGCAAAACCCTAAGCGATACCTTTTGAATTTTGAATTCTTGAACCCTTGATGATGCAATGTCAGTGTTTCTGTTTACTAATTGTTCTATTGAACCTCTAGGTTTACTAATTCTGAATGCAATGTCAGTGTTTACTAATTCTAAATGCAATTTCTTGAACTCTTGATAATGAATGCAAATGCAATTCTGTTTTTTTGTTAGTAATATCTTGATTTTATTACTTAAAAGCTATGTTGTTTGGTCATTTCTGAAGTTTTATATTAAAAATTGAAAAAAAACTCCTATTGGTCTGGCTCGGCGAGCCGATCTCGAGCCGAGCCGAGCCTGGCTCGGCTCGGCTCGTTTCCAGCCCTAGTGACCCGACAGTGGGTGGTGGCTATGAGCGATGGGAAGCGGTAGAGGGTTATGGGTGGTGGCGCAGGGCGGGATGCCCAAGTGAGGCCATGAGGTGTTGGAGGAAATCCCAATACCTCCTAGCTAGGTGTCCTTTCTCCACTGAGTATGTGGAAGGAGATATTCGTGTCCCCCTAGGGCACTTCACCTACCACCCGAAAGGGCACATGGCGGGGTGTCCTAATAGCCTAACCTTTTAGTGCTTGGTTAAGTACCCTTCCCTCTAGGGCACTTTATCTCGTTCCCATTTGCGAGGCATTTGACTCAATGCCTGGCACACTAGGGTGCCTCTGGAGCCCATGGAGATAGATGGGAACTCTCATCTTGTTTGGGATTGACTAACGAGTGGAGTCTTATTTGGGATTGACTAACAAGTGGAGTCGCCAAGTCCTGTGGTCCCAATGAGGTTAGCCTCTAAAGGAGGGCCCAAGCCTCGGGAGCCCGAAGTCAAAGGCCTACCTCTAGGGATCCTGTGACCTTATGGAGAACTTAACCTCCTACCTAGAGAAGGGCACATGGTAGAGTACCCTAACCTACCACGTGCTTGGTAAAGTGCTCTTCCCATAAGGGCGCCTCGCCTCGTTCTGTCTATGAGGTATATGGTTCAAAGCTTGGCCCACTGGGACTCCCTCTATGTACCCACGGAGATGGTTGGACATTATTGTTTCATGTAGAATTGACTAACGAGTGGGGCCATCAAGCTCTGTGGTCCCTACGAGGTCGACCCCGAAGGACTGCCCAACCCTTAAGACCCTCGTAGAACTCTAACGTTAAAGGCCTACCCCTAAGGAGCTCATAGCCCCCTAGGGTTAAGGCACTTCACTTCCTACCTAGAGAAGGCACAAAGCGAAGTGCCCTAACCTACTGGGGCTTAGTGAAGTGCCCTTCTCTCTAGGGTGCTTCACATTGTTCCCATCTAGAGGCATATGGCTTAATACCTGGCCTACTAGGGTGCCTCTTTAGGCATCCATGTAGATTGATGGGCACTCTTATATCGCTTGATGTGTGGGACATGTCGGCATGTCGGAGTGCTCTAACCTATTGGACGCTTGGTGAGGTGCCCTTCCCTTTGGGATGCTACACATTATTCCCATCTATAAGGCATATGGCTCAATGCTCGGCCCATTACAGCACACCTCTAGGTGCCCATGTAGATGGATAGACAGTCTCGTATCATTTGCGATCAACTGATGAGTAGGGTAGCCAAGTCTTATGGTTCCTGTGAGGTCAACCCTCGAAGGAGGGCCAAGCCTTGGGACTCCTTATGAGACCCTAGAGTCAGAGGCCTATCTCTAAGAAGTGATGACGTGGGATCCACTATGACCTTTCAGGAATGTCAAAGATGCCCACGATTAAGTTACCCTACTTAGGATAGGATAGTATTTGTGTACAACACCGAGCACCTGTAAAAGCTCATCGTAACCCTCACTTGTAACTAGAACTCTTAAGGAAATACAAAACATACATAGACTGGTGTTCCCTCGGGGTCACTCCTTAGCAAGGAGACACCCTCTCCTAAGTCCAGGGGCACACCGATAGGAATAGGGTGTCTTCATTAGCTTTCGAACTAGTATAAATGACTTTGTCTATATTACTCCTGCAGATGCCAGCCTATCAGACGATTGGCATCTGCCTCTCTCTTATGTCCTATTTTCTAACATACGACATGAGAATAGTAGGTTGGGTGGGGTGACCGGCGGGAGAGTGGGAGTAGGAGGTGTGGCGAGGTGGCAAGCACGCCACTGGCCGCAAGGGAGGTCAGGGCAGAGCCAAGGACGGCTGGTGCAATGATAGCAGTGAAGGAGGAAGGAGACATCAGAGGTAAGGAAGAGCAAGGAGGAGGAAGAGGGAGGAGTAGGAGGGGAAGCTAGCGGAGCCAGGATGAACGGTTAGATGCTATATCATCCGAACGGTATTCCGCGCTGCACTCGTTCCCAATCAACCTAGGAGAGCCAAGATGAACGTTTATTGTTTTCCAATCAAAATCAGCATCAACCTGCTGGGTGTAGACCGGGATTAGCCAACGAAACCCAAGCAGCAAAGAAAAGGTTCCCCGCTCCCCTTCGCTCGCTTCAAAACACGGCCCACTTTTCCCCTTCCGACCTGTTGCGTACTTGCGTTGAACTCCACTCCAAATTCAAATCGGGGCCTTGGGGGGCGAGCGTGCAAAGGGCCACGAAAGACGAAACCCAGGGTGCAAACCGCAAAAATGCCCGCCCCGGAACGGGGGGCCGTTCCTCTGCTCTACTACGACCTGCTCCGCCTCCCGTTGTCACAGTGTCCCCTGCCTTTCTCCACTCCCCTTCCTTCTTTACTCCCACTGCACAGGGCTGCACGGCATCCCGCCTCTGACTCTGAAGTCTGAACCCCACCTCGACGGCGACGATGAACGCAGGCGGGCGCCGGCGATACTCCTCCGAGCAGCTCCTCTTCGACATCCCCGCCAATGCCGGCCCAGCCGGCGGCGCCGGCAAGTGGGCTCAGGTACGGCCACCGATTCGTCGAGATCTGCGTGGAGTGCGGGATATGCGGGTGCTTCTCGTTGAGCTTACGGATTTTTTTTTTTTATTTCGGTCCTCTACTGTGCGTGCAGCGCGGCGGGGTGCGGCGCGGGGACGGAGAGATCTTCGTGTCGGTGGAGCCGACGACGCCGGCGCGGCTGCGTGGAGGGGACGCGGCGGCGGCGGAGTCGCCGGGGCAGAAGCAGCAGCTTAGCCCCGGGCTGCTCGATCTGCACGCCTTCGACACCGAGCTTATCCGCGACGTAAGACGTGAGCTGCGTTTTTAGTTAGTGCGTCTGTTTCGATGATCTCGCATTGTTAGTTTGGATCAGAATGTTCTAGATTGTTGCCGATGTGGTGGATCTGATGTTAAGTACTGAAGCAAATGGAGAAGTGTATTGTTTCTGTTTTGTCTTTGGTCTTCTTTTAGGCGTGGTATGTTGGATGTGCAATTGCTTTGAGGGATTATAATGTCGCACTGTTAAACAAATACTAGTTTGGTGGAATCATAGGTGGTTGTTGAGATGTGGCACCGCTTCAGTACTGAACTACTCACTTTATGGCCCGTGTTATTGATTTATGTAAATTTGGTTCTTTAGTTTAGATGATGCTACGTACTTTATTTTATTGATGAATGATCCGATTTTAAATTTAAATGGTTGCTCAGACCATGTGAATATGTGATGTTGCAATGAAGGGATATGGAATCCTATTGCACATAGAATATTCTATATTAACTTGAGCTCAAATCCATATACAGTTTCAAGTACCAGAGATGTATGATGGTGCTCAAAAGTTTGGCTATGCCAATGGAGGAGGCTCTGATGATCCAGATCTGAGTTTCGCTACCAATAAACTGATGAGCAAGTCCACTGTTTTTGCTGAAAGTAACTACCTCAAGGCCTTCCCTGAGAAAGAGAAGGCAGCACCCGTTGCCAAAATCAAAGTGGTGGTATGTTTCTTGGTTTTGCTCCATGATTGTTGATAAATATTCATGAATGGCCCAGCTGAACTTATGATAACCTGTCTACTTCTAATAGTTTCGATGTGGAATGTTCAATGCAGGTGCGCAAAAGACCACTTAACAAGAGGGAAATATCAAAGAAAGAAGAAGATATCATAGACATTGAACAAAGTTCAAACTCTTTGACTGTCCATGAGACTAAACTTAAGGTTCATGCCAAGATACTTATTTATATCTATAGTACATTATTTGTGGCCAATGTTCCTTAGGATCTTAGTTTCCTAATGGCAGTCTATGCTCATATTCCTCGATGCCTGGCACATTATTCTGCAGGTTGACCTCACTGAATATGTTGAAAAGCACGAATTTGTATTCGACGCTGTTTTAGATGAGGACATTTCAAATGACAAGGTGATTATAAACTGCATGCTCATTATAGTTAGTGTTATTAAGTATTGTAGATCCATTCTCAACAACCTGGATTCATTTTATTTACAGGTTTATCATGAAACAGTGGAACCTGTGGTGCCTGCTATTTTTAATCGCACAAAGGCAACTTGTTTTGCTTATGGACAAACTGGTATATGTCTAATGTTGTCTACATATGTGTATATGTGCAGCATACTTAAGACTATTTCTAACTCATATCGTCCACTCAGGTAGTGGAAAGACATACACCATGCGTCCACTTCCTCTGAAGGCCTCCCAAGACATTCTGAGATTGATGCACCATACCTACCGCAATCAAGGCTTTCAGTTATTTGTCAGTTTCTTTGAGATATATGGTGGGAAATTGTTTGACCTTCTCAATGAAAGGAGGTAAGTTATCCCCGAATATTTGGTGTTCAGAAATAGTGTATATTCAGAAAGACAGTCACGTCTCCTGTTCTGAGTATGAATTACCTCATGCAGTAAACTTTGCATGAGAGAGGATGGAAAGCAGAAAGTTTGTATTGTTGGTTTACAAGAGTATAGGGTCTCTGATGTTGAAACTATCAAGGAGTTGATCGAAAAAGGCAGTGCCACCAGAAGTACCGGTATAACTGGTGCAAATGAAGAGTCCTCAAGGTCTCATGCCATTCTTCAGCTTGCTATTAAAAGGCGTGTTGATGGCAATGACTCCAAACCACCCAGATTGGTTGGTAAACTGTCGTTTATTGACCTTGCTGGCAGTGAGCGTGGTGCTGATACAACTGACAACGATAAACAAACAAGGTCATCTATCACAACTTTTTTCTTCTACCATTGTCCTAAGTATGTCATGAATATGTAGGTGTTCTTATGTACTGAGCAGCCTTTTTGAAATACAATGCAGAATTGAGGGTGCTGAGATAAATAAAAGTTTGCTTGCCTTAAAGGAATGCATCAGAGCACTTGATAATGATCAGACTCACATTCCTTTCCGAGGTAGCAAATTAACTGAAGTTTTGCGAGATTCGTTCATTGGAGACTCACGCACTGTCATGATATCATGCATTTCCCCTAGTTCTGGTTCTTGTGAGCATACTCTGAACACATTGAGATATGCTGATAGGTGATTGTCTATCCTCGTTCTTTCGGTTGCAATAGCTGCCATGTCCATATAACATAAGCAACACATTCTCATCTTCAGGGTGAAGAGTCTGTCGAAAGGAAGCAGCGCCAAGAAAGATGTGCCTTTGGCTGCTGCACCTTTACGAGAGTCAAGTCCTTCCCCACTGGCTTCAGTTGTACCCTCTTTCTCTGCAGCTGAGGTGATGAATGATATCACTGAAAGGAGTAATTTTGGTTGGCCCAAGCAGCAGTATGTCAAAGAACACCCAGTACCAACACTTGTGGATAGAATGCCCAAGGTGAAGGAAGATATGGAGTACAGTTCTTTGAATGGTGGTTATTTCAAGGAACAAAGAACCAAGGGTACTGCAGCAATGGGCATAGCTGAAGTACCAGATACAATGTACCAGCAAGGAAGGCAACATGCAAGGAAGGCTAGAGATCCAGCTTCGGAGAATAATATGAGAAATTCCACTGCTTATCCATTTAGAAGAGCTGTGCCAGAGGAAGATGACGATCTGAATGACCTTCTTCAGGTATGGTGTTAATGCTTCTGCAATATTTTCTTGATGCAATATGACCAAGTTACAATTTGATTTTGGATAAATGCTGCAGGAAGAGGAAGTTTTGGTAAAGGCTCATAGGAAGCAGGTGGAAGAGACCCTGGACATCATCAGAGAGGTTAGTTCCCCAAAATAGTAAACTGTCTCGGTGTTGTTGGTTACCGTATTCATTTTGCCATAACCTGTGAACCTCTTGTCTGGATCAGGAGATGAACTTATTAGCTGAAGCAGATCAGCCTGGCAACCAACTAGACGACTACATCACAAGACTAAGCAGCATACTCTCACAGAAAGCTGCTGGAATTGTGGACTTACAAGCTCGTTTGGCGCAGTTCCAGAGGCGTTTAAACGAGAATAACGTGCTGTTATATGCCCACTGCCCTTGATCATGCGAATTACTTATTGGTCGCTACTGTGAGGCTAATGAGAAAGTTGGGGACAGTGCCAGAATCCGCCTGCCCGTGAGCTCTGCACCGATGCGGTCTTGCCCTGCCAACACCGCTGCTGTTCTGAACCCGGAGATGCAAGGCAAACGCAGAACTGGAAGGCTAGTTTACTTCTGCTTTGCAGTGGCCGACTTCGTAACCTATTTGTACGCGAGTTGCGCCATTGTGTTCGTCTGTTCCATCCATGAGTGCCCTCCTATTTGTTGCTCAACAAATACACTTTTTTGTCTGATGAATGAAGATTTCGGAGTGTTCGTATTCCACTTTGCAACCACTGAAATCTCATTCTGTGGGTCCCATGTTTTCTTGTATCTATCTACACCTGTGCACACAGTATTGAAGCTTGGCAACCTTGTAAGGTCTGCGGGCTGAAAATGCTGACCGATGAGAGGCTGATGGGTTACGCCCTCGGCTTTGCCTGGTCCGGCCGTCGTTGCCGTGTAAGGCTGTAGCCCACGGGTGCATGAGGCCTCCCTGAGCATCTTCAAGCCCTCGAGCCCAGCGTCTCTCAACTGGCCCATCGGCGCGCGCGCTGTCGATCCAAAATTCCAAACTAACCCGACGAGCGCGGAGCGACGCGCGGTTGGTGCGTGCCGCAGGGCGCAGGGCGCTGGCGTCCCCTCACGCCGCGTCGCTCCTTGCCTTTTCCGCTCCAACGATGGGTCTCTCTCTTCCGTCCAAATTTATGAGGTGTATTTTATTTTAATATATAGATAAAATATATTAAAATAATTAAAATACTTTTAATTATTATTATTAAACACTATATTCAATATATATATATTCATATTATCTTTATATTAAAATATAAAATACGTTTTATATTTATAGATAAAATAATTTAAAAGAATATAACTTATAAACTTGGACAAAGCAGCTCACGGGAGAGAGCGGAAACCAAACGTGTACGGCCGAGAAAGTACTCCCATCAGGGGATCCGTCCCGATTCCCGAATCCAATCTGAATAGGAGTTGTGATGTGTTAAGAGAACGCATGCCATTGAAGGTTGAAGAGTCAGGGAGGGGCACATCGCGTGGCTAGAAATTCCTCGGCTGAGCGAGCAATTCAACGACGCAGCGATGTCTCCGGAGCACTGCCCAGTGCCCACCAGGTGTACTGCTTGTCCTCTGTTTGTTGGTTGGGTGTCTGGACTGATCCTTCAATTTTTTGCCCACCACTCAGGGTGCGCTTGGATCTTATGATTTTTACGGGCTAGCCAGGCCAGGGTATGTGTGCCTACGCTTCATGCTAAGACATGGGCATTCCTTTCAGTAATCGTCCCGCAAATTTTAACCTAGTTAGGACGTATAGTCGGTGGTTGTTCGTAATACATGTATATATCTATAGATAGGATTAAAAACAACTATATAATATGTTATCTATTTAATTATCTATAATAATCTATCATATAATTAATAGATTATCTGTACAATGATATACATAATATAAAGTCGTATATAAGATCGTCTGTTTAATAATAAGCAATATCTTTCTCTCTTATTTTTTTCTCTTCTCCATATCACCTAAAATCTTATACAATATAGGTTTATAGATAGCTGACATGTAACACATTACATGCTTCACGAGTCACGACCAAGCAAATATGCAAGCTCAACTTGCACACATACTATAGGATCAGTTCGTTTCAGTATCTGGATTACGGATTCTGGATTATAAGAGAAGTTGCTTCTCATTGTGGGAGAATCGAATTGGGCCGATTACGACTTTTAGGTTTCGAACCGGGCCAGTGAGAATCAGCAAGAATCAGTGAGAATTAGGTTTTAGTCGGATTCTAATTCTATATAGAGGACAACTTCTGATTATGGGAGAAACTGTTCAGAACCCCTCGTTCGATAAACAATCCGTTTTTTAAAATAAAAACTGTGCAGAATCTGAAATGCATTGGACCATATAAGTGCCTTTCAAAAGGTACTAAATTGATCTGTTTGAGTACTATTTAGGTGCATGCGCGCCTTTGGCACTATCTATATTAATACTAGAGTATCTTCAAGTCCTATGGCCTTCTAGCATTGATTTCTTCTTTTTTTACACATACTGTAGGTTTCACTCGAAATGAAATGTCTAACAGGGAGACATGGCTTCGCCATCCGGAACTTACAAAAAGTGCTCGAAAAATAGAACCTTACAAAACGAAAATGAGCTCTTTCTTGCTGCTATGGCATGCACAAAGTTAAAATTTGCTACAGTGTAATCACAATCTGACACATAAGCACTAACCACGAATGCAGTCAAACATGTTTAAAAAATGAAAATATTTTTTAAAAGAAATAAAAAACATTGATGTGAGAACATAGAACATTTATTTTGGACCTACGTGCATGGACGATCAGACCATATTGATACCGTCCGGCCCTACCAAGTTGAAAGAAAGAACATGATGTGCTAGTGGAATGGGGCTATGGGCCAGAGAACGGATCGCTCATATCGCCTAGATTGTGATACCCAAGGTGAAAACCATTACGTAATAGTTTTATCATGCTTATTTTTATATTTTTTTTTCTAAATGCGTATATGAATGCAAATCACTGATATGAATACGAACAAATTAAATATAAATATGGAGCGAGATACAAACCAAAACAAATACGATTACAAATATTCCTCGGAACATGAAAACCCTCACACCGTATGCACAGACTAAACGGAAACAAGTAACCAAGCTGGGCATCGGGAACTGCGGCTAGTATTCCGCCCTTTACTCCATGCATTGCTGTATATGTTAATGTATGATGGGCTAGTAAAGTATCATGCAAATAGATAAGGCTGAAATAGGGCATAAATGCTGCAGATATCTAGCCTCTAAATATTCAGACAATCCGGATCTGTATTATGCAGACATTAAACAATTGAATCCATATTTGTTTTATTCTGATACTATTTGAAATATATACGAACAGACATAATCCACGTTTAAAAATATTCCGCATAAATTGGAAGCTGTCCAAACCGTTTTCATCCATAGTGATAAGCACTGTTTCTTCCATGGCCATAGTGCCATATGCTCAGATGAAAGCCAGGACCAATAATGCAGGACATATACGTTATGATTCTATTAAATTCTACTATTTCCATTGTTATATTAAATATTAATGCACAGTTTTGCACCCAACTAAACACAATATTTGAGCAAGCTCGTTTATATATGTGTATGGAGTACTCTCTCCGTCCAAAGATATAGATATCTTTTAGGGGTGCTTTCATGCTTTTCTTTTTTACAGTTGCATAAATATTAAAGCATGAATGAGGAGTAGATAGTGATTATTTATCCCTTCGTTTGTTTTAAGATTTGTACAACTTGTATTGAGAGGGAAAATATTGAAGCACTGCTCATATATTTTTCTTGAGGTTGATTATAGAGCTAGAGGGGCTACATGCAACTAATAAAAAAAATAGCATGGTTCTAACTGTCACTGTCAATGCGGATGGATAGAAGATGGTCAGTGGGGATGGATAGAAGATGGTGTAGAGATTGGGATGAATAGCAGTTGGAGCAGGGAATTTTTTCTGCTTTGTTAATTACTAGGTAGAAAAGCGCGCTACGCTGCGCCGGTTGAATTTCGATAGCATGCGCTCGGAAAAATAAACTTTTTTTATTTTCGCAAAACCACCAACCGGTCAAAAATAGTCCAGGAGAAAAAGGGGAAAAAATTATCAGAGATGACAACATTCTTTTGTCGAGCCTAATACTCTACGTGTTCACTGTAAGTTGATACAAACCTTCGATGAATCCGTGTTTTTTTGGTGACGAAAACATTGTTTTCGTTTTTTGAATCTTGAAAACATTTTTTCGGGTTTTTTTTGTTGCGTTTGTTAAAAAAATGGGTCGTTAGGACCCACCGGCGAATCCGCGGGACGAAAACATTGTTTCCGTTTTTTTGGGTGTCGAAAATATTTTTTCCGGTTTTTTTGTTGCGTTTGCTAAAAAAAATGGGTCGTTAGGACCCACCGTCGAATCCACGGGTCGCTATAAATCTGCGGACGAATCTACATTTTTTAAAAAAACCCGCGGTTACGATCCGTTGGCAAATACATAAGTTGCTATAAAACTTCGATGAATCTGCGTTTTTTTGGTGACGAAAACATTTTTTCCGGGTTTTTTGGGTGGCGAAAAAATTGTTTCCGGGTTTTTCTGGTGGCGAAAACATTTTTTCCGGGAAAAACGGAGAAAGGACCTGAACGTAAGAAGCAGGGACCCGGATGTTATTTTTTTGGACCTGTTCGCTATCCTGAAAAATTAGAAAAGGGCTTGTTCGCGATTTGAAACTAACGGGAGGCTTTTTCCAGAAAAATATCGGCCAGGACCCAAACGCCAAGTGAAAAAAATATCTTTGTCTCTTAGGAAATTGCACAGGACCTATCCGTAATTTTGAGAAATGGAAGGGCTTTTTGCAAAAGTGCAAGGTGACAGGTGGCCATGCCGGTTGCTCTCCAATTCTTGCACATATAGGTATGTTAATGATAGTTGTGGGATCCATGTTAGAAGCAGTAATAACCTCTATACATTGCATAAAATTATACTTTGGCTTAGAGGCTGCTGGTGGATTGCCACTTAGAAGTTGTCAGCCTCTAAACACTCTAGATGCCTTGAAAGTCTAGCCTCTAAGGGCCATTTTGCAGTTGCGTTGGGTTGCATAATCAAGTTAATTAGTTGAATCTTTCTTCTTTAGTAGTTTTACTAAGATTTTTTTGTTAGTATGTAGTCATATTATATATGCTTGTCTATGTAGTATTAGTCTATTTAGATTACAAAACACTACAACAGTTCACTTCATTCCTCATCATGATGTAGCCGTAGATCCACTCTTACCTCATGATCTCCTTTCTTCCCATGTATGACAAAGTGACACCAATTACTGGTTGAGCTACTGTTGAATGAGTACTTTCTAGTTTGAGATCATAAAGACAAGGCTATGTATACAAGATGGAAGATAATTTCTTGCTAGTAGTTTGCTAATATATATAAAAGGTGATATCACAGCTAACTTTATTGAATGCGTATTTTCTAGTTTGAAGATCATAAAGACAAGGCCTATTATACAAGATGGATGATAATTTTCTTTCTAATATGTTGATAATACCACTATTACAGAAAAGTTTATATTAGACTTCTTTTCACAAATGGTTTTTCAGAACCGTCCATGATTACAAACATCACAAACGGTTCTCTAGTGCAACCGTTAGTGATTTAATCACAGACGGTTCACCTTATGAACCGTCAGTTATATCACAGACAGTTTTAGTTAAAACTCGTCTGTGATCATATGACAGACGGTTTTAAATATAAACCGTCTGTGATAAGGTAATATCACAAATAGTTCTAACTAGGAACCGTCTGTGATATGACCTCAGTCCCCTATATAACCATACCGATAAAGGTTCGTAGTGTCAAATCCATACGTTTCGTCTCCCGCGAACCCTAGCCCCCTGACGAACTCCTCCCCAGCGACCTCCGCGAGCACCTGCTTCTCCCCGTCAGCTACCTCCTCCTCTGCGAGCACCTTCTCCTCTGTGAGCACCTTCCCTGTTGGCTACCTCCTCCGCGAGCACCTTCTTCTCCACGAGCACCTTCTTCTCCACGAGCACCTTCCCCGTCGGCTACCTCCTCGTCCACGAGCACCTCCTCCTCCTCCTGTCGTTGAGTTGTGTATGAGTTGTTTACTGTTGTTGACGTGCCATGAAAGATGAGGCCAGTTCTCAATTATGGTTTACTAGTTGAGCCATATCACAGGACTTAACCTACATGCCAATTCCATGTCGTGGCAGGTCCTTGTGTAGCTGTGTGAGTTGCAAATTCGCGATGCCAAATGATTCCTTCTCCATGATTCAGTGCTCGTGTGTCTTGCTACGGCCGAGGCCAACTACTCGATCGATCAATTGTCACCCTTGCCAAGATGGCCATGGTTCCATGCTTGTTGCCTAAGAGAGGCAGCATGCTTTGAGACTATGACCAAGTATGTGTATCCATGCCTTGGGGGGACAATGAATTTAAAACCGATATGCTTAACTAGGGTATTGTGTTTATGAATGATGTTTAGAAAGAATGCTTGACTAGGGAAACCGATATGCTTGACCGGGGAAGCCATTTTGAGTTTGTGAATGATACTACTATTGCATATGAAAGCATCGAAATCCGTAGGAAGCATGCTTTCAAATATCAATTGAGAAGCATGCCTTAATAGAATTTCTAATAATATAGACCAGATCTTCATTATTGACAGAGTCTACAGCAATAACAATGATATGCTTCCTTCCCTTAATAGGTGCCTTAATATGTTCTTCGTTGCTCGCAAAAGCAGGATACCTTGAGCCAAGAGTTAATATCATTGACAAGTAATTCTTGCAATGTTCAGGCCATGAAAACTGGTGTATATTTTTCTGCCCACTCTCTCGGCATCTTGACCAAAGTCGTTATAGAATCTAGAATTCAACATTAAACTTGTTATATCACACAAGGATTGATGTCTGGTAGCTACTATATGTTCAATGTTCAATGCTTCTTTTGTGCCTATACTAGGTGATAATGTTTGAAACTTATGTACGTGTAATACTGCGAAAACCTCGCCCCAGATTTTTGGGCCTTCCGCCGTCTGACTTGGGGCCATCTGGCAGGTACTCTCAGAGGTGGTTAGCCCATCTGGGAGGGTTAGGATTAAGGTTTTAGGTTTGGGAGGGGTCTTTTTGGAATTTCCCCTCTCCACCTACTTCTCACCTAATCTCACCTCTCCATTCCAAGGTGTGGCTGTCATTTTTTTTCCCAAGCCAGCAATCGATCCCCCCATTCTCCTCTGGCTGTCGGCGCCCAAGGGGTGAGCTCCTACCGAGTGTTCCAGCTCCCCTGCCGAAATCCTGCCAAGGCTGCCGTCCCTGCCGAGCGCCACTCCAGGCCGGCGCTCCCTTGCCGATTCCCTGCCCCACCGCCGAAGTTCTGCTGCTTCCTTGATCACCACACACCGCCACGGCACCACCTCCTCCGCCCTCGGCAAAGGCCACCCACCCATCCCGCCAAGATCCTTCTTCCCACCCTACGGCCTAACTTGCTTGCTTCTCCTTCTCCTCTCCTCTCGGCTAGCAAGAGAGTAGGCACCCAAAGACCACCAAGCACCTCCAGCCCTTGCTGAGTCTTGCCCAAGTCCTACCGATCCCTGCCGTCTCCCCCTTCCTTCTGGCGCGAAGATCGGCAAGATGGGCGCAGAGTGCAAGCAGCCAGCAGCGCCTGGTTTCTCCCCTAGTGCCGCCTCCGTCTCCCCTTCGTCGCCGCCTCCCTCCGCCAAGTGCCCCTCTTGCCCCTTCCTGTGGTGAGGACTCAAGCCTAGATTTCATTGAAATGTTTGGTTTCTAGTATGCATGCCAGGTGTTTGATGAAATGCTTAGCTAGGTTTTCATGAGAATGAAATGATTGGTTTCATGCTTGTGATGTGTCCCAGTGATTCAAGTGTTCATGATTAAGTGTTGAGTTTATATATATATATATATATATATATATATATATATATCCATATATATATATATATATATATGTATCCTAAAGCTCATGTGAGCTCTAGGGTTTGTGCTTGTGAGCTCTGAGGATTTGTGAAGGAAACCAGAAACTTGCTTGGGGATTTTCTTGTGCAGTAGATTTCTGAGGCTCGTCTTAGAAAGTGTATATTGTACCTCACTGTGTTAAAGCTTATTCATTACTTTGGTCTGATTTAGATTTCTTTATTACTATTTTGCTCTGAGCATTGCTTAGCTAATTCGGTTGGTAAGGGGCTGATCTAGACTCAATCTGTTTTTAATCATGTTAACAGTGAGCTTGACTCTATGTATACTTCACTGTGCATGGCTTAGGAAGATCATATTTCAGGGCCTTATCTTCTTAGTTGACTATTTAGTTCAATTGTAATATTTTGACCCTTTATGGTGGAGCTGAGAGCACTACTAATCAATTATTCCTTAATCTGATTCAGTAGACATGATTCATTGCGTAGTTGACATAAATTTCATGATATGCTGTTATTCAGATGTACTAGTATTTTGTTTAGCCAATTATTTTGGGTTGATACATTTGCATATGAGATCATGTTTATTGTACCTTATTATCTTCCTGATCGCTGCATTATGCTTAAGTTGGTGTATTATCCCTAGGCAATGTTGAGTAAAGCTACCCATGGGGATTTAGATACGCAAGGGTTCTGTGTTGTGATTGATTGTTTGATTGGTAGGTAATTTGTATCTGTGTTTGATTTCGGATTTCAGGAGGAGTGGCCTCTTCTTCGCGCGCCACTCCGCTTCTCCCGGTAAAAGGCAAGTACATCGAGTAGTGTGCCTAATTGAGTGTTCGTTGTTATTTATCTATTCATGTCTAATTTTCTATTGATTGTGGCAAGTATGAGTTATACTGGTGATCGTCCCTTCGAGGACGTGATTAGCTATTGGATTCGAGTGGTCACTAATAAACCTTAATCTCGGTGAGTTTACTGTACCTTTGTTAATATTGCAGTGAGTAACTAGGATGGGGGTACGTGGATACCCGTGGTTAATTTACAAGAGTTGTACTTAACTGTGCCCTGTCTGAGGAATGGAATTGAGTATGTGTGCGAACCGGTTAGATGATTATGAGTGTAGTTGAGATTAATTTCGTTAATTGCATGACAGAAACGCTGTAATGTGTTGTCATGTCTTATCGTTGAATCTGATTAGACTAGTACCGCTGGCAGCTTATGAATGTGAGAATTGGCTATGTTTATGTATGTGGTTATGGTTATGTTAGTGTTGGCAATGAATGAAAGGTTGCATTTCATTCATGTAAATTGCACTGTGCATTCATTAAAGGATGAGGCGACCCATTCTGATGCGGGTCTCTGTATTCACATGTAGTGAACACGAAAGTCCTACCTCGTAGTCTCATTCATCAAGGTGAATAGAAGCGAGACAGTAAGAGTAGGCACCTTCCACGGGATGGAAGGGACGTGAGGGTGCACACCGACGGGTGGGCACTCAGCAGTACCGGTACGTGCATCGAGAAGAGCATTCATGTGCATTGTATCTTTAATAAATGAGTTTTGTGGTGATGGTATGTCATGTGGGTTGCGATTATGGTAAAGGAAGGTTGAGTCGTGGACTCAACCCAAAAAGGGGAGATTGAATTGAATTTGATGAATTAGCTCATTTCATTGCCTTGCTAATTATGTTATATGACTATCGTGGAGTGAAGTCGAGTTATGGACTCAACTAAAATTGATGAAAATGGTTTGGATTGCAAAACGGGGTGGTTGAGTCGGGAGACGTTGTGATTTAGCGTTAAGTAACGGTTCTTGGGCGTTGATTGGTTTTATTATCAAGATGATGGCTTGATTGCAGTAATTTGTGGTATGGCCAAGTTATTGCTCTAAATGGGTATAAATGCATATTGTCTGGATATTGTTTTATTTGCATTACTTGCTCTTATGGTTAAGCTCTTGTTTTACTTGCGATAAATTGGGTTTGTTATTCTCGTGTATTTGGCTGAGTTTGAACTCACACTTGTTATTTAAAAGTTTGTAGGTGGTTTGAAGCCGGCATGCATGGATGGGGGTAGTAGCACAATCACGTTTACATCATCACCGTTCCATCATATTGATATATAGTTCTGATCTTAATAGCTCGTGAAAATTCTTGTAAGGGGTTAGTTGCGGTTATGTTTAATGATTTCTTGTCCTGTAATAATTATGCAGTGGAGTTTATTAATTTCTATTGGATATGTGATCGGCTAACTAAGGACCTGCTAGAATGATATCATATATCTGCTATTGTTCTTTTGTCTGCTGAGTGGATGTCCTTTGTTATAGAGAGGTCATGCCGAAATTTTGTAAATTTCGGTGGCTTAGTTTTATTAGTGGTTTAGGAGTTTGGAGATTGAGTGCCGTCTCAGTCTTTTCTTAGAGGTGTCATTCGATAATTTGAGTTTTTGGTAGTATCCGTGGCGCGTTTGGCGTCGGGGTGTTACAGTACGTGTCATCGTATCTCTATCTTGCATCCTCCTATCGAAGATGAACACCTAATTTATTATATTATATTTGTGGCTATAGTACTCTAGATGCAATTGCTTGGGGCACAAATGTTCATATTTTATGACCCTTTCATCAAACAAGCTGTTGCCTATGGTACTCTAGATGTAATTACTTGGGGTACAAATGTTCATATTTTATGACCCTCTCATCAGACAAGCTATTGCCTCAATGCATCTAAGATATTTTGATATTGACTTGCAAAATCTATAACTGGTTGTGTCTTACAAATGTCATTGCATAGATATGTAAGGAGAATAAAATTTCGAGCATCATATACTAATCATGGAAGTTCTGCCAAGAGAGTTAATGGGAAAAAAGAATATCACAAACGGTTCTATTTAAAAACCATCTTTGATAATCTTATCACAGACGGTTCTAATTAAAAACCATCTGTTATTACTTATCATCAGAAATGGTTCTATCGTAGAACCGTCTAAGACAAAAGATCATCACAGATATTTTGTAGATAGAATCGTCTTTGATGTTAGTTTTACTGACGGTATGGAAACGGTCTGTGATGTGCTTTCTTATCACTGACACATTTTTGCAGACAATTCACAAAACTGTCAGTGATGAGGTTTCCGAACTGTCTGTGATAAGCTTTTGTGTAGTAGTGTACATATAAAAGGTGAAATCACATATTAAGTTTACAAGGACGAAGACATATTTGCTGATTTTAATAATCTAAAGAAAAGAAGAGCACATCTTTAATTAGTGCTAGTTTTCATGGTTCACATGTTAACTGGCATTAGAAAATTGGCCTTCTATTGTATTTGTGTCATGCTACGCCACTACATACTGCAACAAATAAGCTCTTGCTACAATAATCGAAAATAATTATTGCAATAAAAAATCTATATATGTTGCAACAAGCGGCAATAATTATTGGAACAAATCAACAAACATACTACAACAAATACACTCTTACTATAGCAATTGCAAACTAGTATTGCAATAAAAAAAACTCATGTTGCAACAACAACCTATCTCACTAGATCTTTGATGACACACCTTTCCCTTCTCCTCCGACACATCTCCACCGTCATGTCCTCACCCTAATCCACGCTAACACTAACCCGATCTCCCTCTCCATTTTTTGTTAATATGTAGTTATATTATATATATGTGTCTATGTAGTATTGGCCTATTTAGTTTACAAAACACTACTACAGTTCACTTCATTCCATGTCATGACATGGCCGTAGACCCACTATTTCCTCATAATCTCCTTTCTTCTCATGTATGACAAAGTGACTCCAATTTTTGGTCGAGAAAAAAACTCATGTTGCAACAACAATCGATCTCACTAGATCCTAATGGCACACCTTCCCCTCCTTGATCCTCCACCTTCGACACATCTCCACCACCATGTCCTCACCATAATCCACACTAACACTCCCCTCATCTCCCTCTCCACCACACCCCCTTGCGGCAAGCAAAGTCACCTGTCTTCATTGCCAGCGAGGGACCACCCTGTTGAGATTGGGTGACTCATATTCTAACCTACTAGGACTTGAAGATATGTGCTTCAAGGATTTCTAGATGAAGATTGATTGGATTAGAATTGCTACTTCCCTTTAATTGATGACCAAGTGGACTATATAAAAGCCATAAGGTGCAGCCATAAAAAAACCCAAGCCAGAAGCCAGACAAGATAAACTCATATAAAGTAAGAAATGTATGAGAGGCTAGGTTATTTTTTTCACTAAATTATTGTATTAGGAAAGGATCCGTGAGTAATGAAAGATTCGAGAGAGTTGTGAGAGAAAGACAATGTGTTGTACACTTTTAAGGTTGTGCTTAAGGTATTTGTGGTTGACTTTTACCAAATCTTTCTCTCTTATCATGATTGCTTCGTCATATCACTATAAGATACGTCTACTTCGTTCTTGAAACCACTTTGGTGTGGGGTGTTGCACACACAATTTTTGCCTTGATGGAGGTGATTCGTGTGGTGATTTTGTTTATTTGTTCCACCAGCTTATTTTTTAAGCCAGGCATGAAATCCACTTATGTGGCCCCGCGTATGCGTATTTGGCATCGTGTGTGGCTAGTTTGGGCACCTAGGTGATATTAGAGCAAATGTCAAATTGTTATAATTTTAGGGTAGGTCGACAATGCGTTAGGTAACACAAAATCGAGATCAATGTCGATGATGTGGAGTCAACTCAAGAAATGATGGCGGAGGAAATTCCAACATGCATCAATATGTGGTGAAGGATGTCTTTGTCGTGTAAGGGTTAATCGATGCTTTTAAAGGGGACAAACCAGAAGAGACAACTAGGTGATAGAGCAAAAGGCTGTCAGTATAATCTATCTATGTCTCTCTGATGTGGGAATGTACATGGTGATCAAGGAGAATTACTCAAAGAATTTATGGAGTAATTTAATACAGTTGTATATGGCCAAGTCGTAGACAAACTGGTAGGTTTTGAAGTGGCAATTGTACATTGTGTAAGGAGGAGGGCATACTATTCGTTGACCATCTTAATATCTAACTAGTGTGGACGAGAAAATTAATGAGAATGGCAAGGTTATCATATTGGCATCATCTCTATCACTATCATGAGAGTAGCTGGTGGTGAATATTCTTGTTGAGAAAAATACTCTCAACTTTATCGAGGTAGTTGCATATCTATTGGCGACGAAGTCCTTTAAAAAGGCATCGCATTCTCTATCCTTGGGTAATCAAGCATTGGCTATTGTAGGTGTTGTAAGCAAAAGAAAAACTCACAAGAAGATGGTCATATGATAAATAATTGTCTGAGTTTGAAGCAAATGAGAGGTGTATGCTCAGTGGTGGTAGTGAAAGATAATTTGTATGTACTTACCGTTAATCAATTAGGAATTTCTCATAGATGGATATTAGATTGTTTTTATTGCTTCCATATAAATTAATGAAGGAGATGTTCGACAAATCATCTCTACACCTAGTACATGAAATTATTCACTTAGTGGATTGCAATAGTTATGAAGTCATCGAGGTGGAAATGATTACATTGGAGATGTATGGAGCATATCGTATATTGATGGGTGTTTGTGGCTTAAAGAAGAATCTAATATCTATGAGGTCACTTGAACTCTAAGGTTGTAAGGTATCACCTCAAGGTAGAGTTATGCGAGTTATTTTTTAAAGGTTAGGTAATCTTGAAAAGTATTTAGAGCAATAGATGATACTAATTGATGGGTAATCATAAGGGAAGAGCAATAGATGGGAGGTCCAGTAAAAATTATTGTAGGAGAAAGAAACCCTATTGTTGATAATAGGTACCCAATTCTCATATGAAGTTATGTGCAAAATTGTAAAGATAGTTGCAAACTTCAGCATTCACAAATACGAATGTGTGAACTATTGGAACAAGGAAGACATACGGTGAGACTAATCACGTGTTCCAATGAGCATGTGGAGCTTGAAGGTAGTATAAATCTAAGGCATGTAGAGCTATAGGAACAAGAGATGTGGTTAACTAAACTATACGGCGAAGGAGCTCTTAGATGGAGGGTCTAGATGGTTTAGCCTAGACATTGACACAGACACAGACATAGTGATGTGCATAAGCCTATGTGGTGGAGACACTCCCAAAGGTGGAAGAAAAAAAGGCCATGACAGACATGGAGCGAGTTCTTAGGGGAGCACGACGATTTCAATGGATAAGAGTTAATGTGAAGATTGTTGAGATTAAGTGACTTATATCCTAGTCTATTAGGACTTGAAAAGGTGTCCTTAAAGGCTTTCAATATGAATCCTAATTGATTTAGAATTCATACTTCTCTTTGGAGGAGGATTAGGGGACTGTATAAAGCCATGAGATGTGGCCATAAAGAACCTAAGCCACGAGCCAAACAAGCTAAGCAAGAGAAACTCATTCAAAGGAAGAGGCGTATAAAAGGATTAGGGATTAGGCTATTCTTAAGCATTAAATTCTTGTATAGAGTAAAAATCCGAAAGTCCTAAAAACTTTGAGAGGATTGTGAACAAGCGATATTCCCTTATACTCTTTCGAGATTATACTTAAAAAATTATGGTTGGCTTCACCAAATTTTTTTCTCCTGTCGTGTTTGTTTCATCGTCACTATTTTGATTCTTTTGACAAGTTTCATTTACTTTGTTGTTGATACAATGTATGCTTGCATCATATTTCATAATTATGATTTGATCTGAAAGTTGCCATGTATAAGGAAGGGTATCGAGGTGTAACACATTCTATCAACGATTAGAGGCAAACCATCAGCCATATTTCGACCACTGCTCATGGAATGAAAGGAGTAGACAGAGAAAGTTGTTTGTTGCATAAGGAGAGAAGAAGTGGAGGCGGAAGGTGACGTGAAGTGGGGGCATAGGTTTAGCGAAGAAGTCACCGTCTATTATTTCGCGGGAGGTATTGGAATTTGTATGTAAGCATTGCTGAAACATCATTTATAAGAGAATGGAGGGAGTACCGGGTTTGAAGTTTCATTTTTGATTGACATCTCGAAGGCGTTCAAAATCCAAAATTTCGGCGAAATCTCGGAATTTCGGATGAAATTCGGTTAAAATTCAAATCTGGTAATTTTTGAACCAAGATTTCTGAGATTTCGGCGAAAATCATGGAAATTTCGGTATTTTTCAACCTCATTTGAAATGGTTTCCCAACACTAGAAAAAAATTGAAAAAAAAGCATGAGCACGTCCCGGGCCTAGCTCAGTTGATTCAGAGTTTCGTGCCTAGCCTTGAGGTCATGGGTTTGATACCCACTCCTGGCATAAATTTTGTAAATTTTTTGTTGTTGCGGGGGATCGAACACGAGACCTTCATGCAAGCAAAGGGAGCTTATACCAACCGATCTATATGCGTTTGCTATTACATTAGATGTATAGTAATCTTATTAACATATCATATACTATATAAAAAAATTGTGTTGTGCGCGAATCAAACCCGGGTCTCTCGAGTGAGAGACCACTCTCCTAACCAGTTGGACTCAACAAATTTCACATATAATTTGATCATAAAAAATATAAGATTCGATTGATTTTGTAGCGATTTCGGTCCAAACAACCAAAATCTCAATGAAATTAGACAAAATTCCGCTGAAATCAATGTAGCAATTTAATTCTTTTTTATTTTACCGGGATTTTGAATCTACCGAAATGCGAAATTTCGTGATTCTTAGCACGCAAATACTTGCATTGACCTATACGGTAGCCTAGTCATTTGCTAATATTCGTAGCTTATAGTATAGCTTTGGTTTAAGCGATCTTCTCCTTAGGGCATCCACAATGGTGCCTAGTCAGCTATCTATAAGAAGTCCATATCAGCATCTATCATATATGGCAAGCAATTAAATGAAGAGAGAAAGCGCTGCTATCTATAGACCTGTAGATATTAATTAAATGAAGAAAGAGAGAGAGAGCACTCTATTAATTAAAAATAGCTATAGACATCTATATAGATTCACCATTACAAGGGTTTACTATAGCATGGTATATAGATGACATGGATCTTACTATAGAGAGCAATTATCTTTATCCATTGCGGATGCCCTTAAAAAAACACACACACAGAAATTCCCGTCGGACATGGCCCAAGTGACAGCTGGTGATCCAAGAGGATCTTTTTGGGACCCTACAACAATAATTTAGAAGGAAGCTCAGAGGAATGTATACCAATTGGTTGTAAAGATCAGTGTTAGGTCAGAGGAATCATGCATGCACGTATATATACCGAAAGGATGAGATACAACAGAACATGTTTTAGATTTAAACCAACAAAGCAACATATCTAGTGATCAACATACAAGTTTTCGCAACCGTTCGGTTGGAGCCTTGGAGGTGGTCGGAGAACTTATAAAACTCGCATCTGTTTGCAAAGTAGTACAAGCTCTGATGACAAATAGTTATCGTTTTCGATATAGATATAGTTAAATTTTTAAAAATTTGATTGTTAATATCTTTTAATATTTAAATTGGATACATGAAAAATCATAAGTGTAGATTTATCTTGAAAAGTATTTTCATAATATTATAATTTTCTTGGGTTTTAGAAATATATTATAATAGAAATCAGTTATCGAAGTTGTGTTTTGGACACCGTGTCAACGTTCAAAACAACAATTATTACGATGGGAGTAGTCTTTCCATTGGCCGACCAGCAACTAAGATATCCCTGTAGATAGGAATTCTCGTAGAAACCAGTGAAATATCACTAACCAATTCTCACCACTGGATCGATTTGAATCGGGAAACCCAAGTTACCTCGCAAACCCACCCACCCAACACCAAATCAAACTGAACAACCTATTGGCTACTATTGCTAGTTGATAAGACCTTATGGACACAAAGTAACATGCCCATTTTGGAAACAGAGAGCAGCAGTTCAGCTGTTCGGGGACCAACTGACTGAAGGAGGCATTAGTGACCGATCTCATCCGTTTCAAGCCTCCAAGGAGACAAGATATTTTCGAAGAGAGCACACCTATGGCATAGCGTGCTATTTTCTTTATTCAATCAATCCCCACGAAGGGCAGGAGGGCCCCTGCCTAGCCCGGCCCCACCACCCATTTTGCCGCTAAATTCGGCCATATCCGTTTGCGTCCTTACTTGATCCCACGATTCCCATCCATTCCAATCGATCGATCGGTCGCTCAATTAGCTAATCCACCGTGCACAAGTGAGTCAGCTAGTCACACTGCACACAGCTCCAGCCAAGCCTCGCCCATGTAAGCGCCCATCTTGTCACGACCAAACGCGGCGCCATTCCGGTGGCGTTTCGGGCCACCGCCCGCGATCTCGCTGCGGTGCGGGCCTCGATCGCCGGCCGGTGTCGTGCTCGTACGCACGGACTAAATCACGACCGTAAGTTCCAGCTTTACGTGGCATATTATATTTTCTAGTAGCTAGCGTTACTATACTTCCACATTGTACAGTCGAGGCGAGATCGATCGATCGATCACATTACAACCACAGCGCTAGCACACACAAGTGGCCAGCCTACTGCTACTCGCCAGCAGAGGAACAAGCGAAAGAGACAGCCACACAGGTTATAACTAGGTAGAATCCTGTGCGTTCGAGGGGACGACTCCTCAATTTTAAGAAGAAAAATTGTTTTTTTGAAAAATTAACCTCTCAATTTTTCAAAAAACAAAATTTTAATAGGGAGAGAACATTTAAGAAAACAAAAAATACTGTAGAATCTACTGCAGACGACGCGTGGCGAGAGGCACACACAGCCTAGATACCTCCTCGACAATAGTAAATGTATATTGATACCCTCGCACGCACGATACTTCTCGATCGATCGGCCACTAGATTAGGCAGTTGGGTTAGCTGCATTTTAGTACGATTAACTAGCACGCCCTCTTTTGCACTGTTCGATCACACTTTGGTCCAAAAGGCGGCAGTGTTTTTATCAACTAAAATCACGCGATGGCGACGCCACAAGGCATGGATATGGGAAGGATCAGGAATTCGACACTTGTCGGCTCCGGCGGCCGTTCCAAGTCCGAGACACGTCTATATTAACCCCGAACAAGTAAACGGGGCAGCTCACTACATGCGTTTTATTAGTTTAATTAGTCATGTCCTCCTGTGATCGATCCTGTCAAGCACGATGCCCATAATTAGTAACGTGATCTAACCGGACGGCCGGCCCCCTCTACAAGCAACCACGCCTGCCTTTTTAGGGATTTGACGTCTGGGAGTACTTACTTGCGGGAGCCTGAGGTCTGCTGAGGGTACATCGATCGGATGGACGGCCTCCACACGGAGCTCGCGCTGGGGCTCATGGGGTGCGACCAGCTCCAGACGGCGCCGTTCGTGGCCAAGACGTACCAGATGGTGTGCGACCCGCGGACGGACGCGCTCCTCCGGTGGGGGAGGGAGAACAACAGCTTCGTCGTCGCCGACCCCGCCGGGTTCTCGCAGCTGCTCCTCCCGTGCTTCTTCAAGCACAGCAACTTCTCCAGCTTCGTCCGCCAGCTCAACACCTATGTAAGTGTAGTGAGCCTTAATTCCAGTGCCGCGGCCTTTTGACTTGTTGTGTTGCTGTATTACCTAGCTCCTAGTACGTGCACTGTACACGTACTTGGGATCGATGTTTAGCTGCCTGATTTGCTCAGCTCGATGGGATTCGTGTGTAGGGGTTCCGGAAGGTGCACCCGGACCGGTGGGAGTTCGCGCACGAGTCGTTCCTGCGCGGCCAGAGGCATCTGCTGCCGCGCATCGTGCGCCGCAAGAAGCGCGGTGAGGGCGGCAGCGGCGCCTCCTGCTCTTCCCAAGGCGGCGAGCAGCACCTGCTGCCCAATATGGGTGAGGAGGTGGAGGAAGAGGGAAGGGAGGCGCTGTTCGACGAGGTGCAGAGGCTGCGGCAGGAGCAGACGGCCATCGGGGAGGAGCTGGCGCGGATGAGCCGGCGGCTCCAGGCGACGGAGCGGCGGCCCGACCAGCTAATGTCCTTCCTCGCCAGGCTTGCCGAGGACCCCAACGCCGTCACCGGCCACCTCCTCGAGCAGGCCGCCGAGAAGAAGCGCCGGCGCATGCAGCTCCCCACCCATGACTCCACCGCCTCTCCCCTCCCACCTCCGCTCCCGCCGGCACCGCCGCCGCCGCCGCCGCTTCTGGCTCTCGGCGGCGCGGCCATGGACGGCGTCTGGCAATGGGCGGGGCAGAAGCCAGTGATACTCCCCTCCTTCGAGCACCCCACCGCCAGCTGCGGAGTACAGCAGGTGCCGGAGTTCGCGGGCGGCGGCGGTGGCATGGGCCTAACCGACGGTCAGACCGCGGCGGAGACGCCCTTCCCGTTCTGCCTACTTGGCCAGGGTTTCTTTTAACCTGGCGCATCATGCACGTTGTTGTAGTTACTAATTTAATCACTCGTACACACCTGCAAAAAAATGCCGGTTAATTCTACTATGCATGCAGTAAAATCCACATCGGCATGCAGTTCTGATTACAAACTGTGGTGTAACCTTAATTACTGTGTACGTATGTACAACAGCGCATCCATCCATCGACCGATGATCGACAAGTCTTTGCGTTTGCTGGTTGCACATAGCAGCAGCCAGCCGTGCTCTTCTTGTCCCCCAAGCTTGTAGGGATTAAAGTGATGATTATATATATTAAGCTTGGTGCACTTTGTTGCATTACTTTTGCTGCTAACATGCATTGGCCTACTTCTGATTGCTCATTTGTTCTACTGCCATATAACATTACCTGATAGAATTTCATGGATCGGTAGTTTTGACAACACATTTCTACGCTTACTCCCTTCGGTCATAGTTGCTCTCATCTTTATTGCTCTCCTCCTCTAGACACTACTCATTTTTAGTTTATTGCTCTCTCCTCTAGACACTACTCATGGACACCATGTGTTGGGAGCCTAACTTACGACTTTCATGGATCGGTAGTTTTGCAACACGTGTTACTCCCTTCGGTCATAGTTGTCTTTTTTTTTGGGACATTAGTACGGTCTCCAAAACACAGTTTTGACTACTGAATTCTATTATAATACATTTATAAAACTTAATAAAATTATAATATTATAAAAATATTTTTCAAGACAAATCCATACATATGATTTTCATGTATCTAATTTAAATATTTAAAAGATATTAATAACCAAATTTCAAAAAAATTGACTATATCTATGTTCAAAACAATAATTATTTATGATTGGAGGGGTATTATGGCAGGAGTTAGTGCAAGTGGTTTTGCTTTGGATGCCTTTTTTTTATGGGGCCCACAGCTCAGCCGATAGGAAGGAATGGGATGGTGCACTATTAATGCTCCAGGTGTCGGCCTCCATTATAATACTTATATATTTTCTGTAGTGATGATGTTAATTAAAGTAGGGATTTGGACGTTGATGGGGAACGAACTTAAAGGCCCTCTTGGACCAGCGAGAGGGTGCGATCGATTTGGACTCGATTTTCTCTCGGTCCCTCGATCGATCCGCCCCCCCGTCGCGCCTTTGGTTGGAGCGTACGTGAGTCCATTTCTTAACCACACGCACAGCCAGAGATGTACTAGTATATATCGTTACTTGGGCGGGTGTAATCGTGGCTTAACCGGGGCTAAGCATCTCACATCTTTGTTTAACCGCTAAGCTGTCCTGTCCCAGATGTTAGCTCCGGTGGTGCACAAGGTGATGATGGGAGATTGATCGATATATTCATGAGCGAGTCACTTTCCAGGATTCCAACCGGTCGAAACAGCAGGAGGGTATATTTACAAAAAATTTGGCTGTCCGGCCGATCCAAGTGCACACGTACTTAATTACTACTAGACTGCTACGTACGTGTATTAGTGGTAGATTATTCGTGCGTGATAGATAGACGTGGACTAGCTAGGTGAGAGCGAGAAGGGAAAGTGCTAGCAGCAAGTTGCTCGATCGATGGACAACAGCCGTTTCTCCTCCAGCATCCACGTGACATCATATGGTTCATGTCCCCCTCGGAATAGCATGATGGCCTCTCATTACAGTGGCGTCGATTTTCATGTGAAAATGACGCTATTTTGCATTCGATTAGCGATGCTGATGTCGCAGTAAATACTACGATGCCAACCACTAATCCGTCATAAATATATCCGGACTAATGTCACTGTACACAAGTACTGCATGCGAGGAAAGGGAGCTGCCGTTCTCGCGCTCTCTCGCGTCGAGACGGTAGCTAGTCGGCAAAGTAAACTGATACGTCCAAAACAAGATGGGCCCAGCAATTAGCAGGTGGCCCGCCATCCCCATCTGATGACGTATCTAGTTGTTTATTATCTGTAAAGCATAATGGATGTCTCGGTGTATAGGACCATAGGGCATAGGAGCCCACTTAGATCACGCAAAGCTATGGGTGTACAGGCGATTACTGTGTACCGCGCGCATCTCATGCGTTTTTGTGTCCTCATACATATAGGACGGCACAAACTGATGGACGCGACCAACTGGCCAGTCTCCAACATACTCACATAGTCACATGCACGTCATATAAGCTGATAAGGAGTGGCGGCCGGATTGAGGATGTTCATAATGGATGTTTGGAGTTATAGAAATATTATTTAATGTAAAATATAAAGATGCACAATAGCAAAAGTACAGGGTCGTCGATGGCCAAGTGCCATCTAAGCACCGGCACAGGGCCCTCAAATTTTACTAGGCCCCCAATGCATGTGACGACGGTTCATATGCCTGCAACTCGCCATGCATGCGGTCTAGCGGCACGGCTCTTTGCATGCATCGTCGTTGCACTTCACTTCGCTAGCGGCACGAGTCCACGACGACGATTCATATGCCTACTCGATCTCTGTGAGGACCACGACTCTGACGCCCTGATCGATTTTGACTCGATCGGCGAGGTCGATCGGCGAGGCGGCGACTCGCGACTCCATACACGAATACGCGGATACGCAATACGCCCACGGTGCTCACTCCGGCAACGACCTCAAGGACTAGGTACGTGACGCACGCATGCAGCAATGATCATACTGTCGGCTAAGCTGCTTCCATGGCGATCTCCATCGATCTTCAAAACACGCTTGTGTGTGTTGGTGACCGCCTGGCGCCTGACCGGGATGCTGTACCACGAGGTGGTGCTGTGCATGTGTGGCGATGGCGCCGCAGATTACTGGCGCCAAGCATGGCCGACGCGGCAACAAGACGCTCCGAGGGCTTTGCTGTCTGGCAGTGGCACTCTGCCTGACCGTCTCGGTGCCCCCTTCCCTCCGTTCCTTGATCGCACCATCGCCGAATCGCGAAGCCCTATTGTGAATTCACGCCATCGTCTAATCGGCTAAACTAAAATAGTTTTTTTGATTTATGTACATTTACTGTTTGAATTAGTTCTAATTATTTTTCTTTGGTTTATAAAATAGGAAGGCGTTTATTTCCTAATTCCTTATCATGTCTATGAGAAATAGAAAGTATGATTCTGGTTATGAAAAATGTAAGAAGAGACAAACACTAGAAGTAGCAGCTTAATATCAAAAAGGGGCTCTTGATAGATTTGTTGTGAGAGAAACTCCATATGTTAATATTGATGATGATCATGGTGATGATCCAGTAGAGGTGGTGGCTCCCGCTACAGAAATTGATCAAGGTGATAATGAAGCAGAAGTCGAGTCTCTCGATGCAGAAATTGATGAATGTGTTGAGGCTCCTGCAACGGAAATTGATGAAACTCCATATGCTAATATTGCCAATAGAGGTAATGATGCTAATATTGCCGATGACATTAATACTTCTTTTCAACCTGATATATTTGATCCAAGAACTTGGGATGCACTTGATCCTAAAATGATTGATATTTTGCTGCAAAAGGGTCCTAAAAGAGACTTGTCTATTGAGCATGGTCCTAGAGACAAATTATCTAGAAGGTTTTCTACACAATTTTACACTAGATTTCTCTCAAATGGAGAAAAGTGTGACAGAGAATGGCTTGTATATAGCAAAGAGTTTGATAAAGTATTTTGTTTTTACTACAAATTATTAAAAAAGGGGCTTGTGAGAGGTCAGTTAAAAAATGACGATTTCAGTGACTGGGGTCATCTTGGCACTGGACTTAAAGAGCATGAAATTAGTAGAGAACATGTCATAAATATGACGGCATGGTATGATTTGCGTCTCAGGTTGCAGAAGAATCAAATAATTGATAAAGTTGCTCAGCGAGAGCTTGAAAAAGAAAGGGAGTATTAGAGAAAAGTTTTGCTTAGGATTCTTTTGATTGTAAAATTTCTTGCAGAACATAATATAGCATTTCGTGGTAGTAACAGCAGGTTGTATCAAAACAACAATGGCAATTTCTTAGGACTGGTTCAAATGTTGGCTGAATTTGATCCAGTTATCAAAGAGCATGTTGCCCGCATCACCAATGATAAAATTTGTGATCATTATCTTGGTCCTTCTATCTAGAATGAGTTAATAAATTTGCTAGCTGCTGCAATCAAGTCCGCAATCATTGCAAAGGTAAAAGAAGCAAAGTACTTCTCAGTTATACTTGATTGTACTCCTAATGCAAGCCACCAAGAACAAATGTTTTTGATAATAAGGTATGTTGATGCAACTTCAGATACTATTTGCATTGAAGAATCCTTCTTAGGTTTTTTGGATGTGAATGATACCACTGGGCAAGGATTGTTCGATGTTCTACAAGATGAACTAAAGAGTCTTGACCTTGATGTGGACAACGTGAGAGGACAGGGATATGATAATGGGTCCAATATGAAGGGAAAACATCAAGGGATACAAAAAAAGCTTTTGGATATAAATCCAAGAACTTTTTATTCAGCTTGCGGTTGTCATAGTCTGAATTTAACACTATGTGATATGGCAAAGTCTTGTCGTAAAGCAACAGAATTTTTTGGAGTTATCCAGCGCATATATACAACATTCGCTAATTTCACAAAAAGGTGGCAAATTCTTAAGGATAACATAACAGGATTGACTCTGAAGTCATTATCATCTACTCGTTAGGAGAGTCGTGTTGATAGTGTTAAGGCTATAAGGTTTCAGCTCCCAGAAATAAGAGAGACTTTACTACAAGTGGCTGAAAGTGATAATGATCCATTGGCAAGTAGTAAAGCTAAATCATTGGCAGAAAATGAACTTGGCGGCTTCAATTTTTTAGTGTCAATAATTATCTGGTATAAAATATTATCTGCTGTTAATTTGATCAGCAAGCAGCTACAATCAAAGGATATGCTTATTGATATTGCAATTGAGTCTGTACAGGGGCTGATTTCCTTTTTCAAAAAGTATAGAGAAATTGGCTTTTCAAAAACATTGGAAGCTGCAAAAGAAATTGCAGTGGAGATGGATATTCATCCAGAGTTCCGAACAAAGCGTAAAATCAAAAGAAAAAGACAATTTGACGAGTGCGCAGATGATGCATCTATTGTGTCACAATCTGCAGAGGAGTCATTTAGGATCAATTATTTTATACCTATTGTTGATCAAGCTATAGCTTCACTTACCAGGAGATTTGAACAATATCAGGGGTATGAAAATTTTTTTGGTTTCTTGTTTACTTCAGATAGGCTGCGATCCTTGGATGATAAGAGTTTGATGGCTGCGTGTGTTAATCTTGAGGATGCACTTAAGAGTGGAGAACACAAATATATTGATGGGCAGGAATTGTTTGGGGAGTTAATTTTCATCCAAGATTTACTCAAGGAATCTATGGGTCCTCTTGATATTCTGAAGTTTTTAAAAAAGCGTCCCTTTTATCCTAATGCTATTATTGCATATAGAATTTTGTTAACCATTCCTAAGCATCGTTACATCTCATGGAAAGGAGCTTTTCTAAACTCAAGTTGTTGAAGTCCTACTTGTGTTCTACTATGACACAAGAAAGACTCAATGGGTTGGCAATGATAGCACTTGAAAATGATGTTTTCGAGAAGATTAATTATGAAGATATAATTGAAGATTTTATTTCAAGAAATGCTAGGCAGATGATGCTTTTTAGTAGAACATGAGGTCAGTACTATCTTGACTCTTTTAGCATTGATATTTGATATGTTCCTAAATTTTGTAAGAAAACACACATATTAAAATTATATAATTGTTTGAAAGTATGCCTTATTTATAGTACACATGAATTTTTCAAATTTTAGAGCCTCTATTTGCATTTCTCTCTGGGGCCCCAAATTTCTAGAGACGGCCCTGCAAAAGTACAAAGTACAAAATTTTCTTACCAGAGGCAACACCTAAAATAATTTTCAGATTTATGAATTGGGAATTTGAAATCTACGTGCCTACTCTTTATTTTTGAATGCTCTACATGCTACATTTCAAAAATCCTAATTCATCATTACAAATCAACATAACGTTGATAGATTTGTGAATTGGGGTTTCATATTTGGGAATCAAGAATGAAATTCACCTGTGTGGTCACCGATGTCAAATGGTCAGCTACTACTTGTTGTTTTAACACCGCTTCCTGCCCCGCAAGATACTACTGCCCT